>OZ035881.1:130521989-131721989 GCA_964034835.1 Muscina levida
AAGGTTTCGGGGATCCCCACCTGGAAGTAAATAAATTGAAGTTAGGGCGTGGACATGCAGAGTGTGCTGCAAATACAGCAGGAACACTTACGTACTCTGCTCCTACACTAAGGCAGCACAAGTGACGCCCATAATCGACGATGGAGTAGATTGTTCACCACCGAGGCAAAATCGACAACAGCACGACAATATAACGTACTGACTGTCGTCAGATCTTGTTAAGGTCAGCGGCGGTGAGCTGGTACCGTGTTTCCACCTGCTTATAAACACAACCTTGCTAAAGAAGTGCATGTACGATAATTTGAATCTGTGTGCTCTATGTCCGTCTATGTAGACGTAAGAAATCGACGACAGGCCAAATATTCACACTACGACAAATCCTGGAGAAGACCCAAGAAACGCAGATCGACACACCAATTGTTTATCAAATTTAAAGCTGCATTCGACAGTCCGACACGATAGAAACTATTATATGCAATGGCAACGCCACGAATCTGATACGACTTTGCGGGATGACTCTGACCGACATAAAATCTTCAGTAAAGATAGGAAAAAATCTGACGCAGCCATTTTCTACCATACGAGGCTTTAGACAAGGAGATGATCATGCGAAAGTCTGCAATATACAGAACTGGTATCTTTAACAAAAGTCACATGCTGCTGGAGTATGCCGATGATTGAGTAACAGTCAGCAGAAGTGGATCTGATGATAAATGAGAACAAAACCAAGTTTTTTGTTTTAACGAACAAAGAGTCTACTCGTTTCTAATGTGGCGGAAACGTTAACAACTATAACTTTGAAGTGGTAGATGGTTTTGTCTACCTTGGCTACATCTTAAACAAAACCAGTAAGAAAGTTTCAGTCGGGCAATCCGACTTACATATACCCTCACTCTCAGTAAAATAAACCAGTACAGAAATTTCAGTCAGATAAACTGACTGATAAATACCATCACCCACTATAAGATATTGTTTAAGTCTTGAGTTATTGAAATTAACCGATTTGTAATTAAAACCAGTTTAGAAAGTTTCAGTCGGGCAACCCGACTTACATTTACCCTTACCCTCTGTAAAACAAATAATCTTCTATAATATTGATATTATTACTCGATTTCGAAAGTGGGCGGAGTGGTACATTTGTATGGGAGGTACGAGAAGGGGTGTGTTTAGGCTTCCAGATTTATTCTCCATAACATTATCCTGTTATAGTTTTACTAAATACAGAATTTGGGCACGATTGCGTTGGGTGTACTGATATGATTACTACATCCCTAAAGTGGGCGGAAAGGTACATTTGTATGGGAGGTACCATAAGGGACGTCGCTAGACTTCCAATTTTTTCTCCAAAGCTTTGTCCTGTTATAATATAACAAAATACAGAATTTGGGCACTATCGTGTTGAGTGTATTGATATTATAACCCTATTTCTAAAGTGGGAGGAGTGGTACATTTGTATTTGAGGTACCAGAAGGGGCGTGTCTAGACTTCCAGATTTTTTCTCCAAAACCTTATCCTGCTTGAACTTTACAAATACAGAATTTGGGCACGATCGCGTCAGGTCTTTTAATAATATTAATCGATTTCTAAAGTGGACGGTACCAGATGGGCGTGGATAGACTTCCATTTTTTTTCTCCAAAACTTTAATCTGTTATAGCTTTACTAAAATAGAATTTGGGTACGATCACGTTTGATTTATTGATATTATTCCTCCATCTCTATAGTGGGCGGAAAGGTAGATTTGTATGGAAGGTACCAGAAGGGGCGTGGCTAGGCTTTCAAAATTTTTTCCAAAACTTTACCCTGTTATAGCTTTACTAAATACTGAATTTGGGTACGATCCCGTTGGGTGTATTGATATTATTACTCGATTTCTAAAGTGGACGGAAAGATGTATTTGTATGGGAGGTACCAGAAGGGGCGGGGCCATGTAGCCCATTTGCAATACCGTAATTAGTTTTGAGGAAATAATAACTCGTGCGATATTTCAAAACATTTGGTTGAGTCTTTCGAAAGTTATCGTGCGAAACCAGCCGGACAGCCAGACAGACAGACAGACGGACATGGCTCAAACGACTTAAAAAGTCATGAATCGAATTTGGTTCAAAGAAACCTAGGGTCTAAGGTGACTCCTTCTATGTGTTACACTTTTGGTCGTATCAAATGATATATACGCTCATCCCTAAGGGTGATGGTATAAAAATTTTATATTATATTGAAATTATTACTCGATTTCTAAAGTCGGCGGAGTGGTACATTTGTATAAGAGGTACCGGAAGGGGCGTGTTTAAACTTCCAGATTTTTTCTCCAAAACTTTATCCTGTTATAGCTTCACTAAATATAGAATTTGGGCACGATCACATTGCGTGTATTGATATTATTACTCCATCTCTGAAGTGGGCGGAATGATGTATTTGTATGGGAGGTACCAGAAGAGGCGGGGCCATGTAGCTCATTTTCAATACGGTAAGTAGTTTTGGGGACATATTAACTGGTGCAAAATTTCAAAACATTTGGTTGCGTCTTTCGAAAATTATCGTGCGAACCAGCCTGACAGCCAGGCGACGACTTAAAAAGTCATATAATAATAATCGACGGGTCCTAATAATGGATGAAAATACTTCAGCTTGATAAATTTTGGGCAGAAATTTCCCTTAGATGGACAAGTTTAAGGAGTTGTTGTCCAAATATTGTGTGACGTCCAAAATGCTTCGAATTCGTATCTACGCACTACAATGGATGAATGAAAATTTGTTGTTCCTGCCATCACTAGAAGAAGACTATCATAGCACTTCAAAAGTTCAAGCACATTTTTCGGACGATTGCAAAAATTTTTGGGATTCCCTTTTATATCCAACAAGCATACTTATCCAACTTCGGTAAAATCGTTCTCAAATGCAGCTAAACTTATGCTGATTTTTATGTAAAAACGTAATACCCTTGTATGGGCTGATCCCTAGTTTCTTCTAACCACTTTCTATTGTATACCTTCCCAAAGGCTTTATTCAATAACCGAGAGTAGAAGATTTTAAGAATTTGGTACAACCCTAATGAAGAAGTAGGCAACAATCCATCTTATTCACACCGGTATGGTGCCAATATGTCCTGGCCCCTTCATTAGTAGAATATTATGAAAAAAAAGTTAATAACACAGTATAATACTTATCAACATAAAACCATAATGTTATTTAAATAAAACCAATAACAAATACAACAAATTATTTGGTTAAGATACGATGTCATCCCTTAACGTCTAACAATGTTTAGAGCTCTGTCTACCGTTAACCCAAAGGGCAACATCAGTTGTTTTGGCTTTGGTATCGCTGGCAATACCAAAAACCCTAACCAGTGCAGCATTAGCAATGTGACCCCCGGTATAGCCATACAATTGAGCCAACAACTCTTAATGCGATTGGCTAAAGATTCATCTAGGCATTTTTGCAATTTTCTCACTTTGTCTTCGAGAATTTCGATATTCTTCCGCTTGCTGTGTAGTTTATCACGGCTATTATTTGACTCTTGTTCTATGCAGCTATGGAAGAAAAGATATTAGTAAGGGTTGAGGCGGGTAGGTCAAATTATGTACCAAGTAAGAATATTCACTTGATCCTCAAGATTTTGAATTTCGTCAATCTTTGCCTGGACATCCGCCAACAATGCTCTCTCGTTCTGTTGGGATTCGTTGCTGAGTTTGTATTTCTAAAAACAGGTAAAATAAGTAGCCTCGCTTTAACTCGAAAAGTAACCAAAGTGTTGCAATACCTCATTGTTAAGATCATTCTTTTGGTTTTCTAATGTTTGAAGTTGCCTCTCACTAACGGTAAGGTTAACTTGCAGCTCGCATATCGTTTCCGTGCTTTGGAGAAGTTCCGACATGGTTTGAGTAAACAAAGCGTTGAGACTCTCATGCTCTCGTGTCTTGATCTGTAACTGTAGCTCCAATAGGTCTTTGTCTTTCTGTAGACTTTTTAGGGATGTGCGCAAACCTTCACATGAAGACTTTACAGTATTGATGTCTTCCAATGAAAGCTTGAGCTGACAATTAAGCTCTACGTTGCGCTTTTGTTCAACACGGAATAATGAATTCAGGACGTGCAGCTGATTTTTAGCCCTTATGACCTAAACATTTTTAAGGAGGAAACATATTAGGGTGGTCTCATTTGATCACTATAAAATTTTGAACTTACTCCTTTTTTGAGTTCGGCAACTTCCTCCGTAAGGCGTTTAACTTCATCACGACGCTTGCGCCAAGCATTTAACATAATGGTGGCAAATATCTTCATGCCGGCCAAACTAGGATCTCGTGCAGGTCCAATACCATAACCAAAATCGCCGAACGAAAAGTCTTCGTGCGAGAACGACACATGACTCTCTAAGCAGCTGTAGGCCGGCACCAAAGCTTTCGAATCCTTTGACAAGTGCGAAAACTGTGCGTTACGACGAAAATGCTTGATGTCCATTTGCGAAACAGATTTGCGCTGGTGATATGAGAAGATTATACCCGTTTTCTGGCGTTGCAGACCAGTGGTTATGCTTTGTTCCTTAGTCGTTACTGAACTGTACACATGGGGTGATCGGAAACCGCTGTCGGTGGTCAATGACGTGGACGACGATGATAGTGACAGTGGTAGTGGACGGGGTATTCGAGATTTGAGCTTTAAACCAGCGGCCGTATTCTTTTGTTGCGAACTGTTGTTAAATGGAAAACATATATATGAACACTTTGATTTGCTAATCGACAATCTATGTATCTAATAATCGCGTAACGTTCTCTTAAGGACAAGCCATTTTTTCGTACCCTCAAAGTATCGGAATGCTTCAAAAACATTCACGTCTATTTCAAGTAATTTTGTAAGTATTGTGTCTTAACAAATCATTCGTCGTCCAAAGCACAAGCGGCCATGAATTTTAAAATGTCAATAACTCAAAAACATAATTAGCGAACTAGACACCTTTTAGTGGCACGCCGACGATACGTGAATACTTTTTGAGTAATAACCACCAAAATGTGAGACTTACCCGACTTTTAAAGACAATTTCTTCTGACGAAGCTTTCCAGTGGACTTACGTCCCTTACTCGTGTTTTTCGCAACACTACTAGAGTGAAGAGGCGACGAACGACGGCTATCCTGGCTAGCAGAGGAGCGGCCCGAAACTTCATCTGAAGTAGTTGCGGACATCTCGGCTTCGCTTAAGTTACCTTTGGACATTGGAAGTGGCGAACTGCCACTAGAGATTCCGGCATTTTGAATGTAAAAGCTTCTTTTGTGTCGAAAATCCAATTATAGAATATCGAGTATACAAGAATATACGTATAAAGCGACTTGATATTATTTAGATGTTTGTTTTTTATATTAAAATTAGAAGTAAAATGCTATGAAGATGTTGATATTGAAAATACTAATGTACTCTAACCAGGGTTCGTATTGGCTCGCTCGCGAGCCGCTCTTTTCCTGAAAATTGGCTCTTAGATCGCGAGCTAGGAGCCACAAATTTTAAACGAGCTCTCGGCTCGCGAGCCAAAATCCAAAAAAAGAGCTGGCTCGCGAGCCGAGAGCTACAAAATTTCAAATAAGCTCTCAGCTCGCGAGCCGGGAGCCACAAAATTTCAAACGAGCTCTCGGCTCGCGAGCCAAGAGCCCAAATAAACAGCTGGCTCGCGAGCCAAGAGCCACAACATTTAAATAAAGAGCTGGCTCGCGAGCTAAGAGCCAAGAGCCCAAAAAGAGCTGGCTCGCGAGCCGGGAGCCAAGAGCCCAAAAAGAGAAAGCTCGCGAGCCAAGAGCCCAAAAAGAGCTGGATCGCGAGCCAGGAGCCAAGAGCCCAAAAAGAGCTGGCTCGCGAGCCAGGAGCCAAGAGCCCAAAAAGAGCTGGCTCGCGAGCCAGGAGCCAAGAGCAAAAAAAAGAGCCAGCTCTCGAGCCAGCGAGCTCTTGGCTCTTGAGCAAAGTACCAAAAGTACTTTTTTATGTCAAAAAGTAATTTCATTGGCCCAAAAAAAATTTTCTGTTGCACAAAGTACTTTTTTTGCACCAAAAGTACTTTTTTGTACCAAAAGAACTTTTAATGTACTTTTTGGCACAAAGTACTTTTTTTTGTACCAGAGTACTATTTTATACCAAAAAGTACTTTTAATGTACTTTTCGGCACAAAGTACTTTTTTTTGTACCAGGGACTTTTTTGTACCAAAAGTACTTTTAATGTACTTTTCAGCATAAAGTACTTTTTTGTAAAAGGGACTTTTTTGTACCAAAAGTACTTGTAACGTACTTTTTGACACAGTATTTTTTTTGTACCAGGGACTTTTTTGTACCAAAAGTACTCTACATGTACTTTTGTGCACAAAGTACTGTTTTTTGTACCAGAGTACTTTTTCATACCAAAATTACTTTTAATGTACTTTTCGGCACAAAGAACTTTTTTTGTGTACCAAAAAGTGCTTTTAATGTACTTTTCAGCACAAAGTACTTTTACAAAGTACTTTTTTGTACCAAAAGTACTTTTAACGTACTTTTTAACACAAAGTACTTTTTTTGTACCAGAGTACACTTTTGTACCAAAAAGTACTTTTAATGTACTTTTCAGCACAAAGTACTTTTTGTACCAAAAGTACTTTTAACGTACTTTTTGACACAAAGTACTTTTTTTGTACTTTTCAGCACAAAGTACTTTTTTGTACCAAAAGTACTTTTAACGTATTTTTTGACACAAAGTACTTTTTTTGTACCAGAGTACACTTTTGTACCAAAAAGTACTTTTAATGTACTTTTCAGCACAAAGTACTTTTTTGTACCAAAAGTACTTTTAACGTACTTTTTGACACAAAGTACTTTTTTTGTACCAGAGTACACTTTTGTACCAAAAAGTACTTTTAATGTACTTTTCAGCACAAAGTACTTTTTTGTACCAAAAGTACTTTTAACGTACTTTTTGACACAAAGTACTTTTTTTGTACTTTTCAGCATAAAGTACTTTTTTGTACCAAAAGTACTTTTACCGTACTTTTTGACACAAAGTACTTTTTTTTGTACCAGAGTACACTTTTGTACCAAAAAGTACTTTTAATGTACTTTTCAGCACAAAGTACTTTTTTGTACCAAAAGTACTTTTAACGTAATTTTTGATACAAAGTACTTTTTTTGTACCAGAGTACACTTTTGTACCAAAAAGTACTTTTAATGTATTTTTCAGCACAAAGTACTTTTTTGTACCAAAAGTACTTTTAACGTACTTTTTGACACAAAGTACTTTTTTTGTACTTTTCAGCATAAAGTACTTTTTAGTACCAAAAGTACTTTTAACGTACTTTTTGACACAAAGTACTTTTTTTGTACCAGAGTACACTTTTGTACCAAAAAGTACTTTTAATGTACTTTTCGCCACAAAATTCCAAATGGGCTCTCGAGCTGGCTCTTTTTTGAGCTCTTGGCTCCTGGCTAGCGAGCCAGCTCTTTTTGGGCTCTTGGCTCGCGAGCCGAGAGCTCATTTGAAATTTTGTAGCACTTAGCTCGCGAGCCAGCTCTTTATTTGGGCTCTTGGCTCGCTAGCCCCAAGCCAACGCATTCGCTCTATCTGAAAGCGCTTGACTACGTCGATGTCGTTATATAGCTCATATAACTCGTGGTTTATTTGACGACGATACTCGCCGTTAACGATGATGGCTTTAAATATTTTGCGAAACATTGTCTGAAGAGGCATCCCATCTCCCTCCTTTCTCACTATATCGCTCCGTTACCGCACGCGGTGGTATTGACTACAGTTTTGCCTTGTATGCAGCATCCAGCCGCTGAGGTCATAAAATTCCGGATATGCTAACACTGTGTACCGGGAACATCAGAATTAGAGGGGTTTGTTTGCAAAGATTGAAAGAGTTGGTTGGAGTAGGCATTGGCTATCTCGGTGATATGTAGCTTTGTGATGTCTAGTTTCCTCCGGGTTTGATTACTGGAGTCTTTGGCACTACTTAATCGTGTGCGTACCTTGGCTGAAACTATCCGAGTTTCTGCATTGAAACTGTAAAAAATGGCACAGTTCTTTGGTCGTGTGTATCCCTGTCCCATCTATCATATTTCCTGTATGGCGGATATGTAAGCCTTGTATTTGCCGAGGACATACGACAAATTAATATAGGCATCACCACTGTAGAGAGTTCGAACTCTCTATTGAGCTGTAATAGATGTCACAGTTTTTTCGCAAAACTTTAAAACATGGTCTTCGTAGCATTTACGGTTCTCGTCAACATTTTGAGGATTCTTGTTTTTTGTTTTCTTTGTGTTTTCACAATAGGTTTTGATATTTAATCATAGTGGCTTATTAGATAACCGCACCCGATCTAAGTTTCTTGATGTTGCCAAAGCCACTAAGAGAGTCTTTGTGTTGAGCTTGAGTAACCTCTCTTACCTGCTCCCTAAGACGCGTCGGTGGTAGCATGCCTCTTAGGATGCTCAACATTGCGTCTTCTCACATTTGGTGTGAACATCCGTTCAGTGGCATGGCTCGGGGATCACGTGATATATCGGACTTTTTGAGATGCTTGGGGTCCTCCAGAGAGGGATTCAGAATACTCCCAAATGAATAACGGTAAGAAAACACAAATTGGAAAATGCCTCATTCCACAGACAGTCTATGCCTAGTTTTATTCAGATCATTGCCCATAACAATGTGTTATCTGCCACTTCTGACAAAAGAGAAGTGTGGTCCTACTACAATAGCACTTAGACCCTTTAACATCCGTTTCCTTAAGACTTCACATTTTTGAATTGTCTTAACTAGGTCTCTTTCTTATACCAATATTCCTTTATTCTTAAAAGCTTGACTCTATTAAAAATCGTCTGTCAAAATTGCAAAATATTTAAAAGTTCTCCATTCATTCCCTTCATTGTTAATACAATATATATCGATCACACAATTTCAAAAGTTCCCAAACTATCTCATCAGCACCCTTTGCTGTGACTTCTCCACTATCATCACAAACCTTAAGTGTTGAAAGCTCCATTAACAAATTGAGAAGCCAAACTCACCGGTGCGAAGATAACATCAACGAAGACCACACGTCAACATAATCCACACAAGCTCTTGTCTACACATTTGTCCATCGGACAAAATTGCGTAGAATTGTTTTTTGGCACAAGTTCAGGTTATGGCCGACAAACTTATTTGCTTGTTGGTCAAGATATACCTAGTGTACATACTTTCAGTACATGCCTTAATGAAGTAGAGATACAAGAGTGGTGGTATATGTTGCCAATACGGGAAAGCCATTACACACACTCAATGAAGGTGAAAACGCATTATTGAAACGCTTTTTAGTAGACGTCTAAACAAGAAATAGAAAAGCTCGACCTCCACTAAGTTTGTCAGTATGGAAACAACTCAAGAATGAATCTTATTTCATCATTAAGGGAATCTTTCGCTGAAAGGTTTTCTTTTCCTTCTTAACCTTAACTCAGTAGAATTTTGTGAACAATTTCTTACATCTGCGACAAATTATGAACAGTTTCAATATAGCATCAAGTCACTGTACAACATTACCCTGAATAGGGTGTTGCAAGATGTTCCTTAGCAGACAGTAATTACCCTCAACCATTTCCATACTTCTTTCCGTTATGAGTTCTATCTAATGACCCCGCTTGTTATGGTAAATGACCAACAAGTTGCATAAAAATGATAGGAAATTAAAAGTTATTTTTTTTTATAAATACAACAACTTTATAAATTCCACAAGCACCACCATCTGTTGAAACCTTTTGGTGAGACTTACAGTATCTTGTTTGGGCATTTGTGTGTGAACGAGAACCCTTGGAGCCGTAGTAAAAGATGCAATTTGTGAAAAGAGATTGACTGAATGCAATATTTGCAAACCAATTAACAACTGCAAATTAACTGTCATCTTAAGAAAAGAAAAATTGTATTATAACATCAAATTATAATGATGCGAGTATGATATGATGTGATGCGATGCGATGTGATATCATGTGTTATGATAGAGTGCCCCTCACCAACCAACAGCCGACTCTGCTCCGGATTATCCGCAAGATTATGTGAAAATGTCTTTATTTTCATGTTTGTGCCATTTACTAACGTTCATAAATCATGATACAATCATCATATCGTGGCACAGTAGTGTGGCAACTTGTTAGTGTAGGTTTCCTGGTAGCTGGCTGCTGCTACCTGCTCGCTCGACTCTTATTCGTTTTGCGGTTTCATTGGAAGTTTTTACTTCTAAAGTTGTTATGCTTGTTGTTGTTGTTGTTGCTGTGGTTGTAGTCTTTATAGCAATTACATAATTAAAGAACAAAATAAAAAGGATGTATGATGTAATGGAGAGAAAAAAGAGAAGAAAAAAATATTTATACTATTAATAGAGGTATTATATCATTCTAAGCATTCTGATTATTCCCAGATTTGATGAGGAGTTTTAGTGTTGCATTGGCACTGAGGCCAGGGCAAAATCTGGTTAAGGTGTCGGCAGTGTAAAGAACTTTTAAAGAATTATCTGTGAGGAAATATTTCAACATGGCAGTTTATTGTGGCAAAAATCACGTAATTGCATTTTTTCTATCTGGTTTTGTTATCTGCCTTGTAACTATCATTAAAAGTCACTAACTATCTGATTATCAAAGGGAAATAAATTTTCATGTTATTAAAAATAATAGCAGTGAATTTGGTTCAGAGATGAGAAGTAAAGTTTATGGTTTATGGTGCTTTGATTGCACTAGACGAGAGACAACATTAGGACACACATGTGTGGAAATTACTAAGTACTCATAAAAGTAGATTTATATTTATACATTACAAGAACGAATTTTATTCCTAGATTAATATAAATTGGTACAAAGTTTTTATTTCGGTTAATAGGAGGAGGGGGCGTGGCAAAAGTGTATTCAGCACTTCCAGATATAATTTAGTCCATAGATCGTACCCGCGCTTCCCGTGAAAACGGCTGACTCTTATGTAAAAGGACCTCCTTAAACCGATTATCACTCAAATTTTTCTCCATCACTGCCCAATTTTTGTCGGTACGCACCACCCCAATATTTTGGCATTGTTGGATAACAGAAACATAAAAATCCTTAATACTATTCCCGGGGCGGGGTGATATTCGGATTCAGGAGGTAATTTTAAATAAGAATCAGCAGTTTTTCGAGAAGCTCCGGGTATGATCTGTGTACTAAATTATATCTGAGTGTGCCTAAATGCATGACATTAAAATTGTTCTGGCAGATTATAATGCTAAAATAGGAAAGGAAGTTGCTTTTGGGTCAGTAGTCGGAAAATTCAGTCTACATAACAACACCTCCGATAACGGATTCAGACTGGTAAGCTTCTCTTCGCCAAGAAATATGGTTGTGAGTGAAGCCAGATTCCCGCATAAAGATATCCACAAGGCAACCTGGATATCTCCCGATCAAAATACAAGAAATAAGATTGATTACGTGGTAGTTGATATAAGGCATGTCTCAATCGTTATGGACGTCCATGTGATGCGTGGTGCAAATATTGATCCTAGTTGCAGCCGAGGTACGCACACATTTAAGTAGTGCTAAAAACGATCATAACTAAACGCAAATAAAGCTAGACACCTCAAAGCTGCGTACCACCGAGATAGCCAATGCCTACTCCAACCAACTCTCTGCTACTTCAAACAAACCCCCCCTAGTTCTGTTATTTCCGACACACAGTGGCAGCGTATTGCGAATTCTATGATCACTGCCGCAACGACCGTACTGGGTTATGGAAAACCTCGCTCATACAAGCCCTGGTACTATGACGAATGTAGCGAAATGTCTGCAGCCAACGGCGATGCGTGCAGTGATGGAGCGTTATAATGAAAAGAGGAGGGAGGCGGAACGCCTGTTCAGACGAAAAAAGCGTCTGCGGAAAAAAACTACAGGGATTGAGCTGACGCCTGAAAGTTTTACCCAAAGGTTAAACGCAAAGGTTTTGGGACCGGGATCCCCACATGTAAGGACTGGTCACCGACACTCAGAGTGTGCTGCAAATATGGAGGAAACACTTTCGATCTCTACTCGTTCCAGCATAAGTGACGAAATCACAACAATCATAGACGACTGAGTAGATTTTCCACCACTGAGCCATGACGGGATCAGCACGGTAATCGCAAGCTGCAGGATCCGATTGATTACCAGCCGAGCTTTTTAAAGCCGGCGGCGATAAGCTGGCCACATACATGCACCAGCGCATAAACACGAATTGGCTCAAGGAAAGCATGCGCTATGATTGGAATCTGATTGTTCAATGACGATCCAAGTGTATGTACCAACTATCACGGGATTAGCCATTTACCGATCGCGTACAAGGTCCTGTCAAGTGTGTTATGTGAAAGACTACAACCCATTCTGGCAAACCTCATTGGACCTTACCTTTATACCTTGGCTTTAAACCTCGTTAATCCACGACCTACGAGATGTCCACACTACGACAAATCCTGGAGAAGACCCAAGAAATGCAGATCGATACCTACCATCTGTTCGTCGACTACAAAGTTGCATTCGACATTCCGATACGACGATATTGTTAAATTCTGTGGCTGAGTAATACGACTTTGCGGGATGATATTGACTGACATGAAGTTCTCAGTGATAATTGGCAAGAATCTGACGGAGATATTTTCTACTAAGCGAGGCTTTAGACAAGTTGAGAGTCTGTCTTGCGATCTCTTTAACATCGTAATGAAAATGATCATGAGGAAGACTGCAGTAAACAGGAATGGTACCATTTTCAACTAACATATTGCTTGCGTATGCCGATCATATAGGTATCATTGGGCGAGGACTGCGGGATGTTACTGCGGCTTTTTCGAGCATTGTAAAGCAGTTGGCGGAAGTGGGTCTGGTGATAAATGAGGACAAAACCAACTTATTTGTTTCAACGAACAAAGATTCCACTCGTCTGGGACGATGCGTGAACGTTGACAACTATAACTTTGAAGTGGTAGATGATTTTGTCTACCTTGGTTCCGCCATAAACTAAAATAGTAATGTCATCCTGGGTAAACACTAGGGCGACCAATTTTCAGCACATGCTGAATATTGCTGATGCTGCTTAATTTAACGATTTCAAGCGATCTTGCTTATTTAAAAGGTTTGTGCTTTTTCATGCTGTTTTTGCCCTTATTTAAATTTTTGATACATATTGATAAGATATGTATCTATTAATTAAAAATTTTTACATATCACAAGCCCTTGCGGTTCATAAAAATATGACAGGTAGAATTTAATTTGCAAACTATCCTCTTATTTTACACACAGCCTGTGTTCAAGATTTTGTAATAGCTCTATTTTTATCGATAGCTTAGATAGTTCGATTCGTTATATTCCTATAGTTTTCAGGCGCCTTATCGAAAACAAAAATTTAAACTAATGAAACCTAACGTGCCTCTATAACCTAAACCAATAACGACACGATGAGGAACGTGGTTGAAAGCAGCGGAGTATTATACTAATTATTTGGAAGACATAAGGGAAGTCATTCAAGAGTTTAACGAAAATGATTTTGAAGCATTGCGATAAAGCAAAGATAAAATAAAATAAAAAAATAATAAAAATTTGTAATCCGACTGGGGAATGGGACTTTGCCCAGAGGCTGAAAGTTACTGATTGTCACTCACTTGGGAGTGACCAGAATCGATTCCTTTGTGGCACTGTCCAAGCAGCTAACTACTTCCGGTCTTAGACCAAGTATTCCCTGGGCAATGACTTTAAAGCAACCGCTTTGAAGTTAGCTAGAGTTAGAAGGCGAAATGTTGAGTAACCTAATCGGCATGCTACCACCGATGCGTCTTAGGAACTAGGTAACAGAAGTTACTGAAACTCAACACAGGCTCTCTTAGTGGCTTTGGCAGCCCCAAGAAACTAAGATCGGGAGCGGTGGCCTAATAAGCCACTCTCCTTAAACAAAAATTTATTATGAAAACACGAAGAAAACGAAAAACAAGAACCCCCCCAAATGTTGACGACCCCCGCAAACGATATAAGGACCATGATTTAAGGATATGCATCTGGAATGTCCGAACTCTATACAGAGATGGTGCCTCTATCCAACTGGCGGATGTCCTCGACAAATACAAGGCTGACATCACCGCCATACAGGAAATGAGATGGACGGGACAGGGATGCACACGACGGAAGAACTGTGACATCTTTTACAGCTGCCATGCAGAAAGACACGAATTTGGATGTGGTTTCATAGTCGGAAAGAGACTTCGACACCTGGTCTCGCGGTTTAACCCTGTAAATGACCGTATAGCCACCATTCGCATCCGGGCGAAATATTTTAACATTACGCTGATTTGTGTACACGCCCCGACGGAAGACAAAGACGATGACATCAAAGATGCATTCTATGAGCGCCTGGAGGATATATATGACCGCTGCCCTGCACATGACATTAAAATTGTTCTGGGAGATTTTAATGCTAAAATAGGAAGGGAAGATGCTCTTGGTTCAGCAGTCGTAAAATTCAGTCTACACAACAACACCTCCGATAACGGATTCAGACTGGTAAGTTTCGCGTCGGCAAGAAACATGGTTGTGAGTGGAACCAGATTCCCGCATAAAGATATCCACAAGGCAACCTGGATATCTCCCGATCAAAATGGAAGAAATCAGATTGATCACGTGGTAATTGATGGAAGGCATGTCTCAAGCGTTATGGACGTGCGTGTGATGCGCGGTGCAAATATCGACTCGGATCACCACCTAGTTGCAGCCAAGGTACGCACACGATTAAGTAGAGCTAAAAACACTCTTAATCAAACGCAAAGGAAGCTAGACATCAAAAAGCTGCAGACCACTGAGATAGCCAATGCCTACTCCAACCAACTCTCTCAATTACTCCACACAAATCCCCCTAGTTCTGATGTTCCCGACATGCAGTGGCAGCATATTGCGAATTCTATGACCACTGCCGCAACAACCGTACTGGGATATGAAAAACCACGCTCAGACAAGCCCTGGTACGATGACGAATGTCGCGAAATGTCTGAGGAAATGGATGCTGCATACAAGGCAAAACTGCAGCCAATGGCGACGCGTGCGGTGACGGAGCGTTATAAAGAGAAAAGGAGGGAGATGAAACGCCTGTTCAAACGGAAAAAGCGTCTGTGGAAGAAAAGAGAGAGCCAGGATATCGAAAACTACAGGGATAGAGGTGAGGCCCGAAAGTTCTACCAAAAGGTAAAAAGTAAAGGTTTTGGAACAGGGATCCCCACCTGTAAGGACAGAGACGGAAATCTGGTCACGGACACTCAGAGTGTGCTGCAAATATGGAGGGAACACTTTCAATCTCTTCTCGTTCCCGAAGGCAGCATAAGTGACGGAATCGCACCAATCATCGACGATGGAGTAGATTGTCCACCACCGAGCCAAAACGAGATCAGCACGGCAATTGCCCGGCTTAAAAATAATAAAGCTGCGGGCGGCGATGACCTGGTAACATGCATGCACCAGCTCATAAACACGATTTGGCTCAGGGAATGCATGCCCGATGATTGGAATCTGAGTGTCATATGTCCCGTGCTTAAGAAAGGCGATCCTAGTGTGTGTACCAACTATCGCGGGATTAGCCTTTTACCCATCGCATACAAGGTCCTGTCTAGTGTGTCATGTGAAAGACTAAAGCCCCTCCTGGCGAACCTGATTGGACCTTATCAGTGTGGCTTTAGACCTGGTAAATCCACCACCGACCAGATATTCACGCTACGACAAATCCTGGAGAAGACCCAAGAAATGCAGATCGATACCTACCATCTGTTCATCGATTACAAAGCTGCATTTGACAGTCCGATACGACAGAAATTGTTGGATGCTATGGCTGAGTTTGGTATCCCCGCAAAACTAATTCGACTCTGCGGGATGACACTGACTGACACGAAGTCTTCAGTGAAAATTGGCAAAAATCTGTCAGAGCCATTTTCTACCAAGCGAGGCTTTAGACAAGGCGATAGTCTGTCCTGCGATCTCTTTAACATCGTAATGGAGATGATCATGCGGAAAGCAGCAGTAAACAGGAATGGCACCATATTTAACAAAAGCCACATGTTGCTCGCGTATGCTGATGATATCGATATTATTGGACTTGGATTGCGAGATGTTACTGCGGCTTTTTCGAGCATTGAAAAGCAGTCGGCTGAAGTGGGTCTGGTGATAAACGAGGACAAAACCAAGTTATTTGTTTCAACGAACAAAGAGTCCACTCGTCTGGGACGCTGCGTGAACGTTGACAACTATAATTTTGAAGTGGTAGATGATTTTGTCTACCTTGGCTCCGCCATAAACAAAAATAATAATGTCAGCCTCGAAATCAAAAGACGAGTATTGATCGCAAACCGCTGCTACTATGCGCTAAGCAAGCTATTTAACGACAAAGCGCTCTCTCGAAGAACAAAGATCCAGCACTACCAGACTCTGATCCTACCTGTCTTGCTCTACAGCGCAGAATCGTGGGTAATGACACAAGCGGATCAATCTATTCTGGGAGTCTTCGAGAGAAAAATACTTCGCAAAATATTTGGACCCATCATCGTGAACGGCGAGTACCGTCGTCGAATGAATCATGAGCTGTATGAGCTGTACAACGACATCGACGTGGTCAAGCGCGTTCAAATAGACCGAATGCGCTGGCTTGGACACGTTGTACGAATGGACGATAACGCTCCGGCTCGAAAAGTCTTCGGCAATAAACTCGATGGGCCGCGCAGGAGGGGGCGACCAAAACTCCGATGGATAGACCAGGTGACGGAAATGTTAAGTAAGCTTGGTATGACGAACTATCTACGGAGCGCAAAAGACCGAAGCGCTTGGAATGGTTTTCTACATGCGGCTACTGATAGATGAATTTCTGTTGTTGCTGCCAGTAAAGAAGAAGAAGAATCCGACTTTTCCTTCATAAAAATTAACTTTAAGTGCATCTGGCATGCCATCAAAAAAATTGAGTCAAGCGGATTGCCATTGAATGAAAGCTTGAAAACAGAAAAATCAATTCAACATGCTATAGAAAAACATCTGATAAATATTATTTTAAAAAAATGACTGCCGTTCTTGCGCTAAATCCTGGCTTTGTGGAAATCAACAATATTATTTTTAAAAATTCCAAAACAGCAAGTGCGTTTATTGGAAAATATTCGCCTGCTGAATTAAAATTTTTTAAATACTCTCCCGTTTCATCTTGAGACGTGGAACGTGTTTTTTTCTATATATGGAAATTTTTTTACAAACCAGCGTAAAAGTTTCACCTTGGAAAATTTAAAAATGCACTTAGTGCTTTATTGTAATCGTGACGTTGACCAAGGTATAATCTCACTTTAAGAAATTTTTTTTTTGGTTTAAAAATTACTTTCTTTGTATGAATACACGACTGAATAATTTGGTTAATTTACTTATTATTTTTTATTACTCCTTCAATAGATGTGAAATTTTCTTAGTTTGTTTTTCAATAAATAAAAAAAATTATAAATGCTGAATATAAAATCGATCGTGCTTATTTCAAGGGTTTTTCATGCTGTTTTAAGTACTGAAAACCGTTTTTTTCGTGCTGAAAAATGGTCGCCCTAGTAATAACACAAGCGGATCGTTCTATTCTGAGAGTCTTCGAGAGAAAAATACTACGCAAAATAGTTGGATCCATCATCATTAACGGCAAGTATCGTCGTCGAATGAACCACGAGCTGTACGTGCGATTGGAATACTTTTCTACGTGCGGCTACTGATGGATAAATATCTGTTGTGCTGCCATTAAATAAGAAGAAGAAGCTGGGTAGCATTTCGTTTGTAGCCTATGATCATGATATTGAGACTTTGGTTCCTGCACTTTTTGGATTTTTTTTAAGAATATTAATGTAAGTCTTTGTGGATATTACGCTTTAAAGATGTTTAGGGCACATTTAGAAAGGCAGATAGCTTTCGAGTAGAAAGTCTTACATGCGTTACGTTTTCGAGGTCCCTTGAAATTAAGCTCGGCCGGATCGTAGTTGATTCATTGCCGCCTAAGTTTCCTCAAGCAATACTGCCTATTCAATTGCTTCGTTGGAGCATAAATTTTATGCCGTATGTTGTAATAAGTGAAATTAACAACTTCGAAATGCCTAACTAACACTCGAATTACACAATTGCGTACATGCAAGCCATTTTCTTCAACAACAAAAAGTTTGTCTCTTAAGTCTTTTGTATTCCTCTAATATACAGTTGTCGCACACATTTCTGTATATGCTTATACCACTCTAAAGGTCCCACGGCACCGTATCTTTTGTTTCCATAACAAATATCATCGTTTCATTTAAATTAACATTTATTATCTACTCCCTTTCAATTTTAATTAAAACTAAACTAAAGAATGAAATCAAGTTTTCTTGTCTTTCAGCTGTGAATGCTTCCAATTTTCTTTTCTCTTAATTTACAAAGTGTTGAGGCTATTTGAGTATATAAATATACACATGATGCTATGTGTGTAGATACATATACACTACAAACACACACACACACACACACACACCAGTATAATGCGGGGTTGGGTATACACTTGATCCTTAAATGCATACGATCAACTTTTGATACGCATTTAATTCGTTGCACTAAAGACTTAAGGGATTGCTGCAACATTTTCCAGTTTTGACTCGCTTTGTTGTTGTTTCTGAGAATTTTTTCATATTGTTGTTGGCCTGTTGTATTTATATATCACGTGTCCAGGAATATGACACATACGCGCCACAAACTTAAAGCTGTCAAAAGTGTCAGTTACAACAAGTGCGTGTAAGGAGTTTGTGATGAGGCCATGGAGATGGCTTATACAATGGGCACCATGAAAATTGCACTGCAGCGTAAAAACAGAGCCACAGACACAGAGCGTAGAAGCTATAATTTAATAATTTAATAGTTGATGGTCAGTATGGCCACGAAAAGGTTATGGCAGTGAACATGGATTTAATAGATTAAGGCTGAAGCCAATTTCACTTTGTAAATGGCGCGGGGGGGGATGGTTATCAATAAATGCACCAGGACTGTGGTCGGCATAAATGAAGTTTAAAATACCCTACCAGCGGGTCTTGGCCATGAAGCAGTCGGTGTTGACGTCTCGGTGAATATGACTAATATTCTGCTTTTGTGTGTCAAATTGTCGCGTAGACCGTTAGTCATGCTGTTGAATGGGTCTCTACTCAGATGTGTCACTGAGATAATATATTTGGTTGACGCCAAGGGCGAATGCATGTACTATTTGCTGCATTTAGATAGGTTGAAAGACACTCAGCTGAGACGAGTGCTTTGGAATGTCTGGGGCATAAGTAGGCGAGCTGTTCGTACTGTTTATCTGGGACTCTTTGTTGCTATGGCAGCATATGAGTCTGCTGTGTGTTACGAGGTAGTGAGTACTGCCTTTGGATGCTGTAAGTCCCTCTTTTGTCAGAGAGTGGTTTTATTTGTTTGCCAGTATATCGTACAGCACCGACGGAAGCTCTACCGGTTTTAATGGGTGCGGCCCCGCCTGATATTGTTATTATCCATCGAGTAACATATTTCAAGTCCAGGAAAAGGTATCAACTTGGGGTGTTGATGTGAAAGCGTTGGTACTCGCGAGAATTTAAAAGTTTCGCTCTGTTCTCTTTTTTCGAAAGGCGGTCAATCCTGAAAAGATAATTCATTAAATCACAATATAATGGCAGCTTCACTGCGAAACTCGCATCGGTGAGTGAGGCCGGTAGCGTGAAGATCAGGAGCGACTTGTACCCGCCTAATCAACGATGTAGGCCCCCTCGTAAGATCATCATGCGAGTTTTGATTGATACCTAAATCACTGGTAGAAGTTTAAATGTGGACTTGCATTGCATCCGCGTGTTACCGACCAATAGAGTAGCAGAGTTGGTATATTAGGCCTCACCTTGGTCAATGGGGCGTATGTCATAATTGTAATTCTTGCACTAGTTGAATCTTATATGCCTGTAGGCCAAGATCTTTCCTCGTACCATATTTTTGATAAACTCATAGATAAACTGCAGTGTATAAGTTTTTATTGGGAAACCAGTAAGAAAGTTTCAGTCGGGAAAACCGACTTACATATACCCTCACCCTCAGTGAAACATAACATTTTCTAGTATATTGATATTATTACTCGATTTCTAAGGTGGGCGGAGTAGTACATTTGAATGGTAGGTACCAGAAAGGGCGCGACTAGACTTCTAGTTTTTTCCTCCAAAACTTTGTCCTGATTAAGCTTTACTTTACCCTATCTCTAAAGTGGGTGGAATGGTACATTTGTCTAGGAGGTACCAGAAGGAGCGTGGCTAGACTTACAGTTTTTTCTACAAAACTTTTTCCTGTTATAGTTTTACTAAATATAGAATTTGGGAACTATTACGTTGGTTGTATTAGTATTATTATCGATTTCTAAAGTGGGCGGAATGGTACACTTGTAATGGAGGTACCAGAAGGGGCATGGCTAGACTACCAGTTTGTTCTCTAAAACTTTAATTTCGTTTAGTTTTAATAAATGCGGAATTAGGGCACGATCTCGTTGGGTATTTTGACTCGATTTCTAAAGTGGGCGGAATGTTACATTTGTATGGGAGGTACCAGAAGCGGCCTGGCTAGACTAATAGTTTGTTTTCTAAAACTTTATCCTCGTTTAGTTTTACTAAATACGGAATTTGGGCACGATCGCTTTGGGTATTTTGACATTATTACTCGAAGTGGGCGGAATGGTGCATTTGTATGGGAGGTACCACAAGGGGTGTGGCTTGACTTCAAATTTGTTCTCCAAAGCTTTATCATGCTTTAGCTTTGCGTCTATCAATCATATTACTCGATTTCTAAAGTGGGCGGTAAGTGATGGGGCGTGGCCTTGTAGCCTATTTTCAATACCGTAAATAGTTTTGACGAAATATTATTTTTTTTGTGCAAAGTTTTAAAACATTTGGTATCGTCTTTCGAAAGTAATCGGGCGTACCAACCGGACAGACAGACAGCCAGACGGACATGGCTCAAACGACTTAAAAAGTCATGAACAGAATTTGGTTCCATGAAATTTAGGGTCTATAGTGACTCCTTCTATGTGTTACACTTTTGGGTCGAATTAAATGATATATACCCTCTCACCCGTAGGAAGAGGGTATAAAAAACTAAACTTCAAGCAACATGTTTAATGAAGAACTTAGTATATTACCCTCTTATTATAGCAAATGCATTATACTATCTCGCTTCATGGTTGTATATGTTACTGCCACGACGTTGCACCCTAAATCATGTCTTGCAAATTAATTTTGACTTTGTAAGCTTCTTGTGGCAAACTGTTGTAATTGAAGGCAAACCTCGAAAATATGCTTAAAAAATTAATTCATTCATATTGATTTATTAGAAATTTCACGTTACCTGAAATGTTAAACTTGTTTAATAAATTAAGCATACAACCCATTGAGTTAATGTACTTTTTTCTTCATTTCAACAAATTTACATCACCTCCCCCCCTACCCCTATAATAATACAAAGTTTGCATGACATATTACAACGTCCGCCGCCATCTCTGATCTGATCCATTCATCCAACCTTCATTGACGTGTTTGATCTATAAAATTGATTTGTTTATTCTCCATTACAATTTACGGCCTCTGCCTACAATTTTATGCCGCATTACCACAGTTTAGCATTCTTTTGGTGTAACGTGCAACAGCATCTAGTCATGCCACAGTAGACTCCGCATGCCCAAAGGGCTGGACAGTGTTATGTTTACAGTTAAATTGAATTTAAATTGTTGCATGCTACGACCTAATTAAAGTGTAACATTAAATGTAATGTGGAAAATTATTTTAGCTCTCCAAACTTTAAGTTGCAACATTTGTATGCATGCCTGTCGGTCGTCCATCGTAAACAGTAAGTTATGCCATCAGTATCGTTGTATTTAGCCCAGTTGGCAGTTGAGTTTTTGATAAGTATTTTTGGGCCGCTTTACGCTTAAGCTATTCATAAATTATGTGGCTTCACTGCGCGATGGGACGATCCATAAAGTTAAATTGATTTGTTTGATGTTAATTTAATTTAGTATTTTAAAGGGAGGATTTCATATTTTTAATATCGGTGAGAATACTAAAGACTCAAGACACGAACTTGTTGGGTGGCAATAATTGCATATGTTGAAATGTTTTACATTGGAAAACATTATCTTATCAGACAACATGTCGTTTTTGTTGTTGATGTAACATATGTAATAAATGTAGTCGGCAGGGCTATGTGAAATAAGCAGTACGAAATTTGTATTTTTAAACAGTGGTCGGTGGGGGTGTGTCAAACCTGTATCTTAGCCCTGGTAAGATACAATTTGATATCCTGACAGTTCTCTGCACCACAATTATAAATATGCACACGAAATTTTAACTATCGATCAGTAGGCGGAGGATGGTGGGGATATTAAAAACTATATTTTAGCCCTAGAGATATTTGAGAGTTCTTTGAGGTTCAATTAATTTTGGTTCTCTCAGAGATTGTGTTGATGTGTTGATGGAATCAAAAATTAACAATAGACGAAATGTAGCCCTTGATTAACCATGAATAACAATATTGCAATCGATTCGATCGGATATAAAATGACGATACAGCAGCATTTTTTGACTTCTTTTGGTTGAGCTAAATTACAAACAAATTTTACTTTATTGAGTCAATATCTTTTTTTCTTATTCAGAGATGGTATGTACTTAGATAAAATTATATGTTTGTGACCTGTCTTTTCATGATTACCAAAATAAATGTGGTAGAATTAAGCTGTTGTAGCATATATGGTTTTATAGCGTTTACTGATATCTTTGGACCATAACTAACGTGATTCAATCGTATTCACGCTAAATTTTGCATTTATGTAAAGTGTGAGTCCTTGTGGTGTAAAAATATCGAAAATGATAACCAACTACGTCCAACTGTTGGAGATATATGGAGAACAGCACCACCATCTCTGTTACCTCCCATACAAAATGAGCAATTTTTGAAAAAATAACATTTGTTCAATAACTTCCAAACGGGCAACTGGAGGGCATAAAAAAATATGACTGTTTAAGTATCTTTCAACAGTAAACAAATACTGAGAAAACCAAAGCATTTGCCACACTTCTTCTGGTACCTCCCATACAAATGATCCGAATTCACTCTAATAGATTTAAATACATTTTTTGGTAGGTACACTGAATTCGGTCATATTTTGTACAAGATATAAGATTATTGAAAATTGATTTAGGAAGGAATATGGGCTATACGGCGACACCTTCTAGTACCTCTCATACAAAATAACCAAAAGTTTTTCAGCCAACCAGATATGGTAGGCCGCATAACAAGAGTTTCGGAATCACTAATATACTATACTATATAAAATACTATCATACCTATTGGCATGATTTCTGGAGAAGCCCTTGAAACGAGGAATACGAAATTACGGGATTTAAATAAATCCTATTAATATTATAAATGTGAATGTCTGTCTGTTTGTTTGTTTGTTTGTTTGTTTGTTTGTTTGTTTGTTTGTTGCTCAATCACGCCTAAACGGCTGAACCGATTTCAATGAAATTTGAAAGACAGTTAGTGTACTATATGGAAATTAGTATAGGCTATATATTTAGTAATTTTTTATCCTATGGGCGGAGTGGGCGTGGCAAAACATATTTTTTGAGCTAGGGAGATGAAATTTGATACACAGATAGTACTCGGCAACACGAATATGAATATGAGGACGAAATTATAATTTTGAACCAGTGGGCGGAGTGGGCATGGCAAAACATATTTTTAGAGCTAGGGAGATAAAATTTGATACACAGATAGTACTCGGCAACACGAATATGAATAATCAGACGAAAATTTAATTTTGAACCAGTGAGCGGAGTGGGCGTGGCAAAACATGTTTTTAGAGCTAGGGAGATAAAATTTGATACACAGATATAACTCGGCTAGGCGAATATGAATATATAGACGAAATTTAAATTTTGGATCAGTGGGCGGAGTGGGCGTGGCAAAACATATTTTTAGAGCTAGGAAGATAAAATTTGGTACACAGATATTACTCGGCTAGACGAATATGAATATGCAGACGAAATTTTAATTTTTGACCCAATGGGCACAGTGGGCGTGGCAAAACTTTTTTAGAGCTAGAGAGATACAATTTGATACCCAGACAGTACTGGAAAACGCGAATATGAATATGCAGACGAAATTTTATTTTTGGATACAATGGGCACAGTGGGCGTGGCAAAACTTTTTTAGAGCTAGAGAGATAAAATTTGATACCCAGATAGTACTCGACAACACGAATATGAATATACAGACGAAATTTAAATTTTGTATCAGTTGGCGGAGAGGGCGTGACCAAACGGTATTTTAGCCCCACAGAAATAAAATTCGGTATACAAATAGTACTCGACAATACGAATATGAATATACAGACAGAATTTATATATTCGATCAGTGAGCGAGTGGGCGAAGGGGGCGTGGCAAAACAGTATTTAAGTCCTCGAGAGATAAAATTTAATACACAGATAGCATTCGACAACACGAATATAAATATGCAAACAAATTTTGAATTTTGGATCAGTAGGAGGAGTGGACGTGGCAAAACTGTATTTAAGCCCTAGAGAGATAAAATTTAGCACCCAGATAGTACACTACAAAACGAATATGAATATGTAGACGATATTTTAATTTTCCGTTATTGGGGGAAGGGGGCGTGGCAAAACTGTATTTTAGTCCTAGAGACATAAAATGAAATATACAGGTAGTATTCGACTACACGCATATAAATAAACAAACGAAATTAATATTTTGGATCGGTGGGCGGAGTGGGCGTGGAAAACTGTATTTTATCCCTAGACACCTAGATAGTACACGACCACACGAATATGAATATGTAGATGGCATTTTGGACCAGTGGGCGGAGGGAGCGTGACAAAACTGTTTTAGCCCCAGAGCGATAATATTTGATATACAGATAATAAAAATTTATTTAGTGTACTAAAAGTACTTTTATTGTACCAAAAAGTACAATTTAGTGTACCAAAAAGTGCTTTTATTGCACAAAAAAGTACAATTATTGTTGAAAAAACATTTAAGGTATCAAAAAGTACTTTATTGGTACCAAAAAGTAGATTTTATTGTATTGAAAGATACTTTTATTGTGCACAAAAAGAACAATTAATTGTACCAAAAAATACTTTAAATTTACTAATAATTACTATTATTGCAACAAAAAGTTTTTTAATTGTGTCAAAAATTATGTTTACTGTATCAAAAAGTACTTTTATTTCTGTCAAAAAGTACTGTTATTGAAGCAAAGAGCAAAAATTGAAGAATTGTGTCAGTAAATTTTATGGATTATTTACAATTAGTCGTCAGAAAAAGTTTGTCGAAAAAATTTAAAGGGAAATACTGACAATGATGTCAGTACTATAAATGAGCCATGAATGAATGAATACATGTTTTTAGGGCTATATAAGGTAATATTTGTATACAGATAGTAATTGGTGCTATAGATATGAATTTGCTAACATATGTTTTAATAACGTTTAGGGGGACGTTGTTAGTTTGATCAGGTTAAGGAGTAACTTGGGATAACGAATAGTTTACAGAGCGTACAAGAACGAAGCTTAAGTTCAGCCCTTTAAGTAGGCATGCCAAACATATTATAGGTATTCGAAAATTAAGCAATAGCGAAGCATTGCCGGGTCCACTAGTACTTTATATTTCTTCAAATACTTTAAATAAATTACTTTAAAATGTAAAATGTTAAGAAATGTCAGTTGTATAGGAGCTATGACATATAGTTGACCTAGGAAATTAAACTTAAGAGAATAAGTGGTATATGATTTAAACAACTTAAGTTTAATTTTACATTAAAATATATCTTCATTTACTCGAGTTATTAATTAAATACCGCTAGAACTGCTGTTTGACCCACTGTGCTATCTAGTGTGCATACACTTTTTTACTCGGTGGGGTCATTCAAGGAACTACCCATGTAGGAAGTAGTGGGTTAGGTATTTCAAGCATGGCCAATCTACACCTCCCGCAACTGCCCGGGGTATTCTCTAGAGGGGTTATTCCCCTCTGTATAACCGACCCCTAGTCATTTTTCCCTGCTAAAATTTTGCCTTAACATACCTACCTCCCATTTTCACCCCCTAAGGTGCCACCTATACAAAAATCGAATTTTTATAAAATTTGTTCCCAGCGCTGTAACTGCCCTAAAGTAACCTTAGAGGTGTGAAATGTATGACCGACCCAATATTTTTGCAATCCCAACAGTTTCGTATGTATCTACCCTTTATCTTCATTATACCATCACTCTAAGGGATGAGGGTATATATCATTTGATACGACCCAAAAGTGCAACACATAGAAAGAGTGATTTTAGACCCTAGGTTTATTTGAACCAAATTCGATTCATGACTTTTTAAGTCGTTTGAGCCATGTCCGGCTGTCTGTCTGTCTGGCTGTCCGGCTGATTCGCACGATAACTTTCGATAGACGCAACCAAATGTTTTCAAATTTTGCACGAGTTAATATTTCCCCAAAACTACTTACGGTATTGAAAACGGGCTACATGACCACGCCCCTTCTGGTACCTTCCATACAAATGTACAATTCAGCCCACTTTAGAGATGGAGTAGTAATATCAATACATCGACCTCGATCGTTCTCAGATTCTATATTTAGTAAAGCTATAACAGGATAAAGTTTTGTATAAAGTATACAATTTTAATTCTAGCCACGCCCCTTCTGGTACCTCAAATACAAATGTCCCACTCCACCCACTTTAGAGATGGAGTTATAATATCAATACACTCGACACGAACGTGCACAAATTATGTATTTTGTTAAGTTATAACGGGATAACGTTTTGCCAAAAATATTGAAAGGCTAGCCACGCCCCTTCTGGTACCTCCCATACAAATTTACTTTTCCGCCCACATAGAGATGGAGTAGTAATATCAATAAATCCAAGGCGATCGTACCCAAATTCTTTGTTTTTGTAAAGCTATAGCAGGATACAGTTTTTGAGAAAAATATACTGGAAGTTTAGCCACGCCCCATCTGGTACCTCCCATACACATCTGGTACCGCCCACTTTAGAAATCGATTAATATTATTAATAGACCTAACTCGATCGTGCCCAAATTCTGTATTTAGAAAAGTTCAAGCAGGATAAAGTTTTGGAGAAAAAATCTGGAAGTCTAGACACGCCCCTTCTGGTGCCTCCTATACAAATGTACTACTCCGCCCACTTTGGAGATGGAGTAATAATATCATTACAAATTCTGTATCTTATTAAGCTAAAACAGGATCAAATTTTGGAGAAAAAAAATCTAAGTCTATCCGCGCCCCTTCTTTTTGCAATCCTATTAGAAGGTCTCCCGTGAGAAATGGAATGTGCAGGCCGTGTCTGCCTATAGCGCAATATGTTAATTTGAAATGAACATTGCATTTGCGGGGTAGAGGTATATAAAGCTCCATTTTTTGCTGCTGGGTTGTGGAACGGACTCTGTGGCTGTGCAACGAGTCGTTGCGTTTGTCCATACGCTTGTTAATTTGACGCTAAGTCTGTAAAAAAGGGGGCTATAGGTCTGTAGAACGAACCATGAGTCTGTACAACGAGTCCTTGTACATGTATAATGGGATATAAACCTGTATATAAGCTTGAGTGTGTAGAACGGGAAATTGCTATTGCCTAACGGACTATAAGCCTGTATAACGGGCACTAAGTCTATACAACGAGTTCGATAGACTTTGAGTCTGTACAACGAGTACTTTTGCAATTGTACAACGGGCTATAAGCCTGTACAATGGTCCTTTAGTCTGTACAACGAGTCCTGGAACTTGTAAGACCAGAGCCTGGAAATAGTTTTCCGAATTTTTTTTTTGTTTTTCAAGGACATTTTGCCTCTGACACCCGTCAGAGCACTACTAACTGTGAGGGGCGAAACCTAAAACCCAGGCACGTCTGCTCAGAGTGAGCGGTACCCTGGTCTGACCCAAAATGGGCGGCTGTAATAAAATCCTGGCAGGAGGAGAAAACTGCGACGTGGTGCGCTGGGCTTGCAACACGCCACCGACGTATAAATTATTGCAATGAAAAGAAGTAAGAAAATAATAAAATGGACCCCCCAAAAAGTTGACGACCACCGCAAACGAATTTAGGACCATGATTTAAGGATATGCACCTGGAATGTTAGAACACTGTATAGACCAGGTGCCTCCATCCAACTGGCGGAAGTTCTCGAAGAATACAAGGCTGACATAACCGCTTAACAGGAAATGCGGAGGACGGGACACGGGTGCTCGCGCATGAAGACGTGCGACATCTACTATAGTGGCCATGCGGACAAGCACGAGTTTGGATATGGATTTGTGGTTGGCAAGAGACTGCGACACCTAGTCTCAAGGTTCAACCCGGTGTGTGAACGTATAGCCACCATAAGAGTCAAAACAATGTTTTTCCACAGAACACTTATATGTGCCCATCCTCCGACAGAAGAGAAAAGATATGAGGACAAAGGCGAGTTCTACGAGAGCCAAGAAAATGTATATGATCGTAGCCCGAAGCCATGACATTAAAATTGTACTAGGCGATTTTAATGCTAAAATAGGCATGGAAACCGCATTTGAGCCTACCATCGGAAAATTCAGCCTGCACACCGAAACGTCGAACAATGGCATCAGACTGATTGATTTCTCTGCGGCAAGAAATATGGTAGTTAGCAGCACTAGATTTGACCATAAAAATATTTATAAGGCAACATGGTTATCTCCAGATCAATTGACGAGGAATCAGATAGATCATGTGGTAGTCGATGGAAGGCACGCATCGAGTGTTCTGGACGTACGAGTGATTAGGGTTGCGAACATTGACTCCGATCACTTCCTTACCGCAGTTAAGGTACGCACAAGGCTAAGCAAGCGAAAAACGTACGTAACCAGGCACAACGAAAGCTGGACATCGGTAAACTGCGGACCACAGAGGTAGCAAACGCCTACTCCAACCACATAACTCAACTGCTGCGGAATGCTCCAAACCCTGATAATATAACTTCGCAGTGGCAAAATATAGCCGACTCCTTAGAACGGGCTGCGAGAAGCGTACTTGGGTACTCAAAGCCGTCTCAAGAAGATGCCTGGTACGACGATGAATGTCGTAATGCCACGAGAGAGACGGTTGCTGCATACAGGGCGAAACTACAGCCAATGGCAACGCGAGCTGTTCGTGAACGGCACAGGGAGAAGAGACGACAGGCAACTCGTCTTTTTAGAAGAAAAAAGAAGGAGCTGAAGAAGAGGCAGGATGAGTGCACTGAGTTGCTCCGAAGTAGAGGGGAAGCCCGAAAATTCTACAAGAGAGTAAAAGCGAGAATGCGTGGAACAGGGTTGCCCTCCTGCAAGGACAGCGATGGTTAGCTAGTGACGGACCCGGATAACGTTCTGAAGATATGGAGTGATCACTTTAGAAATTTACTGGATACTAACACCACTCCAGAAGACCCCGCTCCAACCCATGACGATGGTATTAACTGTCCACCTCCGAGCCAGAGCGAGATACGCATGGCCATCTCCCGCCTTAAAAACAACAAAGCTGCTGGAGCCGATGGTCTCCCTGCTGAATTGTTTAAGGCTGGCGGGGAGGAGCTGATTAGGAGCATGCATCAGCTCATAGAGAACATCTGGCAAGAGGAGAGCATGCCCGGGGATTGGAGTATCAGTCTGTTATGTCCCATATACAAGAAAGGAGATCGTAGTGAATGTAAGAACTACCGTGGAATAAGCCTATTACCAATTGCGTACAAGGTCCTTTCAAGCATATTGTGTGAACGTCTAAAGCCAATTGTAGAAAAACTAATTGGACCACATCAGTGCGACTTTAGACCTGGCAAATCTACGACGGATCAAATATTCACCTTACGACAAGCAGATCGACATCTACCACCTCTTTGTCGACTACAAAGCTGCCTTCGACTCTCCGATAAGGAATAGGCTTTATGAGGCCATGTCTGAGTTTGGTATTCCTGCAAAGTTGATTCGACTTTGCAAATGTACCTTAGACAACACCAAATCCTCGGTTAAGATTGGAAAGGATCAGTCTGAACCATTCAACACGGAAAGAGGTCTCAAGCAGGGCGATAGCATGTCCTGTACACTATTTAATATAGTTATGGAGAAGGTGATGAGAAAGGCTGGTGTCAACTTGTCTGGCACCATATTCCACAAGAGCCACATGCCACTAGCCTATGCCGATGATATAGACATCATTGGCCGAAATCTGCGGGATGTTACTGTAGTTTTCTCATCACTAGAAAAGGAGTCAGCAAAAATGGGTCTAGCGGTCAACGAGGACAAAACAAAAATAATGATTTCGACGAGCAAAGAGTCCTCTCGATGGGGACGCATCGTGAACGTTGACAATTATTGTTTTGAGGTAGTCGACCAATTTACCAACCTCGGATCTTCCGTCAACAAGAAAAATAATGTCAGCCAAGAAACTAAACGGAGAATAGTGCTAGCCAATAGATGTTTCTACGGACTTCGACGCACTTTAGTAACACCACCTTATCTCGGAATACTAAGAAACAGCTATACCAGGTGCTTATCTTACCTGTTCTGTTGTATGGTGCCGAATCATGGGTGCTTTCTACAACGGACATACAAAACCTGGGAGTATTCGCGAGAAAAGTACTCCGAAAAATATATGGACCTATCTGTGTCGAAGGCCAGTTTCGCCATCGGATGAACCATGAGCTGTATGAGCTTTACCACGACATCGACGTAGCTAAGAGAGTCAGAATCCAACGACTTCGATGGCTGGGACATGTTGCCAGGATGGATGGAAATGCTCCAGCGAGAAAGGTGTTTGAAAGCGAACCTGAAGGACGGCGCAGAGCAGGGAGACCCAAACTCCGTTGGAAGGACCAAGTGGTAGGCGATGTGCCTTCATCTGGTAGGACTAGCTGTAGAACACACGCAGAAGACCGAAGCGTGTGGAATTCTTTATTACTTCAGGCCTCAAATTTATGAACTACGTTTCGTAAATTGTAATTGGCCACTTAAGTAAGTAAGTAAGCTACCGATTTTATTTGCGAGTACTCAACCCGAATTATCGATCTGCTCATACTTTGCCAAGCCTCACGTTAAATCCTTTCTGTTCTCGTCCTAAATAATTGTCATTCGCCTTCTTGTAGCCTAGGGTCATATATACCCATCACACAAGACACAAATCAAGACCACCGACCAAACATATACCCAGAGTTCACTACACGCTATCAGACATGTCAAGGGCATCAGACCATCTATTGCACTTTAACTCAAGGATCAAGGGGACTTTTGTTCTATATACATTTTGTGGATCAGGGAAAATCCACTCTTTTATCCATTAAAATTTAATGAAAATTATTCTTATTTATTCTTTAAAATCTACATTTCGACAAAATATACATTCTTTCTGTGCATTTTGAAGTTTCTAAAAAAAAACAGCTATGAATGTTTTGCTAGGATCTCTTGAATTACTATAATTATACAACTCTCAGTTTTGATTGATAAGTAGTGCAGTGTTCCAATTTAACAGACAAGCTAGTTAAATATCGGTAAATTGTTGTTAAGAAAATCTTATATACTAAATACACTCAGTTATATTTCGAGAGAAAATCACATTAAATACTTGCAGAACAGCCTTAACACAGAAAAATCTCAATACAGGCATTAATCATAGGCATTAAAAAATCATATATATTAAGTTATCACATAAAAACGCATAATTAATTATTAACAACTCTGCCATTATTGTGTTTGGGGCATATCTACATTCGTATTATGTTTAACATGTGTTGAAGGTTAAACAAATATCAAGTGATTACCAACTTCGTGTTTTTTGTAGTTGTGCACCTTTAAGTAGGAAACTTAATCCTTAAGTGAACAAAACAAAACAAAAAAAACCAAATGCGAAAGCTTTAAAATATCATATAAAGTACTTAAAGGGCCCCTCGATCATTATTTGCGTTTTCCGCATCTTGGCGATTAGTGTGTAAATAGCTCTCAACACTGCATGTCATTCGGGAACAATACAAAAAAAAAAAAAACAAAGTGCTGAAACGTTTAAAAAAGGGTTCTTAACAACCAGACGCGCGCACTGGCCGACAGAAGAACGTCTCTGTCGCTGTGGGAATTGGAATGTACAATTTGATTGATTTTTGCTATAATTATAAAGTCATTGCAAGTCGACGAAAATTTACAAAAACTTCAGATGAAACGAAGAGTTAATCAAAATATAGGTAGACTCTCTTTATGTTATACTGAATAGGACAACAAAAAAAACCTTACAAAAATAGTAATATGGCTTTAGAGAGAGTGGTATGATAAATAGGGAAAATGTGATGAGGTAACGGAAAAAATTATTGCAGTGAAGGGTGTAACTCGAAAAACTGGTGACTGTTTAAATCGGATATAGAGCGATACAGGGATATAGGTGTGGCCCGAAAATTTTACCAGAAAGTAAGAGCAAATGGACACGGTAATGGCCTCCCCACCTGTTAGGACAGTGATGGAAATCTGGTCACGGATACGCAGAGTGTGCTGCACATATGGAGAGAACACTTCCAGCAACTGCTGGTTCCAGAAGGCAGCGCACTTGAAGTAATCACGCCAATAGTCGACGACGGCTTAGATTGCCCACCACCAAATCAAGCCGAGGTAAGAAGAGCAATATCGCGGCTGAAAAACAACAAAGCAACCGGTGCCGACGGTCTGCCCGCAGAGCTCTTTAAGTCCGGTGGCGAGGAGCTTATAACGAGCATGCACCAGCTCCTGCGCACGGTTTGGCTTAAAGAGTGCATGCCCAACGATTGGAATGTAAGCGTATTATGTCCTGTGCTGAAAAAATGTCATCCAAGTGCGTGCTTCAACTACAGCGGGATCAGCTTTTTACCCATCGCATATAAGGTCCTGTTGAGTGTGCTATGTGAAAGAATAAAGCCAGTGTTATCCAACCTGATCGGGCCTTATCAGTGTGGCTTTTGACCTGGAAAATCAACAACTGACCAGATTTTCACACTTCGGCAAATCCTGGAAAAGGCCCAAGAGAAACAGATCGACACGTACCATCTTTTTGTCGACTATAAAGCTGCCTTCGACAGCCCGATATGGCAGAAATTACTCGAAGTCATGGCTGAGTTTGGTATTCGAGCAAAGCTGATACGTTTTTGCGGAATGACGCTGACTGACACGAAGTCTTCAGTGAAGATTGGCAAGGACCTTACGGAACCATTCTATACCAGACGAGGCCTAAAACAAGGCGACGGCGATCTCTTCAACATTGTGATGGAGATGATAATGAGAAAAGCTGCAGTAAATACGAGTGACACTATATTCAACAAAAGCCACATGCTACTCGCGTACGCTGAAGACGTAGACATCATCGGTCGAAAACTGCGGGATGTGAATGCAGCCTTCTCAGGTATACAGAATGAATCAGCGAAAATGGGCCTAATGGTGAACGAGGACAAAACGAAGTTATTAGTTTCAACGAACAAAGAATCTTCTCGTTTGGGAAACTGCGTGAACGTTGACAACTATAATTTCGAGGTGGCAGATAATTTTGTCTACCTGCTCCGCCTAATAAATGCTACTACGGACTAAGCAAGCGATTCAATAACAGAGCCCTCTCTCGACGAACAAAACTCCAGCTATACCAGATACTGGTTCTACCTGTCTTAATGTATGGCTCAGAATCCTGGGTTATGACACAGCGGATGAATTGGTTCTGGCGGTATTCGAGAGAAAACTACTCCGTAAAATATATGGGCCCATCATCGTTAATGGAGAGGATCGGCGTCGTATGAATCATGAGCTGTACACTGACATTGAAGTGGTCAAACGCATTAAGGTGCAACGGTTGCGTTGGCTAGGTTATGTTGTACGCATGGCCGAAAATGCTCCAGTTCGAAAAGTCTTCGACAATGAACTCGATGGCGGAAGAGGGCGACCAAAACTCCGTTGGAAAGACCAGGTTACTGAGAACCTTACCGTACTCGGTGTGACAAACTGGAAAAGAAGCGCAGAAGATCGAGGCGCTTATAATATTTTTCTACGTGCGGTATACAATCCACTGGGATTGCATAGAAGTACCAGCTAAGTAAGTAAGTAAGTAAATATTTGTATAATCGGTCGTTGTATCATGGTATGATTACGTGGCTTTCATGTGGGAGGTCCAGGGATCGACTCCTCATTTAAATTTCTTTCAGTGGCGGCCACCTCAATGTTGTCGACTGTTGTTCACAGTAAAAGTCAAGTAAAAGCTTCTTAAACAGCTGATTATCGCATTTGTTTATAAAAAATTAGGTGCCGTTGTGCGAGCCTACAAACATAAAGCTTCTTTCAATTAAAATAAAAACCCTTACTTTTGGAAATTTTCGGAACAGGATGAATTATATAGAAAAAATTTATGCAAAATACCATATCGGATTGTATGGGCGGTTTGCTGTTGGTGGTGGCGAAGTAGGTGTCATTGTGTGAGTCTTAACATTGTGTAGTTTAATTGAACCTTAATTTACCTATTTGCAAATTTGCAATAAAATCCAAACAATTTATCTCTTGTCACACTAAACTATATTGTTCTATTTCATCTATTCCACACTTTTCAAACCAACCCTCCCGATACAACCACAGCCACATTAAGACGATGACAACACAACAACATCACAAAAAGGTTAAGGAAATGGCATCACAATAATACAATAATAATAATAATACTATGAACTCTACAGATGTGCTATTTGTGCAAAAACTACGTGGTAATGCTGATCATCTTAGCCAGCAACAGCCAACTTCATCATCATTATTAGCAACTGCAACTGAGCATTGTCAAGATCATCATCGTCATCATGATGTAGATGGCAGGCACAACAACGGCAAAACATGGAAGATCTGCGGTACTGTGGGATGGATACCGCAACAGAAAAAGTGTTGCACCAAGTAGACATGCTAAATCAACCATAAGATGCTATCAACACCAACTATGTTAAACAATGACTTGATGTTGATGATGACTTACAACAACAACAGCAACAATAATAACATTAACAACGACGGTGATGGCAATATCGACGAAGCTGCAATTGTGGCTACAATGAATCTGGCTGCCCATCAAAGAGACCACAAGTAATTGACTTTATTCATACCTATAAACTGTTGCAAAGATTTTTCATGTTGTTTTATGTTCGTTTTTGTTGTTGTTTTTTCATTCTCTCATTTTGTTATTTTGTATTCTTGGAGTTATTTGGAAGAGTTCATCACCTTTGTCGTCTTCAGGAATCCTTAATACTTTTGCTCAAGTGCAACAAAAGTCGTTTGGGATTATTAAGATACTGGCGTTGTAGAAAAAGATGCGTCGCACGCAACGAATTTGGTGGGACATCAAATAAATGAAGATTAAGTATTTGAGGATAGATCACAGTGATTAGTATGCGTATTTATTGGCGAAAAAAAACATACACAAGCTTAGCAAGAAATGGAGAATAAAGTAAGGTAACAACATTGATAAGATTTTAATAGAAATGGAGGTAAGAGCTCTAGTAAATAAAGCCCCATTGAAGTATAAACCCAAACATTCTTCAATTTGGGGGATTATTTCATTAAGAAATACGGCCCAACTTTTGTCACAATGGGTCAATAGGGACCTAAGGGAGATGCCTGCATACCAAGACCCCATTATGTCTCAAATTTTAAAAAATAAAGCCCCAAAGTGATTATTTAATTTTATTACGAAATATCCCCGAAATTGGGGAGTTATAAGATCTTATTTCATTGGGGCTTTGTTTCATAGAGCCAGAATTAAAAGGGAGAAAATTCACATCAAGCCCCACAACTGCCCCGGAGAAGGCCCTAGAGATATAAAATATATGACCGACTCCCATTTATTTTTCACATCCAACATTTTTTTCGGGCATAGCAAATTTTTGAAACGGGTGGCACTAGACAAGTCAGATGTATGACCGAACCCCATACAATTTTTTTTTATACCATCACCCAAAGGGATGTAGGATAACTTTAACTGATCGGTATGAAAATTTACCAGTTTTAATATTTTTCAAAATTAAGTGCTGGGGTTGTAAATGCGCAGCTTAGCCCCACACCCTTTTGGTAACTTGATGATAATTGAATTTGGTCCGTTTAACTATCTTCTTAAATAAGGCGAATACTGAGAAAACCGAAGCAACATTCCTGTTTTACATAGATTTTTTTTGTGGGTACAATGAATTCTGTCATATTTTGAGGAAATTCAGTCACATATTGATCTTATTGAGCATTTACTTACTTAAGTAGCCCATTACAACTTACGGACGTGGTTCATAAATTAGAGGCCTGACGTATTAAACAATTCCACACGCTTCGGACTTCTAAATGCGCTCTCCAGTTAGTCCTACCAAATGGTGGCACATTGCCAACCACTTGGTCCTTCTAACGAAATTTGGGTCTCCCTGCTCTGCGCCATCCTTCAGGTTCACCTTCAAACACCTTTCTCGCCGGAGCATTTACATCTATCCTGGCAACATGTCCCAGCCATCGAAGTCGTTGGACTCTGACTCTTTTAGCTACGTCGAGCCCATGGTTCATCCGATGGCGAAACACGCCGTCGACACAGAAAGGACCAAATATTTTTCGGAGTACTTTTCTCTCAAATAGTGCTAGGTTTAGTATGTCCGTTGTTGTAAGCACCCACAATTCGGCAGCATACAACAGAATGGGTAAAACGAATACCTGGTACAGCTGTTTCTTCGTATCTCGAAATAAGGTGGAGTTACTAAAGTGCAGCAGAAGTCCTTAAAAACATCTATTGGCGATCACTATACTTACTTCCTTACTTGGCTGGCACTTTTATGCAATCCCACTGGATTATAAACTGCACGTAGAATATATAAGCGTAGATATTATAAGCGCCTCGATCTTTTGCGCTCCTTCTCCGGTTAGTCACACCAAGTTCTGTAAGGTTCTCAGTAATCTGGTCTTTCCAACGGAGTCTTGGTCGCCCTCTTCTGCGTCGTCCATCGAGTTCATTGTCGAGGGCGAGCACTATTCTCCGCTTAATTTCTTGGCTGACATATATTCATCTTCTACCCCTAAACAATAATTGTCGACGTTCACGGTGCGTTCCCATAGAAAGGTCTCTTTGTTTGTCGCAATCATTATTTTTGTTTTATCCTCGTTGACCGCTAAACCCATTTTTGCTGACCCCTTTTCTAGTGATGAGAAAATTGCAGTAACATCCCGCAGATTTCGGCCAATGATGTCTATATCATAGGCATAGGCTAGTGGCAAGTTGCTCTCTTTTGGAATATGGTGCCAGACATGTTAACAACAGCCTTTCTCACCACCTTCTCCATCACTATATTAAATAGTGTACAGGACAAGCTATCACCCTGCCTGAGATCTCTATCCGTGTTGGTGTTTTCCAAGGTACATCTGCAAAGACGAATTAGCTTTGCAGGAATACTAAACTCAGACATTGCCTCATATAGTATATTCCTTATTGAAGAGTCGAAGGCAGCTTTGTAGTCGACAAAGAGGTCTGCTTTCATGAGTTTTTTTTCCAGGATTTGTCGTTAGGTGAATACTTGATCCGTCGTATATTTACCGGGTAGAAAGCCGCACTAATAAAGTCAAATTAGTTTTAGTACAATTGGCTTTGGATATTCACACAATATGCTTGGAAGGAGCATAGGCATTGGTAATAGGCTTATTACACGGAAGTTCTTACACTCACTACGATCTCTTTAACAGACTGAGACTCCAATGCCCGCACATGCTCTCCTCTAGCAAAATATTCTCCATTAACTGATGCATGCTCCTAATCAGCTCCTCTCCTCCTGCCTTAAACAATTTAGCCGGGAGACCATCGGCTCCAGCCGCATTGTTGTTTTTAAGGCAGGATATTGCCTCACGTACCTCGTTCTGGGTCGGAGGTGGATAGTTAATATCAGCGTCATGGATTGGAGCGGGGTCTTCTGGAGTGGTGTCCGTATCCAGTAGATTTCTAAAATGTTCTATCCATATCTTTAGTACCATATCCGGGTCCGTCACTTGCTCACCATTGCTGTCCTTGCAGGAGGGTAACCCTATTCTACGCATTCTCGCCTTAACTCTCTAGTAGAATTTTCTCTGTGCACTCAACCTGTTTTTTATTCAGCTCCTTCTTTTTCCATCTAAAAATACGAGTTGCCGCTCGTCTTTTCTGCCTGCGCCGTTCACGAACGGCTCGCGTTGCCATTGGCTGCAGTTTCGCCCTGTATGCAGCATCCGTCTCTCTCGTGGCATTGTGACATTCATCATCATACCAGTCGTCTTTTTGAGACGGTATTGAGTACTCAGTACCCAAGAACGCTTCTCGCAGTCCTTCTTATGGAGTCGGCTATATATTGCCTCTGCGGGATAATATTACCAGGGGTTGGAACATTTCGTAGCAGTTGAGTAAGGTGGCTGGATTAGGCGTCCGATACCTCTGTGGTCCGCAGTTTACTGATATCCAGCTTTCGTTGTGCCTGGTTACGTACGTAAATCGCTAAGCTTAGCCTTGTGCGTACCTTAACTGCGGTAAGGTAGTGATCGGAGTCAATTTTTACAAGCCTGATCACTCGTACGTTCAGAACACTCGATGCGTGCCTTCCATCGACTACCACGTGATCTATCTGATTCCTTGTCAATTGATCTAGAGATAACCATGTTGCCTTACGAATATTTCTGTGGTCAAATCTAGTGCTGCTAACTACCAAATTTCTTGCCGCATAGAAATCAATTAGTCTGATGCCATTGTTCGACGTTACGGTGTGCAGACTGAATTTTCGATATTAGGTTCAAATCCGGTCTCCCTGCAAATTATCGCATTAAAAGCGCCTAGTAAAATTTGATTTTATGGCTCGGGCGCCGGTCATATTAATTTTCCAGGCTCTCGTAGAACTTGTCTTTGTTCTCATCGCTTTTCTCTTCTGTCAGAGCATGGGCACATATGAGTGTTATGTGGACGAACTTTGTCTCTACTCATATGATGGCTATTCGTTCACACACTGGAATGAACCGTGGGACTAAGTGTCGCAGTCTATTGCCAATCACAAATACACCTGCAAACTTGTGCTTGTATGCATGGTCACTAGTATAGTACATGTCGCACGTTAACATATGCGCACACCCGCGTCCCGTCCAAAGCATTTCCTGTACAGTGGTTATGTCAGCCTTGTATTTTTCTGAAGCTTCCACTTATTGAATGAAGTCACCTGGCCCTATCCTAAAATCATTGTCCTTAATTCATTTGCGATGGTCGTCAAGAATTTGGTAGGTCGGTTTTATTATGTTATTACTTCTTGCCATTGCAATAGTTTAAACGTAAATAGCGGGTTGCCAGCTCGACGCACTACGCCGTAGTGTTCTCCTCCTACCAGGATTTTATTACAGCCGACCATGCTGGGTCAAACGCTGACCAGGGTACCGCTCACTTCGCAGTAGTACCACGAATACGGAGCTCTGTGAGTAGGCTTCAAGTTCAATTGATCCTCATTTCCTTCTTTATTTCTTTTTACCAAAACTGTTTCCGAACATTATTACTCTCTATTTCTAACCCATAAAGAGGGACCTGTACAAAATTCACTAAAAACGACCACAACCAAAAAACATGTCTACAAAATATTTTTTCCGTAAAAATTTAGTTGGCTAGTTTTTACTGAACCTGTCGTAGGTTCAGACATCACAAAGTATCAGTTAGGTGTCAATTGACATTTTAGTGGCCAACCCCATACAAACCGTACCGGTTCTCTACATACAAAAGTTCCGGAACTAGAACCGGTTCATGCACCCCAGGGAACCGGTCCCGTGGCTGGTACTGTACCGGTTCATTTTCCCGTAGGGTAGTGACAGAGGCATATGTCCCCCACATCTTACATATATAAAGTGTACATTAATGACCTCTGTCCCACTGTGCATTCATTTCATAGCTTACATTTTTTCACCTTACCAATGAACGTCCTTTTCTATATTTCATATTTCATTGGGGATTTATTTTCTACCCTGCCACAGTAACAACAATATTAAGCTTTGTGTCAAAAGGTTTAATTTCGATTTTCCCCTTCGTACTTAATGCGTACAAATGACTTAGGCTGTTCTTCTAGCTATTTGCTTCCTCTGATTCATAGTTTAATAATAAAGTTAAAGTCTATTAGCCATGGTGCCATATTTGTTGAAGTTTAAAGCGATATTTTTTTTTTGGTACGATTTGGTTTGGTGCCGTCTTACTGGCCAGTGCTGTGAAGCTTCTTCTACTGCTGCCAGTGTCTTTGCTTCATGTGTTAGTTCAACTGTGGCAAATTTAAACTTGAACTTCACCCATGATAAACACTGCGAGATGTTGATGATAATGATGTTGGTGCTGATGCTGATGCGGAGGCTCTTCTGATGCTGCGCATGGATACTGATGAGACAGACGATGTTGTTGATGTTGGATGATGATGATGATGATGCCATTCAATTCGACCGCATACGACCTACCAAAAGATTTAAGATATTTTTCTCGCTGTTCTTGCAAATGTTATTGTTGCTTTAGCTTGATTTGTAGACCGCCACATCAAATCATTAAGGTCAAGTTCAAGGTTTTGATGCAAACCCACCACCGTTGTTTGTTTGTCTCCCTTAAGTATAAATAATAGTTTGTTGCTTTTAATTCCCAGCAATACTATACAAACTTGACATGGACCACAATTTGTAGCGTTCCCTATAATTTGTTGCAAATATATTCACTTTTTGGCACATATTTCTACTTCTTGCTATGCCCCTCCTATTATCACTTTGCCCATCTTGATGTTGTAGAAGTGGGTATTCTGGTATTCACTTTTGGGGTCCGTCTACGAAAATGAAGTCGCTGGTCTTGGGGGAATTTGTGCACTAAATGTATGTTGCCAAAATAAAACCCGTTGTTTGACCATAACAAATGTTGGTTCTTGAATTGATCAACATTTTTGTGGCTTTTGTTGATTTTGGCCATAGCAACTTAAGGCATGCAGCAAATGCTGCGTGGCAAGTATGTGCGAGAGCGCTCTGTTCCTATCGAAACGGGTTGATGTTTGCTTGCATGCATTTTGTAAAATCGTGTTAACACATAAACTTTACAAGTTTATGGTTTCAAGCAATTCGAATTTTTGTTTTTGTCTTAAAAACGTCAAGTTTCCATTAACAAATTATTTTCAAATGGCGATTAGGCACTAAACATTTGTTTAAATTGCGATAAGTAGTTTGCATGCAATATGGAAATGAAACGCACAAATTTCTCTTTTAGTTCCTGGTGTGAAAAGTGGGTTGATTTAGGTTATGGTCAAAGCGAAATAGGCCATGAAAGTTTTGGGAATTGATTGGGGTTTTATAAAAGTAAACTTTAAAAAGCGTCAAGAGGAGGGCTCGTATGTGCTGCTATGACTTCTAAGGTCACAGGAGAGATTACAAATCTTTCGTGAACATTATTTTTAAAAATTTAAAATCTAAGCACTTTGCTGTACTTTATAGGACAAAGTAACTACGTATGGGGTTTTGTATTATTTTTACTAAGTTCTGTGGTAATAAATGTGTGAAAGCGCAATGTTGGGCCACGTTAAAGGCATGCTATCACCGATTTGTCTTAGGGATTTGGTAATAGATGTTGCTAAAACTCAACCCAAAGGTCTCTTAGTGGCTTTGGCAGGTTCAAGAATCAGTATCGAGTGCGGTGGTCTAATAAGACACTCTTCTCAAATAAAACAACTACAAGAAAAACACGAAGACAATAAAAAACAAGAAACCCCCGCAGTCTGAAAATTCCGATAACGTTTCCAGAGTGGTTAGCTTGGCGTCGGCATGAATCGTAGTATAGTGAGTGGAACGAGATCCCTGTATAAAGATATTCCCAAGGAGACTTGGATATTTCCTGATAAAATACAAGAAACCAGATTGATCACGTAGTAATCGATGGAAGGCATATCTTATGCGATATAGACGTGCATGTGGTGCCCGTTGAAAATATTTACTGCGATCACCACTTAGTTGCAGCCAAAGTTCGCACAAGATTAAGTAGTGCTAAGCTCGCTTGTAATTACATGCCGAGATAGCCAATGCCAACTACAATCAACTCCCTCAATTGCTGTAAACAAACCCCTTAACTGTGATGTGGGGCGGCATATTGGAAGTTTCATTACCACTGCCGCAACGACCTAATGGGTTATGAACCAGAAAGAAAGTTTTAGTTGGGAAATACGTCTTACATATACCCTCACCCTCAGTAAAATATAAAATTTTTCTAGTATAGTAATATTATTACTCGATTTCTAAAGTGGGCGGAGTGCTACATTTGTATGGGAGGTACCAGAAGAGGCGTGGCTAGACTTCCAGTTTTTTTTTCCAAAACTTTATCCTGACTTAGCTTTACTAAATGCAGAATTTGGGCATGATCCCGTTGGGTGTATATATATTATTAGGAATGGTACATTTATATGTGAGGTAACAAAAGGGGCGCGGCTAGACTTCAAATTTTTTCTCCAAAACTTTATCCTGTTTTAGCTTAACAAAACACATAATTTAGGGACGATCGTGTCGAGTGTGTTGATATTACTACTCGCTTTCTAAAGTGGGCGGAAGGTATCAGAAGGCGCGTGGCGCGTAGTATCAAAACTGTATCCTGCTTTAGCTTTACTAAATACAGAATTTAGGAAGATCGCTTTGGTTGTATTAATAATATTAAGCTATTTCAAAAGTGGGAGGTACCAGAAGGGGCGTGACTAGACTTCCAATGTTTTCTCCAAAATTTTGTCCTGTTATAGCTTCGCTAAATATGTACAGAATCTGGGTACGATCGCATTGGACATATTGATATTTTTACTCCATTTCTAAAGTGGACGGAATGGTACATTTGTATGGGAGCTACCAGAAGGGGTATAGCTAAACATAAATTTTTTTCCAAAAACTTCATCCTGTGTAGCTTAACAAAATACAAATTTGGGCACTATCGCGTTAAGTGTATTGATATTATGACTCCATCTCTGAAGTGGGTGGAAAGGTAAATTTATATTGTAGGTACCAGAAGGGGCGTGGTTAGACTGTCACTTTTTTTTTTGGTGCCGTGACATAACTCCACACTGACATAAGCCCCAAAATAGTTATGACCGAATTTGTTGTTGTTTTTAGTATTTAAACATATGAAGGGAACAATTTGAAATATTGGTATTGTAGCAAGGGACGAATACGTGGTCAGTCTCGTTGCGTACTTAATTTGTCTCTCTGCAGCACGAGACGAATGCGGTGGGGGCACTTTATCCTGTTATAGCTTTACTAAATACAGAATTTGGGTACGATCCCGTTGGGTGTATTGATATTATTACTCGATTTCAAAAGTGGGCGGATTGATGTATTTATGTGGGAGGTACCAGAAGGGCCGTGGCCATGTAGTCCATTTTCAATACCGTAAGTAGTTGTGGGAATATTAACTCGTGCAATATTTGGCTCGGAAATGGCTCAAACGACTTAAAAAGTCATGAATCGAATTTGGTTCAAGGGTCCTAGGGTCTTAAGTGATTCCTTCTATATATTACACTTTTCGGTCATATCAAATGATATATACCCTCCTATCCGTAGGGTGGAGGTATAAAAATGTTATCTACACTTGGTGTAAAGAATAATCTTTAGGACCGAAGTTCCTGAAAATCTGTTCTACATGTAGCAATTGATGAATAAATATATTTTGTTCCTCCCAAATAATATGAAGACATATCCTTTAATCATAATCCTTATAAGGTTTGTATGGGTTGCAAAAGTGGTTCCTGTCTTTGGGTTTCTTTGTGTTTTCCTAATGGCAATCGATCCATTTTTTTTAGATTCGCTGCTAAAAGAAGCTTATCTTACACTTAATTGAAGATTTCAAACGTTAATTTTTTGACTTATGACTTATGTTTTTCACAAGAGTATTAAGGCTTTAAAGGAACTTTCCGAAAAGAAATATAGAGATTTGTTTGTTATTTCACGTGCTGAGAATGTATAACGATATCAGTACCGAATCATGAGAACGACATGCTTTGCGAAGATTTTCTATACTTTTCATATGAAAATTACACTTCTTGCTACAATCAACCAATAAGGTCTAATCAATATACTTGTTGCGTTTTTTGCATTTTTGTAGAATTAAAGATTTTCGTATATATCTCTTTGGGTAAAAAATATAAAATTTTACCAATATGTTACCATCTCATTTCTGCCTGTGCACTTGAGTACAACATCAAGTTCGGTTCTTAAGTCTTTTGATTTGATGAAGCTAATAAGCACCCTAAACAAAACACAACTACCGTACTACATTTATACTGTTTACTCGTTTCAGCACTTTGCGAATTGACATTAACATTCGCTACCACAATTAATTTGATATTTATAGCATATAGAATACAATATGATAAGTACTTGCAGTCTCCATTCCAAGATTAAACTTTTCCACTAATTATCTCTACTTATGAAGTTAACGCTACCTTAAGCCAATTTATGGAATCTATATCATAGAAATTATTATCTACCACTACCATTGAAGGTAAGCCTCATTAGCCTTCGGGATTATTTTCTCTAACTTTTTTTGGTCATTTTATTAGATGCAATGCAATGGAAACGAAACCAGAACCAACCAACTTAGAAAACGAAGCACGGATGTTGAAGCAAGAATACCAAGCTAATTAAAATTACTTTGAAATGCAACAACAAGATTTTTTGCGTAACTGCAATCATCGTAAATAATACGACTGCATAAGGAACTTGTTACAAATATTCAATTGGCACTTAAGTGTTTTTGACCATAACATTTGTTTTCTTTTTTTATTTTTTTTTGAAACACACCAAAATATAGCAAACAGACGAAGAGTTTTGCTCATTGGAGAAATACGATCAACAACCATGAAGTTGCAGCAAAATCAGTGCTGTAGCGTATATTTGGTATATTTGTGCTAAAGAGAAGAAGATAAGTACGATTGCTAACGTGATGATGAAGACTCATTGCGCTCTCCACTAGACATAACCATATTTAATGATAAACGACATTTTTATGAAGATGCGTGTAAGAATTGTCACATGTTTTAAGATAACTAACGAGGAAGTCAAACAACTTAAATTACTGCCGTTCTAACAAATGTCTTTCGATACACTCACGAAAAAAACTCAATGAATGGTAGTGATGTAAGCTTATATTGCGAATAACTTGTAATGTAGCTTTAACGTAAGTTTCTTAAATGTGAAGCATCACGCAATCAACTTATGCTTCATGTACACTTTCGAGTGATTCATAATACATATATTCATATAACTTTCTGGAGGTTATAGCTAAAATCGAAAAACTTGTGACCCATTTCTTTATAAAATAAATTACTATCGCTTAAATTTATTATGTAAATCATATTTAGTTGCCTTAGAGATCTCTGATCAATGTGTCGATAGATGGTAGCACAGAATGTTAGGATAGGTTATGAACAAAATCACCTCACACTTCACTCGGTGACCTATTGATCCATTGGGATTGTCCGGTAAAAAAGGAGACGGGGAAAATTAAAACAAAACCAGGATGCTTAGTTCATATATGAGTAGATAAACAAAAACACGTATATAACTGAAAGATTTAATTATGTCTTTGTATAGATAAAGAATGAAGAGAAAATCATGGAAAACCCATTACAATACTGTTCCTTAGCCAACCATCTTGGCCTAGTTAAGATCACCACATGTAACTTATTTAATTACTTATTACAATAGAGGAGAGAGACTCTAGGTCGTGTTAAAAATCTTGCCCTAAGTAGCATTGCCTTCTACCGGCTAGAGTGGGACAGGTACAAAGAAGTGGGTCTATTGTCTAGGACATCTGTCGTCCTCACAAACACGACTGTAGTCCGATATGGTTCTATTCCATTTGCCTGTTAGATTTTGCAGTGGCCAGTATGGATTCCATAGACCAGTATGCTAGACAGGACCTTATACGCAATCGGTAGTTTTTACACTCACTTTTTTGTAGATTGGACATATACTGAGATTTTAATCCTCTGGCATGCTCTCCTGAAGCCAAATTTTCTCTATGAGATGTTGCATGCTTAAAACAAGCTCATCTCCATGAGAGACCATTAGCCCAAGCGGCCTTTTTGTTCTTTAGGCGGGATATGGCAGTTGTTATCTCAGCTTGGCTCGCAGGTGAACACTCGATGTTATTATCTCGGATTGGTACACAGTCTTCATCAGCCGAGTTTTCAGACATCAATCGGCTGCAGAAGTGATCTTTCCATATTCTCAGTACGCTCTCGCAGTCAGTAACGAGATGACCATCCTTTTATTTACAGGAGGGAAGACCTGTTTCATTTACCCTACCATTTATCTTCTGGTAGAATTTTCGGGCTTCACCTCAGTTCCTGTATTCTTCAATACACACATTATTTCGCTACTTCAGCTCTCGTTTTTTTCGCCTGAAGAGTCGAGTCGCCTCCCGCCTCTTCTCCCTGTACTTTTAATAAACAGCTCGCGTTGCCACTGGCTGCAGTTTGGCCCTGTATTCAGCATCCTGTTCCCAGGTGGCATTGCGGCATTCGTCATCGTACCAGGCATTATCATTTAAGGGCTTCACATACCCCAGTACGGACCGCGCAGTCCTTTCCATCGAGTGGGCAATATATTGCTATTGCGCGCTAATATTTTCGGGAATTGGAGCATCACAAAGTAGTTGAGTGAGTTGGTCGGAATAGGCGTTGGCTATCTCCGCGGTCTGCAGTTAAGCGATGTCCAGCTTTCTCTGTGCCTGGATACGCAGGGTTTTCGCCCTGCTTAGCCTAGTATGCACATTTACTGCAGTGAGGTGGTGATCCGAGTTGATGTTCGTACCTCTGATCACTCGTACGTCTAAGACACTTGACGCGTGCCTTCCATCGATTACTACGTGATCAATTTGGTTTCTCGTTTCTTGTTCGGGAGATATCCACTTTGCTTTGTGAATGTTTTTGTGGTCAAATCGTGTTCTGATAACTACCTTGTTCCTTGCTGCAGAGAAATCAATCAGATGTGTCAGTATGCAGACTAAATTTTCCGACTGTTGGGCTAATGACATTCTCCCGGCCTATTTTGGCAATAAAATCTCCCAGCACGATTTTATCATCATGGCCCGTACTATTACCGGATTCCCTCAGCATAATAGCCCCTCTTGCCGCAACAGCCTTGACGAACAAGTCCAGAGGCGGAAAGCCAAGGGACACATACAATGCCGTCTGCGGTGTTATCCTTTTAGCCCAAGTAATCCCCAAGTAATGATGGTGAGAACCTGGTGCCCAAGATCAATAAAATTGTCGCTAAAATTCGTAGATGTCTATGTATTGAATGGGTGTGAATTAGATGGACCATGTACTACAGGTGGCTATATCGCTCATTTTTTAAGCTATCCTCCACAATTCAGGTGCAGCCGTCATCAAACGTTATGTTTGGACTATATATTTTCCTTGAGCTTAACTAACTACCACTATTACGTCTACAATCATGGGCTCTTGTCACCATGTAGTCACTGGTCCGGGAGAACTAACGTAATATATGACTTAAGAAGGAGAAAATAAATTAAAATCATTTGATATTTATTTGCACAGCATAGGTTCCCTACAACGACTGCTGCCTACATTAACTGTACGTTCGACTAATTTGAAAATAAAGAACATAAAAACATAACACACACACATAGTACATATACTCTAGTCCATAACAAATTGAGTTATTTATGTTTGGCTGCGGTTCAATTCAACTTCCCCAACTGCCATTGCCGGTTAATTGAAAGCGATATATCAGCACATTTCCGCTTGGGGGTTAAATCTGCATATGCTTAAGCTCAACGGATGGATATTAACATGAGTTTTGTATATGCCGCTGCTTCACATATGAAAATCAATAAAGATTATTGCTTTGAGTATTAAGTATTTTGATCGGGTAATCAATTCTAAAAAAATGCCTTCAAATCATCGTATACTGTTCTAATGGCAAGCGGGATAACACACACACACTCGCATATGATGCCAGTCAATGTTTCGACATTGAATGCACCACCAACACAGTAGACTCACGGTGCAACTTTACATTTAAATGCTGAAAATCATGCAACTTGTTAACGGTATAAATTCAATATCTTCATCAAGACTGAGTTTAACCGCAGCATAGGAAACGAAGCGAATGGAGACGATAGCCTGAAGGTTGAGTCAAAAAAAAAAAGGAAGGTTGCCAGGCAAAGAAATTATACACTGAGATTTAGTCGAACTATGAACGCAAAAATGTTACATCTTTATTACATCTTTTTATAGATGTTTCAAGACTTAATACTTGACCGCAAATCGCTGCTAAACAATTTAATGACAAACCCCCCTCTCGACAAACAAAGATCCAACAGAACCAGACACTGATCCTACCTGCCTTGCTCTAGTGCGCAGAATCCTGGGTAATGACACAAAAGGATCAATCTGTCTTTGAGAGTGATACCGTCGTCAATTAAACAATGAGCTGTATAAAGGTATCGACGTATTCAAATATAACGAATGCCCATGCTAGGACATGTTGTTCTAAAGAATTTTAAGCTCGAAAAGACTTCGGTAATAAACTTGATGGGCGGCTCAGGAAGTGGCGATGTATCAGGTAAAAGAGATATTATCTAAACAATTTGTGATATCAACATGTTTCTCACCTATCTGGCAACTCTACTGCAGCCTGGTAACATTAATTCTAACACTTTGTAAGTTCACCTAAAAGCTGCTGCCACAATGGCGGTGCTCTTCAATGTGTTCCCCTCATTTGTACAATTGTTTGGAGCAGCTCAATGAGCATTTGTTTCTTACTGGTTCATTTAATGTTCAAAATCTATTTGTTTATTACCTTAAACATGGATTTGGACACGAAGGAGGTAGGAAATACATAGCTGTGTAGAGTGGAGAACAAAATAACAAAAACGGATCGCTATTAACCGCGATTTGTTGTATTCAACTTCAATTATTTTTAGTCTCAGTATCGTCTGTATACACGCGGGCAGTTTAAGCAGCTGCTCGTGTGGATTATTAGTGTCAGATTTCAAATGATTAGACCCAACTTATGTTCCACTTTGTTGTGGTCACAGGTGAGGTAAGAGGGAGAGAGGGACAGAGACGGGGTAGAGCAAAACAGAATATTTGGAAAAGATTGAAATGGAACCACTGTACCGTTCTATGGCTGAAAGTGGGCGTTTGCTGGTTTCATTATTTTGGCAAATAGTTGTCGGTACTATCGATGGTTTTTTTTTTGCTGGCGATGGTGTTGCTGCTAATGTTGTTGCGGGTGTGTATTAAATCAGCATCGCCTCACCATAACTGTGTCGTGAGCTAAGCTTGTTAAAATGTTGTTTAGTAGTCGTCTACAACAAATTTTAAGCAATAGATGTAGGGATTTGCAGCGATGTAACGAGGGTGGCAGCATAAATGTGGCACTGTTATATTATTAATATTATTAGCCTTTAAAACAACTTGACACATATATATAGTTATATCTTAGTGCCTAAGTCAGAGGCCGAAATGATCAAAGATTTCTATTCGCTTCGATCTTGTGCGCACCGTCTCCAGTCAGTCCTACCAAGCAGCGTCAGTGATTCCTCCACCTGGTCCTTCCAACCTAGTCGCGGTCTCCCTCTTTTGCGCCGTCCTTCGAGGTCTTGATAGAATACCTTTCGCGCTGGAGTTTCCTCGTCCATTCTCACGACATGGCCTAGCCAGCGTAATCGCTGCACTTTAATCCACTTGACGACATCAATGTCGTGGTATAACTCGTACAGCTCATGGTTCATCCGAATCCTAAACTCGCCGTTTACGCAAATGGGTCCATATATTTTGCGGATTATTTTTCTCTCAAACACCGCCAGATGAGCTGCATCTGCCTGTGTAAGCACCAAGATTCGGAGGCGTACAACAGGACCGGTAAAATTAATACCTGGTACAGCTGGACTTTGGTAGTTCGAGATAGGGTGGTGTTTATAAAGTGCTCGCGTAGTCCAAAGAAACACCTGTTAGCAAGCACTATTCTCCGTTTTATTTCGAGGCTGACACTGTTGTTCTTGTTCATGGCGGATCCAAGGTAGATAAATTCATCCACTACCTCAAAGCAATAGTTTTCAACGTTCACGCTGCGTCCCCAACGGGTGGACACTTTGTTCGATAATACCATTAACTTCGTCTTGTCCTTATTCACTGCCAACCCCATTTTCGCTGACTCCCTTTCAACTGATGAGAAAACAGCTGTTACCTCTCGCATCGTTCGACCGATAATGTCGATATCATCGGCATATGCGAGCAGCATGTGGCTCTTATTAAATATGGTGCCAGACATGTTAACCGCTGCTTTCCTTAACACCTTCTCCATTACTATGTTGAACAGCATACATGACAAACCGTCACCCTGTCTAAGACCTCTCGTCGTATCGAATGGTGCAGATAGATCCTTGCCAATCCGAACAGAGGATTTGGTATTCGTAAGGGTACACCGACAGAGACGAATTATCTTCGCAGGAATACCGAACTCAGACATGGCTTAGTATAGTCGATGCCTGATGGGACTATCGAAGGCAGCTTTGTAATCGACAAAGAGGTGGTAAGTGTCGATTTGTTTCTCATGGGTTTTCTCAAGAATCTGCCGTAGTGTAAATATCTGATCCGTCGTGGATTTGCCTGGTCTAAAGCCGCACTGATAAGGTTCAATCAGGTTTTCCACAATTGGCTTTAGACGTTCACACAGTATGCTAGACAGGACCTTATACGCAATCGGTAAGAGGCTAATTCCACGATAGTTTTTACACTCACTACGGTCACATTTTTTGTAGATTGGACATAGCACACTGAGATTCCAATCCTCTGGCATGCTCTCCTGAAGCCAAATGTTCTCTATGAGCTGTTGCATGCTTAAAATAAGCTCATCTCCACCCGCCTTAAACAACTCAGCTGGAAGACCATCAGCCCCAGCGGCCTTGTTGTTCTTTAGGCGGGATATGGCAGTTGTTATCTCAGCTTGGCTCGGAGGTGGACACTCGATGTTATCTTCTCGGATTGGTGCACAGTCTTCTTCAGTCAAGTTTTCACACATCAATAGGCTGCAGAAGTGATCTTTATATATTCACAGTACGCTCTCGGAGTCCGTAACGAGATGACCAACCTTGTCTTTACAGGAGGGAAGACCTGTTCCATGGACCTTTCCTTTTATCTTCTGATAGTATTTTCGGGCTTCACGATTACCACGTGATCAATTTGGTTTCTCGTTACTTGATCGGGAGATATCCACGTTGCTTTGTGAATGTTTTTGTGGTCAAATCGTGTGCTGCTAATTACCATGTTCCTTGCTGCAGAGAAATCAATCAGTCTGATTCCGTTTGGCGATGTGTCAGTATGCAGACTAAATTTTCCGACTGTTGGGCTAAAGACATTCTCCCGGCCTATTTTGGAATTAAAATCTCCCAGCTCGATTTTAACATCATGGCCCGGGCTACGGTCATATGTTTCTTCAAGTTGGGCGTAGAATTCGTCTTTGACCTCGTCACTTTTCTCCTCCGTCGGAGCATGAGCACATATCAGGGTGATGTAGAAAAATTTTGCCTTTAGTCTTATGGTGGCGATTCGTTCACTGACAGGAGTAAACCTAGAGACCAGGTGTCGTAGTCTCTTGCCGACCACAAACCCACAACCAAACTCATGCTTTTCCGCGTGGCAGCTGTAGTACACGTCACACATCCTCATCCGCGAGCATCCATATCCAGTCCACCGAATTTCCTGTATAGCAGTAATGTCAGCCTTATACTCTTCGAGGACATCCGCCAGTTGAATAGGGGTACCTGGTCGGTAAAGAGTTTTAACATTCCAAGTGCATATTCTCAAATCATGGTTCTTAAAACGTTTGCGGTGGTAGTCAACATTTTAGGGGTTTCTTTTTCTCTTATTGCTCATTTTATTCACTGCCATTATACTGGTGGCGGGTGGCAAGCCCAGCCCACCAGGTTCTGCATTTTATTCCTACTGCCAGGAAACATTTCAGCCGCTCATTCTGAGGCAGACGCTGACCAGGAAGCCGCCCAATATGGAACAGACGCTATGGATTTTCGCAATTTAGTTTTCGGAAGATGTGGGTTGCTAACCCTCGTCCCCTAGATTGGTAATACGGCTGCTATCTGCACGTCCAATCCCACGATGCAACCATGCTTCAGCGATTCAAGCCTACTTTCCTGAGACGTCTCTTTGACCATTCAGGATACATGGTTGTAATGCCTTCTAACTTTAGCTAACTTCTAAGCGGTTGCTTTGAAGTCATTGCCCGGGGAATACTTGGTCTAAGACCGGAAGTTGTTAGCTGCTTGGACAGTGCCACAAAGGAATCGATTCTGGTCACTCCCAAGTGAGTAACAATCAGTAACTTTCCACCTCTGGGCAAAGTCCCATTCCCCTAATGTCGAAGAATAAAAGCTTCAAAAATTACAGCTACTGAAATAGCGGGCCATTCACAATAACACCTCTCATTGGAAAACCCTTTAGTTTTTGTGTTTAAAGAGAGCCAACGCGCCCGTCCTTGTTAGGGCTGCCAGCGCCGCTAAGAGAGCCGTTGTGTTTAATTTCAATACATCTGTCAGGTGCCGTGACCTAACCCCACACGGACATAATCCCCAAAACGATTTCGGACATAATCCCCAATGAAATTGGATAATAATCTGCGGACATAAGCCCCATTGGGGCTTTAATATTGTATTGTAGCGAGGGACGAATGCCGTGGTTAGTCTCATTGCATACTTAATCAGTCTCTCTGCAGCAATCTGTTAGTTACCTAAAAAGTCAATCTTTTTTTTGGTGGGTGGGCGGACGCCCCCAGCCGCCTACGTCGTAGTTTGTTAGTTACTTAAAATGTCACTCTTTTTTTGCGGACGCCCACCCCCATTTCATCAACTCCATCAACCTTTTTCATTACTTTTATTTGCAAAACTAGTTTGGGTGTTAGTCCATTATATTTGTTGGGGCTTATGTCCGTTATGCCCCGCGGACATAATCCCAAATGCAAATTGGAGTGTTCGTTTACTCCAAAAAGCCAGTAACGAGAGAGCCAGAGAGCGGTTATTTTGACAGTTCGATGATAGAGAACTTGCAAGTTTTTACTGGAGAAATTTGTCCCAGTAAGAATTTGCAAGTACGAACAGCTGTTTTTGATCAGCTGTTGTATGTCAATAAACCAAATTAAAAAAATTAGCAAAAATAAAAGAAAAAATTTAACAATGACAGAGGTAAGTATGCAAATTGTTTTTTTAAGCAGTTTAATGAAATTTGTAAATTAAATAGATCTCCAACAATTTTTTAACAATTTCTCACTCACTTGTTACACTTAGGAAAAACAATAAAACGAAAAGTAAATACGAAAATATATATACATCAGCTGTTTACAAACAGATGTTGATTACTTGATAGTTTTTACTGGATGTCGTCCGCGTAATTTTTGCGATATTTTTTACTGAGAGAGCAAAAATCACTTTTACTCTCCGGATATTTTTTACTTGATATTTTCTGCTGGAAAAGTTCTCGAACACAGCTAATGTTATTTAAAATAATAATACCAAAGCAAAACTAAAACGAAATTGATTAAATAGACATAAGCTTAGGTATGTCTGGTAGTCGGTTAACCTGCCTTAAACTATTGAACGGACTTTATTACGCAGTTATGCTGTCGGTATTACATAACTATCGTTTTTGTTAAGTACTCCATTTTCTGAGACTGCTCACACGACCCCTTATTTTCCTCGAAGATTACTCAAATAATTTCCTAAGAAGTCAGTTTTCTATCTAATTTTGTTTATGTACTTACTTCCATCTATATCTCTGCACTTATCTACTCTGTTTGTTGTTCTTCAAGCTAGTGCTGTGTTTCGTTTATCATATTTGGTGTGGGAATTAATGGGATAATGATCATTGCAAACTATTATTAAGTTGGTTATTCATTCACCTCCGTCCCCCCGTTTTGATGTTGTTTCTCTTTCAAGCCGAAATTGACCTTACTTTTGTTTCGACGCTTTAATTATAGCTCTGTTTCGTGCGAAATGGATGTGGAGCGGCAGAAGTTGCGGCAGAAGACTCCGAGACTAGGTGTTTTTCATGGGGGCTAAAAATAGGGTTGCGAATTGTGTTGTTTAGTTGTTTGTGCGAAATTCTTCGTGTTAATTGAAATATCGAAGTGGAATAATTTATTAAGGTTGAGTTAATGCTGAAATTATATACAAACGTACCGCTGGGTGGCGAATTTAAGTGAGCAATTTGTAAATTTGATTAATAGTAGCCGAGTCAAAATATTTCTAGCTGTGTAGATCTTTTTTTTTTAGTTTAGAGTGTAAAAATGATAGATCGTTGTGAGGAAACAAATTGATACAGCCGATAACTATCACTATAAGTTTATAAATATTCTTTAGGTTTCCACCATTCGAAATTGACGCTAGTTCTGTTTGAAATAATCACATTATCTGCAACATTTTATTAACTCTAATGATTCCAAGGCAATTCTTGTGAAAATTGGCCTATAATTTTTAATGATTCCTTCGAATCGAACGATGCAAAGAGAAATCGTACAATTCGCCAAATTGTGGGAAATTATAGTACATTAAGGTCTTAATATTGAATGCTTGTAAATAAGTTGCAATAATTTTGTGTGTTGCGAACTTTGCTAGGCCAGCGTATCACAAACGTTGATCTTTGGAAATTATAAGAAATTGTTGAAATGTGTTGATGATTTTTCTTTTGACGATAAAACAGCACACAGCATAACCTTTCGCACCCAGCAAAGAAAATAGCTGACTATTGCGCAAGCAGTGTGAAATTCAGTCAGTGATGACAATGGCACAAATGAATACCACTAACTTCCTACTTGGAAAATATTCTGGAAACGCAGAAAAGCTTGAATGCGTTTTCAAGTCGATATATAAATGTGAAGTCATGGTAAAAGACAGGTAAACACAATCGCAGGTAATATACAGCATGAAAAGTAGATGGAATTGGTCGTTCTTGTAATGCGCTATAGGTTTTGAATTGACTAGTACTAAAGTTTAGTAAAAACCGGCATGCTGCGGCAGTTGAAGGTCTTTGTTGGGAAAGGAAAGGATAGGAACCAAATGGGGGAAACCGATGTTATTTGATACACTTTGTCAAGAAAAATAGGAGTACAAGGACATGGACCATGTATTAATTTCAATTGGTATCAAACCAACACTTTTGCTTTTCACAAATATCAGCTCTAATTAAAAATACTCCAAACCACAGTGTGTTGCAAAGTATTTACTCATTTGCAGCCAATCTACATATTACAACTACTCGAAACAATAAATCAACTATTGCATTTACTTACAACAACATTCGAGTAGCTCATAGTTCTTTGCTGTGTTGCCAGCGACACTCTAAACCTAGCCTATAGCGTACAAAGCCCTACAATTTTTATGCGGAGGTAGTATCAACAACGGTAGATGATTACAATTACAAACCGAAAGTAATTTCTGTTGCAAGTTAACTGTCAAAGTTTTATCAAAGATAAAGCTGAAGATTGGCAGAAGAAGAACAAGAAATGCATAAATGTACGTCTCGGTAAGTAACAAACAGCACAACACCAACAGTAAGTAAGTATTACATGAAGGATGAAAACATCACACACTACAACTCGTACAGTACAATGACATGCAACACAGATATTACGAGACGAGTGTACAAACTAAATAACAATAACACCGGCACCCAAAGACCCATCAAAAAAACAACCAACAACCGAACTGACAACCAAACAACCAACCAACCCATTACGGGAGACTCCCAAAGTCAGAAGTTACGATAGACTGTGTGTGTGCCCAAAACCTCATCGCTGTCGTCATCCGCCAAAGATCACTTACTATGCCAACGATGACCTTTTTCTTGCCCCTCCCCCTCCCATCACTCTGCGTGAGGCTTTTCTATGTGCTGTTGCAGCAGCAGCAGCATCATCCACAAAATTGCCGGGTGCTGATGCATGAGGAGGCATCGACTTTGCTGTTGCTGATGAGGCTGAGATTGAGGTACAAATTAACATGAATCCAACGCCATCACTGGGTGAACTGACAAAGATCACAGTCACAAATTCATTCGTATGATCCGCTTTGCTGGGGTTGAGGTAATAACGAATACTTCAACATTATTTCAAGTGTAAATTGCATTAAGCAACAACAACAAAATCCAAAAAGGAACAAAAACAACAAAGGCATTACTTTATAACATTACAAATGTGGTAACATGAGTAAAGTTCGTGTGTATGTAACTGCTGCGGGTATGATAGCAAGCTTAAGAAAAAGTATGACGCTTCAGATGATGTTAAAAATCTCCAGAATGTAGCGTATGTTTGGCTGTTTAGTAACGCTGGCGGGAACAGTGGTTTGGTTAGAGATCTTAATATGAATGTATTAACATTAATGATGTAAGCCTAACTACATAGGATACAATTCGTATTGTAAACCAGGTTAGAGTTTGATTAGGTCTGGCTAAAAAGCAGAATAGATTGATCCGCTTGCGTCATTACCCAGGATTCTGCGCTGTAGAGGAAGACAGGTAAGATCATAGTGTGGTAGAGCTGGGTCTTTGTTCTTCGAGAGAGCGCATTGTCATATAATAGCTTGCTTAGCGCATAGAAGCAGGGGTTTGCGATCAATACTCGTCTTTTGATTTCCACTTCAAAGTTATAGTTGTCAACGTTCACGCAGCGTCAAAGACGAGTGAACTCTTTGTTCGTTGAAACAAATAACTTGGTTTTGTCCTCATTTACCACCAGACCCACTTCCGCCGACTGCTTTTTAATGCTCGAAAAAGCCGCAGTAACATCCAGCAATCCACTGCCAATGATATCTATATCATCGACATACGCGAGCAGCATGTGACTTTTGTTGAAGATAGTACCAATCCTGTTTACTGCAGCCTTCCGCATGATCATCTCCATTACGACGTTAAAGAGATCGCAAGACAGACTATTGCCTTGTCTAAAGCCTCGCTTGGTAGAAAATGGATCTGACAGATTTTTGCCAATTTTCACTGAAGACTTTGTGTCAGTCAGTGTCATCCCGCAAAGTCGTACTAGCTTCGCGGGTATACCATCTCAGCCATAGCATCTAACAATTTCTGTCGTATCGAACTGTCGAATGCAGCTTTGTAGTCGATGAGCAGATGGTAGGTGTCGATCTGTATTTCTTGAGTCTTCTCCAGGATTTGTCATAGTGTGAATATCTGGTCGGTCGTGGATTTACCAGGTCTAAAGCCACACTGATAAGGTCCAATCAGGCTCCCCACAATGGACTTTAGTCTTTTACATAACACGCTAGACAGGACCTTGTATGCCATGGGTAAAAGGCTCATCCCGCGATAGTTGGTACACACACTTGGATCTCCTTACATAAGAACGGGACGTAGAACACTCAGATTCCAATCATCGAGCATGCATTCCTTGAGCTAAATCGTGTTTATGAGCTGGTGCATACATGTTACCAGCTCATCGCCGACTACTTGAAAAATCTCTGCCGATAGTCCATCGGATCCCGCAGCTTTATTAATTTTAAGCCTTTCGATAGCCGTGCTGATATCGTTTTGGACAATCTACTCCGTATTCTATGGTTGGCGTGATTTCGTCACTTATGCTGCCCTCGGGAACGAGTAGAGATCGAAAGTGTTCACTCCATATTTGCAACACACCTCTGAGTGTCCGTCTCTGTCCTTACAGGTGGGGATCCCTGTTCCGAAACCTTTGCTTTTAACCTTGTGGTAGAACTTTCGGGCCTCACCTCTATCCCTGTAGTTCTCTTTTCTTCCACAGACGCTTGTTCCGTCTGAACATGCGTTTCATCTCCCTCTATTTCTCATTATAACGCTCCGTCACCGCACGCGTCTCATCCATTTTCTCAGATATTCCGCGACATTCACCACCGTACCAGGGCTTGTCTGAGCGTGGTTTTTAAAACCCAGTACGGTCGTTTCGGCAGTGGTCATAGAACTCGCAATATGCAATATGTGACGGGAACATCAGAACTAGGAGGGTTTGTTTGGAGTACTTGAGAGAATTGGTAAGATTTGGCATTGGCTATTTCGGTGGTATGCAGTTTTTTTTATTTACAATTAAGTGAAGGTATCTAATTTTAAATCGAATGTATCCACTGCAAATGGGCGGAGAGAGAGGATCGGCCTAATTGATATAGAGCTTAAAGCCATATGGAGCAAAACATTGAACTTCCCGCATATATCTGATCAAGCCATTTGTGCAAAACTAACAAAACTTCTGAAAGACTGAGAGTGCTGCAGAAAAAAACAAAACTTTGATTCATTGAGGGAACTGTTTGACATGACCAAGGTAAAAGGCGAATGGATGTGTGGAGGATGAGAACCTCTACAAACTGCAAATTGAGAGCAAAGGCCGCGTTGGTTATTCCAGCGGCAAACCTGGTGGTGCCAATACCATCTACCCATCCAAGCGATAGAGGTCAATGGAAGCGACTGTGTCCACACTAATCAGCTCAGCGATACCTGATTGTACCGAAAGTAGCTCGGGCTCATTCGTCAATGGTACAGATAGTTCTTGGGAGGATGACAATGCAGCATCAACGAGCAAAAGGAAGCAGAACCCAACAGGCATTGCAAGACGCCTTGTTACAAGCTCAAAGCTGTCGTCCCACGGAGCAACAACGGTGTGCCAATACCTTTCCGCTGAGGGCATTGAAATCCCAACCCCATTTCTCAGTCAGGAATCTTCAAGGAAATTGCTCGGGTGAAGAAGTACTTGGTAAGCACGCTTTATCTGGAGAAGTGGAGCATGCACTTTGACGGCAAACACATTTAGAGCTTTGAACATCAGGCCTTGGTCCTCAAAAATGAATCTAAGAAAATTAAGTTGACTCCGCTCAAATTGAAAGATGCGAAAGCTTAAACAATAGCAGAAGGACTCCAGAATGTTTTAGATGAGTTCAACCTGTGGGGATCAATTGTGCCGATACAACAAGCGTGAATACCGGCAAAAAGACTGACGTTGTAGTTCGACTGCAGCAAATGTTAGAAGATAAAGGTCACTCCTAACCCAAGTTCATCAGTTGCCAGCACCATGTGCTGGTCCGCGTTGTCATGGACGATGAGCTCCATGGGTCGACTAAATCACCAAACATCGAGTACTTCTTTGTGCTGGATTTGATGAGCAATAATGATCAAAATGAAAGCAGCCTTTAGCAATGATAAAACTGAGATTAAAAAAACAGACGGCTGGAGAGACGATATAAAGTTGCTCTTCCACCTCACTCGTGTCTTCCGTCACTTCAATGAGAGGAGTGAGATCCTTTTTATTATGTTTAACCAGATCCTAAACATTTACAATGCACGATGAAACTCTCGTGCCTTTCTAGCTCTTCTTGCGTTTATTCTGATACCTGAAACCCGGAACAGGTTGCGTAAAATCTTTGCATTCATTTCTTACTCATGGGCTGATCATTGGTTCAATAGTCAATTGAAGAGCTATCTGTAGATCTGAAAGACTACTCAAAAGCTCTTAAATGCTTAACCTTCATGTGCTCGGATGACTACATTTGTAGTAATTTTGAAATATAACTCTTGTAACTTTTTTGTTACTAAAGGGAATGGTACGAAATTGTTTCTTCACAATCAGTTTTAAAGAATTAACGCGAAATACGAAATTATACTTGCTGGGTACGATCTAGGAGAAGACCGCAAGAGAACGGCGTAGCTAAATTATAAGATTTTCAGAACGACTTGGTTGCAGAACATGAGGCCATTACACGCCAGCGTCATAGTGCAATGGTTGCAAAGTATAAAAAATCATTAAATTATTCCAAATGTCGAATAAAGAACAATATACTGCAATACTGCAAAGCAGACGATATGAAATCAGGTATCTAACCTATATAGAACTGAGAGCGTTCGTTGAACTTATATTGCTATCAAGCGTCAATAAATCAATCGATGAGGATACGATGCATTGTGCAGTTTAAACGATGTATATTTTAGTTTTGCTACCATATCCAAATGAAGCTATCCCTTCTGACACCTCCCATACAATTTTACCTATTTTTAAATTTAGTCAGTTTAATTATCTTGAAATAGTAAACAAATCCTCAGAATGCCGAAACATTTTCCACACCCCTTCTGGTACCTCCACATAAATGAGATCACTATATTAATCTTAAAATAGTAGACAAAGTGTCAGGACGCCCCACCCCTTTTAACATACAAATGAGTGAATTTAGTGCTGTGGCGGAACAATATAATGGGAAGAGTATGGAGACGGGACGCCTCTGGGTTTGACAATTACCATACATGATCAGTTTGACTAGACAGCAATAAAGCCGAACTATATTTACTTAGACCATACCACCAAAGCAGCAAGGTGCGATATAGAAAATGGAAGGTCAGTTGTAATACTTTCAAGTGTCCCTCTAACAACGCCTATAGTTCCGAAAAAACAATTCAAAATACAGATTAGATTGCAAAAAAATACCAAAGCATGTGTAGAAAAGTTAAACTTGGCGTTGCTTTTGGCAATGTTCAACAATATGCTTGATATAAACGTATTAGTCATTATATATTTGGAAAATCATAGCCATATTCAGACAAAAGCATGAAGCGAAACTTCCGGCGGAGCTGGACATTATAGCTTTTCATGTGTCTAATTTAACAACGCATTTACATTCCAAAAATTTTGGGATATACATCTGAAATATGATTACTGTCCTGAATATACAACTTTGGAAGCTTTTCTGATGTTACTAATGACATACATATATCCAATTCCCCTTGTCCAATCCTGGTGTGCGTTATCCATTTTTCTCCATACAAACATGGCAAAAGATGTTAGTTTTCAAGAACTATTTAGTTTTGTAGTAAGATATATTATTTTGTCTTAAAACAAAATAAATAAACCACTATTTTTGAAGCAAATATGTATTTATTACTTAAAAATCCATGTTTGCTACATTTGTAGTCATCCGACCGTCCACGTAAGTTTACAATCCCGAGCACATGAAGGTTAAAGACCCACTGGAAAATAGATGAATCTCCAATCAACATTACCCGAAACAACCAGCACTGTGAGCGTGCGATCAAAGTTATGCAAGACTTATACAACTCCTGCCACAACAAGGACAACCTCCCACTGAGATTCATCCTCTCCAATGATAACGCGAATGTTTAACTTTATTGTGTGTTTGATGATCCTATGTAATGTTACATACATACATGTGGCTCAAAAGCTTGTGTTCAATTATATATCTTCTTACAGTGACTTCAAAAAATTGCCCAAAATGGTGATAAATAAAAATTTTGAAATCATTTTGTGCGTGAGGTTTTTTTTTATTATATGTAAGATTTTATCTAATCTTAAATAAGAACTCATCTTAATATGATACTGGGAATGAAGAATATAATTGTCAGGAGGTGTCTCTCTTGAAGGTTGACTAAGTTTCTTTCAAGGTTGAGTTTATCAGCAATTAGCTGATTCGCTCTTATAAGAGGAACACTAGAACATTTAATATCCCTAGACATGTTCGGATAGCATGGGTTTGTTCAGAGAAGTTATTCGATGTTACCTTAGCTACATTTTCACTAAACAGAGTTGGCGAAGAAATCTGGATTCCCTACGAGTTATTAAAATAAGTGAATAAAATTGTTTTTTTTTTCAATAAACGAGGGAATTCTAACTATTTTTGAAAAAAACTGTTATACCAATTTCTTAAGCGGACTATTAGCTACAACTATGCTTAAAAAGACAAAGTGTTAGATTAAACTCTGTAGGAACTGTTGGTCAAAAACTGATGGCCTTTAAAAGGACCCAAGGGATTTCAAAAAGTTTAGGGAACCAAAAAAAATATTTGGTAGCCAATTTAGCCAAACTGAGCTGGGGTTTTACTCAGCTCCGGTTGTACTATCGAACCTGTATAGTCACGTTCGGGTGTTTTTCAAAAAGTTTGATTTTGTGTCATAGTGTAATCAAACCACTGTGTGTCACTGACTGTGGCATTGCAGTTTCAACAATGTTGGATGTCTCTGTTTTTCTGCCTTCATTCATTACCATCACAATCATATTTGGAAAATCAACAATAAATGCAAATTATTTTTATTACCAATTCTACTTCATCATTTCTTTTCTGTTATTCTTTTCATTTATTTTCTGTGTCAATTCTTCAACATTTCGTCATCTTATGTTCTGTAAAGATTCACAACTAGATTGAGCTTAAAATAAATCCATATAACTAAAAATAACGTAATCACATTTTTCTTCTCGTTTTGTTTTCGTTCTACTTTTTGTGTCTTGTGTTCTGGCAAGAAGATAGATCAAACCTGACTGTCTTATAATACCAGTTATTGTTGGTGTTCTTGTTGACTTGTGAGTCGTCATTAAGATGATATTTCCTTTAAATCGTATTTGTTAGACTCTAGACTCAAGCTCTAGCCATGCCCGACTGGCTAGCTCATCAAAACAAATTCACATTTCTATAAAAATTCAAAATGAAAATTATATTCTGTCTGTGTTTTTGCTGCTCTTGTGCAAAATTGTGGGGTTTTGATACCAATGAATGGAGTTGATTCGCTGATTTCACATTTGTGCCTCAACAAATTTCAAAATCGTGTCCAAGTCTGGTGCAAAGAAAATCTGTATTTTTGCTATGCAGTCAGTTTTCCTTGCAGTCAATTCAATGGCATAATAAGCTATAATTTCGTATTTGATAACTATTTAGCGTGGCAAAGAGTAACGACGATTATCTGGAACAGCAGAAAAATGTTCAATGTTTCTCCACATTTGGCATGTGTACAGTGTGCGCTGTTGATGTTCGGCCAGAGTGAAACAGAAACGAATGGATTCGTTAATACCGTTGTATAATCGAATAACAGATCAGCTTGAAACGGTTGAAGTTTCATCTTGACGAAAAGCCACGATAAGTACGAATATGAATTTTTCATACTGTCGCCTCTCCGCATGTAAATGTTTATTTGATTTTCATGCTAATATCGAGGTCAGTAGGTAAGAGCATTTTTGTGTTTTAGTTTGTTTCGCATTTTCATTTTAGAACAATTTTTATAGGGAACATTTGACGACGGTACTACGACTTGGATTGGCAATGGTCAGTCATCGGTGGTAAAAAGTATGGAGTAAATGAACTGCAACGGTATACCAAAATTTGTAGGAGATTTGATATTTTGGCTTGCATTTGAAATATAAATTGGGACAGCTCAAATGTAAACATCAAATAGCATCAAATTGTTTGATATTTTGTGATAAAAGTATTTTCTGTGAATTAGAAAATTACAATATTTGGAATGATTGTCATTAATTCGCTAGTGACGTACAGAACAAATATACAAATTTAATATAATAGGGCGTAACAAATCATGTGTTTTATGATGAAATTCAATACTACTAGTATCACTTTTCTTACATCTTTAACTTGGTTTTATGCCAGTGATCATCATATTGCGCTGTACGATGTTTATGTACTACAAATCACATCACAGCTAACCAATCTTCTACGAAATTACTGATTACACTTGTTATGCCAATTTCAGACAAGATAATTACCACAATTTACCAATAACTTAACACAATGCCAAACAAGCTAATTGTTTTATTTGTATAATAAACAATGGTCGGTGTTATAAACTTAGTCCACGGATGGTGCGGAATTGAACAATAATGCAGAAGTGAGCATAATTAATAATGTAAAAACCACTTTAAAGTGTTTTATTTGCTTGCCCAATCAACATGGGTACTATTAATATTTGCACATAATTAAAATTTCACAGGAAATGAATAAACACATTAATATACCAGCCATAAGATATGATCTCACACTGGAACGTTAGAAAACAATGACCACCACCACGGTTAATTGAAGATGATGATATCAGTCTTAAACATAATGTTGAAATCTACTTCTTGGATGGGAGAATTTTGTAGGTGGCATGATAGCTATGTTACATCATAAAAGAATGAGGAAAAAAAAACAAAAACAAATCTTATTTGCAAAGACCAATTTAAATCAAATTTATTTCGATTTAAATGGTGTGAATGAACCAAACAAATTACATTTTAATCATGTCACTCCCTCAAGATATGCTGATGATGCTGCAAAAGGCTAAAGAACACAGGGCACGCAAGAATTAAGTAATTATACGCCGAAAACGAATGATGTTAGACAAAACACACAAAACTTTAAAAGAAAATTTGAGGTTTATCTTTAATGATGATGACTTCCGAATATCGCAAATTTTGTAAATGTTAAATCTGGTCAGTTTTCATAGCTGTGTATTTACAGGTGTTCTAAATTATGAGATTGATAGGGAAACATAACCCAGAGGAGGTTATGCATGGTGGAGTGGAAATTTTGCTATTTCGAGGACCATAATTATGTTAGGCAGCCACCTTCCTCATGTTTTTTTGGGTCCTTATATAGAACCCGTTGTGCTACCATTTTTAATTCTCGCTTCAAGTATTCCTACTCGTTTTGGTCAACATCGCTCTCAAGCCATTTCGTTGCTCTGATTAAGGCAACATCCATGCCCGGATCGCCTACTTATAGATAGTTTTTCTCCATAAGTGTCCGATGGCCCAACATTTCTCGCGCCACCAAAGGCAGTAGCTACAAAAACGTTATAGATAAGTATAAACGGACCGAGTTTAAAACACAACCTCACCTTGCTGATGAATATTTCAAAAAGGTTTTATTAACAAATTCTTTAAATTAAAACTAAATACTTAATATAATTACTTAACCTAAAAACTAATCTAAACTGCACACATGCCTACACACAAGAAAATCCCACTTAAACCTAAAAACCCTTACGCTCATCCCTTTCTTATCACTAATGCACACACGCATACCGTTGCTCATGTGCCACGCTTTTATATATTGCTCCGGTTAAATGAACAGATCGCAATAAAATGTAAATAAACAATTCAAGAAGGGACGATATCACCATCAAAGTCTCTGTGTGAGCCCACCGTTTATCACACTTATCTTAAATGTGGGATCAAATCAAATGCAAAACAGACGTATGTCACTTGTGTGTACCATTTATACGTATCACTATTATAATTCTTCTTATTACAAACTCATCATGTTTCATGAACAGTAACTTTTAACCTCTTATGTTTCAAAATCGGCCTGAGACCAGTTATTACAGCTATGATGTTCCTTAATTGAACTCTTAACAGGTTCAGCTCAAATAGTGTCCTCTGTATATCTATGGTTGTTTGGTCGCTGTGCAATTATCTGTAGCCTCCATTGTGAAAGAAACAGCAATGTGACCGTAAACTTTGCCGGAATTCAAGATAGTGGCGGTTTTTGCCAATACATTGTCTCTTTGCCATATATGTCTCAATGGCCTAGAACCCATGTAAGAGTAACCGTTGAATGTTTTACTATCTCCTCCAGAGATAACCGGCATTCTCAAACATTTCTCAAATGGTGTACACGTTCTTCAGGGACCTGGTACTCGCTTTACTATCACTCTCAGATGGTCTGCACCAACATTCTATCTCCCTTAGGGATGATGGTATATACCATTTGATACGAAAAAAACTTTAACGCATTAAAGTTAACGTGTCAGACCCCATGCATCTTAAGACCAAATTTGTTTCCTGATTTTTTAAGACGATTAAGCCATTTCGGGTTCCTTTGGGGATGTAAAGTGAATACTGCATCTCAAGCCGACTCACAACCTCCTTCGTGGTGGCACCTGGACAACGTTGTTCGTGATATTTTTGTCATGAATAGCGGGGGCTAGCCACCCGCCTTCAGGACCTTTACTGACTATGAAAACACGACAAAGAAAAAGTAACAAACGGAACCACCAAAATGTTGAAGATCCCCGCAAACGTAATAAGGACCATGATTTAAGGATATGCACCTGGAACGTCCGGACTTTCTACAGAGAAGGTGCCACTATCCGACTGGCGGATGTCCTCAAAAAATATAAAACTGACATTACCGCCATCCAGGTGATGGGATGGATTGGACAAGGATGCTCGCGACGTAAAAATTGCGACATCTTTTACAGCTGCCATGCCGAACAACGCAAATTTGTATGTGGATTTGTAGTTGGCGAGAGACCTAGACAAATTGTGTCCCAACTCAATCCCATTAGTGATCGAATAGCTACAATCCGCATCAGGCCGAAATATTTCTACGTCTCGCTGATTTGGGCTCATGCCCCGACGAAAGATAAAGACGATGATATTAAAGATGCATTTACGAGTGCCTAGATGAAACAACGACCGCCACACAGTGGGGAAAAAAAAGTATTTTTGGACATTTGAAATTTTAGGCCGCAATTCTTGACCGATTTTCAAAATTCTTTTTTTGTATTCTTGGAAACGAAATTTTGCACAGAACGTACGTTTTGTTATTCTGAATTTCTTACCGTTGTTTTTTTAAAATTTGTCAAAGTCGATGAAAAAATAATTTTTGACTTTAATGTCAAATATTTTTTGGATTAAGTGTCCTAAAAATTTCGAACTGACCTCAATTAATGTGAACATATGTTAAGAATTAAACTCGACTTTTCATCGACTTTGTCAAATTTTTAAAAAATAACGGAAAGGGATTCTGAATGAAAAAAACGTGCACAAATTTGTTTCCAATAATACAAAAAAATAATTTTGAAAATCGGTCAAGAATTGCGGCTTAAAATTTCAAATGTCCAAAAAAAACTTTTTTTTCCCCACTGTGCGCCATGACATTAAAATTGTTCTGAAAAGCTTTAGTGCAAAAATAGGAAGGGAATATGTTCTTGGTCCATCGATCGGTAAATTCAGCCTGCATCCTGACACGTCCGTGGTGCTTATATTGGCTCGTATCATTACTTGTTTGCAGCCACGGTGCGCAGAAGATTGAGCAAAGCGAAAAACGCACGTAACCATACATGAAGAAAGCTGCTCCAACTACCGCGCGATCAGTTTTACCCATCCCATATAAGGTCCTGTCGAGTGTGTTATGTGAAAGACTAAAACCAGTGTTATTCAAACTAATATGGCCTTATCAGTGTGGGCTAAGCCTGGTAAATCAGCAAATCCCGGAAAAGACACAAGGGAAACAGGTACCATTTTTTCGCCGATACGGCAGATACTACCACGGCTGAGTTTGGTATTCCAGCGAAGTTGATACGCATTTACGGAATGACGCTGACTGACATGAAGTCTTCAGTGAAGATTGGCAAGGACCTTACGGAGCCATTATGTACCAGTCAAGGCCTAAAACAAGGCGTCGGCCTATCGTGTGACCTCTTCAACCTAGTGATGGAGATGATAATGAGGAAAGCTGCAGTAAACACGAGTGGCACGATATTCAACAAAAGCCACATGCTGCTCGCGTACGCTGATGACGTAGACATCATCGGTCAAAAACTGCGGGATGTGACTGCAGCCTTCTCAGGTATACAGAAAAGATCAGCGAAAATGGGCCTAACGGTGAACGAGGACAAAACGGAGTTATTAGTTTCAACGAACAAAGAATCTGCTCGTTTGGGAAACTGCGTGAACGTTGACTACTATTATTTCGAGGTGGTAGATAATTTTATCTACCTAGGCTCCGCCATCAACAAAACAATAATGAAAGCCTGGGGATCAGGAGAATAATCCTGCTTTCTTATAAATTTTACTACGGACTAAGCAAGCGGTTTAATGACAGAGCCCTCTCTCGACGACCAAATTCTAGCTATACCAGATACTGGTTCTACCTGTCTTGATGTATGGCTCAGAATCCTGGGGTATGACACAAGCGGATGAATTGGTTCTGGCAGTATTCGAGAGAAAAATACTCCGTAAAATATATGGGCCCATCATCGTTAACGGAGAATATCAGCGCCGTATGAATCGTGAGCTGTTCGAGCTGTAGACTGCCATTCGCGTGGTCAGACGCATTAAGGGGCACCGGTTGCGTTGCCTAGGTCATGTTGTGCGCATGGATGAAAATGATCCAGCTCGAAAAGTCTTTGACAATAAACTCGATGGATGGCGAAGAAGAGGGCGAACAAAACTTTCTTGGAAAGACTACGTTGGTATCCCCAATAACAATAACCTATTATTGGAAAATTTGTATTTCTTCCATAACAGACAGTTGAAGGATTTTTAAATTTGGTCAGTTTAATTATGTTTTGATAGGAGACAAATTCTGAGAAATACGAACCATTTGCCACACCCTTCTGGTAACTCCTGTACAAATAATCGAATTTACTCTCAAAGTTTTACAAACATTTTCTTTGTAGGTACATTGAATGGATGAATATGGATTATATCGGTCTGTCCCTTCTGGTGTCTCCCATACAAAATGAACTATTTTTGGCAAATTAATATTCAGAAGTCCCCCCCCCCCCCCCCCCTAAGTACCGACCTGCAGGATCTTTGCATTTGGTCAGTTTAATTATCTTTTAACGGTAGGTGAAAGGTGTATTATTAGGTAAACCTAAAAAAACGGGAGGTTTACCCCACCCAATGAAATTATGGTTTCTTATGAGATTTTTGAACAAATAAAATGGAGGCTTTTTCTTTGACCATATGCCCAGTGGTATTGCATTTAACATTTTACATTTGCTAGGTGTAACCTTCTTTATAGTTTTACTATACTTGTCTGGCCTTGCGGCCGAAAGTCATATGGGTGATGGTATTTATCAGTCAGTTCACCTGACTGAAATTTCTCTAGTGGTTAAATCAAATACAGCTAGTTGCCTCTTCTAATCATTTTTAAAAATTAATCTGTGCTACTTGTTTGGTGGTGGCCATTAAAACATATTATGGAAGAACCGCAAAATGTTCTTTTCTGATTTTTATCTGAGGCAGTATTAAAAGGAAGTTAATATGCTCTTTCACCTTATTTTTTTAATTTAGGTTGTATTCACACCTAACTACAAAAATGTACCCCCTCAACAACTTAATAAAATATATCATCACTTTTTCCGTGGTTTTCAACTGTCGGCTTTTGTTTGATCACTAGATCGTATAGGTACCACTGACAACATCGATCATCCTCATGGCAATTGCAGAAAATAGTCAAATATTCTCCTATAAATAAATATGTTGTGTACGTTATACATAAATGAATAAAATTCTTTATTTAAGGATACAAGTAAATCAACTATTCAAAATATGAATAACACATTAAATACAACAGCAATTTTTCCTTCAATTGTATAGATATATCAACTTCAAGACAGTTCATCAAATACAGTAAAAGCTGATAAAGTGAACAATCTATCAGCTTCCACAGCATCATCTTTGGGTTTTTTTAACAACTTTTTATTTAACAAATATATATATGCGGTTTTCTTTTTCCCCCGTGTGGACTTAATTCAAAAGTTGTGATGCCAAACTAAAAATAACTTAACTCAATTCGTTATCATACAATACATTTCTGATGATTTGCTGTTTTTTGTTGTTGTTGTGCTCTTCTCAAAACAGCACTTTGTCATTCATAAAAGACTTTATTGCCAGGAATCGCGCGTTTGCGAAACAAAAACAAAAATTCTCTTAAGCTGCCCGTGCACTGAATATGTCCTCGCGCATGCGCAAGAATAATCACAGGGACGAGATGTTACGATGGACTGGAAGACAAAATGAATTACACATCACTGAAAATGACAGTCAATAGATCAAAAAGGCCATCAACTATTTTTAGAATTATCATGATAAAGATGTAGTTTTTCTTTTATGGTTTCGTAAAGGAATGTTAAACATTAATAAGAACTCTGTCTGTGAGTGTTTTATTATAAACAGTAGCACAAGAATTGCAGGGAACAGTACGGGGAATAAGGTGGCCTGGTTAAAGTTGGGTTTGCACATAACTTATGGATTAATTCCCAGAACACAATCGGCAGCTAAGACAAATATTTTCGTTTTTATAATAACGTGATATAAATGAAGCTATATGAAAATGTAAGGGGTGGCATTTTCGTTATCCTGCTTCGGTGCAGAAATTAGTTTTTTTACAAATCTATTCATGATTTCTTACGTTGACTGTCTAGTGTGTTATATGAAAGACTAAAGCACATTCTAGCGAACCTGATTGGACCTTATCAGTGTGGCTTAAGACCTGGTGCATCCCCCACTGATCAGATGTTCACACTACGACAAATCACGAAGAAGACCCAAAAAATACAAGTCGACGTCTACCGTCTTTTTATCGATTACAAAGCTGCGTTCGACAGTCCGATACGACACAAATTATTAGATGTAATAGCTGAGCGTGGTATTTTCGGGAAGCTGTTCCGACTTTGCCGGATGACACTGATTGACACGAAATCTTCAGTGAAAATCGGAAAAAATATGGCAGATCCATTTTGTATTAAGCTATGCTTTAGACAATGGCGATAGCCTGTCATGCGATCTATTTAAGATCCTAACGGAGTAAACATGACTGGTACAATCTTTAATGAAATACATATGATGCTCGCGTATGCCGATGATATATACATATATCATTGACCCAGAACTGCGGGATGTTATCGCGTCCTTTCCGAGAATTTAGAAGCAGTGGGCAGAATTAGGTCTGCTGCTAAATAGGACAAAGGATATGCTCGTTTGGAACAATTTTGTTTCCCTTAGAAGGCAACAATAGATCGCAAACCGTTGAGAAAGCGATTTAATGACAAAACCCTCTCTTGACGAACAAAGAACCAACTTTACTAGACTCTGTTTCCACATGTCTTACTCTACAGCTCATAATCCTGGGTATCCTGGTGCTCATTGTCGAAGACTTTTCGAGCTGGAGCATTTTCGTCAATGCGTACAACATGATCTAGCCAACGTAATCGCTGCACCTTAATGCGTCTGACCACGTCAATGTCAGGGTACAGCTCATGATTCCCAGAACCGATTCATCCGCTAATGTCATAAGCCAGGATTCAGAACCATACATCACGACAGGTAGAAACAGTATCTGGTATAGCTGGATGTTTTTCGTCGAGCGAGGGTTCTGTCATTAAATCGCTTGCTTAGTCCGTAGTAGCAGGATTTTTCTCCGGATCTCGAGTTGATGGCGCAACCTAGGCAGATAAAATTATCTACCATCTCGAAATTATAGTTGTCAAAGTTCACGCAGTTTCCCAAACGAGTATATTCTTTGTTCGTTGAAACTTATAACTTCGTTTTGTCTTCGTTCACTATTAGACCTATTTTCGCTGATTCCTTCTGTATACCTGAGAAGGCTGCAGTCACATCCCGCAGTTTTCGACCGATGATGTCTACGTCATCAGCGTACGCGAGTAGCATGTGTCTTTTGTTGAATATCGTGCCACTCGTGTTTACTGCAGCTTTCCTCATTATCATCTCCATCACTATGTTGAAAAGGTCACACGATAGGCCGTCTCCTTATTTTAGGCCTCGTTTGGTATAGGATGGCTCCGTAAAGATCATGTTGAATAACAATGGCTTTAGTCATTCACATAGAACAGGACCTTATATGCAATGTGTACAAGGCTGATCCCGCAGTAGTTGGAGCATACATTTGGATCACCTTTTTTTTAGCACAGGACATAATACGACTAGATCCCAACCATCGGGCATGCACTTGTTAAGCTAAACCGTGCGAAGGAGCTGATGCCTGCTCGTTATCAGGTCCTCGCAACCCGTTACCGGCTGCTTTATTATTTTTCAGCCGAGATATTGCTCTTTTTACCTCGGCTTGACTTGGTGGTGGGCAATCTTAGCCGTCGTCCATATGTGCAACACATATCTTTTAGCAGATATCCATCCTTGTCCTTACAGGAGGGGAGCCCATTACTTTAGCCTTTTGCTTTTACTGGTAAAATTTTCGGGTCTCACCATGATGATGCCAGTGTGTATCGGGAACGTCAGAATTAGGGGCGTTGTGTCGTAGTAGGTGGGAAGCTGGTTGGAGTAGGCAGTGGCTATCTGTGGGGTTTGCAGGTTGGCGATGTCCAGCTTTCTTCGTGTTTGGTTACGTGCGTTTTCGCCTTGCTCAATCTTGTGCGAACCTTGGCTGCAACCAGGTAATGATCCGAGCTTATATTAGCACCACGGATCACACACACGTCCATAACACTATATGTGTGCCTGCCATCAATTTCCACATGATCAATTTGATTATTGTTGTTTTGAACGGAGAATAGCCAAGTTTCCTTGTGGATATCTTTGTGCTGAAATCTGATCCCACTCACTACCATGTTCCTTCCCGCTGCGAAGCTAATCAGCCTAAACCCGTTGTCTGACGTGTCGGTATTCAGGCTGAATTTACCGATCGAGAACATCTTCCCTTCCTGATTATTACTTACTTACTTAAGTGGCCAATTACAATTTACGAAATGTAGTTCATAAATTTGAGGCCTGAAGTAATTAAGAACTCCACACGCTTCGGTCTTCTGCGTGTGTTCTCCAGTTAGTCCTACCAAATGATGGCACGTCGCCTACCACTTGGTCCTTCCAACGGAGTTTGAGTCTCCCTGCTCTGCGCCGTCCTTCAGGTTGGCCTTCAAACACCTTTCTCGCTGGAGCACTTACATCCATCCTGGCAACATGTCCCAGCCATCGACGTCGTTAGATTCTGACTCTTTTAGCTACGTCGATGTCGTGGTAAAGCTCATACAGCTCATGGTTCATCCGATGGCGAAACCTTCGCCTTCGACACAGATAGGTCCATATATTTTTCGGAGTACTTTTCTCTCGAATACTTCAAGGTTTTGTATGTCCGTTGTAGTAAGCACCCATGATTCGGCACCATACAACAGAACAGGTAAGATAAGCACCTGGTATAGCTGTTTTTTAGTTTTCCGAGATAAGGTGGTGTTACTAAAGTGCTGCCAAATTCCGTAGAAACATCTATTGGCTAGCACTATTCTCCGTTTAATTTCTTGGCTGACATTATTTTTCTTGTTGACAGAAGATCCGAGGTAGGTAAACTCGTCGACTACCTCAAAACAATAATTGTCAACGTTCGCGGTGCGTCCCCAACGAGAGGACTCTTTGTTCGTCGAAAGCATTATTTTTGATTTGTCCTCGTTGACCGCTAAACCCATTTTTGCTGACTCCTTTTCTAGTGATGAGAAATTTGCAGTAACATCCCGCAGATTTCGGCCAATGATGTCTATATCATCGGCATAGGCTAGTGGCATGTGGCTCTTGTGGAATATGGTGCCAGACATGTTGACACCAGCCTTCCTCATCACCTTCTCCATAACTATATTAAATAGTGTACAGGACAGGCTATCGCCCTGCCTGAGACCTCTTTCCGTGTTGAATGGTTCACAGTGATCCTTTCCAATCTTAATAGAGGATTTGGTGTTTTCTAAGGTACATCTGCACAGTCGAATTAGCTTTTCAGGAATACCAAACTCAGACTTGGCCTCATATAGCCTATTCCTTATTGGAGAGTCGAAGGCAGTTTTGTAGTCAACAAAGAGCTGGTAGGTGTCGATCTGCTTTTCGTGAGTTTTTCCAGGATTTGTCGTAAGGTGAATTTTTGATCCGTCGTAAATTTACCAGGTCTAAAGCCGCACTGATATGGTCCAATTAGTTTTTCTACAATTGGCTTTAGACGTTCACACAATATCCTTGAAAGGTTCTTGTACGCAATTGGTAATTGGTTTATACCACGGTAGTTCTTACATTCACTACGATTTCCTTTCTTGAATATGGCACATAACAGACTGAGACTCCAATCCCTGGACATGCTCCCCTCTAGCCAGATGTTCTCCATGAGCTGACGCATGCTCCTAATCAGCTCCTCCCCGCCAGCCTTTAACAAATCAGCAGGGAGACCATCGGCTCCAGCAGCTTTGTTGTTTTTAGGGCGGGAGATTGCCACACGTATCACGCTCTGGATCGGAGGCGGGGTCTTCTGCATTGGTGTCTGCATCCAATAAATTTATAAAATGATTTCTCCATATCCTCAGAACGTTATCCGGGTCCGTCACTAGCTGGCCATCGCGGAGCAATTCGGAGCAACTCTGAGCACTCATCCTACCTCTCGTCTCTTTGCCCTGCGCCGTTCACGAACAGCTCGCGTTGCCATTGGCTGCAGTTTTGCCCTGTATGCAGCAACCGTCTCTCTTGTGGCATTGCGACATTCATCATCGTACCAGGCATCTTCTTGAGACGGCCAAGTACGCTTCTCACAGCACGTTCTAAGAAGTCGGCTATATTTTGCAACTGCGTGGTTATATTATCAGGGGTTGGAGCATTCCTCAACAGTTGAGTTAGGTGGTTGGGGTAGGCGTCCGCTTCCTCTGTGGTCCGCAGTTTACCGATGTCCAGCTTTCGTTGTGCCTGGTTACGTACGTTTTTCGCCATGCTTAGCCTTGTGCGTACCTTAACTGCGGTAAGGAAGTGATCGGAGTCAATGTTCGCACCCCTAATCACTCGTACGTCCAGAACACTCGATGCGTGCCTTCCATCGACTACCACATGATCTATCTGATCTACTGGATGAGGGTACAAATCATTTGATACGACCCAAAAGTGTTACACATAGAATAAGTCACTTTAGACCCTAGGTTCCTTTGAACCAAATTCGATTCATTACTTTTTAAGTCGTTTGAGCCATGTCCGTCTGTCTGTCTGTATGTCCGGCTGGTCCGCCCGATAACTTTCGAAAGACGCAACCAAATGTTTTAAAATTTTGCACGAGTTAATATTTTTCCAAAACTACTTATGGTATTGCAAATGGGCTACATGGACCCGACCCTCCTGATACCTCCCATACATATACATCATTCCGCTCACTTTAGAAATCGAGTAATAATTTCAATACACCCAACGAAATTGTGAGTCGGCTTGAGATGCAAGATTCACTTAACATCAACATTAACTCAACATTTTTTAAGACGTTATTTGAGTGCATTCGTTTTTTCGGTTAAAAAACCATGAGCCCCTCATGAACCTTTTGTGTTACTTTTATTGATCTACCATTACTATAAGCTCTCACAGTCTTACTATTAGTCTAATAGCTTCTAGCTAATTCTATATTTTATTACTGTACATACTATTGTTGAGCATTTCCAGTTTAGCACGTAAATCTATCATATGAATCTGTATAATTATTCTTTCATCACATTGTGTTAATTTGTTTATTTCGTCACATTCCCAATTTGAGAGCATTGTTATTTTTAGCAACAGGTGATTCCTATGATTACATGGCGTTTTAGATTGCATTGAGAATATCCGCCTTGAAAATTGTGGCATCATTCGATCAATGATGCAGTTAACTCTCGCTGTGTCTGTGTATGTTCGTGCTTTTAAGTGTCTGTCTGCCCATTGTCTATCAGTTGATAGGGATTAGCAAAAAAAAAACCAAACGAAAACACAGTTACCAATGCAAATTACCTTTTGTGGCCCATGCGATGCAGCTAAACAAATGCTGTCATATTTATAGATAATTATTAAGCAAATATTTTAAAAATATTTTACGGTATAATCTTCCACGAGTGAAATGAGTTGTAAGTTCTAACGGATATTACATCCCACTTGAGGAATTTTAGTGAATAAACAAAATCTTGACCTGTTTGGTGTAATGCTGCAGTGTTTCAATGTCTATGTCTAATAGCTTGGCGTTTTTTTTTTTAGTTGAGGTAATGTTTTTACGCAGGGGTCGTTGGGAATCATCGGTACATTGAATACAAATTATTTGTAAGCGTAATGTTTAATGCTAAAATAGGCATCGGAAAATTCAGTCTGCACACAAAAAACGTCGAACAATGGCATCAGACTGATTTTTTTTCTCTGCGGCAAGAAATATGGTAGCTAGCAGCACTAGATTTGACCATAAAAATATTCATAAAGCAACATGGCTATCTCCAGATCAATTGCCGAGGAATTAGATAGATCGAGTGGTAGACGATGGAAGGCACGCATCGAGTGTTCTGGACGTACGAGTGATCAGGGGTGCGAACATTGACTCCGATCACTTCCTTACCGCAGTTAAGGTACGCACAAGGCTAAGAATGGCGAAAAACGTAAGTAACCAGGCACAACGAAAGATGGACATCTGTAAACTGCGGACCACAGAGGTAGCGGACGCCTACTCCAACCACCTAACTTAACTGCTGCAGAATGCTCCAACCCCTAATAATATTAACGCGCAGTGGCAAAATATAGCCGACTCCTAGGAACGGGCTGCGAGAGGCGTACTAGGGTACTCAAGGCCGTCTCAAGAAGATGCCTGGTACGATGATGAATGTCGCAATGCCACGAGAGAGACGGTTGCTGCATACAGGGCGAAACTGCAGACAATGGCAACGTGAGCACAACGGCACAGGGAGAAGAGACGAGAGGCCACTCGTCTTTTTAGACGGAAAAAGAAGGAGATGAAGAAGAGGCAGGATGAGTGCACAGAGTTGCTCCGAAGTAGAGGGGAAGCCCGAAATTTATACACGAGAGTTAAGGCGAGAATGCGTGGAACAGGGTTGCCCTCCTGCAAGGACAGCGATGGTCAGCTAGTGACGGACCCGGATAACGTTCTAAAGATATGGAGAGATCATTTTAAAAATTTACTGGATGCGGATACCAATCCAGAAGACCCCGCTCCAATCCATGACAATGGTATTGATTGTACACCTCCGAACCAGAGAGAGATACGTGTGGCAATCTCCCGCCTTAAAAACAACAAAGCTGCTGGAGCCGATGGTCTCCCTGCTGAATTGTGTGGAGGAGCTGATTACGAGCATGCGTCAGCTCATGGAGAACATCTGGCTAGAGGGGAGCATGTCCGTGGATTGGAGTCTCAGTCTGTTATGTCCCATACGCAAGAAAGGAGATCGTAGTGAATGTAAGAACTACCGTTGAATAAGCCAATTACCAATTGCGTACAAGGTCTTTCAAGGATATTGTGTGAACGTCTAAAGCCAATTGTAGAAAAACTAATTGGACCATATCAGTGCGGCTGTAGACCTGGCAAATTTACGATGGATCAAATATTCACCTAACGACAAATCCTGGAAAAACTCACATAAAGCAGATCGACACCTACCAGCTCTTTGTCGACTACAAAACTGCTTTCGACTCTCCAATAAGGAATAGGCTATATGAGGCCAAGTCTGAGTTTGGTATTCCTGAAAAGCTAATTCGACTGTGCAGATGTACCTTAGAAAACACCAAATCCTCTATTAAGATTGGAAAGGATCACTGTGAACCATTCAACACAGAAAGAGGTCTTAAGCAGGGTGATAGCCTGTCCTGTAGACTATTTAATATAGCTATGGGGAAGGTGAGAAAGGATGAGAAAGGCTGGTGTCAACATGTCTGACACCATATTCCACAAAAGCCACATGCCACTATTCTATGGCGATGATATAGACATCATTGGCCAATAGAAGTTTCTACAGACTTCGGCAGCACTTTAGTAACACCACCTTATCTCGAAATACTAAGAAACAGCTTTACCAGGTGCTAATCTTACCTGTTCTTTTGTATGCTGCCGAATCATGGGTGCTTACGAAAACGGACATACAAAACCTGGGAGTATTCGAGAGAAAAATACTCCGAAACATATATGGACCTATTTTTCGCCATCGGATGAACCAGTTGTATTAGCTTTACCACGACATCGACGTAGCTATAAGGGACAGAATGCAACGACTACGATGGCTGGGACATACTGCCACCATGGATGTAAATGCTCCAGCGAGAAAGGTGTTTGAAGACGAACCGGAAGGACGGCGCAGAGCAGGGAGACCCAAACTCCGGTGGAAGGACCAAGTGGTAGGCGACATACCACCATCTGGTAGGACTAACTGGACAACGCACGCCTCAAATTTATGAACCACGTTCGTAAGTTGTATTGGTCCACTTAAATAAGTAAGTATGTCTTGTTGCTACGGCTTTGGTGTAGACAATGAAATAACATTTGTGTAGAGTTTTTTGCAATTTGTGATAACTTCTGTCAAGTCCGATTTACTTCGTTCCCCAAGTTTTCCATTTATGCAACGAAACAAGTGGTTGAGCCAAAGTTGAACAGACACACACACTTGGGCACACTCTATATTAGCATCCATCTGAGAGGGTAATATAATGCATTACTCCACAATGTCAGCGTACAAGCAATATAGATACCAAAATATAGGTTGTCAAAAAAGTCTTGCGGTATTTTTATTGAATTTTCAATTGTTCATAAAATTGGTTATAATAATGCGATTTAAGTCAAATATGCGCTGTTTTGTTCGATGACAAGTTCCCAACGAGATGCCAACTTCATAATACCCCTCTTATAGAAGTTCGTTTCCCTATTGTCAAAAAACTCGGAGATCCAATTTTCACAGGACTCTCTTGTGGACAACTTCCGACTACCAAGCTCGTTCGCCATGTACAGAAATAGGTGGTAATCACTTGGTGCGAGATCCGGACTATTCGGTGGATGCAAAAGAACCTCCCATTCGAGCTCCCGGAGCTTCTGGCGCGTTACCGAAGATGTGTGTGGCCTGGCGTTGTCCTGATGGAAGACAATTCGGCCTCTGTTGATCAAAGATGGCCTCTTCTGCATGAGTGCTGCATTCAAGCGGTCCAGTTGTTGGAAGTACAGGTCCGAATTGAGCGTTTGGCCATAGGGGAGCAGCTCATAGTGGATGATTCCCTGCCAATCCCACCAAACACACAGAAGAACCTTCCTGGCCGTCAATCCAGGCTTGGCCACCGTCTGGGCAGCTTCACCGTTTTTCGACCACGACCGTTTGCACTTCACGTTGTCGTAAGTGACCCACTTTTCATCGCCAGTCACCATCCGCTTCAAAAACGGGTCGATTTTGTTGCGATTCAGAAGCGATTCGCATGCATCCATACGGGCAAAAATGTTTTTTTGCGTCAAGTCGTGTGGCACCCATACATCGAGCTTCTTCAAATGGTTTATAACGGTTTGATGACTCATGCCCAGCTCTTGGCCGATGCTACGGCTGCTACTATGCCGGTCTCTTTCGATCAATTCGGCGATGTTATCGCAATTTTCGACGACAGGCCTTCCGGACCGTGACGCATCTTCGATCACCTCTGCACCAGAACGAAAACGTTGAAACCATCTTTGTGCGGTGGAAATGGAAACTGTATCGGGTCCATAAACTGCACAAATTTTATTGGCAGCATGAGATGCATTTTTGCCTTTATCGTAGTAGTACTGTAAAATATGCCGTATTTTATCTTTATTTTGCTCCATGTTTGCGACGCTATAACTCACGAACGACTAAAAACAAACAACAATAAATCAAACACGTGTTAGCGCGTGAAAAGAGCTTTCCAAAAAGCTCTAGCGTGAACCGATGCGACGAATACAACTAGTACTACGCGCTTGCAAAGACAAGCTTGCGGAAATACCGCAAGACTTTTTTGACAACCTATATAAAGAGAACATTCTCTTGTGTCATTGGCCGGAAAATTATGTATACACAGCGTCACTTCCGGTAACGGATTAATTTGAATAACTTTTGTTCAATAATAATAACTTTAGTTATACATTTTAGTCACCGATAAAAAAATTCATACATAGTTCACATTATTTCAATTATGACCACTACTGTATTTATATAATAATATACAAATTTGTCACACTAGGCATATGTACATCAACAACATGTACTGTTTTCGTATTTTTTACATGCTCGACAGATTTAAATGTACTTTAAATTACATTCCCATCTGGCGCATGTTTATATTTTAATCGCTCAACGGAATTTCCAATGTGCCGCTGTGAAACTTTCTCACAAAATTACAGTTGTCGTAGTCTTTTTTTTCGACAGCTCCCATTTGATTGCAATTCTCACGATTGCAATAAAATGTAAATTAAATATCATCAAGAAAGAAAAAAGCAAAAAAATATACATTTGTTTTCAATTTGTTTGTGTGATGAATATTTAAACAGGAAAGTGATGTATATCCATCAACTGTACGCTACATTTTAAAAAAAAACGTAAAATTTTTAACTTTTGTGCGAAATTTACGCAACTTTTTCTGATTATGCCTGTACGACTGTGCCTTTTGTGCAAAAATCTACTTAAATGCCTCATCACCGGGTTATCAATCATTCACACGCCAGACGTCCGTCCGTCAGGCCAAGCAAGGAGAATACAACAACACACTGTTGTGTAATATATACAAGTAGTTTAGGTACTTTTTTTACAACATTCATCGTAAAATGAAACTAAATACCATAAAATAAAATGAAATGTATGGAACAAAAAAAAAACACAAATGTTGAGTGGTTTTAAAATGAAGTAAAAATAAAATAAATATAAAAGTCTCGTCGTTTGCTAACGTTCAAATATTCAAATTTGAAATTTTAATTGACTTCCGGGTTTTGTATGAAAATCTATCTATTTGCTAAATGGAGTTTTGTTTTCTTACTTGCTATTAAATAATAAATTATGCATATTTTTTTTTTGATTTGCATTTGCATATCATATTTGCAAATATCCGCCCTCATGTTTACATTGGATTTGTATAGCATTCATGATTAGAACTTTGTGTCTATTATAGAAACAGTAGGAAAGTAAGATGTCTAAAAGAAAAGATTTGGGGGGCATAGAACGTGGTTCGTGGGAAGGATGAAAAAGGGCATAAATGTCTTATGACCACAATAATATTGTCAAACTATTTCATAGTATATCCAGAGTAGACAATGCATATATAAAATTCTAAATTCTAAAGCAAATGTTCATCTTTAGCTACCCTCTAGCTACCATCATCATTTCGTTTTTTGCATGTCCGCAAATAGGGGCAATCGCAACCACATCATTTACAGCGAACTAGTGAAATTAGTCCCCATGAAAAGGATTCCTACATAGGTGGCCATGCTATTTGTTTATAGACGAATGCGAACTTCTCTGTTTGAGAAGCTATTACTAGACATGCCGATTTACTATACTGCTTTTGACAACATCGAGGCAGCGATGGGGAATCGAATCATGGTTCTCCCGCGTGATAGTCGCGGGTGTTAACCATCATGCCAAGGCCGAACGTACGCAGAAGTAATAAAAATAAATAGCTTTAAATGTAGCGTTACAATTGTTCTAGGAGATTTCAATGCAAAACTAAGAAGGGAAGATGCTGCTGGCTCATCAGTCTTAATATTCAGTTCACACAACAACTCCAACTCCAACGGATTAAAAATGGTTACCTTCACGTCTGCAGGAAACATGGTAGTGAGTGGTAATGGACGTGCTCGGTTATGTAGTGTTAAAAACACTTGTACCCAAATGCAAAGGAAGCTAGACGTCGCAATTCTGCAAATAACCGAGTTAGCCAATGCCTACTTTAACAATCTCTAATTGAAAACAAACACCCCTAATGCTGATGTTTCCGACACACAGTGGCAACATTCATACGCCTCATTAAGCGGAAAAATCGTCTATGTAAAAAAAGAGAGAATCAAGCTATGAATAAGGATATGGATAGAGGTGAAGCCTGAAAGTGCCAATCAACACGGCAATTGCACATATTCAAATCAATAAAACTGTGGCTGCCGATGCAGCCTTTTACCCTTCGCATACAAGGTCATGTCTAGTGTGTTATGTGTAAGACTCCATGCTAGCGAACCTGATTGAACTTTTTGAGTGTGGTTTACAACCTGGTAAAGGCACGACCGATCAGATTTCCTTTTATTTTTCTTCCTTGGCAGCAGCAACATAAATGTATCTTTCAGTAGCCGCACGTAGAAAAGAATACCAAGCACTTCGGTCCTTGGCGCTCCATAGATAACAGCTCTTTCAACTGGTCCAACTAACAAAGTTTTGGTCGCCTCCTGCTGCGCCGCCTATCGAGTTTATTGACGAAGACCTTTCTAGCAGGAACATTTTCATCCATTTGTAAAACGTATCCAAGTCAGTGCATTCGGTCTATTTCAACGCTTGACTACGTCGATGTCGTTGTACAGCTCATACAGCTCGTGGTTAATTCGGCGACGATACTCGCCGTTATCGATGATGGGTCCAAATATTTACGAAATATTGTTCTCTCGAAGACTGTCAGAATTAAAGGATCCGCTTGTGTTATTACCCAAGATTCTGTGCTGAAGAGCAAGATAGGTAGAATCATAATTTTGTAGAGTTGGATCTTTGTTATTCGAGAGAGTGCTTTGTCATTAAACCGCTTGCTTAGCGCTTAGTAGCAGCGGCTTGCAATCAATCCTCGTCTTTTGATTTACAGGCTGACATTACTCATTTTGTTTATGGCGGAGCCACGAAAGATAAAATCGTCTACCACTTCAAAGTTATAGTTGTCAACTTTCACGCAGCGTCCCAGACGAGTGGATTTTTTGTCCAATGAAACAAATAACTTGGTTTTGTCTTCATTTATCACCAGAACGACTTCCGCGACTGCTTTTTAATGCTCGAAAAAGCCGCAGTAACATCCGGCGATCCACGTCCAATAATATCTATATCATCGACACATGCGAGCAGCATGTGACTTTTGTTAAAGGCGATACTATTCCTGTTTACTACAGTCTTCCTCATGATCATCTCCATTACGATGTTAAAGAGATCGCAGGACAGACTATCGGCTTGTCTAAAGCCTCTTACTTAATTTCCCTTTGCACCCCATGAATGAGGTATGGGATAGCTTCTCGCGTTGTTGTGAATTAACACGATTTCTATTTTTAGATTCACAACTAACGGCACCTACTTGTTTATCGACGAATGCGAACGTCACTGTTTGAGAAGCTCTTACTAGACACGACGATTGAATGGACGCTTAATACTGCGAAGTTGCTGTCAACAACATTCGACGGGAGCCGACAATGAAAGAAAAATTTATTTATATTCTTTCTTTTAAGACGACTGGAGCCAGGTTTGAACCTGCGATCTCGGCCGATGTCTACAGCCTCGCTTTTTAGAGAATTTGTCAGTCAGATATTGGCCAATTTTCACTAAAGACTTCGTGTCAGTCAGTGTCAACCGGTATTATCTTCGTGGGGATACCAAACTCAGCCATAGCATCCTACAATTTCTGTCGTATCGGACTGTCGAATGCAGCTTTGTAATCGATGAACAGATGGCAGGTGTCGATCTTCATTTCTTGGGTCTTCTCCAGGATTTGTCGTAGCGTGGATAGCTGGTCGGTGGTGGACTTACCAGGTCTAAAGCCACACTGATGAGGTCCAATCAGGTTCGACAGAAGGGGCTTTAGTCTTTCACATAACACACTAGACAGGACCTTGTATGCGATGGGTAAAAGGCTGATCCCGCGATATTTCAAACACACACTTGGATCGCATTTCTTAAGCACGGGACATAGGACACTCAGATTCCAATCATCGGGCATGCACTCTCTGATCCAAATTGTGTTTATGAGCTGGTGCATGCATGTTACCAGTTCATCGCCGCCGGCTTTAAAAAGCTCTGCCGGCAGTTCATCGGCCCCGCAGCTTTATTATTTTTAAGCTGTGCAATTGCCGAGCTGATCTCGTTGTAGCTCGGGGGTTGACAGTCTACTCCATCGTAGATGATTGGTGTAATTTCACCACTTATGCTGTCTTTGGGAACGAGTAGAGATTGAAAGTGTTCCCTCCATATTTTCAGCATACTCTGAGTGTCCGTGACCAGATTTCCGTGGTGACGAGCAATAAAGCCATAGGTAATAAAGCTATATGGCCTTATGTCCCATTCCATTACGGCGCATACGCCGTAATTTGTTAGGTACTTAGAAAGTCATTCGTTTTTATGGGGGTGGGCGTCCGCCCTTAATCGTGTGGGTACCTGCAACTAGGTGGTGATGCGAGTCAATATTTGCACCACGCAACACACGCACGTCCATAATGCTTGAGACATACCTTTCATCATTTACCACTTGATCAGTCTGTATTTTGATCGGGAGATATCCAGGTTGCCTTGGGGATATCGTTATGCGGGAATCTGGTTCCACTCACAACCATGTTTCTTGCGGACGCTAAACTAACCAGTCTGAATCCGTTATCGGAGGTGTTGTTGTGTAGACTGAATTTTCCGACTGTTGAACCAAGAGCACCTACCCTTACTATTTTAGCATTAAAATCTCCCAGAACAATTTTAATGTCATGTGCAGGACAGCGGTCATATATCTCCTCCAGGCGATTTTAGAATGCATCTTTTATGTCATCGTCTTTGTCTTTCGTCGGGTAGTGTAGACAAATCAGCATAATGTAAAAATATTTCGCCCGGTTGCGAATAGTGGCTATTCGGTCACTTACAGGTAGTGATGGCACGATTAATCGAAAAATTGGTAATAATCGATTATTTTCTTTCAATAAACGATTTAATTGTATCGTGAATTCTACTTCGATTAATTGAATTAATCGATTATTCCAAATAGTAATCGATAGACATCCAGGAACAAAAAAGATTCGTCGCCAGCCGCCAAGTGTATTCATTGCGCTTTGACGGCTGACGACGAAAGACATAGAACTGCAACCCTAGTTATTAACAGCATTGGGAGCGGCAGTGAAACGTCTTCTGCTGGTGATGCTGAATTTGATTTATGGGTAAATCTTTAGCCCACACACGAAGAAGGAAGGACAATGACTCAACACTTCCTCAAGATAAACTAAGCTTCTTTGTCAATGCTCCAGTACTAGAATTAAAGGGCAACGTAATAGACGCATGGGAAGAAATGAAATCGGTCTACCCTAAGCTGTACTCTTTTGAACAACAATATTGCTTTTTGATTGGAATATCTGTACCACCAGATCGGCAAAATCGTGTCTTTCTGCATGGCAACTGTAAAAGATGTCACGAAAGATGGACGTATGCATCCCTGTCATCTCATTTCCTACTTCCTAAAACGCATCGGTGGTAGCATGCCGATTCGGTTACTTCACTTTAGTAACACCACCTAATCTCGGGATACCAAGAAACATCTATACCAGGTCCTAATTTTACCCGTACTGTTGTATGCTGCCGACAACTGACATACAAAACCTGGGGGTATTCGAGAGAAAAGTACTTCGAAAATTATATGGACCTATATGTGTCGACGGTGAGTTTCACCATCCGATGAACCATTAGCTGTATGAGCTTTACCACGACATGGGCGTATCTAAAATAGTCAGAATCCTACGACTACGATGACTGGGACATGTTGCCATGATGGATGTACGAAAGACGGCGCAGAGCAGGGAGACCAAAACTTAGATCGAAGGACCAAGTGGCTGGCGACGTGCCACCATCTGGTTGTACGCACGCAGAATTCCGAAACGTGTGGAATTCTTTAATACCTTAGGTCTTAAATTAATTAACCACGCGTAAGTTGTAATGAGCCACTAAAGTAAGTAAGTAAGTGTCTGGAGTATTTGTAGTATTTTTATTTAAATTTTATCTAAGTTTTGTGTTTGTAAGTTTTTGAAATTTACTTTAAGACAATCAACTTGCTATTAAAATTCTAATTCATATTATTTTATTATATTTAAGTCGTTTACCCATACTTTTTTTTAGCGAATGTGTGGTTATATTTCTTACGTTTTTTTCACAGCTTACCTTTGGAACAATCAACCAAAATTGCTGCATGACGATAGCGTCAAGATCCATCGCCTCACCTTCCTTCTTATGTGCGATGCAACCAAATATTCACATTTATATTTCGCCACATTTTTTTTTTATAGATTTTTTTGTTGGTTTTCTAATATTCCCTAATAATCTCTTTTAGAGATCAATCAACATTTGCCTTGACACAAATCGACCTATTTACCCCTCCCCAATTGTTTAGAATTAACACGACCCTGATATCCCAAAACATATTATGCTTATTTATGCTTTATTATAAAATCCATATTATAATAAAATATCTTTAATATCATTCGATATTTTTACTTATATAACTTATAGCGAAATACAAATAAATAAATCCAATGATGAAAAAGTGCAGCAAACAAAGAACATTAACTGGCAAAATGAATACAATTGGAATAGAAATTCTGAAAAGAAAATTGAATTGCATAGCTAATATTTGAACTATAACTGCCAATCGTGCATGAAACGAATAAGAAATTGATAGCAAATAGTCACAACTTTATGATACCATCAAAATGCACAATGGTTCTAAACATAATGTGAAAATAAAACATTTCTATACGAATAGCGCTATTAGCTGAGGAAAGACATAACGACTTAGAAGAGCTGTGTCGATAACACAGGTTAACATAAATTATAATAACAAAATATAAATGATTAAAGAATACAATGAAGATATAGTTCAAGTGAAAACAAAAGACTTAAGACACGAACTCACAATGCATGCGAATAGGAAAATCAGATATGTCAACATAAGTAAACATAGGAAAATGACTGAAACCACTGAATTCATCGTCTTCTAATTATATTAATAGCCTGTTCCGCGAACTTTTTCGTGTAGGCAGACGAACGATTGTTACCCAGACGATCCAGTTTTTATTTGAGTTTTCTTTCTCTTTTCGCCCGGAAGTAAAAGCTCATTTCACTCATTGTCCTTCTTTCCATTCCATTGTTGCCGATGTGTTGTTTTGGTATTTTCAAAAGCTTTTGCTATTGAAAAATACTAAGTTTTTGCAATATGGGGGCAACCCTGTCTTTACAGCTGACTGCGTACACACAAACAAACCAAGCAAACAACAACTCAAAGGTATAAAGCCGCATTAATTAATAGTTGTATTAATGAAAATCTATAATGATTTCCACTAAATCCACCATTTTAAAATTTCAATGTATATAAGTGTTTAAAATGTTCTAAGCTGTATGAAAGAACATTCTTTTGTAAAAATACTCAATTTTAATAACAATATTAAATTTTCTGTGCAATGTTATACCTCAACGATTGCAAATTTTTGATCGTCGTAAGAAAGTGACGATGAAACTACAGCATGAATTTGAAAATTGTCAACATGGGTGCAGAAGTCGGTGGATCTCTACTCGGGAATATACCAAAATAATAATCTGTCTTATTCTGTTAAGAAACTTTAAGGAATGTACAAATACATAGTTTCTTCTTCAAAATCCGTATACAAAATCAGATTTAGAAGATATTTATATAGGACTAGTGGGCGCGGCAATACTTCGCTATTGCATTTTAACTTGTAATATATTTCACATTTAGGTCTACAAAGTACTTTGAAAACGGTACTTAAGCTCGATAATGATATGCTGAGTTTATTAACTTATGTAACTAATTTCAAGCATCTCCTTAACATGAAAGTTAACAAATTAAGTGTTGTTGTTTTAAATTCTAAATATCATAGGCTCTATGACGATAGTAAAAAGTTCATCAGCAAAGTCCTATCTTTTACAAATCGGAAACAGACATTCCGTTTAAGATCAAAATTCAATGTAGTAGCGGTAACCGTCTGTATACTAACTATCTCTTTGGGCGTAAAAAACACTTTTGACATGCCTTCTCCGCCTATTGACCGAAAATGGAAATTTCGTTTGAAGCTTTATGCCTTTAGCCATAAAAACCTCTTTTTCCATGTCTTCTTCTCACATGGATCAAGAATATTTCCGAATACTATCTTTGTATTGAACTCGTATTACCATTCTTTGAGATAATTCGGTCACCAACGTTTGGCTTTACAAAGTGATGATCTCACGCGCTGTATGGTATTTTACGCCGTCGTGTTGGAACCATTTCTCCTTCAAATAATGTGCAATGACATGATAAATAAAAAAAATCAATTGATCGTCCACTGGTTTTAGTTCTTCTACCAGTTGGATATATGAATATAGGCCAAGATCTTTCCTCAGCATTAGCAGAGACAGAGTTGCTGAAAACGGCGTCGGTTCGATAAATTCGAGTCCCCTGTCACACTTACGTCTACAGCGTTGATGGCTTCTATTAGCTGCTCAGATGGATGAGTATATGCACCATAAACTTCACAAAGGGCAAACATAACGCGCATTTTGAAAATAAATTTGCAAGAATTGTTAACGTTGTTCTTGTGTAGTCTTTACATGGTGATTTTTCAAAGAAAGTCTCAATGAAAGTCTATCACACTTCACACACCTCGCCTGAATGACGAATTGGTTGACCTAAAATGGCAACAAAAACGATAAATGGGGTTTTAAAAATCCACATGAATTAAAATCCTAGCTGATAATTTTTTAAAGATAAAAGGATTTTTCGTTTATTTACTCCGCTTTGCGCTTCTTTTAGAAGTGACGTTCGTTGCCCCATGATTATTGAAAGCGTACAGACTTCAGCTATTAGACACTTCTATCAAAGTTTAAGTTTTCTGCACTAAATTAAGCTTTCCCAGCGCGAGCTAGGAATAGATATTACACAACAAGTTTATTGGTGACATTTTCTAACAATTCATCGTAGATTTGGTTACAATTTTTGCGAATAAAAAAACTGGCCCACCTTACTGTTCATATCTCTAGGCGAACTGCAATATACTGTGGAATTTTGACAGTTATAACTGTTTATTTTAAAAGGGGTGTTGTACAGCCCACTTCCACTCTTACTGTATTTTATACTGCAATAACAACATATGTAACAAATCTCATCTTCATACCTCTTATAGGTTATGAGATAAAGCCCTTTTATTTTCATGTTGTATGGGCGGTGCCACGCCCCTTTATCCAATCACAACCAAATATAGCCAGGGACTATCTACAGGTCATCAGTACCACTTGGTAAAATTTTCGTATCAATCTGTCTATTGTGAAAGCCTGCAGAGCGGTTTTGAAAAGGGGGCGTGGCACCCCCCACTTCCACGCTGGCTGTAATTAATACTGCTCCAACAACATATATACCAAATCTCATCTTCATACCTCTGATAGTTCATGAGATATAGCCCTTTTGATTTTTAAGTTGTATCAGCGGTGCCACGCCCCTTTATCCAATCACAACCTATTACAGCCAGGGACTATCAACAGGTCAACAGTACCATTCGGAAAAATTTTCGTATCAATCGGTCTATTAGAAAAGCCGTTAGATCGATTTTTGAAAAGGGGCGTGGCACCGCCCACTGCCACCTTGGCTGTAATAAATACTGCTCCAACAACATATATACCAAATCTCATCTTCATACCTATGATAGTTCATGAGATACAGCCCTTTTGATTTTCAAGTTGTATGGGCGGTGCCACGCCCCTTTGTCCAATTGGACCGAATTGTAAATATAAACCAACAGGGGCGGCACCCAAACGCATACAAAAAAATTTATGCAAATCGGTCCAGCCGTTCGTGAGTTATGAAGTCACAACACACTTGCAACAATTTTTTATATATATAGATTGCCTACAATAATAACTAAGCCCGCCGCAACAGAGATTTTTCTAACAAAATCAGTACACCAATTTTGTATTTAAAGTCAGGGGCAGTCTTTATATGAAGAAATTTCAAATTCTTTAAAATCAGAGGCAGTCTTTATATTATGAAAATACTTTAATTGAGTAATTTTACTGATCAGCAATATGTGATACCATATATCTTAACAGTCCGTGCACTTCCTTTGTTGCCCTGTGTTATTGTCAAACATATGTATAACACAGTATGAACATATACGCGCAAACATTGATAAATGTTATGTTGCCAATGAAATCGTAAATATTATAAAATAGTTTACATGCAGCAGCAGCAGCAACATCATCGGCCCGGCCCCATCGCGTTGTTGGCAACCGTCCGAAGTTATGTTTGCCCCACACACACACATACACACAGTAGTGGGTTAGTTCTCATTTGTTTGTTCATGGATTCATGCCACGGCGCTGTTATGAATTCCTCCAGAACTTTTGTTTAGTTTCCTACTGCTGCGATATAGATAATATGAACTCACGTGATGTTGTGAGCATTATTAAGCGCACATCCAACTCTGGTTTCTTTTTGGCTTTGTGCTTTGTTAGTTTTTGCATTTACGTTTTTTTTTATTCTATAAAAAATTGAAATCATAAAATTTTAATTAAATACATGTTCTCAGCATGCTTCTTGTCGAGCTGCATACGATGATATGTCGTATTCCAAATAGGCAGAGAGCTCTGGCAATGTTAGCCCTCGTCGAATATCTATGGAACAGTCATAAAAATGTTATTTGAATAGTGTATGAAAATATAGAGTGCTAAATTCATTATTTTTAACAAGGGAAACACATTTCGCTGTTTGGTTCTATGTCGTATTGTGATCGTAAAATCGTATACTTTTGGTCATAAATGTAATTCAAGGTAGTAACTAACCACGAAAAGGGCGGCAAGTAAACAAGAATCTGGGGCTGGTTGATGTAACATGTTGCCAGTCACTTTCATGACACAACAACTGTCTGGTGGTGGAAACAAGTGCTGCTATTTTTATTGCTTATAGAACAACAAAATATCTTTCGAAAAGATATTTGAAGTTTCGGTTGTTTCGCAAAAAGAATACCGACAGTATATAATATTTTAGTTCAATTTAATAAAACTTCTGCGATTCGTCGATGATGGGCGAACTTGTGCACAAATCCCGACAACGTTTTATATACCGCCGTAAAAATACCTATCTAGATATTATGCACGCGAGCCAACAAAATAAACTTCATGGTATAAGCTTCAATGGGACCGGCCGTGATATGTAAGTTAGAACACGCGACCGTCATGCGGGAGATCCAGAGTTCGAGTCCTAGCTGAGTCATCTACTTTATCTTTGAAAATAAACGTCATGGTATAAGCTTCAATGGGACCGGCCGTGATATGTAGGTTAGAACACGCGACGGTCATGTGGGAGATCCAGAGTTCGAGTCCTAGCTGAGTCATCTACTTTATCTTTCATCGGCGACCCCCCTCGATGTTGTCGACAGCAACTTCACAGATGTCGTGATGTTTTACATGTAGTATCGGCAGGTAGACCTGACCAATTGTTGGACTACACCATTACCAGTATTAATATCTACTGAAATGAAGTAATGGGTGTCGGGAGTGAGATGAAAGGTAAAGCTTCTGATTGGTTTAACTTGGAAAATCCAGAGAGATCCTTGCCAATTACACTTAAAGGCTGCTCAAAACCCTCCGTATTCGTGGTACTAGTGCGGATGGAGTACATCCATGCGTTGACGCCTAGAAACGTGGTTTTGACACCCGCCAGAGCACGGGGCTAAACCTAAAACTCAGGCACGTCGGCTTAAAGTGAGCGATACTCTTGTCAGCGTCTGACCCAGAATGGGCGGCTGTATTAAAATCCAAGCAACCTGCCACTGACGTTTGCACTATTGCAGTGAAAACAAGTAAGAAAAGAATAAAACGGACACCTGAAAATGTTGACGATCTCCGCAAACGAATTAAGGACCAAGATTTGAGGATATGCACCAGGAATGTCAGAACACTGTATAGACCAGGTGCCTCCATCCAAATGGCGGAAGTCCTCGAAAAATACAAGGCTGACATAACCGCTTTACAGGAAACCCAGAACCCAGTGGACGGGACACGGGTGCTCGTGCATAAAGACGTGCGACATCTACTATAGTGGCCATGCGAAAGCACGAATTTGGATGTGGATTTGAGGTGGGCAAGATATTGCGACACCTAGTCTCAAGGTTAAACCCGGTATATGAACGTATAGCCACCATAAGAGTCAAAACAAAGTTTTTCCACATAACACTTATATGTGACCATGCTCCCACAGAAGAAAAAAGCGATGAGTACAAAGAAGAGTTCTACGAGAGCCTAGAAAATGTATATGACCGTAGCCCCAGCCATGACATCAAAATTGTACTAGGCGATTTTAATGCTAAAATAGGCAGGGAGACCGCATTTGAGCATACCATCGGAAAATTTAGTCTACACACCGAAACGTCGATAAATTGCATCAGACTGATTGATTTATCTGCGGCAAGAAATATGGTAGTTAGCAGCACTAGATTTTACCATAAAAATATTCATAAGGCAACATGGTTATCTCCAGATCAATTGACGAGGAATCAGATAGATCACGTGGTAATCGATGGAAGGCACGCATTGAGTTTTCTGGACGTACGTGTGGTCAGGGGTGCGAACATTGACTTCTGTTACTGCCTTACCGCAGTTAATATACGCACAAATCTAAGCATGTCAAAAATCTTACGTTACCAGGCACAACGAAAGATGGACATCGGTAAACTGCGGACCACAGAAGTAGCGAACGCCTACTACAACCACATAACTCAACTGCCACGGAACGATCCAACGCCTGATAATATAACCTCGCAGTGGCAATATATAGCCGACTCCATAGAACGGACTGCGAGAAGCGTACTTTTGTACTCAAAGCCCCCCAGATGATGCCTGGTACGTCGATGAATGTCGCAAGGCCACGAGAGAGACGGTTGCTGCATACAGGGCGAAACTGCAGCCAATGGCAACGCGAGCTGTTCGTGAAAGGCACAGGGAGAAGAAAAGAGAGGCAACTCTTCTCTTTAGACGAAAAAAGCAAGAGCTCTAGAAGAAGCAGGATGAGTGTACAGAGTTGCTCCGAAGTAGAGGGGAAGACCGAAAATTCTACCAGAGAGTTAAGGCGAGAATATGTGGAACAGGGTTGTCCTCATGCAAGAACAGCGATGGCCAGCTTGTGACGGACCCGGATAACGTTCTAAAGGTATGGAGAAATCATTTCAGAAACTTACTGGATACAAACGCTACTCCAGAAGACCCCGCTCCAATCCATGACGATGGTATTAACTGTCCACCTCCGAGCCAGAGCGAGATACGAGTGGCAATCTGCCGTATTAAAAACAACAAAGCTGCTGGAGCCGATGGTCTCCCTGCTGAATTGTTTAAGGCAGGCGAGGAGGAGCTGATTAGGAGCATGCACCAGCTTATGGAGAATATCTGACTCGAGTAGAGCAGCCCCGTGGATTGGAGTCTGTTATGGTCCCATACAAAAGAAAAGAGATAGTAGTGAGTGGAGGAACTACAGTGGAAAAAGCCTACTACCAGTTGCGTACAAGGTCCTTTCACGCATATTGTGTAAACGTCTAAAGCCAATTGCAGATAAACTAATTGGACCATATCAGTGCGGATTTAGGCCTGGGTAATCTATGATAGATAAAATATTCACTCTACAACAAATCCTGGAAAATACTCATGAAAGCAGATCGACACCAACACCTCTTTGTCAACTACAATGCTGCCTTCGACTCTCCGATAAGGAATAGGCTATATGAAGCCAAGTCTGAGTTTGGTATTTCTGAAAAGCTAATTCGACTGTGCAGATGTACCTTGGAAAACACCAAATCTTCTGCAGTTTTCTCATTACTAGAAAAAGGAGTCGGCAAAAATGGGTTTAAATAATAATTTCGATGAACAAAAAATTTCTCGATGGGGGCGCAGCGTCAACGTTGAAAATTATTGTTTTGCGGTAGTAGATGAGTTTACCTACAGCGGATCTTTCGTCAAAAAGAAAAATAGTGTCAGCCAAGAAATCAAGCAGAGAATAGTGCTCACCAATTGATGTTTTTACGGACTGCGGCAGCACTTTAGTAACACCACCTTATCTCGGGATACTAAGAAACAGCTATACCAGGTGCTAATTTTACCCGTTCTGTTGCATGCTGCCGAATCGTGGGTGCTTTCGACAGCGGATATACAAATCTTGGGTGTATTCGACAGAAAAGTACTTCGAAAAAAATATGGACTTATCTGTGTTGACGGCGAGTTTCGCCATCGGCTTAACCATGAGATGTATGAGCTATACCACGACATCGGCGTAGCTAAAAAAAATCAGAATCCAACGACTACGATGGCTGGGTCATGTTGGCATAATGAATGTAAATGCTTCAGCGAGAAAGGTTTTTAAAGGCGAACATGAAGGACGGCGACGAGAAGGGAGACTTAAACTTCGTTGGTAGTACAAAGTGGTTGCCGACGTGCCACCATCTGGTAGGACTTACAAGAGAACGCGCGCAGAAGACCGAAGCGTGTGGAATTCTTTAATACTTTAGACCTCTAATTTTTTAACCAAGTTCATAACTTGTAATGGGTCACTCAAGTAAGTAAGTAAAAAGTAATGTGATTGATAATGGACTATAGACCGGATCACGAAAAAAAATATCCAAAGTCGAGGGCAAATATTAAAGGTAACATTGAGACAAGGGACCGGCCGTGGCATAGTGGTTAGAACACGCGACTACCATGCGGGAGATCGCAGGTTCAAACCTGGCTCCAGTCATCTTAAAAAAAAAGAAAAAAATAAATAACATTTTCTTTCATTGTCGGCTCCCCTCGAATGTTGTTTGACAGCAACTTCCCAGTATTAAGCGTCGATTCAATCGTCGTGTCTAGTAAGAGCTTCTCAAAACAGTGACGTTCGCATTCGTCGATAAATAAGTAGGTGCCGTTAGTTGTGAATCTAAAAATAGAAATCGTGTTAATTCACAACAACGCGAGAAGCTATCCCATACCTCATTCATGGGATGTAAAGGGAAATTAAGTTTTTTTTTGAGACAAGTTAAAAGTTTTTTTATCGTTGCTTTTTTGTTTGTAGCTCAATTGTAACATTCTAGGCATCGCTGTATAGGTCTCGACAAATACTATATTTGTCCTATAGATGTCGCAGACGTACGGCATCATAAAATATCGAAAAAATTATATACAAATTATTGCATACTTTTTAGGGCTATTAGTGTTAACAATTCCATGCGGATGAAGATATTCAACTCCACCAATATTCAAGCAACGAAATTATAAAGATACCAGATAAACAATGGAAGGAATAAGAATAAAATAAAATCATAATTTTGAACTTGTTGTACAATTTCTATGCCATTTGCAGCACTGAACGTTTTGTACGATTCAGTTATTCACATGCAGTGACTGATGAAAAGCGTCTGAGATATATTTGTGCAAAACTAAAAACAATATTTCAACGGTAACTAGATTAAAAATGAATTATCCCAGGAAAATATTTTATTTTTTTTTCGATGTCGCTAAAAAGTGTGCAATAGTTTGAGCTAAAAGGTATGCAATCAATACAATCACACAGTCAGATACAGCAAAAACTAATAAATGCTATGGCTGAGTTTGGTATCCCCACAAAGCTGATACGACTTTGAGGGATCACAGTCCTGACACGAAGTCTTCAGTGAAAAAATGCACAAATCTAACAGAGCTACTTTCTACCAAGCGAGTCTTTAGACAATGCGATAGTCTGTCATGTGATCTCTTTAATATCATCATGGAGATGATCATGCGGAAGGCAGCAGTGAACACGACTAGTACCATCTTTAACATGCTGCTCGCGTATGCTGATGATATAGATATCATTGGGCGAAAATACCCGGGTGTTACTGCTGCCTTTTCTGAGAAACAATCGATTTAAGTGTGTCCGGTGATAAATAAGGACAAAGCTATGTTATTTGTTTCATCGTACAAAGAGTCTCCTCGTTTACGACGCAGAGTGAACATTGATAACTATAACATCGGAGTCATAGAAGATTTTGTCTACCATGGCCCCGCTGTAAACAAAAACAATAATGTCACCCTGGTAATCAAGAGACGAGTATTGGTCGCAAACCGCTGCTTCTACACGCCAAGCAAGTGACTATATAACAAAGCAAACTTTCGACTAACAAAGATCCAACTGTATCACACTCTGATCCTATCTGTCATGCTATACAATGCCGAATTGTGGGTAATGACTGACGCGGATCTTTGAGAGAAAAATTATTCGCAAAACATTAACGGAAAGTACCATAAGCTTTATAAGGACATCGGCGTAGTCAATTCTACTCTCTCCGACTGAGTCCACTTAAGTTGGCAATTATAACATTGAAGATTTTGTCTACTTTGACTCCGCCGTAAACAAAAGTAATAATGTCGGCCTGTAATAACCAGAGTATTGATCGCAAACCGCAGATGCTATGCGCATAGCAAGCGATTTAATAACACAGCCTCTATCGACGTGAACAACAGCCTACCAGTGTTATTCTACAGCGCAGAATCCTCGACAATGACAAAAGCGGGGAAATATATTTTTGGCGAAATATTTGGAATTATCATTGCGAATTACGGCGAGTACCGTCGTCGTATGAACCATGAGCTGTTTAACGCCAGCGACGTAGGCAAGCGCGTTCAAAGACCTAATACGTTGCCTTGGACACATTGGAAGAATTTATAAAAAGTCTTCAACATTAAACTCGATGGGCTGCGCAGTAGTGGGCGACCAAAACTTCGTTGGATGGACCAGGTAAAAGAGCTGTTATCCGTACGTGGTGTGACGAACTTTCTATGGAGTTCTTTTCTACGTGTGGCTGCTGATGGGAGAATTTCTGATGCTGCTGCAAAATAATAGAAGAAGACATATTATCTGCGTAATGCTTTGTGCTTATGCTACGACGCCAAGGTCCAAGTTGTAACAACATTAAAGCATCGCAGTGTTGTGTAACAACAATGAAAGAAAAATGTAGATGACTGGAGGCGGGAATCGAACCCAGTATATCCCGCATTATAGTCGCATGTTGTAACCAACATGCCACGGCTGACGTGTTAATTCACAACAACCCGAGATCCCATACCTTATTCATGGTGTGTAAAGGGAAATGAAGTTTCTTTTAAGTGTTGTGTTCGTTGATACCATTTTCGCACCGGTGTGTTTAGGCTTCTCGATGGTTTCCTGAAGCTTTTAACACTTAAGGTTGTGATAAGGTGTTGAGAAGGTACAGCAACTGATGAGATAATTTGGCAACTATCAAAATAGCTATCCGCCCTGCCAGCTGTCAATATAATCTATTTCACACAACTCTTGTAAAACATACTCTATTAGCAATAATAGAAAATTGATCTCAAACCGAAGAATGAAAAACATATTCATATGTTGTGTTACAATTTTAACGATGCAATGGGAAATTGGATTTCAGCAATTATAATATCGTTTTATAGAGTAACATTTCTACATTAGTCTGTGATCCAATAAAATCGATATCCTGCTGTTTTAATCTTTTCACAAACCTTTGCGAACGTCAGTCGCCCAATTCCAAAAATTGAATTGGACTCCTTTAATTTGCATACAATATTTATGCACCATAACACATTATGAGCCATCCACTTATAATTAAGCGCTAATCTCGCTGATAAAATATCAATTTTCTTGCTTTACACTACGCTCTAATTTTATACTTAAAGAATCCAGTTACATGAAAGTATCTTAAGTCTTTTGTATAAATCTCAACTTTTGTTGTTCTTGTCCGCATTCCGTTGCCAATGCAAGTTTAAATTTCTATGCTATAATCTTTATTAACATTGACATAATATAAAAATCCGCTATGGCAAACAAGAAAAACAAAAAAAAAACACATTAAAATACAACAAAAAAAAAAAAATTATGATATTTATGGTAAAATGTAATTTGCAACGGCAGTATACGAACGGCACAAAAGCAATGATTTCGTGGTAAAACTATTTTATGGCTCATTGTATTTCTCGTGTAAATGTGGGGGGAAAAAATGTGTTCGCTGCTTTTGTGTCATGAAAAATCATTGTAGACGTAATTCAATTAAACTTTCTTTTGAGGCTGAGTTTTTGTTATTGTTGTGTTGTTGATCGTTACAATTAATGTTAATTGGTACCTTTTGGTCTAAGAGTTCACTTAATGACCGTATTAAATTACAGCAAAAAAAATAATAAATATATAAGGAACGATGTAGGCGATAACATAGGCATTAGGTATAGAGCGTTGGTAGGTTTCACTATTTATTTAGTTTACATACAAGTGGGGCTATATAATATATATTTATAAAAAACAACTATGGAGGGCGTATGAAAAACATTAGCACATACGATTCTAGATTTCTTAGAGATATTCTTAGATAAATTACTCTAACAAGGATCAACAAATTATTGTTTATATGACCCTAACAATATTACTATACAAACTGTTGTATATTGAGAGTTTAATAGCACAATATTGGATACCAATGAAAAGAGTCAAAATATTTGGACCATATACAGTAAATCAAAACATATTGACGTCTACAAACATAAATTTCTCTGTAATCTTCTATGCCATGTTAACGTTTCTGCAGTATATGTGTTCTCTAATCAAAATTCTTTAACTAAATGCCACAATTGGAAAGCAAAATCATAAATTCGTATTAGACATTCCAAGCCATATTCGGCGAATGACACAAATTCAACAAACCAAAAATTTTTAACTGTTTGGGGCTGTTACAAATATCTGCTGCTAGTGCTTCATCCCCAGGTAGGGTGCAACAATGTATTAAGCGGTTGCAAAGCATCTATGTTTATAAGCATAATAGCTAAATATTTCTCATTCTCTTCAATGCCATCTCACTGGTGGCCAGAGCTAATCACATTTGGCTACAAGGTACAACTACCAAGGCAACAACCGAGTCTAGTCATACAAAGGCCACAGTTGGCACAGACGCGGCTGCAGTAACGATAGTTTTTCTACCAACAATGAAATGAATTAGTAGCTTTTAGAGAAATTCTCCATAAGCAAAACGACTTTGTAATAGGCCATTTTTTAAACTTGGTGCCACAGCCACTGCTGTTGTTGTTGTTGTTGTGGTTTTCCAAGGGGGCTTTTTTTAAGTTTTCTTTTTTTTCTTAATGTTTCACAGAAGTATTTTCAGTTCCGCGAGAGAAAGAGGGAAGTTTAATGATAAACAGACAACAGCAATATAATAAAATTAATGACACATCATTACGTTAATATCGTAGTACGCGATCATGTTGCAAGTAGCACTAAAAAGTGGCAATCGAGCGAGTACTACTACAATGGCTTTGATAGGTAGCGAGCAAGTAGTATCTCTAAAAAAAGTAACTAAATCAGCCTGCAACAGTTGTTCCATTTCGGAATACGTTGTAGTTTAATCCATGGGCCAGGCATTGGGTCAGGCAACAGCTACACGAGCGCCGGCCAACATCACTCACCAATCATCATTATAAATGGTAAGCTAAAAATGATGAAGCATTTAGTGAATGCAGTTACCCAAAATGCGAGAATTTTCAACGTTCTTCGATTGAAAATTGACAGAGCTGCCGCATTTGAATGATGTCCATATCAGGAGTTGTGGTAGTTGAAAGTGTATTTTGCATGGTGGTGGTCTACTTTCTGGTATACGCTCACTAAAGAGAAGAAAATTACGTTAGATTCGTTGGTTAGTTATTGGGTCATAAGTAATAATGGTATGCAATTCCAAAAAATATTGTGAATATTATATTGGAAGGTGGATAATCTATTTAACAATTGTTTTAAACAAGCCGCTTCCGCTAAGTGGCAACAAGTTTTTTCCTGCGGCCTGTTCTAAATTTCCATTTTTGTATATAATACATGATTACGTATAGGAACATCTTAATTTTAAGTCTGACTGTATTCATACAATGCACAGTGTTTAAGAATCGATATAAAAAACTCGTGGCTATCATCATTAAGGCAGAAAGACATAAAAATTCCGAAGAAGAAATTGAAGTATGTCGTTGGTTGGAAGTTCTTCATTTAACACCATGCTTACTTACATACTTTAGTGGCGCATTACAACTTACGAACTTACGAACTCCACACGTTTCGGTATTCTGCGTGCGTTCTCCAGTTAGTCCTACCAGATGGTGGCACGTCGCTAACCACTTGGTTCTTCCATCGAAGTTTGGGTCTCCCTGCTCTGCGCCGACTTTTAGGTTCGCCTTCAAAAACCTTTCTCGCTAGAGCATTTACATCCATCCTGGCAACATGTCCCAGCCATTGAAGTCGTTAGATTCTGACTCTTTTAGCTACGTCGATGTCGTGGTAAAGCTCATACAGCTCAAGGTCCATCCGATGGCGACACACAGATAGGTCCATATATTTGTCGGAGTACTTTTCTCTCCAATACTTCCAGGTTTTGTATGTCCGTTGTCGTAAGCACCCACGATTCGGCAGCTTACAACAGAATAAGTAAAATTAACACCTGATATAGCTGTTCTTAATATCCCGAGATAAGGTGGTGTTACTAAAGTGCAGCCAAAGTCCGTAAAATCATCTATTGGCGAGCACTATTCTCCGCTTGAATTCTCGGCATACACCATTTTTCTTATTGACGGAAGATCCGAGGTAGGTAAATTCATCTACTACCTCAAACCAATAATTGTCAAAGTTCCATCAAGGGGAATCTTTGTTCGGAGAATTTTTTTGCCACGTTTTTATTTATTTTTTTTATTATTAGCCTTTAAACAACTTGACAACATATATATTTAAATCTTAGTGTCCAAGTCAGAGGCCGATCTTTAGTCAGTCCTACCAAGCAGCGTCAGTGATTTCTCCACCTGATCCTTCCAACGTAGTCGTGGTCTGTCTCTTTTGCGCCGTCCTTCGAGATCTTGATAGAATACCTTTCGCGTTGGAGTTTCCTTATCCATACTCACGACATGGCCTAGCCAGAGTAATCGTTGCACTATGATTCGCTTGACCACATCAATGTCGTGGTATAACTCGTACAGCACATGGTTCATCCGAATCCTAAACTCGCCGTTTACGCAAATCGGTCCATATATTTTGTGGAGTATTTTTCTCTCAAACACCGCCAGATGAGCACCCAAGATTCGGAGGCATACAACAGGGCCGGTAAAATTAGTACCTGGTACAGTTGGACTTTGGTGGTTCATGATAGGGTGGTGTTTATGAAGTGCTCGCGTAGCCCAAAGAAACACCTGTTGGCGAGCACTATTCTCAGTTTTATTTCAAGGCTGACACTGTTGTTTTTGTTCATGGCGGATCCAAGGTAGATAAATTCATCCACTACCTCTAAGCAATAGTTTTCAACGTTCACGCTGCATCCCCAACGGGTGGACACTTTGTTCTTGTCCTCATTCACTGCCGAACCCAATATCGCTGACTCCCTTTCAACAGCTGAGAAGACAGCTGTTACCTCTCGCATCGTCCGACCGATAATGTCGATATCATCGGCATATGCGAGCAGCATGTGGCTTTTATTAAATATGGTGCCATAGATGTTAACCGCTGCTTTCCTTAACAGTTTCCCCATCAATATGTTGAACAGTATGCATGACAAGCCACCACACTGTCTAAGACCTCTCATCGTATCGAATGGCGCAGATAGATCCTTGCCAATCTGAACAGAGTATTTGGTATTCGTAAGGGTACACCGGCAGAGACGAATAATCTTCGCAGGGATACCGAACTCAGACATGGCTTCGTATAGTCGATGCCTGATGGCACTATCGAAGGCAGCTTTGTAATCGACAAAGAGGTGGTAAGTGTTGATTTGTTTCTCATGGGTTTTCTCCAGAATCTGCCGTAGTGTAAAAATCTCAACCGTCGTGGATTTGCCTGGTCTAAAGCCGCACTTATAAGGTCCAATCAGGTTTTCCAAAATTCCAGACAGTACCTTATACGCAATTGGTAATAGGCTTATTCTACGGTAGTTCTTCCACTGACTACAATGTCCTTTTTTGTATACAGGGCATAACAAACTGAGACTCCAATCCCCGGGCATGCTCTCCTATAGTCAGATGTTGTCCATGAGCTAACGCATGCTCCTAATCAGCTCCTCTCCGTCTGCCTTAAACAATTCAGCAGGGAGGCCATCGGCTCCAGGTAATTACTGTTTTTAAAGCGGGATATTGCCACTCTTATTTCGCTCTGGCTCGGAGGTGGATAGTAAATACCATCGTCATGGATTGGTGTGGGGTCTTCAGGGGTGGTGTCCGTATCTATTAGATTGCTGAAATGTTCGCTACATGTCTTTGAAACGTTATCCGGATCCGTCACTAGCTGGCCATCGCTGTCCTTGCAGGAGGGCAATCCTGTTCTACGAATTCTTGCCTTAACTCTCTTATAGAATTTTTGGTCTTCTCCTCTGCTACGGAGCAACTCAGTGCACTCGTCCTGTCCTTCTTCAGCTTTTTTTTTTCCTAACAAAGAGACGAGTTGCCTGTCGTCTTTTCTCACTGTGCCGTTCACGAACAGCTTGCGTTGCCATTGGCTGCAGTTTTGCCCTGTATACAGCATCCGTCTCTCTCGCGGCATTGCGACATTCTTCATCGTACCAGGCATCTACTTGAGACGGCTTTGAGTACCCAAGTACGCTTGTCGCACTCCGTTCTATGGAGTCGGCTATATATTGCCTACCTCGCAGTGGCAATATTATCAGGGGTAGGAGCATTTCTAAGCAGTTGAGTTAGGTGTTTGGAGTAGGCGTCCGCTACCTCAGTGGTCCGAAGTTTACTGATGTCCAACATTCGTTGTGCCTGATTACGTGCGTTTTTCGTCATGCTTAGCCTTTTGCGTGTCTTAACTGCGGTAAGATGGTGACCGGATTCAATGTTCGCATCCCTGATCACTCGATAGTCCATAACACTCGATGCGCGGCTTCCATAGACTACCACGTGATCTATTTAATTTATTGTCAATTGATCTGAAGATAACCATGTTGCCTTATGAACATTTTTATGGTCAAATCTAGTGCTGCTAACTACCATTTTTCTTGCCGCAGAGAAATCAATCAGTCTGATTTCATTTATCGACGTTTCGGTGTGCAGACTGAATTTTCCGATGATAGAATCAAATACGGGACCGGCCGTGGCATAGTGGTTAGAACACGCGACTACCATGCGGGAGATCGCAGGTTCAAACCTGGCTCCAGTCATCTTAAAAGAAAAAATAAATAAAATTTCTTTCATTGCCGGCTCCCCTCGAATGTTGTTGACAGCAACTTCGCAGTATTAAGCGTCGATTCAATCGTCGTGTCTAGTAAGAGCTTCTCACACAGTGACGTTCACATTCGTTGATAAACAAGTAGGTGCCGTTAGTTGTGAATCTAAAAATAGAAAGCGTGTTAATTCACAACAACGCGAGAAGCTATCCCATACCTCATTCATGGGGTGCAAAGGGAAATTAAGTTTTTTTTAAGTTTTTAAGACTCAAATACGGTCTCTCTGCCCATTTTAGCTTTAAAATCGCATAGTACAATTTTGTACTTTGATGTCATGGCTTGGGCTACGGTCATATACATTCGGTCATATACAGTTGGATGGATGCACCTGGTCTATACAGTGTTCTAACATTTCAGGTACATATCCTCAAATCATTGTCCTTAATTCTTTTGAGGTGGTTGTCAACATTTTGGGGGGTCCGTTTTATTATTTTCTTACTTCTTTTTATTGTAATAGTTCAAACGGCAGTGGCGGGTTGCAAGCCCAGCACACCACGTCGCAGTTTTCTCCTCCCGTCAGGATTATAAAACAGCCGCCCATTCTGGGTCAGACGCTGACTAGGGTACCGCCGACGTTTTTGGGTTTTAGGTTTCGTCCCTCAAAGTTAGCCGTGATCTGACGGGTGTCAAAGACACGTATCCAGGCGTCACCACGTGGAGATACTCCGTCCGCAGTAGTACCACGAATACGGAGCACGAGACTTGAAGTGTAATTGGCAAGAATCACTCTGGGTTTGCCCAGTTAAACCGATCAGAAGCTTTACCTTCCACACACTTTCGGCGAGAGCTTAACACACAAAAAATGTTGTTAATGTTTTAGTAAACTTATCTAACATAATAGGAATAGTTATGTCGCAATAAAAGTGAGATGTATTTAAATTTAATTAAATATTATAAAATCTTAACTATTAAGTCCTTTGTATCGTTTAAAATTAAAGTTTTTGCAAATAAACCTAAAAACATTATTATTAAAATGTTGCTGAAAATCACGTCCTTCCATTCGCTGCCTGATATCTTACTACTTGATCATAAGATACAATTTTTATAAGATACAAACCAGACTATTATTGCATATTGCTTTTTATACTTTTTCGTTTTACTTTTTTTTTGTTTTTTTGCACAAGTACCTACTTATTTGATTGCTTTATGTATGCTGTCAAAACATTTACTCATCTTCCGTTTCAAAAAACGGTTCCTTTGGAATAGAAAATGTGCACACATATGTATACCGCATGAGGCATTCCTGTCCATGAGCATTGACGATCATGGTCGTCAGCATGATCACACATTCCATAAACTGCGAAGGCTGCAATTGATCGACCGCACAGGTATAACGCGAAAGCATAGAACGCTTAATCGCAGATCTCTGATGGACACAAACGCAATATATATATTGTGGTATTGCGTCGAAGTCAAACAGCAACACGCCAATCGACTGCTGTGATCTTGAAGTTATTGTTTGTTACTTGGGGTGGGGCGCTACATGTTGAGGTGGTAATCGACTAAAGGGGATGACCAATTTGGTTCGCTGTCAACATGGTGGGGTGTATAATACTAGGAAAAAATATTATTTTTATTGGTATAGCTTAAGAAATCTTAAAATTGTATCAATAGGTAGGTAGGTAGGTAGTAGGATCCCATAGTTGACATTCTTTCTGTAAAAAGTGCTATTTTTCATTTGCATTTTCCTTTCAATTTTAATACTATTTTCCATTTATATTGCAATGTAGCTGTTGTTTTTCATATCTTCCAAGAGACCCTACCGCATCCACGATAGGGTAACAAAAATGCTAGTTTCATCACTTATTTTCATCCTTTCGACTTTCTGTCTCATCGCAATACCTCACTGCCAAACGCACAGCAAATGTATTCGTGGCAAATAATCATAAATCGTTCAATCTGCCATTTAGTTTGTTGGCCAATGTATATGTGTAGTATATATTGGAACTTTTTGTTTACCAATTTTTTGTAACCAAACGCATACACTACACAGCAGAGGGTATGAGAGAGAGAGAGAGTGGTGGTGGTGTAATGATCAACCTCCTGTTCAAATATTCATTTCACCTTTATTGATATTCCATTCTCGCATTTAGCTACTTTTGCTAAGTATATACAAAAACCCGTATGTATGCGCATGCGCAATGCGTAGTTATGATGGCATTACCCAACTCTACAACTCAGTAATTCTACTCTACTCACTTGTTGCTTAGCCGACAAGCTATTTGTTGCAATAATGATCAACACTGCCGATGGTATTCTCTTGCTTCTCTGTTGGTGCTTTACTATGCCTTCATGTAGACGTCTATTAAGACGAAATCTTACCCGTGCCTACTTTCTAGTATCTGAGTCTAGTACTACCAAATTCAGTTTGTACACATTATTGGTTCTTAAGTTACAGAAATTATAGTCTTAGATCTTATTCATTGTCCAACTGTGAGACTTCTTAAAATATATATTAATGATTAGCAACATTGTTGCAAAGGAGGTATTGTTTAAATAGTGTGTGAAGAAGATGTACATGTGCGTGCGAACATCCAATCATGAGAAGGCCTGTTGCCGAAAGTCACCTAACAAGTGTGTAAGAGAGTGTTCATTTGACGAAGACGAACAGTGGCAGTCGAGTAGTAGGATATGTGTTAGAGTATCGAAAGAACTTACAAAAGTATTCATCACACACGCGAGGAACGTCAATAGAATTGGTATGCGACGAAGCAAATGCTTAAGGGTATTGAAATACGGTGCTTAAAACAAAAGACTTAAGACACGAACTTTATTTCGCAGTTCCCTTATTTATAAAATGTTGACTAATTTAGCATTAACTGGTCAAGATTTCTGAGTAGATATAAAAAAACACAAAGTATCTAATATTTGCCAGAAATACAATCTATATATCGATATCTTAATGGCAAAAAAAGTTACAGAGGCCACTCTTTCTACGCGTAGTGATCACTAAAGGACTTGTTGGACTTCACTGGGATCACTGAAAACCTAGCAGCACTCTAATGTGGCTCACAGGGCTTCGAAAGTCTCCCATACTATTCATACGCAAAACTCATTGTTCGCGGAGTGACTACCAAAGAACTCGCTGCGCTCTGGTGATTCTGGCAGCATATGTGTTACCTGACACACAACACACTTTTACCCACGCATGGAGACTATAACATTATAAAAGTAAGACTATCCAAGTATTCCTTTCCAATAAATGCACACAAGAGGTCACAGTCAACGTCGTTCCGAAAAGGCGTATCAGCTTCGCTGAAATATCCAACTCAGCCACGACTTCAAGTAATTTCTGCCGCAACGGGTTGTCGCAAGCAGAAATTTTTCATCAATGTTGATCCGGCCAGTGCCCCGGCCAGGAATCGTACCAGGAACCTTCACATTGCTAATCTACGTCGCTTCCACTGAGCTATCGAAGGCGTGATACTATCACGGGTGTTGTGTAAGTTGTCCCCAAATATGCAGCAAACTCTGCGTATTTGTAACCGGATATCCATCCTTGTCCTAATAGGAGGGGTAGCCCATACCGTAGCCTTCTACTTTTACTTTCTGGTACAAGTTTCGGGGTTCATCTCTATCCATGTATTCATCTGACGTATTATCCGCTTAAATAGCTGTCTCGCCTGTTTTACGGTCTCCCTGTGCCGTACAATAACAGTCCGGGTTACAACTAGTTGTAGCGTTGTCCTATTCCCCTGTTCCTCACACACTATGCGACATTCTTCATCGTACCAGTATTTGTCGGTGGCTATCTCTGGGGTTTGCAGTTTCGCGATGTTCAGCTGTTCTTGTGTTCGGTTACGTGCATTTTTTGCTCTGGTCAATCTTGTGCGCACATTGGCTGCAAGCACGTAAAGATCCGATCAATTTGATTTTTGGTGTTTTGATCGGAGCATAGCCAATTTGCCTTGTGTATATCTTAGTACTGCAATCAGGTTCCACTCACTACCATGTTTCTTCCCGCTGCGATGCCAAACACTGACACTGACTGATACGAAGTCAGAATGCGCTGGCTTGGACAAGTTGTACGAATGGATGAAAATGTTCCAGCTCGAAAGGTTTTCGTCAATAAACTCGATGGGTGGCGCAGGAGGAGGCGACCAAAACTACCCTTGGTGTGACTAACTATCAACGGTGCAACACCCCCTTGACTATGTTTTCAGGCAGCCTTTGATAGATGTATATATTTGGCCCATATTCAAATTATTTAAAAAAGGCACGTCCTGTTGCCCTCTTTGCACAAACAAAGTATTTTTTTTTGTACGATCATAATGACCATAATGGACTTCGTACCTACACTGGTTTATAAGATATAGCTATTTCAAAATTCGAGCTGTATGGAGGGCTGCTACTCCCCTTTAACCCCTTGTAGTCCGAATTTCCAAAAATCGCTTCTAAGTGACTGCTTATGTCATAAAAGGTTCAAGGTTCTAGCATCAGCCGTTTGGGCTTTGGAGTGATTCATCAGTCACCCAAGAAGTTTAAAGAACATAAAATTTCATAAAAAAAATAATCTCCCCTTCTCACGGTTTAACAAACTTACTCCTACGTAATTAACATTCATAATGCTGTTGCTGTTGTAGCCAAATAACTCTTTCTACAAAATCACATGCGTATGATGATGATTACGACAACAAATTGCCTAATTATTTTTTTCCAATTCTGCGCTTATTATGTCATGTGTGGAAGAATTTCAACTCAGAACAAAGTTCATTAACATTATTAACGTTAAGATTTTAAACGTCAAGTTCCATTAAAATCTCATTTACACCGTCTCTGTTAAGCGCATTGGTGCGGCCGAACATATTTCATTTTGTAGGCATAAATCATGGAAAGAATTCATCAATACCGCTATGCTGACTTATTGTAGCTTTCTTCCCACCTTAATGGTAAATAGGTATAATAAATATAATTGATTTGGTCATTTTGACAAGAAATAATGTTGCTGGTATTGGTATGAGTTTTCTGTTATCACTTGTAAAGCCCTAAAGGGCAAACACCTTTAAAGATTATTTGTAAAAAAAACGAATATGTAACACTTTGTGCTTTAATCGATGAGATATTTAACAAAAAAAGGAACTGAAAGAACATACATCGATAAGTCATAAACGAAAATATGCAATAGTTTTTTAAAAAGCTTTAGGGCGGAACATCCTCTTTCGCTCATTTCTGATTGCTATAGTTTGAAACCCTAAAAACTTCACATATTAATTATGTCCCAAAAATAAATTATTTCACAGGGACTCACATTTGTCCCTTATACACACAAAAAAAATGTTTATAATTATTTGCATAAAAATTATCTCGAACCTAAAGTTAAACATTTAAATATATATAAAATTTGCTCAGAATGTGATTTCCAGTCGTATCACCTAACCAACTTTATTTCAAGCATATTGTCAATATTGATTGTTAAATGTGGTTGACCTGTTATAGTAATTTACGTTAAAAACGTTGATTTTAAAACTTAATTTCATACAAATTTCGTTTGGTATACAAAACTCTTTTATTAGTGGTTTTAAGGCAAAGCAATTATTAAAGGTACTACTGTAGCTGATCATCATGACTTGACTTAAATTTGGAGAATACGTAAATTCCCCTTAAGAAGTTTTCATTAACTTTCAATTTATTTACATGTAAACATAACACGTATAAGTACCATTTTGTAATTACTTTAAAGTCAATTTAAATTTATACGTATACCGTAAAACTTCCATGTTGTAATTATCCATGTTTGCCTTTTCAACAGTAAAACAGTAAGAGTCTTATTAAAATACAATAAATATGATTGTATTCATGTTTCAGTTGTGTTCAATAAATCGAAGGCATTCGATTGCCACCGCAGCAAAAAATGTACAATACATTAAAATTAATCGAAAGAGGGTTGGTTTATGGATGAAACGTGATTGATGTTTAGTAAATTTCATTTATGAAATTATTTAAAACTTTGTAACATAAATTTTGTGCTGTCAGTGTGTTAATGTACAGAAATGAATAGAAATAACTGTTTGCCGCATATAATTACAGCTAATAATAATAAGCTAATTACATATTGTGGTGGCGTTGGGATGCTGTAGGAGGGAGTTGTTTGATAATGGCAAAGTTGTGAACATTGATTATGGTAGAGGCGCTAGAAGTTCGATGGCTACATGATTTGCATGATAGCAAATCCATGAATTTGACCAAAGCCCAACAAGCGCTACTTGTTTGGCGCTTCTATGACAGAAGCAAACTTGTTAATGCATAAGGTGGATAATAGTTTTGATAAACAAACAAGGCAACGAAGCAAATATTTTTCATATACAATAAAACTGTGAGAAAAACATCGGTATCTGCGATAGAATCTCAATTAATTGAAATTTGTTCATTGCTTAAATGTGATCGTTGAATCACAAGAAAATTAAGAGACTACAGTGGTAAGTCTACAAGTATTTACTGAAGGAAAATATCAGCAGAATTCAGATTGCAGTACTACGAATTTAAAACACTTTGGTGTATGTTTTCTTTGCTTCGGTATGACAGTCATTTGGTTGTGAATAAAGGGGTACCTTGGAAAGTTTTCTGGGAGTTTTGAAACTGGGTTATTTTATATATTTGGAAGCGCCCTTTCAGAATTTCCACTTTGTAGCTTTGCCGCTCACACCTCCATATGTTAATAGCCGCTAATGGCAAGAAGCCAATACACACGAGGTTCACTAGGTAACACTGCATTTACCAAAAGTTACTGCTAAGTGCGGATTTTGGTGTGGAGGCTTCTTTGATTCGTACTTTTTCAAAAACAACGTTGATGAGGCTATTAGTATCAGAATGATAACGCTACAGAATGATAACAACCAATTTCTTTTAACCCACATTTAATGACATGAACACGGACGACATGTGGTTTTAGCAGAATAAAGCTTAATACCATACAGCGGACACCACTAAGATTTCAGCTGACCTGTTATATCTATAGTTTTCTAAAGTCGCAGATTCATTTCATAAAGCCGCAGCCTACCGATGCGCTTAAAGTCAACAAGCCCATCGTTGATATTAAGCCTGAAATATATAACACACTCAAAATTAAATCCACTTGGATTAAAGCAATCATCAGACCGTGAAGAAGGAGCGTGATGATGTTTTTCTCCAAAACTTTATCCTGTTATAGCTTTACTAAATACAGAATTTGGGTACAATAGTATTACTCGATTTCTAAAGTGTGCGAAATGATATACATATTTGTATGGGAGGTACCAGAAAGGGCGGGCCATGTAGCCCACTTGTAATACAGTAAGTAGTTTTGGGGAAATATTCCCTCGTGCAAAATTTCAAAGCATTTAGTTGCGTCTTTCGAAAGATATAGTGCGTACCAGCCGGACAGACAGACAGACGGACATAGCTCAAACGACTTAAAAAATCATGAATTTGGTTCAAAGAAACCTAGGGTCTAAAGTGACTCCTTCTATGTGTTACAATTTTGGGTCCTATCAAATGATATATGTACTCCTACCCGTAGGGTGAGGTTATAAATAGGTAATATCTCACACATTAACTTATAAAAATTTATTTCCCTGTACACTCCATGAATGAGGTATGGGAATGCTTCCCGCGATTTTGTGAATTAACACGCTTTCTATTATTAGATACAGAACTAACGGCACCTACTTGTTTATCGACAAATGCGAACGTCACTGTTGAAGAAGCTTTAACTAGTAATCCCGATTGTCACGACTTGCTCCAACACTATGCTGCAAAGATGAAGGAACGGGCAATGCAAGAACAATTAAGATGACTGGAGACAGGAACCATGGATCTCCTGCATGGTAGTCGCGTGTTGTAACCATCACACAGCTTGATTTAATCCAATGCAATATCGGGAATGTTGGATTTTCTTATTTGAGTCTTTTTGATCGTTATTTATTTAAGAATAACCAGAATCTCTCTTTGGAGGTCCCCAGGCAGCTCAGTACGACCGAGAGGTCTCGTATTCCCCAGGCAATGCCATTGAACATTGCAGCGGCAAATCAAACGAAGTACCTATTTAGTAATATATGACATCAGTATGACTTTGTAAGCGAGCGATCTAAGTAATGTAAAAAATATCGTCCACTCATTATAACTCCGATTCGAATGGCACCTACTGACATCGTGACTTACTTCGTAATCAAGCGTTTTATTATGCTTACTTGAAACTCCGCTTTCAAAGTAATTAAAACTAAAAAGACTCTTACTGACATCTCTGAAAGCGAGAGCGCACCGATTAAACAGCTTTGACACTCCTATGCTAAATTTAAGCAGGAATATAAGCGAGAGAATCATCACTGATTGCTATTTATACCGTTGGGATGCGTTCAATGATAGCAAATGTGAGAATGCTTAAAAGTTGAGTAACTTAAAAATGATTCTATCTCCGATGCGACTTAGGAAGTAGGTAAAGTCGGTTACTGAAGCTCAATACAACGGCACTCTTAGTGGCTTTGGCAGCCCCAAACAACTATGATCGGGCGCAGAGGCTTTATAAGCCACTCTCCGTTGACAACTATAATTTCGAGGTGGTAGATAATTTTATCTACCTAGGCTCCGCCATAAACAAAACAAATAATGTCAGCCTCCGGAGAAGAATCCTGTTTGCTAATATATGCAAGCCAGAGTAAGCAGAGCCTAGACGAACAAAAATCCAGCTACACCAGATACTGGTTCTACCTGTCTTGATGAATGGCGCAGACATGACACAAGCGATTCTGGCAGTCTTCAAGAGAAAAACACTTCGAAAAAAATTAATGTGCCCTTAGTCGTTAACAGAGAGTATCGACGTCGTAGAAATCATAAGCTGTACAAGCTATACACTGACTTGAAGTGGTGATATGCTTTAAGGGGCACCGGTCTTGGCGTATGCATGGGCGAAAATGTTTCAGCTCGAAACGTCTTCGAGAATGAACTTGATGGACGCCGCAGAAGAGAGAGACCAAAATTCCTTTGAAAATACTAGCTTACTGAGAATCTGGTGTGAAGAACTGCAGAAGAAGCGCATAAGATGGAAGAGTATAGATTGCTGTCGACAACATCGAGGGGGCCGGCAATGATAGAAAAATGTTGAAGATTGGAGGCGGGAATCAAACCGGGGATCTCCCGTATGGTAGTCGCATGTAATAACCACTATGCCACGGGCGGTGCATCATCAGTCCAGATCATCACACACAGCTTGTTTGAATACAATGTAATATCGAGCCGCAATATATTATACAAGGTCGGCCTAAAGAAGTCATCCGATGTTGTTTAGCTCTCATTTTTTTCTAAATAAAAAACTTCTATTCGGTTTTTTGATCATGTTTATTTGAAGTACGTCTCTCTGCGAAATGGGAGGAGCCACACCCCCTTTTTTAAAAGTTGTTATGTTGGTCATATTATTGAACCGATTTTAATAAAATTTTTATTATCTACAAGGTGGCCCAAAGAAGTCATCCGACGTTGTTTAGCTCTCATTTTGTTTCTTAATGAAAATCTTCGATGCTGTTTTTTGATTATGTTTATTTGAATCTTTAGAATTTTACTAGTTAAGTCGAGAAGGTGATATCTGCCAAATGGGCGCCGTCACAATTGATTGCCATGCTGTCTCGTTTTATGGCATTTTTCATCACTTCGGCGATAACTGCGGGTGACACATTTTCGCACTCGTGTCGAATGTTGTCGTTGAGGGTTTCCAGGGTCTCAGGATTGTTCACGTAAACACGGGACTTTAAAAAAAAACCCACAAAAAAAGGCTGGAACGGTCAAAAATAAGAGCATCTTCCAATAGGATGACTTCTTTTAGCCCACCTTGCATTTCCTTTCTGTTTTGAGTTTTATTTAATTTCTTTCGGATATATGTATATTTCATTTTCTTTATCTTTTACAAAACAAGCAAATCTACAGTCACTTTAAAAACAATTTATGAGCATCCATAACATATAAAAATAAATGCTGATCTTATGTTGTATTAAGATGAGCCGTTGAGATTCTTACCTATTCTGTTATGTTAAATAGAGCACTAAACTGTAGAGCTTACAGTGTGACAAGTAATTAATTAATTGTTATGTGAAATACTAGTTTTTAAGATCATACCCATCCATGCTTTATATGGATATGTTAACTAAGTAGAATTTAATGTTTTAATATGATGAACGAACACAGTTAATAGGTTATGGTAGAACTAACCCCATTTCGGAAATTATGTAAATAGTAAATAAACATGTTTTCTTTAGAAGCAGACAAATGATTAACAACCATTTAAGGTGTTTACCATATATGTCTGTCAAGCCTACTAGGAAGCAACACTAAAACATTGAAGCGTAGCCAATTTGAATGCTTCTATGTACAGTAAACATTTTATGGCTCATAAATTTATTATTTGTTTTCAGAATTAACAAATGACTGACTGAATAAATTGATTAATTTATTAAACACCTTACGAATAATCAATCACTAATTGTTTAACTAAATATTTGATAATGATTAAGTTGGCAACAACTAAAGTAAGAGAATCTACTGCCATTTCAATAGTAAACCAGCAAACATTTCATCTCAGCGATTGACTTTCGACATGTCTTTTGTGCGTGGTGGTAACACAAAGCCTATACCATAAATGAAGTCACCACCACGAATCCCATGAATACATTCCTAATAGGTTTAAACACCACAATACAAAATTCTCCGTTGGTGTTAAAGAGAATTAAAATTAAATTTGTCAATTTTTTGTATTGTTTCTTAGATAAACGAGCTGAAAATTCCATGATTAATAGCACTAATTACCATATCTCTTACCGTAGTGTGACAATGTGTTGTACTATTGGCAGATTGTTAGTAATTTCAATATTGACATGGTGGGACGACTGATAGACGCGTTGTTTTCGCACACTACAAATTAAATGACGTGTGGGTTTTATGTCTTTAGTGTCGCGCCAGAGGAGATGTGACAGTCTATCTATAGAGATTTAATGGTGTAAGGCTAGCTTTACAAAATTGTTTTAATAAACATTATGTATAATGACCTTCCATGCTGAGCTGGTGAAAAAGATTTTGAAAATTGTATTAGTCATCAAGTAGGCAATATTTAAATACATGTAACACAACTACAGATGATTCCTCCAGTGACAATAGTGAGATGCATCAATATGCTCAGAATTTCAAATAACTGAACAACAATTGTGTTCAAGCTTTAAGTTTGAAAGAACTAACGTTAGATTTGGTTGGCAATAGCGAGATGCATCAAAATATTCAGAATTTCAGATAACTGAAAAGAAAGTGTTCTAGCTCTGAGTTTGAAAAAACTTACGATGGATACGCTTGGCAATAACTTACATCTTTATTTGTTTGGCATTAGCAACAAATACTCATAAACTATTTGCCAGATGCCGAGAAGCGTTTTGATATCATGCGCTTCTTAGATTTTGTATCACCTAAGTTTGGCTAACAACTCTTTAAACTAATGGTTGGTCCATTTAATGTATTTGTCAAAAGTTCCATTCACTCTTGTAGAGTATACCAAAGTTGTTGTATTCTAAATCTTACTATAACAAAAGACTTAAGACACAAACTTTCCACTATTATCAATTTACACCAAAACAGTCTCAGGTTTCCAATTTATAGAACGAAAAATATCCGCACTACTTTTTTACTCCTTCCGCTCCTCTCCCCCTCTCTCTCTCTCTCTCTTTCCTCATACTCATATATAACTACATCAATATAACATAATGTTGCATTCACACTCCAATACCGACTGCCACAATTTGCCTGCCTGCCCATCCTTCGATAAAACATTGTTTATGACCACAGCGCCATTGGATACTCCACATAGTCGCTATCATTTGTCCCTGCCATCAATGCAAGCGTTTGCAAGGGAATTACAGATTGTAGTATATTGGGTGCTCATGCGTGTTTTCTGGGCATATTTTATATAAATTTAGTTGAGTTTAAACATTTAATTTGTGCTTGCTTAACCACAAATCACACTTCATTTGTATTCTAGCTCAGATTAAAAATTCTGAAGGGCATTCATTAGCGTATCTCAAGCATTAAATTTTTCATCATTTGTCGGTTGAAATGGGACCAACGTCAATATTGTGACAAGGTAAGAGATTACGTTGAAGAGAAAAACGAAAATACAAAAACTATAATGTGTTACTATGTAAATAGTTTAAGGTGGTGAAAAGGTGAGGACAAACAGAATAAGTATTTGCTGTAGATTCTTTAAAGCGTTAACAAGTACAAGAGCAACTATTTTCTGTTCAACACTGCACTGTTAGGAAATAGAAGAAAACTTGTGTTGATCGTATATCGTTGTTTTAGTGTTTTATTTCATTTCACAGTACAACACATGATTTTGGGACTCAATTCTGAGAACTGCACGTGAAAGTAGCCTCAAAAAGAAGAAGTCCTGCATCATTCGTTTTGTCGAGTAACATGCCATGACATTTTAATATCGATTTGAAGTTAGTAAGTATAGATTAGAGGAATTTGTCACGTCTCATTGCTGTTTCGTTCACTTGTTGATAACTAGGTTTGTGTAAAGGGATTTTTAGATATTTTTGGAAGTTTTAACCGCCAAATTCCAAAGATGGCGCCAGCTGGTTTGGTTGATTTATTTTGCGATGTTGAAAAATCACTTTCTTTTTCCTTGATCCTTGCGTAATCTGGAATTTTGTATTTGAAGCATCTAAGATAAGTTGTATTGACTGGATAAGTCGAAAGTATTTGAAAAGTAATTTTTCATCGATGTTGATTTGGCCAGTGCACCTGCCGGGAATAGAACCCGGCATCTTTAAGATTGCTTATCTGCGTCGCTTCCACTGAACTTTCGAAAGCCAGAAGGCTCTATCATTTAATTACTTTCTTAGTCCTCAGTAGCATCTATTATAATCAGACATCAAACAATATTCTTCTCCGAATTTCGAGGCTGATGTTATTAGTGGCGGAACCTAGGTAGATAAACTCATCTATCACCTCGAAGTTATAGTTGTCAACTTTCAAGCAGTTTCCCAAACGAGTAGATTCTTTGTTTGTTGAAATTTATAACTTCGTATTGTCCTCGCTCCCCACTAAACTGATTCTTATTCCTTCTGTATATCAAAGAAAGCTGCAGTTACATCACGGAGTTTTCAGTCGATGATGTCTACGCCGTCAGCGTACACAAATAGAATGTGGCATTGGTTCAACATCGTGTCACTCGTGTTTACAGCAGCTTGCCTCATTATCATCTCCATTACAATGTTGAAGAGGTCAACCGATATACTGTTGCCTTGTTTTAGGCCTCGTCTGGTATAGAATTGCTCCGTAAGGTCCTTGGCAATCTGTACTGAAGACATCGCGTCAGTCAGCGTCATTCCGCAAAGGCGTATCAGCTTCGCTGGAATACCAAACATAGCCACGGCTTCAAGTAATTTCTTCCGTATCGGTCTGTCGAAGACAGCTATATAGTCGACGAAAAGATGGTACGTCTCGATCTGTTTCTCTTGGATTGTTTCTAGGAATTCGAAGTATCAATAACTGGTCAGTTGTTGATTTACCAGGTCTAAAGCCACACTGAAAAGGCTTGATAACCCTGATAACCCTGGCTTTAGTCTTTTACATAGCACACTCGACAGGACCTTATATGCGACGGGTAAAATGTTGATCCCCCGGTTGTTGCAGCATAATAAGCTTAGATTCCAATCATCGGACATACACTTGTTAAGCCAAACCATGTGTGAAGGAGCTGGTACATGCCCTTTACCAGCTCTTTGCCATGGAACTTGTAAGGCACTGCCGGAAGTACGCTGGCACCGGCTGTTGTATTACTTTTCAACCTCTCTGTTTCAATTGTTGGTGGGTAATGTAAGCCTTCGTTGACAATTGGTGTGATACTTTCACGTGTGCTGCCTTTCGGAGCCAACAGATGCTGGAAGTGTTCTCCCCATATATTCAGCATACGTTGCGTATCTGCAACCTGATTACCATCCTTGTCCTTACATAAGGGGAGCCCATTACCATAGAATTTTTCTTTTACCCTTCAGTACAATTTTGGGGCTTCACCTCTATCAACATCGCTTATATAGCTGCCTCGACTGTTATACTGTCTTCTTGCGCCGTTCCCTAACAGCACAGGGTGGAATTGGCTGTAGCGTTGGACGCCCGTAGGATGATGGTTAGAATACACGACTATCATGCGGGAGATCGGTGGTTCGATTTCTGTCTCCACTAATCTACATTTGTCTTTCATTGCCGGCCCCCTCAATGTTGTCGAGAGCAGCTTTTCATTATAAGAGTCGAGTCAATCGGCATGTCTAGTAAAAAGCTACTCAAACAGTGACGTTCGCTTTCGCATTCACAACAAGTGCCGTTTGTTGTGAATCTAAAAGTAGAAAGCGTGTTAATTCATAACAACGCGAGAAGCCTCATTAATGGGCTGTAAAGTAAAATTAATTTTTGTTAATGTAAGCCGTCATTGCCAATTGGCGTGATATCTGCGCGTGCGCTGCCTTTTGGAACTAACAGTGGATGGAAGTGTTCTCTCCATACATGCAGCATATGCTGCGAATCTGTACCCAGATTTTCATCCTTGTCCTCACAGGAGTGTAGCCCATTACCGTAGCCTTTAGCTGTTACTCTCTGACACAATTGTGGGGCTTCATGTCCATTGCTGTATCGCTCTATATCCTCATTTTTCCGTTCCTTCATCGGACGTTTTGTTTTGTAAACAGTTGCCTCCCCTGTTTTACTGTCCCCTTGTGCCGTTTACTGTCCCCTTGTGCCGTTCCCTTCAATTCAATTGGCTGAAGCGTTTCCCTATAAGCATCATCCTGTTCCTCGGACGCTATGCGACATTTTTTGTCGTACTAGGATTCGTCTGAGCTTTGTTTTTCATATCCAAGCAAAGTTGTTACAGCGGCTACCATGAAATGCTTAATATTCTGCCACTGTGTATCGGGAACGTCAGAAGTAGAGGCGTTGTTTCGTAGTAGTCGGCAGAGCTGGTTAGAGTAGGTGTTGGCTATTTCTGGCGTTTGCACGTTTGGCGCTGTCCAGATTTCTTATAGTTTGGTTACTTGAGTTTTGCGCTATTCTCAATCTTGTTCGCTCCTTAGCTGCAACCAGGTAATGATCCGAGCCCATTGTATGCACCACAGATCATGCGCACGTCCATGACACTATATGCATGCCTTCCAACAATTACCGCATGATCAATTTGATTTTTAGTGTTTTGATCAGGGCATAGGCAAGTTACCTAGTGGATATCTTTATGCTGAAATCTGATTCTACTCACTACCATGTTCCTTCACGCTGCGAAGGTAAGCAAACTAAACCGGTTGTCGGACGTGTCGGTATAAGGCTAAGTTAACCGATCGATGGACCAAGAACATCTTCCCATCCTATTTTTGCATTAAAGTCTCCCAGAACAATTTTAATGTCGTGGCCAGGGCAGCGGTCGTTTATTTCTTCTAGGCGAATGGAAAACAAGGTCATATGACTTTATTGCACGTCACCTTTTTATCTTGTGCAAGGACATGAGATCAAATTAGCGTGATGTTGAAATATTTCGCCTTGGTGCGGTTTGTGGCTATTCGATCACTAATACCATTGAACTGCTAGATAAGATGTCTGAATCTTATTCAAATTCGTGCATTTCGGAATGGCAGCTGTAATATACATATGTGGGAAGTCTTACGTCGCGAGCATCGAGGTCCTATCCATCTCACCTTCTGGATGGCGGTGTTGTCAGCCTTGTATTTTTTGAGGACATCAGACAGTCAGATAGTGGCACCTTCTCTTTAGAGAGTGCGAACTTACCAAGTGGGTATCCTTGAATCATGGTCCTTATTATGTTTGAGGGTTCCGTTTGTTATGTTTTTCTTTTTTGTGTTTTCATAGCCAGTGAAGGAGTTGAAGACGGGTGGCTAGTCCAAACAACAGGGTTCGTCGCTCACTATCCGCCGCTATTCATGATAAAAATATCACGAACAACGTTGCCCAGGTGCCAACTAGTGGGAGTTGTGAGTCGGCTTGAGATACCAGATTCACTTCACATCCCCAATGACACCCAAGTAATAAATTACATTTATATAATTTGGTAGTCGTTTTGTACGAAACAATATACAAAATGTATGGTTTTATTGAATACCGGATATGCGTCAAAAATTTTTCGCACAGGCTTCTCAAAGCCAAAATTTTCCAACTTTGTGTACCCTTCTTTGAACAGCTTGGCACAATTTTAGTCGATCTTCCAGTACTTTCTTCACGATTATCATCAATTCTGGCATCTAATTTGTTGCAATAATACTGTTTTGGTAGCTGATATGGCGTCGTTGCTGGCAAATGATCAGACTATCCCGTAGGATCCTACCCCACTTCAATAGTGTCGCAGTAGTTATCATTCAATCACATATCCCCGATTTTGTATTTCATCATTCCAAAAACAACACCAACTTTCCATAATCCAATACCAAACTCAAGTTCTTCTCGTCTTCTTTCCTGCTAACCGAAAAAAAACAAGAATAATTTCGCAATTATAAATAGATTAATGCAAGTTATGGGATAATTTAAAACCAACGCTCCCCATGGACAAGCCAAATACTTCATCGTGTATTTAACTTTTCGCAAGAGGCGCTAAAAGACTTTTTTGAATTTACGCAAAATTACCACAATCGCCACACCAACAAGCAACAGACGATGCCGAAAATAGTTCAAGCTATGATTACCGACGTACCGGATCAAACGAACGAACGAACGAACACACGAAAAATGTAATTTAAAACCAACGCATGGGAACAAGAAAAAATTATCGGAAATTATATGTTTAAAAAAGCTAAACACGTATATCTTTTATAATCGAAACAAGAAGACAAATTATTTTTACTACCCCTCCTGGAGAATAGTGTAGGGAGGCGCTCATGTACCTGTACCATAATCAATAACAACTACTGGAATTGTGTTTAATAATAATGACAATTTTTCTTTTCGGGATATCATGACAAGATAATCCTTGAGAAGGATTTCATTGATCTGCTAAGCGGCATAAAGGCAACATGCAACAGGTGTTGCAGTTAAGTTGTTATTCATGTAGGTTTTTGATTATAGGCCTTTGTAGGACTACAACTTTACTTGCGTGATTCGATATTAAATTAATAACTTTGAGCGGTTAAGCTCATGACGGGAGATGACTATTTGTGATGGTGGCATAAATGCTAGTTTTGTTTTTTTTCTGTTTTATTTTTATAAGGAATCGAAATAATGTGAAATATACTACATTTGCCTAGCAGAAATAAGTGAAACGAAGAACAGAAAGTGGATTCTTATCTGGGAAAAATACTGTAGTACAGTCGAGCTTCTCTATAGCGAATTTTTCTCTATAACGAATTTTTTTAAACGCAGCACTTTCCTTACGTTTTTCACACATTTTTGCCTCTCTATAAGGAATTTTCTTAATAAAGTAGAAATCGGCGATCCCCAGTGACTACGTTATAGAGAAGTCCTACTGTATTATTATTTACTATCTTGTGAAATCGTAACGCATTTTTTAATTAAATTAACCAGTAATTAATTAAGGCCAAGGATAATTGTCTTCCAAAAGACAATAGTCAAAATTGATTTAGGAGTCAAAAGAGGTCAAAGGAAAAAAAATTGACCATTATAAAAACATGAAAAAATTGATTTTTGTTTCGATAGGACACCAAATAACAAACAGGGAAGTTAAACGTTGAGATCCTGTCAAAGGGGCGCATGTATCAAAAAAAAAATTGGTGTTCTACAGTCCGCCTCAACTTTATTTTAATACCTTTCACCACGCGAACGAACGGAGTGAAGGGAATATTAATTTTGTTCCTTCATTTGTAACGCCCATAAGGAGGCGTGGTAGGTATGACAATATATAGGGGTGGAATCGAATATGCAACTTTGAATATTCCTAGCGGAATATTGTGTCAGTTGTTATAACTAGAACGGCTATGGCCAAAATTGAGTAAAATCAGGTTACTTTAAGCTGTGGCCCAAAGAGTTCAAAGGTCAAATCTGAATATACATATATATGTGATAATTAGTTTGTGAGTTTTTTGCATTTTAAGAACCGAATAGACCTGTATATACTTGACCGATCTTTCTAAAATATTCACAGAATGTAGGTGTACGGTCGGTGGTAAAACAAGGGTACTTTAAGAGCGTGTATCCACGCCCATTGGACCCTATTTTAGATACCTCAATATCTGGAGACTGTCTCTCCGATCGCCCTGAATGGATACATTGTGTAGATGCATTTGGCAGCAAAATACGTGTTCCATGGGCGGAATCAGATTAGTGGGAGTGGTATAAAACTTGTAACTTTAAAAAGCTGTTTCTCATGAACCATAAGAGGTATAAAGTTGATATCTGGTATGTGTCGTTGGTACAGTTTGAATTACAGCCAGGGTGGAAGTGGGCTGTGTCACGCCCTATTTAAAAAAAAAACCATTATTACAGCCATAATAATAGTTTGGTCGTCGTGAAAATTCCACAGTATAGTAGAGATATTACCTGCATATTTGAAACCAATTTGGCAAAACGGGCAGAGGCGCCGCCCATACACGTCAATATTTGACTATTACATATTTGCGAGAAAAAAAATCCAATTCCTTAATAAATCATAGGTGAAAAAAATAGGATTTACTAAGAACCTGACTTTTGACCTCTTTGGGACACGAGAAATATTTGGCCGATCTTACTTAAATTTCCGTTAGTATTTGTTACATCAAGTCTTTTTTAAGTTTTAGGAAAAAAAATCGCTGCCATTTCGCTGCCGCCCTATCCCCGCAAATACGCCGTTGTTTAGGAGATATCAAGCTGAAACACGGAACGCACGCTTATGTCCTCTAAGCAGAGGTTAAGTTTTGAGATGAGTAAGATCGGTCAAAAACTACTTCCACCTCCCATACAAAGTGCCCCGCGCAGTGGGTCTGTCCCTGCGATTCCAGTCACAGTTTAAGAGTTATCGGGCCCTAAATTTGGTATGCAAGTTTCTAAGATGAGAAACATCAGACAAAAACAACTTCCATGTCCAATACAAACTCACCCTTTTGGGGGGTGTCCGTCTAACTGCCTCCTGATAACAATCGTAGTTTAAGAGCTATCGGGCTGAAATTTGGTATGCAAGCTTCTATCCTCTAAGCGGAGGTTAAGTTATAATATGAGTATGACCGGCCGAAACTATTCCCATATCCCATACAAACCCACCTTTTTTTGGGGGTGACCGTGTAGCTGTAATCGCGATCACAGTCTTAATTTAAGAAATATTGAACTGAAATTTGGCGTACTAGCTTCTATCTTCTAAGCGGTGGTTAAGATCTGAATTAAGCAATATCGGACAAAAACTACTCCCTGCTCCCATACAAACTCTGTCCCTGCATTTACAGCCGCAGTTTAAGAGCTATCAATCACCCCCCTTTTTGGGGGTGTCCGTCTATCTGTCCCCGTGATTACAGAGGTATCGAACTGAAATTTGGTATGTAAGCTAATATTCTCTAAGCCAGAGTTAAGATCCGAATTAAGCAATATCGGACAAAAACTACTCCCACCTCCCACACAAATTCCCCCTATTTTGGGGTGTAAGTCTTTCCGTCCCCGCGATTACAGCCGTAGTTTAATAGCTATCGAGCTGAAAGTTTTTACTGTCTAAGTTGAGATTAAATTACAAGATGATCAAAATCGGACAAAAACTAATCCCACCTCTCATACAAAACTTCCCCTTTTTGGGGGTTTTAAAATCATTACAATATTTTCAATGGTGAAGGGTATCTGAGCTTCGGCTTTGTCTTACTTCTTCTTCTTTTTCTTAATTGACAGCAGCAACAGAAATTCATTTATCAGTAGCGGCATGTACAAAAGAATTCCAAGCGCTTCGGTATTTTGCACTCCGTAGATATTTAGTCACACTAAGTGTAGATAACAGCTCTATCACCTGGTCCATCCAAAGAAGTTTAGGTCGCCCCCTCCTGCACCGCCCTTCGAGTTTATTGACGAAGACTTTTCGAGCTGGAGCATTTTCATCCATTCATACAACGCGTATTTGAATGCGCTTGACTACGTCGATGTCGTTGTACAGCTCATCCAGCTTATGACTCATTCGACGACGATGCTCACCGTTTATGATGATAGGTCCAAAAATTTTGCGTCTCGTCTATTGATTTTCAGACTAATATTAATATTTTTGTTTATGGCGGAGCCAAGGTAGACAAAATCATCTACAGGCGGTTTGCAATCAATACTCGTTTATTGATTTGCAGACTAATATTATTATTTTTGTTTATGGCGGAGCCAAGGTAGACAAAATCATCTACCACTTCAAAATTATAGTTCTCAACGTATTCGTTGCGGCCCATACTAGCAGACTCTTTGTCCGTTGAAGTAAATAACTTGGTTTTGTCCTCATTTATCACCAGACCCATTTCCGCCGACTGCTTTTCATTGTTCAAAAAGGACGCAGTAACGTCCTGCAATCCACAGTCTGTGATATCTATATCATTGGCATACGCGAGGGGTATGTGACTTTTGTTCACATTGCAGCCTTGTTTATTGCAGCCTCCCGCATGATCTTCTCTATTAAGATGTAAAAGAGATCGTAAGACAGTCTATATTCTTGACTAAAGCCTCGCTTGGTACAAAATGGCTCTGACAGATTTTTGCAAATTTTCACTGAAGACTTCGTGTCAGTCAATGTTATCCCGCAAGACGTATTAGCTTCACGGTGATACCAAACTCAGCCATAGCATCTTACAATTTCAGTCGTATCGGACTGTTGAATGCAGCTTTGTAATCGATGAAATGATGGTAGGTGTCGATCTGTATTTTTTGGGTCTTCTGTCCAGCCATCTTCCAGTCAGCCAGCAAGCTAGCCAGACAGACGGTCCTTAAAAGGTCCTGAATATATGAATGCCTATTTTAAGTATTACGCGACAACACATTAGAAACTCATTTTATATGTAAAACGTATTACATTTCTTCTTTTGTTTAAACCACAAATTTACTTTTAATATCTCCAAAATATTCCCCTGGTTGAAAATATGACAACATAAGTACAACGACATACAAACATGTATCATCAGTGGAGAGCAGGTTTCATTAACCGGCACATTTCTTTAATGATAATATTGTTGTTGTTTTTTTTCATTTTAATCATTTCTGTTGTATCTCCAATATATTGACTCATAACTCCTACTGTTAATCATTAAAATCCATCGAATTCCCTATGCAGCATTTGTGTCATGTAGTTTGTTGGACATTGTACAGTGGTACCTAAGCAGGGTCTCTACGAAAAAAAATCCGCACATCCTCTCTGACACACGCAGAGGGTGACGACATGCTTCCTCGGCGTTTTGAGTTGTTCGCTACAACGTTTACATATGCTCCTGCAGCACCTCAAGTTCGACGTGACTCCGAAAATTTTCAAAGTTTCGCTGAATTCTTATGTTGTGCAGCAAGAAATTGCAGTGGCTACGATAAAAAAAAAATTAAAATAAATTATTAAAGTGACTACAAATGTTCGTTTTCTGCTGTTGCTGTCGTCGTCGTCGTTGTTTTTTAGGCGTGTACAGTTGGCACGCATGCGCGTATGCAGAATTGGCCGACGCTGCATTTGGTCTCGTCATATTCACATAGTGGGCGTTTATATTTGCTAAAAATATTAAATTTTGCCGTCTACGTGACTATAATGCAGAAGATGAATTGGCAGTATGTGCAGCGGAAGATGAACAGTTAAAGATAGCGCGATTTCACTGGTGGGTCTCAGAGGTAGCAACAGAACTAGCAGGAAAAAAAAACAAACAAAAAAAACTGTGTTGAAAGGAACCCTGATACAAAAACATCATGATTTTTTTCTTGCATTATTTTGCTATGCGCTGACAAGTTAATGGGGTCGAAGGGGCTTTTGCACGCACACCCACATGCAGACAGGTTATATGTAATGAGTTGGCTGAGTTTTCACAGTGTCAAAGGAATAAAGGTTAGTAGATACGTAGTATGAATATAATTTAGAAAATGTTACTATTTGGATACTATTAGACAGTATAAAATTTGAAAAGTAGTAAAAACGCACATATTCCATAGTATTCAACATGAATATAAGAATGACTTAAATCCTCCTTTAACTCAAAAACTAAGTAATATCAAAAAATGACGCCATGGCTGTTGCAATATACAACATTCCATGCAGCATATAAAATATCTCACAAACTAAACACAGCGAATCACAACGTGGGTTCTGCGTGCGCGTTATCTTCGAAACAACGACTCTTCGATTAGTACGCAACAAAAATATCTTTACAACATACGGCATAGACATGAAGCTACTTCTTCTTTATAAAAAATTAAGAATTAAGGCTCAAGATAATGTTCTCATGCTCGAGTTTGCTTAGGTAATGCTAAAGAGGTTCAATAGCTTTTCCAACAATTTGAACATAGAATAGGCAACCTTCCACCTAATTTGCATGTAAAACGAGCAAAATATCATATATTAAAGGCATCAAATCTCCCTGTATACACTCAAGGTTGCGGTATAGGCAGCTTTGTCAGAAAGAGGCATTGTTGCATACTTTTATAAAGACCAATAAGGACATGCTGTTCCGTTGAAACAAGAGCGATGTATTTTCTGCTACAGAATTGTTTTGCTCCATCTCTACAGAATTTTAATAATCGATCATGATCAAGATGGGGCAACATGCCACACTTTAAACGACCCATTGGCTGCAGTTAGCTGAATTTTTAAGCAACCGGTGATATTCTAAGTGATGACATTAACATAGCATTTCGTAGCCCAGACATCCCCAATGGACTTTTTTTTGGGATATTTGAAAAATTTAATAGCAACCGAAAGTGTTTTGAGGAATTAAAGAAACACATCCGCGGGAATTAACTAATTTGAGTTTTCTGAACGTCCTCAAGCAACTCACAACTAAACTCTGAACATCCTAAATGGCATCCTACCACCGATGATGTCAGCTATATTTATTAGCAATCAGATGACGATGTCATAGGTCGTTTAATCGGTGCGCTCTCGCTTACAAAGTAAGCGACGATGTCAGTTAGTGACATTTCAGTTGCAATTAATAAGCGAAATTTTAAGCGAACTTGATGACACGCTTGATTACGAAGTAAGTGACCATTTTAATCTGAGTAATAATGAGTTACAATTTTTTTTACATTACACACGCATGACATTCAAAGATCTTAGATCGCTCGCTTACAATGTCATTGATTACTAAATAGGTACTTTGTTTCATTTACCGCCCACTGTGTTACTAAAGCTCGACCCAAAGGCTCTCTTAAGGGCTTTGACAGCCCAAAGAGAGTAAAATAAAAAAAACTATTATCAAAACAAAGAAGAACTCCGCAAATTCTGAAGACCCCGCAAACGTTATCAGGATCATCATTTAAGGATATTCACCTGAAATGTATGAACTCTCTATAGATGCACCGTGCCTCTATCTAATTGTCGGACGTCATCGACAAATACAAGGCATCACCGCCATACAAAAAATCCGATAGACGGGACTGGGACCCACATGACAAAAGAACAGTGACACCTTTCACAGCTTTCATATAGAAAGAAACTGATTTGGATGTGGATTCTTAGTCGGTAAGAGACTTCTACCTCTGATCTCGCTGTTTAATACTTTAAGCGGCTGCTATCCGCATCAAGGCCAAATATATTAATATCACGATGACTTGTGCGCATGCCCCGACGAAAAACTAAAACCGCTGCACTGCCTATGACATCGTTCTGAGAGATTTTAATGCTAAAATGAGAAGGGAAGATGCTGTTGGTTCAGCAGTCGGAAAATTCAGTCTACGTAACACCACCACCGATAATGGATTTAGAGCGTCGCGTTTCAAGGAAACGAGGTAGTGCGTGGAAGTATATTAGCACATATAGATATTCACAAGGCAACCTGAATATACCCTGACCAAAACATAAGAAACCAGATTGATCACGCGATGGAAGGCATGTCTCAAGCGTACTGGACGTGCTTGTGATGTGTGGTGGCCACCTAGTTTCAGCCAATGTACGCGCGCGATTTCTTACATTTAATTTCCCTTAACACCCCATGAATGAGGTATGGAATAGCTTTACGCGTTGTTGTGAATTAACAACACTTATATCAGACATGGAATATCGAAACTAATATGGATAGAGATAAAGCCCGAAATATCTACCAAAAGATAAAAAGCAAATGGTTTGAAACAGGGATCCTTACCTGTTCGTTCATAGATGGAAATCTGGTAACGGACACTCAGAGTGCGCTGCAAATATGCTGGTACCCTGACAAATCACAACAATCATTGCAGACGGAGTATATTGTCAACCACCGGTGAACCGCCGACGTTGAGCTGGCAACGTGCATGCACAAGCTCATAAGCACGATTTGGCTAAAGGATTACGTGCCCAATGATCGGAATCTGAGTGTTATATTTCCTGTGCTATCCCGGGACCAGACTTCTAGCCATCGCATACAAGGTACTGTCGAGTATGTTATGTGAAAGACTTAAGCACAACGTGGCCAACCTGATTGGACCTTAATATTCTCACCGACCAAATATTCTCACCACAACAAATCCTGAGGAAGACCCAAGAAACGCAGATCGACACCTACCACCTGTTTAGAGTTTACAATGCTGCATTCGATAATTCGATATGACAGAATATATTAGATACTGTGGTTAAGTTTGGTATCCCCGCGAAGCTGAATCGACTTTGTGAGATGACGCTGACTAATACGAAGTTTTGAGTGATACTTACTTACTTACTTAAGTGGCCAATTACAATTTACGAAACGTAGTTCATAAATTTGAGGCCTGAAGTAATAAAGAATTCCACACGCTTCGGTCTTCTGCGTGTGTTCTCCAGTTAGTCCTACCAGATGATGGCACATCGCCTACCACTTGGTCCTTCCAACGGAGTTTGGGTCTCCCTGCTCTGCGCCGTCCTTCAGGTTCGCCTTCAAACACCTTTCTCGCTGGAGCATTTACATCCATCCTGGCAACATGTCCCAGCCATCGAAGTCGTTGGATTCTGACTCTTTTAGCTACGTCGATGTCGTGGTAAAGCTCATACAGCTCATGGTTCATCCGATGGCGAAACTGGCCTTCGACACAGATAGGTCAATATATTTTTCGGAGTACTTTTCTCTCGAATACTCCCATGTTTTGTATGATCGTTGTAGTAAGCACCCATGATTCGGCACCATACAACAGAACAGGTAAGATAAGCACCTGGTATAGCTGTTTCTTAGTATTCCGAGAGAAGGTGGTGTTACTTAAGTGCTGCCGAAGTCCGTAGAAACATCTATTGGCTAGCACTATTCTCCGTTTAATTTCTTGGCTGACATTATTCATCTTGTTGACGGAAGGTCCGAGGTAGGTAAATTCGTCGACTACCTCAAAACAATAATTGTCAACGTTCACGGTGCGTCCCCATCGAGAGGACTCTTTGTTCGTCGAAATCATTATTTTTGTTTTGTCCTCGTTGACCGCTAAACCCATTTTTGCTGACTCCTTTTCTAGCGATGAGAAAACTGCAGTAACATCCCGCAGATTTCGGCCAATGATATCTATATCATCGGCGTAGGCTAGTGGCATGTGGCTTTTGTGGAATATGGTGCCAGACATGTTGATACCAGCCTTTCTCATCACCTTCTCCATAACTATGTTAAATAGAGTACAGGACAGGCTATCGCCCTGCCTGAGACCTCTTTCCGTGTTGAATGGTTCAGACTGATCCTTACCAATCTTAACCGAGGATTTGGTGTTGTCTAAGGTACATTTGCAAAGTCGAATCAGCTTTGCAGGAATACCAAACTCAGACATGGCCTCATAAAGCCTATTCCTTATCGGAGAGTCGAAGGCAGCTTTGTAGTCGACAAAGAGGTGGTAGGTGTCGATCTGCTTTTCATGGGTTTTTTCCAGGATTTGTCGTAAGGTGAATATTTGATCCGTCGTAGATTTGCCAGGTCTAAAGCCGCACTGATATGGTCCAATTAGTTTTTCTACAATTGGCTTTAGACGTTCACACAATATGCTTGAAAGGACTTTGTACGCAATTGGTAATAGGCTTATTCCACGGTAGTTCTTACATTCACTACGATCTCCTTTCTTGTATATGGGACATAACAGACTGAGACTCCAATCTCCGGGCATGCTCTCCTCTTGCCAGATGTTCTCCATGAGCTGATGCATGCTCCTAATCAGCTCCTCCCCGCCAGCCTTAAACAATTCAGCAGGGAGACCATCGGCTCCAGCAGCTTTGTTGTTTTTAAGGCGGGAGATGGCCATACGTATCTCGCTCTGGCTCGGAGGTGGACAGTTAATACCATCGTCATGGATTGGAGCGGGGTCTTCTGGAGTGGTGTCAGTATCCAGTAAATTTCTAAAGTGATCTCTCCATATCTTCAGAACGTTATCCGGGTCCGTCAGTAGCTGACCATCGCTGTCCTTGCAGGAGGGCAACCCTGTTCCACGCATTCTCGCTTTCACTCTCTTGTAGAATTTTCGGACTTCCCCTCTACTTCGGAGCAACTCAGTGCACTCGTCCTGCATCTTCTTCAGCTCCTTCTTTTTCCGTCTAAAAAGACGCGTTGCCTGTCGTCTCTTCTCCCTGTGCCGTTCACGAACAGCTCGCGTTGCCATTGGCTGCAGTTTCGCCCTGTATGCAGCAACCGTCTCTCTCGTGGCATTGCGACATTCATCATCGTACCAGGCATCTTCTTGAGACGGCTTTGAGTACCCAAGTACTCTTCTCGCAGCCCGTTCTAAGGAGTCGGCTATATTTTGCCACTGCGAGGTTATATTGTCAGGGGTTGGAGCATTCCGCAGCAGTTGAGTTACGTGGTTGGAGTAGGCGTTTGCTACCTCTGTGGTCCGCAGTTTACCGATGTCCAGCTTTCGTTGTGCCTGGTTACGTACGTTTTTCGCCATGCTTAGCCTTGTGCGTACCTTAACTGCGGTAAGGAAGTGATCGGAGTCAATGTTCGCACCCCTAATCACTCGTACGTCCAGAACACTCGATGCGTGCCTTCCATCGACTACCACATGATCAATCTGATTCCTTGTCAATTGATCTGGAGATAACCATGTTGCCTTATGAATATTTTTATGGTCAAATCTAGTGCTGCTAACTACCATATTTCTTGCGGCAGAGAAATCAATCAGTCTGATGCCATTGTTCGACGTTTCGGTGTGCAGACTGAATTTTCCGATGGTAGGCTCAAATGCGGTTTCCCTGCCTATTTTAGCATTAAAATCGCCTAGTACAATTTTAATGTCATGGCTCGGGCTACGGTCATATACATTTTCTAGGCTCTCGTAGAACTCGTCTTTGTCCTCATCGCTTTTCTCTTCTGTCGGAGCATGGGCACATATAAGTGTTATGTGGAAAAACTTTGTTTTGACTCTTATGGTGGCTATACGTTCACACACCGGGTTGAACCTTGAGACTAGGTGTCGCAGTCTCTTGCCAACCACAAATCCACATCCAAACTCGTGCTTGTCCGCATGGCCACTATAGTAGATGTCGCACGTCTTCATGCGCGAGCACCCGTGTCCCGTCCACCGGATTTCCTGTAAAGCGGTTATGTCAGCCTTGTATTCTTCGAGGACTTCCGCCAGTTGGATAGAGGCACCTGGTCTATACAGTGTTCTAACATTCTAGGTGCATATCCTTAAATCATGGTCCTTAATTCGTTTGCGGTGGTCGTCAACATTTTGGGGGGTCCATTTTATTATTTTCTTACTTCTTTTCATTGCAATAGTTTATACGTCGGTGGCGGGTTGCAAGCCAGCGCACCACGTCGCATTTTTCTCCTCCTGCCAGGATTTTATTACAGCCGCCCATTCTGGGTCAGACGCTGACCAGGGTACCGCTCACTCTGAGCAGACGTGCCTGGGTTTTAGGTTTTTTTTGAGTGATAATAGGCCAAAATCTCTCAGAGCCAATATCTACCAAGCGAGCCTTTAGACCAGTGAACGGCAGACCAATAAACCACAATATGAGTTTGTGTTGGTGAGTTGCTCTCTTCCCTCTTCCCTGCCGTGCGCGTTGCAACATACATTAACATATTACAAATATTTTTTTTCCGGAAAAATGCATTTAATTTATTGTCGTGCTAACAACAAGCGTAGACACAACCGCGTCGGACGAATGCTCAAGCAAGGCTGGATGCATTTGTTTGTTTTCGTTCAATGTGTGAGGAAATGCGTGTGTGTCTCTCGCGCCTATGGGCTACTTTACGCCGTTGCCTGCTTTAGACAAGGCGACAGTCTGTCATGCGATCTCTTTAACGTCGTAATGAAGATAATTCTACGGAAGACTGCTGTAAACATGACTTAAATAAAAATCATATGCTGCTCGCTTATGTCGATGATGTAGATATTATTGGCCTTGGATTGCGAGATGTTACTGCGGCCTTTTTAATCATTGAGAAACAGCCAGCAGAAGTGGATCTGGCGATAAATGAGGACAAAACGAATTTTAATTGTTTCAAGGAATACAGAGTCTACTCGTTTGGGACGCTGCTTGATTGTTGATACCCAGAACTTTGAAGTGGTACATGGTTTAGTCTACCTTAAAAAAACGCTATTACTATGTGCTAAGCAAGCGATTTAATGGCAAAGCCCTCTCTGAACGTACAAAGATCCAACTTTACCAGACATTGATCCAATTTGTCTACTTCTACAGGTAATGACACAAGCAGATCAATCTGTTCTGGAGGTTTTCGGGAGAAAAATTAGTACCATTGTCGAATGAACCACAACCTTTATGAACTGTATAAGGACATCGACTTAGTCAAGCGTGTTCATATAGACCGCATGCGCCGGATTGTATACGTTGTATGAATGGATGAAAATTCTCCAGCTCTAAAAGTTTTCGGCAATAAAATCGACGGATGGCTCAGGAGGGAGCGACCCATTTCCATTTTCGTCGGAAAGACCAGGTAAAAGAGTTGTTTTCTAAACTTGGTGTGGTGAACTTTCTATAGAGCGGAGAGCATGGAATTCTTTTCTATGGATGAATTTCTGTTGCTGCTGCCAAATGTGAAAAAGAATATCTTATATGTGTAGTTTTTTTATTATGATGGCGTAAAAAGACTTTTACTCCATCATGTATAACATTGTATAAAATCAACTTATTAGTTCTGTTTTAACGTTATCTACAACATAGCATATTTACAGACTTTTGAGCAACTATTAAAATCTGAAATTTTTTAGATGACTCTAGCCAGTAGTTGAACCCGGGATCCCCCGCATGGTAGTCGCGTGTTCTAACCATCATGCGACGGCCGGTGCCATGGCTACGCTTATTCTTTGTAAATTAATCATTTTTCGGTATTGATTTATAAATATAATTTATATAGCGTTATATTACATAACGATCATCATAGGGAAATGGCTTTATATTTTGGGAATTTCCACTGTTGGTTCATTGGTACGCTTTAGGAACAATGTCTTGAATACCAACTGTAAAAGCAATCACCACATCCGGTTCTACTGTAAACACAAGCAAACATTCGTATACAGTTCACGGTTGGCTTAGCGAGATTTACAAAAAAACTCATTATTATTAAAATATTTGCTGTTTTGTTGCCATATTCTGGTATAATGGTAATCTTAAGCCACAAAATAAACCAAAAACCAAACAAACTGAATAAAAAACAATTAACTCTCAAGGCGTTAATAAGAAAATGGCAAATTAAACAAACAAGTAAACAAACAGACCAGCAAACGATTCAACAAAGAAAAATTACCAAAAATTAACAAGAACTCACATTAGTGGAAGGAAATTGTGATTTCATGATTTTGATTTTGGCGCTGCCGCTGCCGGTTTGCTTATGTACGCTTAGACATATCTCTCTCTGTCGGCCTGCTTGCCTGCATACTCGCATTCAAAATTAATTTATTCGTTAACCAAAGTTCAGGCGAAATGAAACCAAGTGTTTAATTTTGTTGCTGCTGCTTCTCCTTAACACTTTTAACATGATTTCCTGTCATCCCTCATAAATTCAAAGACCTAAACGTGTAGATGACGATGAGAACAACAACAAAAAGAAGTATGAGTGAAACGCGTCTTGGCCACAACAAATTCCTCATATGGCAAGTTTATATGTATAGAAAAACCATTTGTTCTGTGGCATCTTTTGCATGGAAAGTTGTTGTTGTCGTAGTTGCGTTGTTGTGTTGCCGTAATTCTAAACTTTGGTAAACCAACAATATGAACTACTAGCTGTGGCGCATATACTAATAGTAACGCCTCTTTGGTTTCATTTTGGACTTAATAACAAAGTAACGTCTTGAAAGGCCACATTATGGGCATTGCCGCTAAAACAAAGGAATATGAAAACGAAACTGAAATAATTTAGTGGGAAAATATATCGACTCTAAGAATATTCAACCTTGTCTATGCGAATTGATCTGATTGACGGGCAGGAGAAAAAGAAGATATTTCATCTTATACCTGTTAGTGCGAACCAGAAAAATTTGTAGAGGAGTTATTGTCGAAAAGATATTTTGAGTATAGTAAGGATTATTAATTGGATCAACTGCAAAGCTTTACAATACATTGCGATTAATATGCAGCCATGACATCAAGTGATTTCTGCCGTATGGAGCTGTTAAAGCCAGCTTTATAGTCCAGAAATAGATGATATGTGTCGATCTGTTTTTCATGGATCTTTTCCAGTAGTGTGAATACGTGGTCAGTTCATGATTTATCTGGTCTTAAGCCACGCTGATAAGTTCGATAAGTTTAGATAATAACAAAATAGAAAGTCGGAATTAGATGCGTTGTGCCGTAGTAGTTCAGACAGTTGATGGTTGGAGTAGACGCTAGATGCATACTTAGTTACATACTTAAGTGGCCCATTACAACTTACGAACGTGGTTCATAAATTTGAGGCCTGAAGTATTAAAGAATTCTTTACGCTACGGTCTTCTGCGTGCGTTCTCCAGTCATCCTACCAGATGGTACCTGCTCTGCACAGTCCTTCAGGTTCTCCATCAAACACGTTTCTTGCTGAAGCATTTACATCCATCCTGGCAACATGTCCCAGCCATCGTAGTCGTTGGATTCTGACCCTTTGTCGATGTCATGGTGAAGCTCATATAGCTCATGGTTCATCCGATGGCGAAACTCGCCGTAAACACAGTTATACCCATACAGTACTTTTCTCTCGAATACTCCCAGGTTTTGTATGTCCGTTGTCGTAAGCACCCATGATTCGGCAGCATATAACAGAACGGGTAAGATTAGCACCTGGTATAGCAGTTTCTTAGTATTCCGAGATAAGGTGGTGTTACTAAAGTGCTGCCGAAGTCCATAAAAACATCTATTGGCGAGCACTATTCTCCGCTTGATTTCTTGGCTGGCACTATTTTTCTTATTGACGGAAGATCCGAGGTAGGTAAACTCATCGACTACCTCGAAACAATAATTGTCAATGTTCACGGTACGTCCCCATCGAGAGGCCTCTTTGTTTGTCGAAATCACTATTTTTGACCCATTAACCCATTTTTGCCGACTCCTTTTCTAGTGATGAGAAAACTGCAGTAAAATTCCGTAGATTTCGGCCAATGATGTCTATATCATAGGCATAGGCTAGTGGCATGTGACTCTTGTGCAATATGGTGCCAGACATATTGACACCAGCTTCTCTCATCACCTTCTCCATAACTATATTAATTTGTGATCACTATGAAATACTTGAAAATTCACTAGAAATAGGTGGGAATATCACCATGAAATGGGTGGTCAATGGTGGATTTTCATATTGCAATATTGAAATAGTAGGAGATATCATATTTTCATATGGCAATCTTTAAACGCGTTTATCTCGTAAACTAAGCGTCTAATCGAAAAAAGGAGCTTAATTTGTGATCACTATGAAATACTCGAAAAATCAATAAAAATAGATGGGGATACCACAATGTAATGGGTGGTCAATGGTCAATTTTCATATGGCAATCTTGAAACGCGTTTATCTCGTAAACTAAGCGTCTAATCGAAAAAAGAAGCTTAATTTATGATCACTATGAAATACTTGAAAAATCTCTAGTATTTGGTAGGGATATCACCATGAAATGGGTGGTCAATGGTCGATTTTCATATGGCAATCTTTAAACGCGTTTATCTCGTAAACTAAGCGTCTAATCGAAAAAAGGAGCTTAATTTGTGATCACTATGAAATACTTGAAAAATCTCTAGTATTTGGTAGGGATATCACCATGAAATGGGTGGTCAATGGTGGATTTTTATATGGCAATCTTTAAACGCGTTTATCTCGTGAACTAAGCGTCTAATCGAAAAAAGGAGCTTAATTTGTGATCACTATGAAATACTTGAAAAATCACTAGAAATAGGTGGGGATATCACCATGAAATGGGTGGTCAATGGTCGATTTTCATATGGCAATCTTGAAACGCGTTTATCTCGTAAACTAAGCGTCTAATCGAAAAAAGGAGCTTAATTTGTGATCACTATGAAGTACTTGAAAAATCGCTAGAAATAGGTGGAGATATCACCATGAAATGGGTGGTCAATGGTGGATTTTCATAAGGCAATCTTTAAACGCGTTTATCTCGTAAACTAAGCGTCTAATCGAAAAAAGGAGCTTAATTTGTGATCACTATGAAATACTCGAAAAATCACTAAAAATAGATGGCAATCTTAAAACGCGTTTATCTCGTAAACTAAGCGTCTAATCGAAAAAATGAGCTTAATTTGTGATCACTATGAAATACTCGAAAAATCACTAAAAATAGTTGGGGATATCACCATGAAATGGGTGGTCAATGGTCGATTTTCATATGGCAATCTTTAAACGCGTTTATCTCGTAAACTAAGCGTCTAATCGAAAAAAGGAGCTTAATTTGTGATCACTATGAAATACTCGAAAAATCACTAAAAATAGGTGGGGATATCACCATGAAATGGGTGGTCAATGGTCGATTTTCATATGACAATCTTTAAACGCGTTTATCTCGTAAACTAAGCGTCTAATCGAAAAAAGGAGCTTATTTTGTGATCACTATGAAATACTTGAAAAATCTCTAGTATTTGGTAGGGATATCACCATGAAATGGGTGGTCAATGGTGGATTTTTATATGGCAATCTTTAAACGCGTTTATCTCGTGAACTAAGCGTCTAATCGAAAAAAGGAGCTTAATTTGTGATCACTATGAAATACTTGAAAAATCACTAGAAATAGGTGGGGATATCACCATGAAATGGGTGGTCAATGGTCGATTTTCATATGGCAATCTTTAAACGCGTTTATCTCGTAAACTAAGCGTCTAATCGAAAAAAGTAGCTTAATTTGTGATCACTATGAAATACTTGAAAAACCACAAAAATAGATGGGGATACCACAATGTAATGGGTGGTCAATGGTCGACTTTTATATGGCAATCTTTAAACGCGTTTATTTCGTAAACTAAGCGTCTAATCGAAAAAAGGAGCTTAATTTGTGATCACTATGAAATACTTGAAAAATCTCTAGTATTTGGTAGGGATATCACCATGAAATGGGTGGTCAATGGTCGATTTTCATATGGCAATCTTTAAACGCGTTTATCTCGTAAACTAAGCGTCTAATCGAAAAAAGGAGCTTAATTTGTGATCACTATGAAATACTTGAAAAATCACAAAAAATAGATGGGGATACCACAATGTAATGGGTGGTCAATGGTCGACTTTTATATGGCAATCTTTAAACGCGTTTATCTCGTAAAGTAAGCGTCTAATCGAAAAAGGAGCTTAATTTGTGATCACTATGAAATACTTGAAAAATCACAAAAAATAGATGGGGATACCACAATGTAATGGGTGGTCAATGGTCGATTTTCATATGGCAATCGTTAAACGCGTTTATCTCGTAAACTAAGCGTCTAATCGAAAAAAGGAGCTTAATTTGTGATCACTATGAAATACTTGAAAAATCACTAGAAGTAGGTGGGGATATCATCATGAAATGGGTGGTCAATGGTCGATTTTCATATGGCAATCTTTAAACGCGTTTATCTCGTAAACTAAGCGTCTAATCGAAAAAAGGAGCTTAATTTGTGATCACTATGAAATACTTGAAAAATCACTAGTATTTGGTGGGGATATCACCATGAAATGGGTGGTCAATGGTCGATTTTCATATGGCAATCGTTAAACGCGTTTATCTCGTAAACTAAGCGTCTAATCGAAAAAAGGAGCTTAATTTGTGATCACTATGAAATACTTGAAAAATCACTAGAAGTAGGTGGGGATATCACCATGAAATGGGTGGTCAATGGTCGATTTTCATATGGCAATCTTTAAACGCGTTTATCTCGTAAACTAAGCGTCTAATCGAAAAAAGGAGCTTAATTTGTGATCACTATGAAATACTTGAAAAATCACTAGAAGTAGGTGGGGATATCACCATGAAATGGGTGGTCAATGGTCGATTTTCATATGGCGATCGTTAAACGCGTTTATCTCGTAAACTAAGCGTCTAATCGAAAAAAGGAGCTTAATTTGTGATCACTATGAAATACTTGAAAAATCTCTAGTATTTGGTAGGGATATCACCATGAAATGGGTGGTCAATGGTCGATTTTCATATGGCAATCGTTAAACGCGTTTATCTCGTAAACTAAGCGTCTAATCGAAAAAAGGAGCTTAATTTGTGATCACTATGAAATACTTCAAAAATCACTAGAAGTAGGTGGGGATATCACCATGAAATGGGTGGTCAATGGTCGATTTTCATATGGCAATCTTTAAACGCGTTTATCTCGTAAACTAAGCGTCTAATCGAAAAAAGGAGCTTAATTTGTGATCACTATGAAATACTTGAAAAATCACAAAAAATAGATGGGGATACCACAATGTAATGGGTGGTCAATGGTCGACTTTTATATGGCAATCTTTAAACGCGTTTATCTCGTAAACTAAGCGTCTAATCGAAAAAAGGAGCTTAATTTGTGATCACTATGAAATACTTGAAAAATCACTAGAAATAGGTGGGGATATCACCATGAAATGGGTGGTCAATGGTCGATTTTCATATGGCAATCTTTAAACGCGTTTATCTCGTAAACTAAGCGTCTAATCGAAAAAAGGAGCTTAATTTGTGATCACTATGAAATACTTGAAAAATCACTAGAAGTAGGTGGGGATATCACCATGAAATGGGTGGTCAATGGTCGATTTTCATATGGCAATCTTTAAACGCGTTTATCTCGTAAACTAAGCGTCTAATCGAAAAAAGGAGCTTAATTTGTGATCACTATGAAATACTTGAAAAATCACAAAAAATAGATGGGGATACCACAATGTAATGGGTGGTCAATGGTCGACTTTTATATGGCAATCTTTAAACGCGTTTATCTCGTAAACTAAGCGTCTAATCGAAAAAAGGAGCTTAATTTGTGATCACTATGAAATACTGGTATTTGGTGGGGATATCACCATGAAATGAGTGGTCAATGGTCGATTTTCATATGGCAATCTTTAAACGCGTTTATCTCGTAAACTAAGCGTCTAATCGAAAAAAGGAGCTTAATTTGTGATCACTATGAAATACTTGAAAAATCACTAGAAATAGGTGGGGATATCACCATGAAATGGGTGGTCAATGGTCGATTTTCATATGGCAATCTTTAAACGCGTTTATCTCGTAAACTAAGCGTCTAATCGAAAAAAGGAGCTTAATTTGTGATCACTATGAAATACTTGAAAAATCACAAAAAATAGATGGGGATACCACAATGTAATGGGTGGTCAATGGTCGACTTTTATATGGCAATCTTTAAACGCGTTTATCTCGTAAACTAAGCGTCTAATCGAAAAAAGGAGCTTAATTTGTGATCACTATGAAATACTTGAAAAATCACTAGAAATAGGTGGGGATATCACCATGAAATGGGTGGTCAATGGTCGATTTTCATATGGCAATCTTTAAACGCGTTTATCTCGTAAACTAAGCGTCTAATCGAAAAAAGGAGCTTAATTTGTGATCACTATGAAATACTTGAAAAATCACTAGAAGTAGGTGGGGATATCACCATGAAATGGGTGGTCAATGGTCGATTTTCATATGGCAATCTTTAAACGCGTTTATCTCGTAAACTAAGCGTCTAATCGAAAAAAGGAGCTTAATTTGTGATCACTATGAAATACTTGAAAAATCACTAGAAATAGGTGGGGATATCACCATGAAATGGGTGGTCAATGGTCGATTTTCATATGGCAATCTTTAAACGCGTTTATCTCGTAAACTAAGCGTCTAATCGAAAAAAGGAGCTTAATTTGTGATCACTATGAAATACTTGAAAAATCACTAGTATTTGGTAGGGATATCACCATGAAATGGGTGGTCAATGGTCGATTTTCATATGGCAATCTTTAAACGCGTTTATCTCGTAAACTAAGCGTCTAATCGAAAAAAGGAGCTTAATTTGTGATCACTATGAAATACTTGAAAAATCACTAGAAATAGGTGGGGATATCACCATGAAATGGGTGGTCAATGGTCGATTTTCATATGGCAATCTTTAAACGCGTTTATCTCGTAAACTAAGCGTCTAATCGAAAAAAGGAGCTTAATTTGTGATCACTATGAAATACTTGAAAAATCACTAGAAGTAGGTGGGGATATCACCATGAAATGGGTGGTCAATGGTCGATTTTCATATGGCAATCTTTAAACGCGTTTATCTCGTAAACTAAGCGTCTAATCGAAAAAAGGAGCTTAATTTGTGATCACTATGAAATACTTGAAAAATCACTAGTATTTGGTAGGGATATCACCATGAAATGAGTGGTCAATGGTCGATTTTCATATGGCAATCTTTAAACGCGTTTATCTCGTAAACTAAGCGTCTAATCGAAAAAAGGAGCTTAATTTGTGATCACTATGAAATACTTGAAAAATCACTAGTATTTGGTAGGGATATCACCATGAAATGGGTGGTCAATGGTCGATTTTCATATGGCAATCTTTAAACGCGTTTATCTCGTAAACTAAGCGTCTAATCGAAAAAAGGAGCTTAATTTGTGATCACTATGAAATACTTGAAAAATCACTACAAGTAGGTGAGGATATCACCATGAAATGGGTGGTCAATGGTCGATTTTCATATGGCAATCTTTAAACGCGTTTATCTCGTAAACTAAGCGTCTAATCGAAAAAAGGAGCTTAATTTGTGATCACTATGAAATACTTGAAAAATCACTAGAAGTAGGTGGGGATATCACCATGAAATGGGTGGTCAATGGTCGATTTTCATATGGCAATCTTTAAACGCGTTTATCTCGTAAACTAAGCGTCTAATCGAAAAATGGAGCTTAATTTGTGATCACTATGAAATACTTGAAAAATCACTAGAAGTAGGTGGGGATATCACCATGAAATGGGTGGTCAATGGTCGATTTTCATATGGCAATCTTTAAACGCGTTTATCTCGTAAACTAAGCGTCTAATCGAAAAAAGGAGCTTAATTTGTGATCACTATGAAATACTCGAAAAATGACAAGAAATAGGTGGAGATATCACCGTGAAATGGTTGGCCAATGGTGGATTTTCATATGGCAATCTTTAAACGCGTTTATCTCGTAAACTAAGCGTCTAATCGAAAAAAGGAGCTTAATTTGTGATCACTATGAAATACTCGAAAAATCACTAGTATTTGGTAGGGATATCACCATGAAATGGGTGGTCAATGGTGGATTTTCATACGGCAATCTTTAAACGCGTTTATCTCGTAAACTAAGCGTCTAATCGAAAAAAGGAGCTTAATTTGTGATCACTATTAAATACTTGAAAAATCACTAGTATTTGGTAGGGATATCACCATGAAATGGGTGGTCAATGGTGGATTTTCATATGGCAATCTTTAAACGCGTTTATCTCGTTAACTAAGCGTCTAATCGAAAAAAGGAGCTTAATTTGTGATCACTATGAAATACTCGAAAAATGACAAGAAATAGGTGGAGATATCACCGTGAAATGGTTGGCCAATGGTGGATTTTCATATGGCAATCTTTAAACGCGTTTATCTCGTAAACTAAGCGTCTAATCGAAAAAAGGAGCTTAATTTGTGATCACTATGAAATACTCGAAAAATCACTCGTATTTTTGGTAGGGATATCACCATGAAATGGGTGGTCAATGGTCGATTTTCATATGGCAACCTTTAAACGCGTTTATCTCGTAAACTAAGCGTCTAATCGAAAAAAGGTGCTTAATTTGTGATCACTATGAAATACTCGAAAAATCACTCGTATTTTTGGTAGGGATATCACCATGAAATGGGTGGTCAATGGTCGATTTTCATATGGCAATCTTTAAACGCGTTTATCTCGTAAACTAAGCGTCTAATCGAAAAAAGGAGCTTAATTTGTGATCACTATGAAATACTTGAAAAATCACTAGAAATAGGTGGGGATATCACCATGAAATGGGTGGTCAATGGTCGATTTTCATATGGCAATCTTTAAACGCGTTTATCTCGTAAACTGAGCGTCTAATCGAAAAAAGGAGCTTAATTTGTGATCACTATGAAATACTCGAAAAATCACTAGTATTTGGTAGTTATATCACCATGAAATGAGTGGTCAATGGTCGATTTTCATATGGCAATCTTTAAACGCGTTTATCTCGTAAACTGAGCGTCTAATCGAAAAAAGGAGCTTAATTTGTGATCACTATGAAATACTCGAAAAATCACTAGTATTTGGTAGGGATATCAGCATGAAATGGGTGGTCAATGGTCGATTTTCATATGGCAATCTTTAAACGCGTTTATCTCGTAAACTGAGCGTCTAATCGAAAAAAGGAGCTTAATTTGTGATCACTATGAAATACTTGAAAAATCACTAGAAATAGGTGGGGATATCACCATGAAATGGGTGGTCAATGGTCGATTTTCATATGGCAATCTTTAAACGCGTTTATCTCGTAAACTAAGCGTCTAATCGAAAAAAGGAGCTTAATTTGTGATCACTATGAAATACTTGAAAAATCACTAGAAGTAGGTGGGGATATCACCATGAAATGGGTGGTCAATGGTCGATTTTCATATGGCAATCTTTAAACGCGTTTATCTCGTAAACTAAGCGTCTAATCGAAAAATGGAGCTTAATTTGTGATCACTATGAAATACTTGAAAAATCACTAGAAGTAGGTGGGGATATCACCATGAAATGGGTGGTCAATGGTCGATTTTCATATGGCAATCTTTAAACGCGTTTATCTCGTAAACTTAGCTTCTAATCGAAAAAAGGAGCTTAATTTGTGATCACTATGAAATACTTGAAAAATCACTAGAAATAGGTGGGGATATCACCATGAAATGGGTGGTCAATGGTCGATTTTCATATGGCAATCTTTAAACGCGTTTATCTCGTAAACTAAGCGTCTAATCGAAAAAAGGAGCTTAATTTGTGATCACTATGAAATACTTGAAAAATCACTAGTATTTGGTAGGGATATCACCATGAAATGGGTGGTCAATGGTCGATTTTCATATGGCAATCTTTAAACGCGTTTATCTCGTAAACTAAGCGTCTAATCGAAAAAAGGAGCTTAATTTGTGATCACTATGAAATACTTGAAAAATCACTAGAAATAGGTGGGGATATCACCATGAAATGGGTGGTCAATGGTCGATTTTCATATGGCAATCTTTAAACGCGTTTATCTCGTAAACTAAGCGTCTAATCGAAAAAAGGAGCTTAATTTGTGATCACTATGAAATACTCGAAAAATCACTAAAAATAGATGGGGATATCACCATGAAATGGGTGGTCAATGGTGGATTTTCATATGGCAATCTTTAAACGCGTTTATCTCGTAAACTAAGCGTCTAATCGAAAAAAGGAGCTTAATTTGTGATCACTATCAAATACTTGAAAAATTACTAGTATTTGGTAGGGATATCACTATGAAATGGGAGGTCAATGGTGGATTTTCATAAGGCAATCTTTAAACGCGTAAACTAAGCGTCTAATCGATGGTCAATGGTGGATTTTCATATGGCAATCTTTAAACGCGTTTATCTCGTAAACTAAGCGTCTAATCGAAAAAGGAGCTTAATTTGTGATCACTATGAAATACTTGAAAAATCACTGGTATTTGGTAGGGATATCACCATGAAATGGGAGGTCAATGGTGGATTTTCATATGGCAATCTTTAAACGCGTTTATCTCGTAAACTAAGCGTCTAATCGAAAAAAGGAGCTTAATTTGTGATCACTATGAAATACTCGAAAAATCACTAGTATTTGGTAGGGATATCACCATGAAATGGGTGGTCAATGGTGGATTTTCATACGGCAATCTTTAAACGCGTTTATCTCGTAAACTAAGCGTCTAATCGAAAAAAGGAGCTTAATTTGTGATCACTATTAAATACTTGAAAAATCACTAGTATTTGGTAGGGATATCACCATGAAATGGGTGGTCAATGGTGGATTTTCATATGGCAATCTTTAAACGCGTTTATCTCGTTAACTAAGCGTCTAATCGAAAAAAGGAGCTTAATTTGTGATCACTATGAAATACTCGAAAAATGACAAGAAATATGTGGAGATATCACCGTGAAATGGTTGGCCAATGGTGGATTTTCATATGGCAATCTTTAAACGCGTTTATCTCGTAAACTAAGCGTCTAATCGAAAAAAGGAGCTTAATTTGTGATCACTATGAAATACTCGAAAAATCACTCGTATTTTTGGTAGGGATATCACCATGAAATGGGTGGTCAATGGTCGATTTTCATATGGCAATCTTTAAACGCGTTTATCTCGTTAACTAAGCGTCTAATCGAAAAAAGGAGCTTAATTTGTGATCACTATTAAATACTTGAAAAATCACTAGTATTTGGTAGGGATATCACCATGAAATGGGTGGTCAATGGTGGATTTTCATATGGCAATCTTTAAACGCGTTTATCTCGTTAACTAAGCGTCTAATCGAAAAAAGGAGCTTAATTTGTGATCACTATGAAATACTCGAAAAATGACAAGAAATAGGTGGAGATATCACCGTGAAATGGTTGGCCAATGGTGGATTTTCATATGGCAATCTTTAAACGCGTTTATCTCGTAAACTAAGCGTCTAATCGAAAAAAGGAGCTTAATTTGTGATCACTATGAAATACTCGAAAAATCACTAGTATTTGGTAGGGATATCACCATGAAATGGGTGGTCAATGGTGGATTTTCATACGGCAATCTTTAAACGCGTTTATCTCGTAAACTAAGCGTCTAATCGAAAAAAGGAGCTTAATTTGTGATCACTATTAAATACTTGAAAAATCACTAGTATTTGGTAGGGATATCACCATGAAATGGGTGGTCAATGGTGGATTTTCATATGGCAATCTTTAAACGCGTTTATCTCGTTAACTAAGCGTCTAATCGAAAAAAGGAGCTTAATTTGTGATCACTATGAAATACTCGAAAAATGACAAGAAATAGGTGGAGATATCACCGTGAAATGGTTGGCCAATGGTGGATTTTCATATGGCAATCTTTAAACGCGTTTATCTCGTAAACTAAGCGTCTAATCGAAAAAAGGAGCTTAATTTGTGATCACTATGAAATACTCGAAAAATCACTAGTATTTGGTAGGGATATCACCATGAAATGGGTGGTCAATGGTGGATTTTCATACGGCAATCTTTAAACGCGTTTATCTCGTAAACTAAGCGTCTAATCGAAAAAAGGAGCTTAATTTGTGATCACTATTAAATACTTGAAAAATCACTAGTATTTGGTAGGGATATCACCATGAAATGGGTGGTCAATGGTGGATTTTCATATGGCAATCTTTAAACGCGTTTATCTCGTTAACTAAGCGTCTAATCGAAAAAAGGAGCTTAATTTGTGATCACTATGAAATACTCGAAAAATGACAAGAAATAGGTGGAGATATCACCGTGAAATGGTTGGCCAATGGTGGATTTTCATATGGCAATCTTTAAACGCGTTTATCTCGTAAACTAAGCGTCTAATCGAAAAAAGGAGCTTAATTTGTGATCACTATGAAATACTCGAAAAATCACTCGTATTTTTGGTAGGGATATCACCATGAAATGGGTGGTCAATGGTCGATTTTCATATGGCAACCTTTAAACGCGTTTATCTCGTAAACTAAGCGTCTAATCGAAAAAAGGAGCTTAATTTGTGATCACTATGAAATACTCGAAAAATCACTCGTATTTTTGGTAGGGATATCACCATGAAATGGGTGGTCAATGGTCGATTTTCATATGGCAATCTTTAAACGCGTTTATCTCGTAAACTAAGCGTCTAATCGAAAAAAGGAGCTTAATTTGTGATCACTATGAAATACTTGAAAAATCACTAGAAATAGGTGGGGGATATCACCATGAAATGGGTGGTCAATGGTCGATTTTCATATGGCAATCTTTAAACGCGTTTATCTCGTAAACTGAGCGTCTAATCGAAAAAAGGAGCTTAATTGTGATCACTATGAAATACTCGAAAAATCACTAGTATTTGGTAGTTATATCACCATGAAATGAGTGGTCAATGGTCGATTTTCATATGGCAATCTTTAAACGCGTTTATCTCGTAAACTGAGCGTCTAATCGAAAAAAGGAGCTTAATTTGTGATCACTATGAAATACTCGAAAAATCACTAGTATTTGGTAGGGATATCAGCATGAAATGGGTGGTCAATGGTCGATTTTCATATGGCAATCTTTAAACGCGTTTATCTCGTAAACTGAGCGTCTAATCGAAAAAAGGAGCTTAATTTGTGATCACTATGAAATACTCGAAAAATCACTAGTATTTTATAGGGATATCAGCATGAAATGGGTGGTCAATGGTGGATTTTCATATGGCAACCTTTAAACGCGTTTATCTCGTAAACTAAGCGTCTAATCGAAAAAAGGAGCTTAATTTGTGATCACTATGAAATACTTGAAAAATCACTAGAAATAGGTGGGGATATCACCATGAAATGGGTGGTCAATGGTCGATTTTCATATGGCAAATCTTTAAACGCGTTTATCTCGTAAACTAAGCGTTTAATCGAGAAAAGGAGCTTAATTTGTGATCACTATGAAATACTTGAAAAATCACTAGAAATAGGTGGGGATATCACCATGAAATGGGTGGTCAATGGTCGATTTTCATATGGCAATCTTGAAACGCGTTTATCTCGTAAACTAAGCGTTTAATCGAGAAAAGGAGCTTAATTTGTGATCACTATGAAATACTCGAAAAATCACTAGTATTTGGTAGGGATATCAGCATGAAATGGGTGGTCAATGGTCGATTTTCATATGGCAATCTTTAAACGCGTTTATCTCGTAAACTAAGCGTTTAATCGAGAAAAGGAGCTTAATTTGTGATCACTATGAAATACTTGAAAAATCACTAGAAATAGGTGGGGATATCACCATGAAATGGGTGGTCAATGGTCGATTTTCATATGGCAATCTTGAAACGCGTTTATCTCGTAAACTAAGCGTTTAATCGAGAAAAGGAGCTTAATTTGTGATCACTATGAAATACTCGAAAAATCACTAGTATTTGGTAGGGATATCAGCATGAAATGGGTGGTCAATGGTCGATTTTCATATGGCAATCTTTAAACGCGTTTATCTCGTAAACTAAGCGTTTAATCGAGAAAAGGAGCTTAATTTGTGATCACTATGAAATACTTGAAAAATCACTAGAAATAGGTGGGGATATCACCATGAAATGGGTGGTCAATGGTCGATTTTCATATGGCAATCTTGAAACGCGTTTATCTCGTAAACTGAGCGTCTAATCGAAAAAAGGAGCTTAATTTGTGATCACTATGAAATACTCGAAAAATCACTAGTATTTGGTAGGGATATCAGCATGAAATGGGTGGTCAATGGTCGATTTTCATATGGCAATCTTTAAACGCGTTTATCTCGTAAACTGAGTGTATTTCCGTAATGCTTTTTACGGCTGTCTCAAACTTTTTACTTAAAGTTGAAACCAACAAAATGGGGCTGTTTTAAAATATAAAAAATCGCACGAAAATAGTTATAAGACCGGTAGTTTCGGGTATAAATTCAAGAGTGTTTTTTATTATAAAGTATGGCTTAAAATTACAACAATAAAATTTCCCAAGCTGGACAAACGAATACAAATGAAAGCTAGAAGAACAATTGACAGGACTTTAAGGAAATATTTGACATTTAACTTAATAATTCATTTCAAAGGAGGGTCGATAGAAATTTAAGGGAAAATTTACTTTAATTAATATTTTGAATAAATTTGCTAATAAAAATAACAAAAGCCATGCCAAATGGCTGAACATTCCGGCCCCATTGAAGGACCGCAGGTCTTCAATAAAGTTATCATCACCCATCGCATTGGAAACAGTTTTCATCAAAGCAATCAGTCTTCTAAGCATTTCATCTATCCAGTCATCCATCGGAGGCACGAAAGTTTGCCTTCTACCAGGGACATCACCTTGTGTACATATTTTGCAAACCACCGCACTCTCAAGCCATCTCCAGCCAACGAACCTTCCAAAAAATATATAAAAGATGTTGGGAGCTAAGTTACGCATCAATTTAAGATATAAGGCCTTGAAATTGAAACAAACAAAGGCCGAGAAGAACATTTCTTTGGGTGGTCGACGACAGCTCCTCAGTGTTAGATTCACTGGACTACAAAAGTGTTTGCCAATTGTAATAATTGGTAGTAGAGCTCTCACCCTATAAGCGAATAAATTTTTCGTAAGCATTCCTTTCATTTTAAGATTATTGTGGCCGCATTCTTCTTTTGCAATTACTATCCAAATTTGGTGAGACAAAAGAGTGAGTATCGAACTTCTAAAGTTATGAATGTTCGTCAAATGCTTTTTATGCCCGCTTGTTATCACGAATTTACTATTCGGCATTAATATATGAAGTGGCTTGGAAAATTTGCCGCCTACCCTGTGGATTAATGAATAATATTGGCGATAATCAATTTGCTGTAAAATAATGCAAATTTGAAGAGACGATAATTTCATGTCCTTCGCTGTGGGAATTGATCGACACTCATTAAGAAATGAAATAAAATATAATGAATTTCGATATGAGTTTCGGTACGATAATTGCTGATTTGCCAATTCTACAATAGAATGTGGTGCTTCATCCAGAGCGAGAATATCAATAGATTTTTGTTTTTCTAACGCCATTTGCTCATCCAATAAATCAACATTTTTGTTTGAATTATAGCAAGCATGACCACTTGCAACAATTATGGCAAGGTTTACATCAGCTGCTTTTTCCGTTACTTCGGAATAATTTTGTCTCAAATTATAAGACATTATAGTAATTTCATTGGCCTCATCAATTAAAACTTGATGGTATATTTTGTTTCTGTAAGCCATTTTTACGTTACTATGAGTAAGTATAATTACTGATGTCAAATTACATCGTCGTGGTACATAATAACGTGAAGATTTTTCAATCATATTATCCTCAATGGACATGTGGCCTAAGCTAATGTACTTTTGCATGAAGTTGCTGTACATCTCTTTAATAAATAAATCTTTTGACAACGTACGCAGAAGAGATACATTTGATAAACTTGCGGTGTCAAAAGAGAGACCCAGTACCTTTGGGTCTACTTTTAAAGGACAAGCCACTTTGAATTTGCAATTTTGCAATACCTGAATTGATTTGCAAAATGTTTCCTCGCAGTCTCCCCGTTGTAGAGAAGCAACATTTGCCTCCTTTGGGATTTCGTCCAATTCCCAAGAATTTGGAACTATTGTGTCCAAAAAATTATTATTTTCTCCTGATATCGAATTCAAGTGGCAAGATTTTGATTCGTCGGCATTTGACTGATTGTACTTTCCAGAAACAATCCAGCCAAGCAAAGTTTTTTGTAATAGGGGAAGACCGGGATTTCTTTTAATTTGGCCAACACATAAAAGCTCGAAGAACATCTCAGCGCCGATCAACATATCAATCTTCTGTGGCTTGTAGAAGTATGGATCAGCTAATTCAATGTTATTTGGAATATTCCAGTCTTTAGTCGCAATGACAGAATCTGGCTGATATCTGGAGATCGATCGAAGAACCCAAAAGTCCGATGAAAATTCGTGGGCATTCATTCGAGATCTCACAGTTGCTTGAAGTTTAAACTTCGCAGAAGAATTAGATTTTCCAATGCCTATTAAACTGAGATTTCTTTCTTGTTTTTGCAGTTGCAATCGCTGTGACAGTTCCTCGGTTATAAAATTAATTTGTGAACCGGAGTCCAATAGTGTTCTAGCATAAACATATTGGCCAGATCTATCTCGAATTTGAACTAATGCTGTAGCCAAAATTACGCCATCCTCACTGGACGACGAATGGTTGACATAAGCCCTTGTAGTTGAGGGCTGATCTGGATCAGAACTCGATGCATTATCGGTAATTTCATGTTGTGTTGTATACATGTGCAACAAAGAATGATGTGAGCGATTGCAAACTCTACATTTGGTAGCTTTACATTTTGATACTGTGTGTCCCTTTCTTAGGCAATTTATGCAAGCTGGTACGCCTTTGACATAGTCAAATCTTTGCTGTACAGGAATGGCAGCGAATGAAGGGCATGCAGAAACATAATGTTCCTCTGATCGGCAGAAAATGCATTTGGTTGATAACCCCTGCTGCGAGTCCGTCTGACACGTAAATGAATTGGCATTCTTTTTCGAATTATTGTCAGATTTCCTGTCTTTGGCTCTAGTTCTTGCACCAGAAGCCTCTTCAGCAGAAATGTGTTGATACCTTTTATTTAAGGCAGTTTCACAGTCACTCCATAAGGGCAACTTTTCATAATCAAGTTGTTCATCCCATTTAGAACGAGTGACTGGATCAACTTTTGACATTACGAGATGAATAATCATCGCGTTTGTTATATTTTTATCGTCACCAATTGACAAAAGGGAGCCATAAATTGCTGACACAGTATCTATCATGCTCCTCAAGGCGGATGACGACGGATGATTCATCTCTGGAAGCTCGAAGAGTTTTGTGATATTATCAAAGAATATCAAGCATGGATTATCATAAACTCTTTTCAAGCTAGCCAACGCCTTGGCATAATTTTGCTCTGTCATCTGGTAAGCCTTTACAGTACCAAGAGCTTCATCTGAGAGACATGAAATTAAGTGATTAAATTTTTCGATGTCGGTCAATGTGGGATCGTCGTCCACTAAAGTTTTAAAAAGGCTTATACAATTTTTATATTCAGAGTATTTGCCACTGAATGTGGGCAGCTTCATACTCGGAAGCCTACTCTGGTGAGTTGAATAGGATATGGTCGAGTTGCCAAAACTCGATCTCCGATTATTGCCTAACTTGGCAAGAAGTAGACTTTTCGTTGAAACGCATAAGTCCTCTAACTCAGCTCTATCCTCATTTGAAGGATCACGAATATCGATTTCTGACTGATAAACCATTGCCTGCTCTATGTATGAATTAAGAATATCTAGGCGACATTCAAGTTCTATTGGATTTATCGAAATCGTTTTTTCTTTTATTGACCGTTGAATACGAGTGATGTTGGCCACAACAGTAGATTTCTGTTGCCTCAAAGTATCTAAAGTGTTAGACCTTTGGAGTGGTGAACGATTTCTGCGTCCACTTGGCATTTTAAATTTGACTATTTTTCGAGTTAAAATAAATTAGTCGAAATAAATTTGTTGAATCTTTTCAGATTAATGAAAAATGTTTTTAAATCTACAGAATTAATTTTCTGTAATTAGTTATATTAAATTAATCAAAAATCGATTAATTGATGTTTCGATAACTATTTGACGATCGATTCAACCGATAATGTGCGCGGTGTGAACGTGCCTTTATGTTGTGGTTAGCTGTGATAAGTGATCGTCACTGACACGGCGTTGCCAGTCGCTAAATTTGAGATGTCAAATATTCGGGTATTTAACAAAAATAACCGGTATGCGATCACTATTATTGTATATCACAGCACTATGTAAATAAGAAAACACAACAACACACAGCAATGGAAATAAAAAAGGTAAGTAAAAAGAAATTTTGATTAAATTGCAAAATTCTCTCTTTTTTATTATTTCAGGGTTGAAAACTTTCAAAGAAGTGACGTCACGGATTGGAGAGCAAGGAATTGGCGAAAATACAGTGCGCGAAATAGTGTTTAAGTGTCGGATATGTGAAATAAATGTAAATTTCCGCGACAAATTTAATAAATATATTTCGGAAAAGGCACTTTATATTGTTTCACTTAACAGGGCGATAAATAAAAATAAATATCAAAGGGGAAAGTGCGAATAACTCTATGTGCAGTGTTAATTATTATTTAAATTGTGAAATTTGTTTCAAAATACAAATTCTTGCACAGAGTTATTGGCTCTTTGATACCTGGTTGTTTTTGTTGTTGTTCTATCCACTTTCCTTTTAACAGTCCGTGAGAAATTGCAGGGGTTGATGAAATTTTGATGAGTTTTATATCGGCAGCAATCAGGATCAATTTGTTGAGTACAATTGTTTTATTGATTGTGCGAGACGAATATTGTGGATGAGTGTTCCGTTTAGTTAATTAAAGTTTTAGTTTATTTATTTTTCGCGTTTATTGTTCTTTTGTAGTTTGTTATTTGTTTGACTAACAACTTTTGTTTTGTGTGTTTTACTAACAACTTTGTCCTTTTTTTTGTATTAATGATTTAATATCAGATTATGTTTAATTGTTTTTGATTAAATTATTTTACTAATAATTTTGTTGTTGTTTTACTAACAACTCTAGTTCGAATACGGCTTAGTATACGCGAATTATTTAATTATTAAAACAGTCCCTGCTCGGGCGCCAAAATGTATTTCCGTAATGCTTTTTACGGCTGTCTCAAACTTTTTACTTAAAGTTGAAACCAACAAAATGGGGCTGTTTTAAAATATAAAAAATCGCACGAAAATAGTTATAAGACCGGTAGTTTCGGGTATAAATTCAAGAGTGTTTTTTATTATAAAGTATGGCTTAAAATTACAACAATAAAATTTCCCAAGCTGGACAAACGAATACAAATGAAAGCTAGAAGAACAATTGACAGGACTTTAAGGAAATATTTGACATTTAACTTAATAATTCATTTCAAAGGAGGGTCGATAGAAATTTAAGGGAAAATTTACTTTAATTAATATTTTGAATAAATTTGCTAATAAAAATAACAAAAGCCATGCCAAATGGCTGAACACTGAGCGTCTAATCGAAAAAAGGAGCTTAATTTGTGATCACTATGAAATACTCGAAAAATCACTAGTATTTGGTAGGGATATCAGCATGAAATGGGTGGTCAATGGTCGATTTTCATATGGCAATCTTTAAACGCGTTTATCTCGTAAACTGAGCGTCTAATCGAAAAAAGGAGCTTAATTTGTGATCACTATGAAATACTCGAAAAATCACTAGTATTTGATAGGGATATCAGCATGAAATGGGTGGTCAATGGTGGATTTTCATATGGCAACCTTTAAACGCGTTTATCTCGTAAACTAAGCGTCTAATCGAAAAAAGGAGCTTAATTTGTGATCACTATGAAATACTTGAAAAATCACTAGAAATAGGTGGGGATATCACCATGAAATGGGTGGTCAATGGTCGATTTTCATATGGCAATCTTGAAACGCGTTTATCTCGTAAACTGAGCGTCTAATCGAAAAAAGGAGCTTAATTTGTGATCACTATGAAATACTCGAAAAATCACTAGTATTTGGTAGGGATATCAGCATGAAATGGGTGGTCAATGGTCGATTTTCATATGGCAATCTTTAAACGCGTTTATCTCGTAAACTGAGCGTCTAATCGAAAAAAGGAGCTTAATTTGTGATCACTATGAAATACTCGAAAAATCACTAGTATTTGATAGGGATATCAGCATGAAATGGGTGGTCAATGGTGGATTTTCATATGGCAACCTTTAAACGCGTTTATCTCGTAAACTAAGCGTCTAATCGAAAAAAGGAGCTTAATTTGTGATCACTATGAAATACTTGAAAAATCACTAGAAATAGGTGGGGATATCACCATGAAATGGGTGGTCAATGGTCGATTTTCATATGGCAATCTTGAAACGCGTTTATCTCGTAAACTGAGCGTCCGTCTAATCGAAAAAAGGAGCTTAATTTGTGATCACTATGAAATACTCGAAAAATGACAAGAAATAGGTGGAGATATCACCGTGAAATGGTTGGCCAATGGTGGATTTTCATATGGCAATCTTTAAACGCGTTTATCTCGTAAACTAAGCGTCTAATCGAAAAAAGGAGCTTAATTTGTGATCACTATGAAATACTCGAAAAATCACTCGTATTTTTGGTAGGGATATCACCATGAAATGGGTGGTCAATGGTCGATTTTCATATGGCAATCTTTAAACGCGTTTATCTCGTAAACTAAGCGTTTAATCGAGAAAAGGAGCTTAATTTGTGATCACTATGAAATACTTGAAAAATCACTAGAAATAGGTGGGGATATCACCATGAAATGGGTGGTCAATGGTCGATTTTCATATGGCAATCTTGAAACGCGTTTATCTCGTAAACTGAGCGTCCGTCTAATCGAAAAAAGGAGCTTAATTTGTGATCACTATGAAATACTCGAAAAATCACTAGTATTTGGTAGGGATATCAGCATGAAATGGGTGGTCAATGGTCGATTTTCATATGGCAATCTTTAAACGCGTTTATCTCGTAAACTGAGCGTCTAATCGAAAAAAGGAGCTTAATTTGTGATCACTATGAAATACTCGAAAAATCACTAGTATTTGGTAGGGATATCAGCATGAAATGGGTGGTCAATGGTCGATTTTCATATGGCAATCTTTAAACGCGTTTATCTCGTAAACTGAGCGTCTAATCGAAAAAAGGAGCTTAATTTGTGATCACTATGAAATACTCGAAAAATCACTAGTATTTGGTAGTTATATCACCATGAAATGAGTGGTCAATGGTCGATTTTCATATGGCAATCTTTAAACGCGTTTATCTCGTAAACTGAGCGTCTAATCGAAAAAAGGAGCTTAATTTGTGATCACTATGAAATACTCGAAAAATCACTAGTATTTGGTAGGGATATCAGCATGAAATGGGTGGTCAATGGTTGATTTTCATATGGCAATCTTTAAACGCGTTTATCTCGTAAACTGAGCGTCTAATCGAAAAAAGGAGCTTAATTTGTGATCACTATGAAATACTGGTATTTGGTGGGGATATCACCATGAAATGGGTGGTCAATGGTCGATTTTCATATGGCAATCTTTAAACGCGTTTATCTCGTAAACTGAGCGTCTAATCGAAAAAAGGAGCTTAATTTGTGATCACTATGAAATACTCGAAAAATCACTAGTATTTGGTAGGGATATCAGCATGAAATGGGTGGTCAATGGTCGATTTTCATATGGCAATCTTTAAACGCGTTTATCTCGTAAACTAAGCGTTTAATCGAGAAAAGGAGCTTAATTTGTGATCACTATGAAATACTGGTATTTGGTGGGGATATCACCATGAAATGGGTGGTCAATGGTCGATTTTCATATGGCAATCTTTAAACGCGTTTATCTCGTAAACTAAGCGTTTAATCGAGAAAAGGAGCTTAATTTGTGATCACTATGAAATACTTGAAAAATCACTAGTATTTGGTGGGGATATCACCATGAAATGGGTGGTCAATGGTCGATTTTCATATGGCAATCTTGAAACGCGTTTATCTCGTAAACTAAGCGTCTAATCGAAAAAAGGAGCTTAATTTGTGATCGCTATGAAATAGTTGAAAAATCACTAGTATTTGGTAGGGATATCAGCATGAAATGGGTGGTCAATGGTCGATTTTCATATGGCAATCTTTAAACGCGTTTATCTCGTAAACTGAGCGTCTAATCGAAAAAAGGAGCTTAATTTGTGATCACTATGAAATCAATGGTCGATTTTCATATGGCAATCTTTAAACGCGTTTATCTCGTAAACTGAGCGTCTAATCGAAAAAAGGAGCTTAATTTGTGATCACTATGAAATACTCGAAAAATCACTAGTATTTGATAGGGATATCAGCATGAAATGGGTGGTCAATGGTCGATTTTCATATGGCAATCTTTAAACGCGTTTATCTCGTAAACTGAGCGTCTAATCGAAAAAAGGAGCTTAATTTGTGATCACTATGAAATACTCGAAAAATCACTAGTATTTGATAGGGATATCAGCATGAAATGGGTGGTCAATGGTCGATTTTCATATGGCAACCTTTAAACGCGTTTATCTCGTAAACTGAGCGTCTAATCGAAAAAAGGAGCTTAATTTGTGATCACTATGAAATACTCGAAAAATCACTAGTATTTGGTAGGGATATCAGCATGAAATGGGTGGTCAATGGTCGATTTTCATATGGCAATCTTTAAACGCGTTTATCTCGTAAACTGAGCGTCTAATCGAAAAAAGGATCTTAATTTGTGATCACTATGAAATACTCGAAAAATCACTAGTATTTGATAGGGATATCAGCATGAAATGGGTGGTCAATGGTCGATTTTCATATGGCAACCTTTAAACGCGTTTATCTCGTAAACTGAGCGTCTAATCGAAAAAAGGAGCTTAATTTGTGATCACTATGAAATACTCGAAAAATCACTAGTATTTGGTAGGGATATCAGCATGAAATGGGTGGTCAATGGTCGATTTTCATATGGCAATCTTTAAACGCGTTTATCTCGTAAACTAAGCGTCTAATCGAGAAAAGGAGCTTAATTTGTGATCACTATGAAATACTCGAAAAATCACTAGAAATAGGTGGGGATATCACCATGAAATGGGTGGTCAATGGTCGATTTTCATATGGCAATCTTTAAACGCGTTTATCTCGTAAACTAAGCGTTTAATCGAGAAAAGGAGCTTAATTTGTGATCACTATGAAATACTAGTATTTGGTGGGGATATCACCATGAAATGGGTGGTCAATGGTCGATTTTCATATGGCAATCTTTAAACTCTTTATCTCGTAAACTAAGCGTTTAATCGAGAAAAGGAGCTTAATTTGTGATCACTATGAAATACTTGAAAAATCACTAGAAATAGGTGGGGATATCACCATGAAATGGGTGGTCAATGGTCGATTTTCATATGGCAATCTTTAAACGCGTTTATCTCGTAAACTGAGCGTCTAATCGAAAAAAGGAGCTTAATTTGTGATCACTATGAAATACTCGAAAAATCACTAGTATTTGGTAGGGATATCAGCATGAAATGGGTGGTCAATGGTCGATTTTCATATGGCAATCTTTAAACGCGTTTATCTCGTAAACTGAGCGTCTAATCGAAAAAAGGAGCTTAATTTGTGATCACTATGAAATACTCGAAAAATCACTAGTATTTGGTAGGGATATCAGCATGAAATGGGTGGTCAATGGTCGATTTTCATATGGCAATCTTTAAACGCGTTTATCTCGTAAACTAAGCGTTTAATCGAGAAAAGGAGCTTAATTTGTGATCACTATGAAATACTTGAAAAAACACTAGAAATAGGTGGGGATATCACCATGAAATGGGTGGTCAATGGTCGATTTTCATATGGCAATCTTTAAACGCGTTTATCTCGTAAACTAAGCGTTTAATCGAGAAAAGGAGCTTAATTTGTGATCACTATGAAATACTTGAAAAATCACTAGAAATAGGTGGGGATATCACCATGAAATGGGTGGTCAATGGTCGATTTTCATATGGCAATCTTTAAACGCGTTTATCTCGTAAACTGAGCGTCTAATCGAAAAAAGGAGCTTAATTTGTGATCACTATGAAATACTCGAAAAATCACTAGTATTTGGTAGGGATATCAGCATGAAATGGGTGGTCAATGGTCGATTTTCATATGGCAATCTTTAAACGCGTTTATCTCGTAAACTGAGCGTCTAATCGAAAAAAGGAGCTTAATTTGTGATCACTATGAAATACTCGAAAAATCACTAGTATTTGGTAGGGATATCAGCATGAAATGGGTGGTCAATGGTCGATTTTCATATGGCAATCTTTAAACGCGTTTATCTCGTAAACTAAGCGTCTAATCGAGAAAAGGAGCTTAATTTGTGATCACTATGAAATACTTGAAAAATCACTAGAAATAGGTGGGGATATCACCATGAAATGGGTGGTCAATGGTCGATTTTCATATGGCAATCTTTAAACGCGTTTATCTCGTAAACTAAGCGTTTAATCGAGAAAAGGAGCTTAATTTGTGATCACTATGAAATACTGGTATTTGGTGGGGATATCACCATGAAATGGGTGGTCAATGGTCGATTTTCATATGGGAATCTTTAAACGCGTTTATCTCGTAAACTAAGCGTTTAATCGAGAAAAGGAGCTTAATTTGTGATCACTATGAAATACTTGAAAAATCACTAGAAATAGGTGGGGATATCACCATGAAATGGGTGGTCAATGGTCGATTTTCATATGGCAATCTTTAAACGCGTTTATCTCGTAAACTGAGCGTCTAATCGAAAAAAGGAGCTTAATTTGTGATCACTATGAAATACTCGAAAAATCACTAGTATTTGGTAGGGATATCAGCATGAAATGGGTGGTCAATGGTCGATTTTCATATGGCAATCTTTAAACGCGTTTATCTCGTAAACTGAGCGTCTAATCGAAAAAAGGAGCTTAATTTGTGATCACTATGAAATACTCGAAAAATCACTAGTATTTGGTAGGGATATCAGCATGAAATGGGTGGTCAATGGTCGATTTTCATATGGCAATCTTTAAACGCGTTTATCTCGTAAACTAAGCGTTTAATCGAGAAAAGGAGCTTAATTTGTGATCACTATGAAATACTTGAAAAAACACTAGAAATAGGTGGGGATATCACCATGAAATGGGTGGTCAATGGTCGATTTTCATATGGCAATCTTTAAACGCGTTTATCTCGTAAACTAAGCGTTTAATCGAGAAAAGGAGCTTAATTTGTGATCACTATGAAATACTTGAAAAATCACTAGAAATAGGTGGGGATATCACCATGAAATGGGTGGTCAATGGTCGATTTTCATATGGCAATCTTTAAACGCGTTTATCTCGTAAACTGAGCGTCTAATCGAAAAAAGGAGCTTAATTTGTGATCACTATGAAATACTCGAAAAATCACTAGTATTTGGTAGGGATATCAGCATGAAATGGGTGGTCAATGGTCGATTTTCATATGGCAATCTTTAAACGCGTTTATCTCGTAAACTGAGCGTCTAATCGAAAAAAGGAGCTTAATTTGTGATCACTATGAAATACTCGAAAAATCACTAGTATTTGGTAGGGATATCAGCATGAAATGGGTGGTCAATGGTCGATTTTCATATGGCAATCTTTAAACGCGTTTATCTCGTAAACTAAGCGTCTAATCGAGAAAAGGAGCTTAATTTGTGATCACTATGAAATACTTGAAAAATCACTAGAAATAGGTGGGGATATCACCATGAAATGGGTGGTCAATGGTCGATTTTCATATGGCAATCTTTAAACGCGTTTATCTCGTAAACTAAGCGTTTAATCGAGAAAAGGAGCTTAATTTGTGATCACTATGAAATACTGGTATTTGGTGGGGATATCACCATGAAATGGGTGGTCAATGGTCGATTTTCATATGGGAATCTTTAAACGCGTTTATCTCGTAAACTAAGCGTTTAATCGAGAAAAGGAGCTTAATTTGTGATCACTATGAAATACTTGAAAAATCACTAGAAATAGGTGGGGATATCACCATGAAATGGGTGGTCAATGGTCGATTTTCATATGGCAATCTTTAAACGCGTTTATCTCGTAAACTAAGCGTCTAATCGAGAAAAGGAGCTTAATTTGTGATCACTATGAAATACTTGAAAAATCACTAGAAATAGGTGGGGATATCACCATGAAATGGGTGGTCAATGGTCGATTTTCATATGGCAATCTTTAAACGCGTTTATCTCGTAAACTAAGCGTTTAATCGAGAAAAGGAGCTTAATTTGTGATCACTATGAAATACTGGTATTTGGTGGGGATATCACCATGAAATGGGTGGTCAATGGTCGATTTTCATATGGGAATCTTTAAACGCGTTTATCTCGTAAACTAAGCGTTTAATCGAGAAAAGGAGCTTAATATGTGATCACTATGAAATACTTGAAAAATCTCTAGAAATAGGTGGGGATATCACCATGAAATGGGTGGTCAATGGTCGATTTTCATATGGCAATCTTTAAACGCGTTTATCTCGTAAACTAAGCGTCTAATCGAAAAAAGGAGCTTAATTTGTGATCACTATGAAATACTTGAAAAATCACTAGTAATTGGTGGGGATATCACCATGAAATGGGTGTTCAGTGGTCGATTTTCATATGGCAATCTTTAAACGCGTTTATCTCGTAAACTAAGCGTCTAATCGAAAAAAGGAGCTTAATTTGTGATCACTATGAAATACTCGAAAAATCACTAGTATTTGGTAGGGATATCAGCATGAAATGGGTGGTCAATGGTCGATTTTCATATGGCAATCTTTAAACGCGTTTATCTCGTAAACTAAGCGTCTAATCGAAAAAAGGAGCTTAATTTGTGATCACTATGAAATACTTGAAAAATCACTAGAAATAGGTGGGGATATCACCATGAAATGGGTGTTCAGTGGTCGATTTTCATATGGCAATCTTTAAACGCGTTTATCTCGTAAACTGAGCGTCTAATCGAAAAAAGGAGCTTAATTTGTGATCACTATGAAATACTTGAAAAATCACTAGTATTTGGTAGAGATATCACCATGAAATGGGTGGTCAATGGTCGATTTTCATATGGCAATCTTTAAACGCGTTTATCTCGTAAACTAAGCGTCTAATCGAAAAAAGGAGCTTAATTTGTGATCACTATGAAATACTTGAAAAATCACTAGTAATTGGTGGGGATATCACCATGAAATGGGTGTTCAGTGGTCGATTTTCATATGGCAATCTTTAAACGCGTTTATCTCGTAAACTAAGCGTTTAATCGAGAAAAGGAGCTTAATTTGTGATCACTATGAAATACTCGAAAAATCACTAGTATTTGGTAGGGATATCAGCATGAAATGGGTGGTCAATGGTCGATTTTCATATGGCAATCTTTAAACGCGTTTATCTCGTAAACTGAGCGTCTAATCGAAAAAAGGAGCTTAATTTGTGATCACTATGAAATACTTGAAAAATCACTAGAAATAGGTGGGGATATCACCATGAAATGGGTGGTCAATGGTCGATTTTCATATGGCAATCTTTAAACGCGTTTATCTCGTAAACTGAGCGTCTAATCGAAAAAAGGAGCTTAATTTGTGATCACTATGAAATACTCGAAAAATCACTAGTATTTGATAGGGATATCAGCATGAAATGGGTGGTCAATGGTCGATTTTCATATGGCAATCTTTAAACGCGTTTATCTCGTAAACTGAGCGTCTAATCGAAAAAAGGAGCTTAATTTGTGATCACTATGAAATACTCGAAAAATCACTAGTATTTGGTAGGGATATCACCATGAAATGGGTGGTCAATGGTCGATTTTCATATGGCAATCTTTAAACGCGTTTATCTCGTAAACTAAGCGTCTAATCGAGAAAAGGAGCTTAATTTGTGATCACTATGAAATACTTGAAAAATCACTAGAAATAGGTGGGGATATCACCATGAAATGGGTGGTCAATGGTCGATTTTCATATGGCAATCTTTAAACGCGTTTATCTAGTAAACTAAGCGTCTAATCGAGAAAAGAAGCTTAATTTGTGATCACTATGAAATACTTGAAAAATCACTAGAAATAGGTGGGGATATCACCATGAAATGGGTGGTCAATGGTCGATTTTCATATGGCAATCTTTAAACGCGTTTATCTCGTAAACTAAGCGTTTAATCGAGAAAAGGAGCTTAATTTGTGATCACTATGAAATACTTGAAAAATCACTAGAAATAGGTGGGGATATCACCATGAAATGGGTGGTCAATGGTCGATTTTCATATGGCAATCTTTAAACGCGTTTATCTCGTAAACTAAGCGTTTAATCGAGAAAAGGAGCTTAATTTGTGATCACTATGAAATACTGGTATTTGGTGGGGATATCACCATGAAATGGGTGGTCAATGGTCGATTTTCATATGGCAATCTTTAAACGCGTTTATCTCGTAAACTAAGCGTCTAATCGAGAAAAGGAGCTTAATTTGTGATCACTATGAAATACTTGAAAAATCACTAGAAATAGGTGGGGATATCACCATGAAATGGGTGGTCAATGGTCGATTTTCATATGGCAATCTTTAAACGCGTTTATCTCGTAAACTAAGCGTTTAATCGAGAAAAGGAGCTTAATTTGTGATCACTATGAAATACTGGTATTTGGTGGGGATATCACCATGAAATGGGTGGTCAATGGTCGATTTTCATATGGCAATCTTTAAACGCGTTTATCTCGTAAACTGAGCGTCTAATCGAAAAAAGGAGCTTAATTTGTGATCACTATGAAATACTCGAAAAATCACTAGTATTTGGTAGGGATATCACCATGAAATGGGTGGTCAATGGTCGATTTTCATATGGCAATCTTTAAACGCGTTTATCTCGTAAACTAAGCGTCTAATCGAGAAAGGAGCTTAATTTGTGATCACTATGAAATACTTGAAAAATCACTAGAAATAGGTGGGGATATCACCATGAAATGGGTGGTCAATGGTCGATTTTCATATGGCAATCTTAAACGCGTTTATCTCGTAAACTAAGCGTTTAATCGAGAAAAGGAGCTTAATTTGTGATCACTATGAAATACTGGTATTTGGTGGGGATATCACCATGAAATGGGTGGTCAATGGTCGATTTTCATATGGCAATCTTTAAACGCGTTATCTCGTAAACTAAGCGTCTAATCGAGAAAAGGAGCTTAATTTGTGATCACTATGAAATACTCGAAAAATCACTAGTATTTGGTAGGGATATCACCATGAAATGGGTGGTCAATGGTCGATTTTCATATGGCAATCTTTAAACGCGTTTATCTCGTAAACTAAGCGTCTAATCGAGAAAAGGAGCTTAATTTGTGATCACTATGAAATACTTGAAAAATCACTAGAAATAGGTGGGGATATCACCATGAAATGGGTGGTCAATGGTCGATTTTCATATGGCAATCTTTAAACGCGTTTATCTCGTAAACTAAGCGTTTAATCGAGAAAAGGAGCTTAATTTGTGATCACTATGAAATACTGGTATTTGGTGGGGATATCACCATGAAATGGGTGGTCAATGGTCGATTTTCATATGGCAATCTTTAAACGCGTTTATCTCGTAAACTAAGCGTCTAATCGAGAAAAGGAGCTTAATTTGTGATCACTATGAATTACTTGAAAAATCACTAGAAATAGGTGGGGATATCACCATGAAATGGGTGGTCAATGGTCGATTTTCATATGGCAATCTTTAAACGCGTTTATCTCGTAAACTAAGCGTTTAATCGAGAAAAGGAGCTTAATTTGTGATCACTATGAAATACTGGTATTTGGTGGGATATCACCATGAAATGGGTGGTGTCAATGGTCGATTTTCATATGGCAATCTTTAAACGCGTTTATCTCGTAAACTGAGCGTCTAATCGAAAAAAGGAGCTTAATTTGTGATCACTATGAAATACTCGAAAAATCACTAGTATTTGGTAGGGATATCACCATGAAATGGGTGGTCAATGGTCGATTTTCATATGGCAATCTTTAAACGCGTTTATCTCGTAAACTAAGCGTCTAATCGAGAAAAGGAGCTTAATTTGTGATCACTATGAAATACTTGAAAAATCACTAGAAATAGGTGGGGATATCACCATGAAATGGGTGGTCAATGGTCGATTTTCATATGGCAATCTTTAAACGCGTTTATCTCGTAAACTAAGCGTTTAATCGAGAAAAGGAGCTTAATTTGTGATCACTATGAAATACTGGTATTTGGTGGGGATATCACCATGAAATGGGTGGTCAATGGTCGATTTTCATATGGCAATCTTTAAACGCGTTTATCTCGTAAACTAAGCGTCTAATCGAGAAAAGGAGCTTAATTTGTGATCACTATGAAATACTTGAAAAATCACTAGAAATAGGTGGGATATTACCATGAAATGGTCAGGTCAATTCGATTCATAAACCTTTATCACTAAGCAATCTTTAAACGAGAAGGTTCTTAATTTCGTATCACTATGAAATACTGAAATCAAAATATGTGATCACATGAAATGGGTGACAATGATCTGAAAATCATAGAAATATGTTCGGATATCACCGTAAACTTAGCGTCTAATCGAGATCAAATTGCATCATTAAACGCGATTATCTCGTAAAGCGTCTAATCAGAAAGGAGCTTATTGTGATCACTATGAAATAGTTGTAAAATCACTAGTATTTGGTAGGATATCACCATGAAATGGGTGGTCAATGTCGATTTTCATATGGCAATCTTTAAACGCGTTTATCTTGAAACTAAGCGTTTAATCGAGAAAAGGAGCTTAATTTGTGATCACTATGAAATACTGGTATTTGGTGGGGATATCACCATGAAATGGGTGGTCAATGGTCGATTTTCATATGGCAATCTTTAAACGCGTTTATCTCGTAAACTAAGCGTTTAATCGAGAAAAGGAGCTTAATTTGTGATCACTATGAAATACTTGAAAAATCACTAGAAATAGGTGGGGATATCACCATGAAATGGGTGGTCAATGGTCGATTTTCATATGGCAATCTTTAAACGCGTTTATCTCGTAAACTAAGCGTTTAATCGAGAAAAGGAGCTTAATTTGTGATCACTATGAAATACTGAAAAATCACTAGAAATAGGTGGGGATATCACCATGAAATGGGTGGTCAATGGTCGATTTTCATATGGCAATCTTTAAACGCGATTATCTCGTAAACTGAGCGTCTAATCGAGAAAAGGAGCTTAATTTGTGATCACTATGAAATAGTTGAAAAATCACTAGTATTTGGTAGGGATATCACCATGAAATGGGTGGTCAATGGTCGATTTTCATATGGCAATCTTTAAACGCGTTTATCTCGTAAACTAAGCGTTTAATTCGAGAAAGGAGCTTAATTTGTGATCACTATGAAATACTTGAAAAATCACTAGAAATAGGTGGGGATATCACCATGAAATGGGTGGTCAATGGTCGATTTTCATATGGCAATCTTTAAACGCGTTTATCTCGTAAACTAAGCGTTTAATCGAGAAAAGGAGCTTAATTTGTGATCACTATGAAATACTTGAAAAATCACTAGAAATAGGTGGGGATATCACCATGAAATGGGTGGTCAATGGTCGATTTTCATATGGCAATCTTTAAACGCGATTATCTCGTAAACTGAGCGTCTAATCGAGAAAAGGAGCTTATTTGTGATCACTATGAAATTAGTTGAAAAATCACTAGTATTTGGTAGGGATATCACCATGAAATGGGTGGTCAATGGTCGATTTTCATATGGCAATCTTTAAACGCGTTTATCTTGAAACTAAGCGTTTAATCGAGAAAAGGAGCTTAATTTGTGATCACTATGAAATACTGGTATTTGGTGGGGATATCACCATGAAATGGGTGGTCAATGGTCGATTTTCATATGGCAATCTTTAAACGCGTTTATCTCGTAAACTAAGCGTTTAATCGAGAAAAGGAGCTTAATTGTGATCACTATGAAATACTTGAAAAATCACTAGAAATAGGTGGGGATATCACCATGAAATGGCGTGGTCAATGGTCGATTTTCATATGGCAATCTTTAAACGCGTTTATCTTGTAAACTAAGCGTCTAATCGAAAAAAGGAGCTTAATTTGTGATCACTATGAAATACTTGAAAAATCACTAGTAATTGGTGGGGATATCACCATGAAATGGGTGGTCAATGGTCGATTTTCATATGGCAATCTTTAAACGCGATTATCTCGTAAACTGAGCGTCTAATCGAGAAAAGGAGCTTAATTTGTGATCACTATGAAATAGTTGAAAAATCACTAGTATTTGGTAGGGATATCACCATGAAATGGGTGGTCAATGGTCGATTTTCATATGGCAATCTTAAACGCGTTTATCTCGTAAACTGAGCGTCTAATCGAGAAAAGGAGCTTAATTTGTGATCACTATGAAATAGTTGAAAAATCACTAGTATTTGGTAGGGATATCACCATGAAATGGGTGGTCAATGGTCGATTTTCATATGGCAATCTTTAAACGCGTTTATGTCGTAAACTAAGCGTCTAATCGAGAAAAGGAGCTTAATTTGTGATCACTATGAAATACTTGAAAAATCACTAGAAATAGGTGGGGATAGCACCATGAAATGGGTGGTCAATGGTCGATTTTCATATGGCAATCTTTAAACGCGTTTATCTCGTAAACTAAGCGTTTAATCGAGAAAAGGAGCTTAATTTGTGATCACTATGAAATACTTGAAAAATCACTAGAAATAGGTGGGGATATCACCATGAAATGGGTGGTCAATGGTCGATTTTCATATGGCAATCTTTAAAACGCGTTTATCTCGTAACTAAGCGTCTAATCGAAAAAAGGAGCTTAATTTGTGATCACTATGAAATACTTGAAAAATCACTAGTATTTGGTAGGGATATCACCATGAAATGAGTGGTCAATGGTCGATTTTCATATGGCAATCTTTAAACGCGTTTATCTCGTAAACTAAGCGCCTAATCGAAAAAGGAGCTTAATTTGTGATCACTATGAAATACTTGAAAAATCACTAGAAATAGGTGGGGATATCACCATGAAATGGGTGGTCAATGGTCGATTTTCATATGGCAATCTTTAAACGCGTTTATCTCGTAAACTAAGCGTCTAATCGAAAAAAGGAGCTTAATTTGTGATCACTATGAAATACTTCAAAAAATCACTAGAAGTAGGTGGGGATATCACCATGAAATGGGTGGTCAATGGTCGATTTTCATATGGCAATCTTTAAACGCGTTTATCTCGTAATCTATGAAATACTTGAAAAATCACAAAAAATAGATGGGGATACCACAATGTAATGGGTGGTCAATGGTCGACTTTTATATGGCAATCTTTAAACGCGTTTATCTCGTAAACTAAGCGTCTAATCGAAAAAAGGAGCTTAATTTGTGATCACTATGAAATACTTGAAAAATCACTAGTATTTGGTAGGGATATCACCATGAAATGGGTGGTCAATGGTCGATTTTCATATGGCAATCTTTAAACGCGTTTATCTCGTAAACTAAGCGTCTAATCGAAAAAAGGAGCTTAATTTGTGATCACTATGAAATACTTCAAAAATCACTAGAAGTAGGTGGGATATCACCATGAAATGGGTGGTCAATGGTCGATTTTCATATGGCAATCTTTAAACGCGTTTATCTCGTAATCTATGAAATACTTGAAAAATCACAAAAAATAGATGGGGATACACAATGTAATGGGTGGTCAATGGTCGACTTTTATATGGCAATCTTTAAACGCGTTTATCTCGTAAACTAAGCGTCTAATCGAAAAAAGGAGCTTAATTTGTGATCACTATGAAATACTTGAAAAATCACTAGTATTTGGTAGGGATATCACCATGAAATGGGTGGTCAATGGTCGATTTTCATATGGCAATCTTTAAACGCGTTTATCTCGTAAACTAAGCGTCTAATCGAAAAAAGGAGCTTAATTTGTGATCACTATGAAATACTTGAAAAATCACTAGTATTTGGTAGGGATATCACCATGAAATGGGTGGTCAATGGTCGATTTTCATATGGCAATCTTTAAACGCGTTTATCTCGTAAACTAAGCGTCTAATCGAAAAAAGGAGCTTAATTTGTGATCACTATGAAATACTTGAAAAATCACTAGAAATAGGTGGGGATATCACCATGAAATGGGTGGTCAATGGTCGATTTTCATATGGCAATCTTTAAACGCGTTTATCTCGTAAACTAAGCGTCTAATCGAAAAAAGGAGCTTAATTTGTGATCACTATGAAATACTTGAAAAATCACTAGTATTTGGTAGGGATATCACCATGAAATGGGTGGTCAATGGTCGATTTTCATATGGCAATCTTTAAACGCGTTTATCTCGTAAACTAAGCTTCTAATCGAAAAAAGGAGCTTAATTTGTGATCACTATGAAATACTTGAAAAATCACTAGAAATAGGTGGGGATATCACCATGAAATGGGTGGTCAATGGTCGATTTTCATATGGCAATCTTTAAACGCGTTTATCTCGTAAACTAAGCGTCTAATCGAAAAAAGGAGCTTAATTTGTGATCACTATGAAATACTTGAAAAATCACTAGTATTTGGTAGGGATATCACCATGAAATGGGTGGTCAATGGTCGATTTTCATATGGCAATCTTTAAACGCGTTTATCTCGTAAACTAAGCGTCTAATCGAAAAAGGAGCTTAATTTGTGATCACTATGAAATACTTGAAAAATCACTAGAAATAGGTGGGGATATCACCATGAAATGGAGTGGTCAATGGTCGATTTTCATATGGCAATCTTTAAACGCGTTTATCTCGTAAACTAAGCGTCTAATCGAAAAAAGGAGCTTAATTTGCGATCACTATGAAATACTTGAAAAATCACTAGTATTTGGTAGGGATATCACCATGAAATGGGTGGTCAATGGTGGATTTTCATATGGCAATCTTTAAACGCGTTTATCTCGTAAACTAAGCGTCTAATCGAAAAAAGGAGCTTAATTTGTGATCACTATGAAATACTCGAAATATCACTAAAAATAGATGGGGATATCACCATGAAATGGGTGGTCAATGGTGGATTTTCATATGGCAATCTTTAAACGCGTTTATCTCGTAAACTAAGCGTCTAATCGAAAAAAGAGCTTAATTTGTGATCACTATCAAATACTTGAAAAATTACTAGTATTTGGTAGGGATATCACTATGAAATGGGAGGTCAATGGTGGATTTTCATAAGGCAATCTTTAAACGCGTAAACTAAGCGTCTAATCGATGGTCAATGGTGGATTTTCATATGGCAATCTTTAAACGCGTTTATCTCGTAAACTAAGCGTCTAATCGAAAAAGGAGCTTAATTTGTGATCACTATGAAATACTTGAAAAATCACTGGTATTTGGTAGGGATATCACCATGAAATGGGAGGTCAATGGTGGATTTTCATATGGCAATCTTTAAACGCGTTTATCTCGTAAACTAAGCGTCTAATCGAAAAAAGGAGCTTAATTTGTGATCACTATGAAATACTCGAAAAATCACTAGTATTTGGTAGGGATATCACATGAAATGGGTGGTCAATGGTGGATTTTCATACGGCAATCTTTAAACGCGTTTATCTCGTAAACTAAGCGTCTAATCGAAAAAAGGAGCTTAATTTGTGATCACTATTAAATACTTGAAAAATCACTAGTATTTGGTAGGGATATCACCATGAAATGGGTGGTCAATGGTGGATTTTCATATGGCATTCTTTAAACGCGTTTATCTCGTTAACTAAGCGTCTAATCGAAAAAAGGAGCTTAATTTGTGATCACTATGAAATACTCGAAAAATGACAAGAAATAGGTGGAGATATCACCGTGAAATGGTTGCCCAATGGTGGATTTTCATATGGCAATCTTTAAACGCGTTTATCTCGTAAACTAAGCGTCTAATCGAAAAAAGGAGCTTAATTTGTGATCACTATGAAATACTCGAAAAATCACTCGTATTTTTGGTAGGGATATCACCATGAAATGGGTGGTCAATGGTCGATTTTCATATGGCAATCTTTAAACGCGTTTATCTCGTAAACTAAGCGTCTAATCGAAAAAGGGAGCTTAATTTGTGATCACTATGAAATACTCGAAAAATCACTCGTATTTGGTAGGGATATCAGCATGAAATGGGTGGTCAATGGTCGATTTTCATATGGCAACCTTTAAACGCGTTTATCTCGTAAACTAAGCGTCTAATCGAAAAAAGGAGCTTAATTTGTGATCACTATGAAATACTCGAAAAATCACTCGTATTTTTGGTAGGGATATCACCATGAAATGGGTGGTCAATGGTCGATTTTCATATGGCAATCTTTAAACGCGTTTATCTCGTAAACTAAGCGTCTAATCGAAAAAAGGAGCTTAATTTGTGATCACTATGAAATACTTGAAAAATCACTAGAAATAGGTGGGGATATCACCATGAAATGGGTGGTCAATGGTCGATTTTCATATGGCAATCTTTAAACGCGTTTATCTCGTAAACTGAGCGTCTAATCGAAAAAAGGAGCTTAATTTGTGATCACTATGAAATACTTGAAAAACCACTAGTATTTGGTAGAGATATCACCATGAAATGGGTGGTCAATGGTGGATTTTCATATGGCAATCTTTAAACGCGTTTATCTCGTAAACTAAGCGTTTAATCGAGAAAAGGAGCTTAATTTGTGATCACTATGAAATACTTGAAAAATCACTAGAAATAGGTGGGGATATCACCATGAAATGGGTGGTCAATGGTCGATTTTCATATGGCAATCTTTAAACGCGTTTATCTCGTAAACTAAGCGTCTAATCGAAAAAAGGAGCTTAATTTGTGATCACTATGAAATACTTGAAAAATCACTAGAAATAGGTGGGGATATCACCATGAAATGGGTGGTCAATGGTCGATTTTCATATGGCAATCTTTAAACGCGTTTATCTCGTAAACTAAGCGTTTAATCGAGAAAAGGAGCTTAATTTGTGATCACTATGAAATACTTGAAAAATCACTAGAAATAGGTGGGGATATCACCATGAAATGGGTGGTCAATGGTCGATTTTCATATGGCAATCTTGAAACGCGTTTATCTCGTAAACTAAGCGTCTAATCGAAAAAAGGAGCTTAATTTGTGATCACTATGAAATACTTGAAAAATCACTAGAAATAGGTGGGGATATCACCATGAAATGGGTGGTCAATGGTCGATTTTCATATGGCAATCTTTAAACGCGTTTATCTCGTAAACTGAGCGTCTAATCGAAAAAAGGAGCTTAATTTGTGATCACTATGAAATACTCGAAAAATCACTAGTATTTGGTAGGGATATCACCATGAAATGGGTGGTCAATGGTCGATTTTCATATGGCAATCTTTAAACGCGTTTATCTCGTAAACTAAGCGTCTAATCGAGAAAAGGAGCTTAATTTGTGATCACTATGAAATACTTGAAAAAACACTAGAAATAGGTGGGGATATCACCATGAAATGGGTGGTCAATGGTCGATTTTCATATGGCAATCTTTAAACGCGTTTATCTCGTAAACTAAGCGTTTAATCGAGAAAAGGAGCTTAATTTGTGATCACTATGAAATACTGGTATTTGGTGGGGATATCACCATGAAATGGGTGGTCAATGGTCGATTTCATATGGCAATCTTGAAACGCGTTTATCTCGTAAACTAAGTGTCTAATCGAAAAAAGGAGCTTAATTTGTGATCACTATGAAATACTCGAAAAATCACTAGTATTTGGTAGGGATATCAGCATGAAATGGGTGGTCAATGGTTGATTTTCATATGGCAATCTTTAAAAGCGTTTATCTCGTAAACTGAGCGTCTAATCGAAAAAAGGAGCTTAATTTGTGATCACTATGAAATACTGGTATTTGGTGGGGATATCACCATGAAATGGGTGGTCAATGGTCGATTTTCATATGGCAATCTTTAAACGCGTTTATCTCGTAAACTGAGCGTCTAATCGAAAAAAGGAGCTTAATTTGTGATCACTATGAAATACTCGAAAAATCACTAGTATTTGGTAGGGATATCAGCATGAAATGGGTGGTCAATGGTTGATTTTCATATGGCAATCTTTAAACGCGTTTATCTCGTAAACTAAGCGTTTAATCGAGAAAAGGAGCTTAATTTGTGATCACTATGAAATACTGGTATTTGGTGGGGATATCACCATGAAATGGGTGGTCAATGGTCGATTTTCATATGGCAATCTTTAAACGCGTTTATCTCGTAAACTAAGCGTTTAATCGAGAAAAGGAGCTTAATTTGTGATCACTATGAAATACTGGTATCTTTAAACGCGTTTATCTCGTAAACTAAGCGTTTAATCGAGAAAAGGAGCTTAATTTGTGATCACTATGAAATACTGGTATTTGGTGGGGATATCACCATGAAATGGGTGGTCAATGGTCGATTTTCATATGGCAATCTTTAAACGCGTTTATCTCGTAAACTAAGCGTCTAATCGAAAAAAAGGAGCTTAATTTGTGATCACCAAGAAATACCTGAAAAATCACTAGAAATAAGTGGGGATATCACCATGAAATGGGTGGTCAATGGTCGATTTTCATATGGCAATCTTTAAACGCGTTTATCTCGTAAACTAAGCGTCTAATCGAAAAAAGGAACTTAATTTGTGATCACTATGAAATACCTGAAAAATCACTAGAAATAAGTGGGGATATCACCATGAAATGGGTGGTCAATGGTCGATTTTCATATGGCAATCTTTAAACGCGTTTATCTCGTAAACTAAGCGTCTAATCGAAAAAAGGAACTTAATTTGTGATCACTATGAAATACTTGAAAAATCACTAGAAGTAGGTGGGGATATCACCATGAAATGGGTGGTCAATGGTCGATTTTCATATGGCAATCTTTAAACGCGTTTATCTCGTAAACTAAGCGTCTAATCGAAAAAAGGAGCTTAATTTGTGATCACTATGAAATACTTGAAAAATCACTAGTATTTGGTAGGGATATCACCATGAAATGAGTGGTCAATGGTCGATTTTCATATGGCAATCTTTAAACGCGTTTATCTCGTAAACTAAGCGTCTAATCGAAAAAAGGAGCTTAATTTGTGATCACTATGAAATACTTGAAAAATCACTAGAAGTAGGTGGGGATATCACCATGAAATGGGTGGTCAATGGTCGATTTTCATATGGCAATCTTTAAACGCGTTTATCTCGTAAACTAAGCGTCTAATCGAAAAAAGGAGCTTAATTTGTGATCACTATGAAATACTTGAAAAATCACTAGAAATAGGTGGGGATATCACCATGAAATGGGTGGTCAATGGTCGATTTTCATATGGCAATCTTTAAACGCGTTTATCTCGTAAACTAAGCGTCTAATCGAAAAAAGGAGCTTAATTTGTGATCACTATGAAATACTTGAAAAATCACTAGAAGTAGGTGGGGATATCACCATGAAATGGGTGGTCAATGGTCGATTTTCATATGGCAATCTTTAAACGCGTTTATCTCGTAAACTAAGCGTCTAATCGAAAAAAGGAGCTTAATTTGTGATCACTATGAAATACTTGAAAAATCACTAGTATTTGGTAGGGATATCACCATGAAATGAGTGGTCAATGGTCGATTTTCATATGGCAATCTTTAAACGCGTTTATCTCGTAAACTAAGCGTCTAATCGAAAAACGGAGCTTAATTTGTGATCACTATGAAATACTTGAAAAATCACTAGTATTTGGTAGGGATATCACCATGAAATGGGTGGTCAATGGTCGATTTTCATATGACATCTTTAAACGCGTTTATCTCGTAAACTAAGCGTCTAATCGAAAAAAGGAGCTTAATTTGTGATCACTATGAAATACTTGAAAAATCATTAGTATTTGGTAGGGATATCACCATGAAATGGGTGGTCAATGGTCGATTTTCATATGGCAATCTTGAAACGCGTTTATCTCGTAAACTAAGCGTATAATCGAAAAAAGGAGCTTAATTTGTGATCACTATGAAATACTTGAAAAATCACTAGAAATAGGTGGGGATATCACCATGAAATGGGTGGTCAATGGTCGATTTTCATATGGCAATCTTTAAACGCGTTTATCTCGTAAACTAAGCGTCTAATCGAAAAAAGGAGCTTAATTTGTGATCACTATGAAATACTTCAAAAATCACTAGAAGTAAGTGGGGATATCACCATGAAATGGGTGGTCAATGGTCGATTTTCATATGGCAATCTTTAAACGCGTTTATCTCGTAATCTATGAAATACTTGAAAAATCACAAAAAATAGATGGGGATACCACAATGTAATGGGTGGTCAATGGTCGACTTTTATATGGCAATCTTTAAACGCGTTTATCTCGTAAACTAAGCGTCTAATCGAAAAAAGGAGCTTAATTTGTGATCACTATGAAATACTTGAAAAATCACTAGTATTTGGTAGGGATATCACCATGAAATGGGTGGTCAATGGTCGATTTTCATATGGCAATCTTTAAACGCGTTTATCTCGTAAACTAAGCGTCTAATCGAAAAAAGGAGCTTAATTTGTGATCACTATGAAATACTTGAAAAATCACTAGTATTTGGTAGGGATATCACCATGAAATGGAGCTTAATTTGTGATCACTATGAAATACTTGAAAAATCACTAGTATTTGGTAGGGATATCACCATGAAATGGGTGGTCAATGGTGGATTTTCATATGGCAATCTTTAAACGCGTTTATCTCGTAAACTAAGCGTCTAATCGAAAAAAGGAGCTTAATTTGTGATCACCAAGAAATACCTGAAAAATCACTAGAAATAAGTGGGGATATCACCATGAAATGGGTGGTCAATGGTCGATTTTCATATGGCAATCTTTAAACGCGTTTATCTCGTAAACTAAGCGTCTAATCGAAAAAAGGAGCTTAATTTGTGATCACTATGAAATACTTGAAAAATCACTAGAAATAGGTGGGGATATCACCATGAAATGGGTGGTCAATGGTCGATTTTCATATGGCAATCTTTAAACGCGTTTATCTCGTAAACTAAGCGTCTAATCGAAAAAAGGAGCTTAATTTGTGATCACTATGAAATACTTGAAAAATCACTAGAAGTAGGTGGGGATATCACCATGAAATGGGTGGTCAATGGTCGATTTTCATATGGCAATCTTTAAACGCGTTTATCTCGTAAACTAAGCGTCTAATCGAAAAAAGGAGCTTAATTTGTGATCACTATGAAATACTTGAAAAATCACGAAAAATAGATGGGGATACCACAATGTAATGGGTGGTCAATGGTCGACTTTTATATGGCAATACCACAATGTAATGGGTGGTCAATGGTCGACTTTTATATGGCAATCTTTAAACGCGTTTATCTCGTAAACTAAGCGTCTAATCGAAAAAAGGAGCTTAATTTGTGATCACTTTGAAATACTTGAAAAATCACTAGTATTTGGTAGGGATATCACCATGAAATGGGTGGTCAATGGTCGATTTTCATATGGCAATCTTTAAACGCGTTTATCTCGTAAACTAAGCGTCTAATCGAAAAAAGGAGCTTAATTTGTGATCACTATGAAATACTTGAAAAATCACTAGAAATAGGTGGGGATATCACCATGAAATGGGTGGTCAATGGTCGATTTTCATATGGCAATCTTTAAACGCGTTTATCTCGTAAACTAAGCGTCTAATCGAAAAAAGGAGCTTAATTTGCGATCACTATGAAATACTTGAAAAATCACTAGTATTTGGTAGGGATATCACCATGAAATGGGTGGTCAATGGTGGATTTTCATATGGCAATCTTTAAACGCGTTTATCTCGTAAACTAAGCGTCTAATCGAAAAAAGGAGCTTAATTTGTGATCACTATGAAATACTCGAAAAATCACTAAAAATAGATGGGGATATCACCATGAAATGGGTGGTCAATGGTGGATTTTCATATGGCAATCTTTAAACGCGTTTATCTCGTAAACTAAGCGTCTAATCGAAAAAAGGAGCTTAATTTGTGATCACTATCAAATACTTGAAAAATTACTAGTATTTGGTAGGGATATCACTATGAAATGGGAGGTCAATGGTGGATTTTCATAAGGCAATCTTTAAACGCGTTTATCTCGTAAACTAAGCGTCTAATCGAAAAAGGAGCTTAATTTGTGATCACTATGAAATACTTGAAAAATCACTGGTATTTGGTAGGGATATCACCATGAAATGGGAGGTCAATGGTGGATTTTCATATGGCAATCTTTAAACGCGTTTATCTCGTAAACTAAGCGTCTAATCGAAAAAGGGAGCTTAATTTGTGATCACTATTAAATACTTGAAAAATCACTGGTATTTGGTAGGGATATCACCATGAAATGGGAGGTCAATGGTGGATTTTCATATGGCAATCTTTAAACGCGTTTATCTCGTAAACTAAGCGTCTAATCGAAAAAGGGAGCTTAATTTGTGATCACTATTAAATACTCGAAAAATCACTCGTATTTTTGGTAGGGATATCACCATGAAATGGGTGGTCAATGGTCGATTTTCATATGGCAATCTTTAAACGCGTTTATCTCGTAAACTAAGCGTCTAATCGAAAAAGGGAGCTTAATTTGTGATCACTATGAAATACTTGAAAAATCACTGGTATTTGGTAGGGATATCACCATGAAATGGGAGGTCAATGGTGGATTTTCATATGGCAATCTTTAAACGCGTTTATCTCGTAAACTAAGCGTCTAATCGAAAAAGGGAGCTTAATTTGTGATCACTATTAAATACTTGAAAAATCACTGGTATTTGGTAGGGATATCACCATGAAATGGGAGGTCAATGGTGGATTTTCATATGGCAATCTTTAAACGCGTTTATCTCGTAAACTAAGCGTCTAATCGAAAAAGGGAGCTTAATTTGTGATCACTATTAAATACTTGAAAAATCACTGGTATTTGGTAGGGATATCACCATGAAATGGGAGGTCAATGGTGGATTTTCATATGGCAATCTTTAAACGCGTTTATCTCGTAAACTAAGCGTCTAATCGAAAAAAGGAGCTTAATTTGTGATCACTATGAAATACTCGAAAAATCACTAGTATTTGGTAGGGATATCACCATGAAATGGGTGGTCAATGGTGGATTTTCATATGGCAATCTTTAAACGCGTTTATCTCGTAAACTAAGCGTCTTATCGAAAAAGGAGCTTAATTTGTGATCACTATGAAATACTTGAAAAATCACTGGTATTTGGTAGGGATATCACCATGAAATGGGAGGTCAATGGTGGATTTTCATATGGCAATCTTTAAACGCGTTTATCTCGTAAACTAAGCGTCTAATCGAAAAAGGGAGCTTAATTTGTGATCACTATGAAATACTGGTATTTGGTGGGGATATCACCATGAAATGGGTGGTCAATGGTCGATTTCATATGGCAATCTTGAAACGCGTTTATCTCGTAAACTAAGTGTCTAATCGAGAAAAGGAGCTTAATTTGTGATCACTATGAAATACTTGAAAAATCACTAGAAATAGGTGGGGATATCACCATGAAATGGGTGGTCAATGGTCGATTTTCATATGGCAATCTTGAAACGCGTTTATCTCGTAAACTAAGCGTCTAATCGAAAAAAGGAGCTTAATTTGTGATCACTATGAAATACTTGAAAAATCACTAGAAATAGGTGGGGATATCACCATGAAATGGGTGGTCAATGGTCGATTTTCATATGGCAATCTTTAAACGCGTTTATCTCGTAAACTAAGCGTTTAATCGAGAAAAGGAGCTTAATTTGTGATCACTATGAAATACTTGAAAAATCACTAGAAATAGGTGGGGATATCACCATGAAATGGGTGATCAATGGTCGATTTTCATATGGCAATCTTGAAACGCGTTTATCTCGTAAACTAAGCGTCTAATCGAAAAAAGGAGCTTAATTTGTGATCACTATGAAATACTTGAAAAATCACTAGAAATAGGTGGGGATATCACCATGAAATGGGTGGTCAATGGTCGATTTTCATATGGCAATCTTTAAACGCGTTTATCTCGTAAACTGAGCGTCTAATCGAAAAAAGGAGCTTAATTTGTGATCACTATGAAATACTCGAAAAATCACTAGTATTTGGTAGGGATATCACCATGAAATGGGTGGTCAATGGTCGATTTTCATATGGCAATCTTTAAACGCGTTTATCTCGTAAACTAAGCGTCTAATCGAGAAAAGGAGCTTAATTTGTGATCACTATGAAATACTTGAAAAAACACTAGAAATAGGTGGGGATATCACCATGAAATGGGTGGTCAATGGTCGATTTTCATATGGCAATCTTTAAACGCGTTTATCTCGTAAACTAAGCGTTTAATCGAGAAAAGGAGCTTAATTTGTGATCACTATGAAATACTGGTATTTGGTGGGGATATCACCATGAAATGGGTGGTCAATGGTCGATTTCATATGGCAATCTTGAAACGCGTTTATCTCGTAAACTAAGTGTCTAATCGAAAAAAGGAGCTTAATTTGTGATCACTATGAAATACTCGAAAAATCACTAGTATTTGGTAGGGATATCAGCATGAAATGGGTGGTCAATGGTTGATTTTCATATGGCAATCTTTAAACGCGTTTATCTCGTAAACTGAGCGTCTAATCGAAAAAAGGAGCTTAATTTGTGATCACTATGAAATACTGGTATTTGGTGGGGATATCACCATGAAATGGGTGGTCAATGGTCGATTTTCATATGGCAATCTTTAAACGCGTTTATCTCGTAAACTGAGCGTCTAATCGAAAAAAGGAGCTTAATTTGTGATCACTATGAAATACTCGAAAAATCACTAGTATTTGGTAGGGATATCAGCATGAAATGGGTGGTCAATGGTCGATTTTCATATGGCAATCTTTAAACGCGTTTATCTCGTAAACTAAGCGTTTAATCGAGAAAAGGAGCTTAATTTGTGATCACTATGAAATACTGGTATTTGGTGGGGATATCACCATGAAATGGGTGGTCAATGGTCGATTTTCATATGGCAATCTTTAAACGCGTTTATCTCGTAAACTAAGCGTTTAATCGAGAAAAGGAGCTTAATTTGTGATCACTATGAAATACTTGAAAAATCACTAGTATTTGGTGGGGATATCACCATGAAATGGGTGGTCAATGGTCGATTTTCATATGGCAATCTTGAAACGCGTTTATCTCGTAAACTAAGCGTCTAATCGAAAAAAGGAGCTTAATTTGTAATCGCTATGAAATAGTTGAAAAATCACTAGTATTTGGTAGGGATATCAGCATGAAATGGGTGGTCAATGGTCGATTTTCATATGGCAATCTTTAAACGCGTTTATCTCGTAAACTAAGCGTTTAATCGAGAAAAGGAGCTTAATTTGTGATCACTATGAAATACTGGTATTTGGTGGGGATATCACCATGAAATGGGTGGTCAATGGTCGATTTTCATATGGCAATCTTTAAACGCGTTTATCTCGTAAACTAAGCGTTTAATCGAGAAAAGGAGCTTAATTTGTGATCACTATGAAATACTGGTATCTTTAAACGCGTTTATCTCGTAAACTAAGCGTTTAATCGAGAAAAGGAGCTTAATTTGTGATCACTATGAAATACTGGTATTTGGTGGGGATATCACCATGAAATGGGTGGTCAATGGTCGATTTTCATATGGCAATCTTTAAACGCGTTTATCTCGTAAACTAAGCGTCTAATCGAGAAAAGGAGCTTAATTTGTGATCACTATGAAATACTCGAATAATCACTAGTATTTGATAGGGATATCAGCATGAAATGGGTGGTCAATGGTCGATTTTCATATGGCAACCTTTAAACGCGTTTATCTCGTAAACTGAGCGTCTAATCGAAAAAAGGAGCTTAATTTGTGATCACTATGAAATACTCGAAAAATCACTAGTATTTGATAGGGATATCAGCATGAAATGGGTGGTCAATGGTCGATTTTCATATGGCAACCTTTAAACGCGTTTATCTCGTAAACTGAGCGTCTAATCGAAAAAAGGAGCTTAATTTGTGATCACTATGAAATACTCGAAAAATCACTAGTATTTGGTAGGGATATCAGCATGAAATGGGTGGTCAATGGTCGATTTTCATATGGCAATCTTTAAACGCGTTTATCTCGTAAACTGAGCGTCTAATCGAAAAAAGGAGCTTAATTTGTGATCACTATGAAATACTCGAAAAATCACTAGTATTTGATAGGGATATCAGCATGAAATGGGTGGTCAATGGTCGATTTTCATATGGCAATCTTTAAACGCGTTTATCTCGTAAACTGAGCGTCTAATCGAAAAAGGAGCTTAATTTGTGATCACTATGAAATACTCGAAAAATCACTAGTATTTGATAGGGATATCAGCATGAAATGGGTGGTCAATGGTCGATTTTCATATGGCAACCTTAAACGCGTTTATCTCGTAAACTGAGCGTCTAATCGAAAAAAGGAGCTTAATTTGTGATCACTATGAAATACTCGAAAAATCACTAGTATTTGGTAGGGATATCAGCATGAAATGGGTGGTCAATGGTCGATTTTCATATGGCAATCTTTAAACGCGTTTATCTCGTAAACTGAGCGTCTAATCGAAAAAAGGAGCTTAATTTGTGATCACTATGAAATACTCGAAAAATCACTAGTATTTGATAGGGATATCAGCATGAAATGGGTGGTCAATGGTCGATTTTCATATGGCAACCTTTAAACGCGTTTATCTCGTAAACTGAGCGTCTAATCGAAAAAAGGAGCTTAATTTGTGATCACTATGAAATACTCGAAAAATCACTAGTATTTGGTAGGGATATCACCATGAAATGGGTGGTCAATGGTCGATTTTCATATGGCAATCTTTAAACGCGTTTATCTCGTAAACTAAGCGTCTAATCGAGAAAAGGAGCTTAATTTGTGATCACTATGAAATACTTGAAAAATCACTAGAAATAGGTGGGGATATCACCATGAAATGGGTGGTCAATGGTCGATTTTCATATGGCAATCTTTAAACGCGTTTATCTCGTAAACTAAGCGTTTAATCGAGAAAAGGAGCTTAATTTGTGATCACTATGAAATACTGGTATTTGGTGGGGATATCACCATGAAATGGGTGGTCAATGGTCGATTTTCATATGGCAATCTTTAAACGCGTTTATCTCGTAAACTAAGCGTTTAATCGAGAAAAGGAGCTTAATTTGTGATCACTATGAAATACTTGAAAAAACACTAGAAATAGGTGGGGATATCACCATGAAATGGGTGGTCAATGGTCGATTTTCATATGGCAATCTTTAAACGCGTTTATCTCGTAAACTAAGCGTTTAATCGAGAAAAGGAGCTTAATTTGTGATCACTATGAAATACTCGAAAAATCACTAGTATTTGGTAGGGATATCAGCATGAAATGGGTGGTCAATGGTCGATTTTCATATGGCAATCTTTAAACGCGTTTATCTCGTAAACTGAGCGTCTAATCGAAAAAGGAGCTTAATTTGTGATCACTATGAAATACTTGAAAAATCACTAGAAATAGGTGGGGATATCACCATGAAATGGGTGTTCAGTGGTCGATTTTCATATGGCAATCTTTAAACGCGTTTATCTCGTAAACTGAGCGTCTAATCGAAAAAAGGAGCTTAATTTGTGATCACTATGAAATACTTGAAAAATCACTAGTATTTGGTAGAGATATCACCATGAAATGGGTGGTCAATGGTCGATTTTCATATGGCAATCTTTAAACGCGTTTATCTCGTAAACTAAGCGTCTAATCGAAAAAAGGAGCTTAATTTGTGATCACTATGAAATACTTGAAAAATCACTAGTAATTGGTGGGGATATCACCATGAAATGGGTGTTCAGTGGTCGATTTTCATATGGCAATCTTTAAACGCGTTTATCTCGTAAACTAAGCGTTTAATCGAGAAAAGGAGCTTAATTTGTGATCACTATGAAATACTCGAAAAATCACTAGTATTTGGTAGGGATATCAGCATGAAATGGGTGGTCAATGGTCGATTTTCATATGGCAATCTTTAAACGCGTTTATCTCGTAAACTGAGCGTCTAATCGAAAAAAGGAGCTTAATTTGTGATCACTATGAAATACTTGAAAAATCACTAGAAATAGGTGGGGATATCACCATGAAATGGGTGTTCAGTGGTCGATTTTCATATGGCAATCTTTAAACGCGTTTATCTCGTAAACTGAGCGTCTAATCGAAAAAAGGAGCTTAATTTGTGATCACTATGAAATACTTGAAAAATCACTAGTATTTGGTAGAGATATCACCATGAAATGGGTGGTCAATGGTCGATTTTCATATGGCAATCTTTAAACGCGTTTATCTCGTAAACTAAGCGTCTAATCGAAAAAAGGAGCTTAATTTGTGATCACTATGAAATACTTGAAAAATCACTAGTAATTGGTGGGGATATCACCATGAAATGGGTGTTCAGTGGTCGATTTTCATATGGCAATCTTTAAACGCGTTTATCTCGTAAACTGAGCGTCTAATCGAAAAAAGGAGCTTAATTTGTGATCACTATGAAATACTTGAAAAATCACTAGAAATAGGTGGGGATATCACCATGAAATGGGTGGTCAATGGTCGATTTTCATATGGGAATCTTTAAACGCGTTTATCTCGTAAACTAAGCGTTTAATCGAGAAAAGGAGCTTAATTTGTGATCACTATGAAATACTTGAAAAATCTCTAGAAATAGGTGGGATATCACCATGAAATGGGTGGTCAATGGTCGATTTTCATATGGCAATCTTTAAACGCGTTTATCTCGTAAACTAAGCGTCTAATCGAAAAAAGGAGCTTAATTTGTGATCACTATGAAATACTTGAAAAATCACTAGTAATTGGTGGGGATATCACCATGAAATGGGTGTTCAGTGGTCGATTTTCATATGGCAATCTTTAAACGCGTTTATCTCGTAAACTAAGCGTCTAATCGAAAAAGGAGCTTAATTTGTGATCACTATGAAATACTCGAAAAATCACTAGTATTTGGTAGGGATATCAGCATAAAATGGGTGGTCAATGGTCGATTTTCATATGGCAATCTTTAAACGCGTTTATCTCGTAAACTGAGCGTCTAATCGAAAAAAGGAGCTTAATTTGTGATCACTATGAAATACTTGAAAAATCACTAGAAATAGGTGGGGATATCACCATGAAATGGGTGTTCAGTGGTCGATTTTCATATGGCAATCTTTAAACGCGTTTATCTCGTAAACTGAGCGTCTAATCGAAAAAAGGAGCTTAATTTGTGATCACTATGAAATACTTGAAAAATCACTAGTATTTGGTAGAGATATCACCATGAAATGGGTGGTCAATGGTCGATTTTCATATGGCAATCTTTAAACGCGTTTATCTCGTAAACTAAGCGTTTAATCGAGAAAAGGAGCTTAATTTGTGATCACTATGAAATACTCGAAAAATCACTAGAAATAGGTGGGGATATCACCATGAAATGGGTGTTCAGTGGTCGATTTTCATATGGCAATCTTTAAACGCGTTTATCTCGTAAACTGAGCGTCTAATCGAAAAAGGAGCTTAATTTGTGATCACTATGAAATAGTTGAAAAATCACTAGTATTTGGTAGGGATATCAGCATGAAATGGGTGGTCAATGGTCGATTTTCATATGGCAATCTTTAAACGCGTTTATCTCGTAAACTAAGCGTCTAATCGAAAAAAGGAGCTTAATTTGTGATCACTATGAAATACTCGAAAAATCACTAGAAATAGGTGGGGATATCACCATGAAATGGGTGGTCAATGGTCGATTTTCATATGGCAATCTTTAAACGCGTTTATCTCGTAAACTGAGCGTCTAATCGAAAAAAGGAGCTTAATTTGTGATCACTATGAAATACTCGAAAAATCACTAGTATTTGGTAGGGATATCACCATGAAATGGGTGGTCAATGGTCGATTTTCATATGGCAATCTTTAAACGCGTTTATCTCGTAAACTAAGCGTCTAATCGAGAAAAGGAGCTTAATTTGTGATCACTATGAAATACTTGAAAAATCACTAGAAATAGGTGGGGATATCACCATGAAATGGGTGGTCAATGGTCGATTTTCATATGGCAATCTTTAAACGCGTTTATCTCGTAAACTAAGCGTCTAATCGAAAAAAGGAGCTTAATTTGTGATCACTATGAAATACTTGAAAAATCACTAGAAATAGGTGGGGATATCACCATGAAATGGGTGGTCAATGGTCGATTTTCATATGGCAATCTTTAAACGCGTTTATCTCGTAAACTAAGCGTTTAATCGAGAAAAGGAGCTTAATTTGTGATCACTATGAAATACTTGAAAAATCACTAGAAATAGGTGGGGATATCACCATGAAATGGGTGGTCAATGGTCGATTTTCATATGGCAATCTTTAAACGCGTTTATCTCGTAAACTAAGCGTCTAATCGAGAAAAGGAGCTTAATTTGTGATCACTATGAAATAGTTGAAAAATCACTAGTATTTGGTAGGGATATCAGCATGAAATGGGTGGTCAATGGTCGATTTTCATATGGCAATCTTTAAACGCGTTTATCTCGTAAACTAAGCGTCTAATCGAAAAAAGGAGCTTAATTTGTGATCACTATGAAATACTCGAAAAATCACTAGAAATAGGTGGGGATATCACCATGAAATGGGTGGTCAATGGTCGATTTTCATATGGCAATCTTTAAACGCGTTTATCTCGTAAACTGAGCGTCTAATCGAAAAAAGGAGCTTAATTTGTGATCACTATGAAATACTCGAAAAATCACTAGTATTTGGTAGGGATATCACCATGAAATGGGTGGTCAATGGTCGATTTTCATATGGCAATCTTTAAACGCGTTTATCTCGTAAACTAAGCGTCTAATCGAGAAAAGGAGCTTAATTTGTGATCACTATGAAATACTTGAAAAATCACTAGAAATAGGTGGGGATATCACCATGAAATGGGTGGTCAATGGTCGATTTTCATATGGCAATCTTTAAACGCGTTTATCTCGTAAACTAAGCGTCTAATCGAAAAAAGGAGCTTAATTTGTGATCACTATGAAATACTCGAAAAATCACTAGAAATAGGTGGGGATATCACCATGAAATGGGTGGTCAATGGTCGATTTTCATATGGCAATCTTTAAACGCGTTTATCTCGTAAACTGAGCGTCTAATCGAAAAAAGGAGCTTAATTTGTGATCACTATGAAATACTCGAAAAATCACTAGTATTTGGTAGGGATATCACCATGAAATGGGTGGTCAATGGTCGATTTTCATATGGCAATCTTTAAACGCGTTTATCTCGTAAACTAAGCGTCTAATCGAGAAAAGGAGCTTAATTTGTGATCACTATGAAATACTTGAAAAATCACTAGAAATAGGTGGGGATATCACCATGAAATGGGTGGTCAATGGTCGATTTTCATATGGCAATCTTTAAACGCGTTTATCTCGTAAACTAAGCGTCTAATCGAAAAAAGGAGCTTAATTTGTGATCACTATGAAATACTTGAAAAATCACTAGAAATAGGTGGGGATATCACCATGAAATGGGTGGTCAATGGTCGATTTTCATATGGCAATCTTTAAACGCGTTTATCTCGTAAACTAAGCGTTTAATCGAGAAAAGGAGCTTAATTTGTGATCACTATGAAATACTTGAAAAATCACTAGAAATAGGTGGGGATATCACCATGAAATGGGTGGTCAATGGTCGATTTTCATATGGCAATCTTTAAACGCGTTTATCTCGTAAACTAAGCGTCTAATCGAAAAAAGGAGCTTAATTTGTGATCACTATGAAATACTTGAAAAATCACTAGAAATAGGTGGGGATATCACCATGAAATGGGTGGTCAATGGTCGATTTTCATATGGCAATCTTTAAACGCGTTTATCTCGTAAACTAAGCGTTTAATCGAGAAAAGGAGCTTAATTTGTGATCACTATGAAATACTTGAAAAATCACTAGAAATAGGTGGGGATATCACCATGAAATGGGTGGTCAATGGTCGATTTTCATATGGCAATCTTTAAACGCGTTTATCTCGTAAACTAAGCGTCTAATCGAAAAAAGGAGCTTAATTTGTGATCACTATGAAATACTTGAAAAATCACTAGAAATAGGTGGGGATATCACCATGAAATGGGTGGTCAATGGTCGATTTTCATATGGCAATCTTTAAACGCGTTTATCTCGTAAACTAAGCGTTTAATCGAGAAAAGAAGCTTAATTTGTGATCACTATGAAATACTTGAAAAATCACTAGAAATAGGTGGGGATATCACCATGAAATGGGTGGTCAATGGTCGATTTTCATATGGCAATCTTTAAACGCGTTTATCTCGTAAACTAAGCGTTTAATCGAGAAAAGGAGCTTAATTTGTGATCACTATGAAATACTTGAAAAATCACTAGAAATACGTGGGGATATCACCATGAAATGGGTGGTCAATGGTCGATTTTCATATGGCAATCTTTAAACGCGTTTATCTCGTAAACTAAGCGTCTAATCGAAAAAAGGAGCTTAATTTGTGATCACTATGAAATACTTGAAAAATCACTAGAAATACGTGGGGATATCACCATGAAATGGGTGGTCAATGGTCGATTTTCATATGGCAATCTTTAAACGCGTTTATCTCGTAAACTAAGCGTTTAATCGAGAAAAGGAGCTTAATTTGTGATCACTATGAAATACCATGAAATGGGTGGTCAATGGTCGATTTTCATATGGCAATCTTTAAACGCGTTTATCTCGTAAACTGAGCGTCTAATCGAGAAAAGGAGCTTAATTTGTGATCACTATGAAATACTTGAAAAATCACTAGAAATAGGTGGGGATATCACCATGAAATGGGTGGTCAATGGTCGATTTTCATATGGCAATCTTTAAACGCGTTTATCTCGTAAACTAAGCGTTTAATCGAGAAAAGGAGCTTAATTTGTGATCACTATGAAATACTGGTATTTGGTGGGGATATCACCATGAAATGGGTGGTCAATGGTCGATTTTCATATGACAATCTTTAAACGCGTTTATCTCGTAAACTAAGCGTCTAATCGAAAAAAAGGAGCTTAATTTGTGATCACTATGAAATAGTTGAAAAATCACTAGTATTTGGTAGGGATATCACCATGAAATGAGTGGTCAATGGTAAACTGAGCGTCTAATCGAAAAAAGGAGCTTAATTTGTGATCACTATGAAATACTCGAAAAATCACTAGTATTTGGTAGGGATATCAGCATGAAATGGGTGGTCAATGGTCGATTTTCATATGGCAATCTTTAAACGCGTTTATCTCGTAAACTGAGCGTCTAATCGAAAAAAGGAGCTTAATTTGTGATCACTATGAAATACTTGAAAAATCACTAGAAATAGGTGGGGATATCACCATGAAATGGGTGGTCAATGGTCGATTTTCATATGGCAATCTTTAAACGCGTTTATCTCGTAAACTAAGCGTTTAATCGAGAAAAGGAGCTTAATTTGTGATCACTATGAAATACTGGTATTTGGTGGGGATATCACCATGAAATGGGTGGTCAATGGTCGATTTTCATATGGCAATCTTTAAACGCGTTTATCTCGTAAACTGAGCGTCTAATCGAAAAAAGGAGCTTAATTTGTGATCACTATGAAATACTCGAAAAATCACTAGTATTTGGTAGGGATATCACCATGAAATGGGTGGTCAATGGTCGATTTTCATATGGCAATCTTTAAACGCGTTTATCTCGTAAACTAAGCGTCTAATCGAGAAAAGGAGCTTAATTTGTGATCACTATGAAATACTTGAAAAATCACTAGAAATAGGTGGGGATATCACCATGAAATGGGTGGTCAATGGTCGATTTTCATATGGCAATCTTTAAACGCGTTTATCTCGTAAACTAAGCGTTTAATCGAGAAAAGGAGCTTAATTTGTGATCACTATGAAATACTGGTATTTGGTGGGGATATCACCATGAAATGGGTGGTCAATGGTCGATTTTCATATGGCAATCTTTAAACGCGTTTATCTCGTAAACTAAGCGTTTAATCGAGAAAAGGAGCTTAATTTGTGATCACTATGAAATACTGGTATTTGGTGGGGATATCACCATGAAATGGGTGGTCAATGGTCGATTTTCATATGGCAATCTTTAAACGCGTTTATCTCGTAAACTAAGCGTTTAATCGAGAAAAGGAGCTTAATTTGTGATCACTATGAAATACTTGAAAAATCACTAGTAATTGGTGGGGATATCACCATGAAATGGGTGGTCAATGGTCGATTTTCATATGGCAATCTTTAAACGCGTTTATCTCGTAAACTAAGCGTTTAATCGAGAAAAGGAGCTTAATTTGTGATCACTATGAAATACTGGTATTTGGTGGGGATATCACCATGAAATGGGTGGTCAATGGTCGATTTTCATATGGCAATCTTTAAACGCGTTTATCTCGTAAACTGAGCGTCTAATCGAAAAAAGGAGCTTAATTTGTGATCACTATGAAATACTCGAAAAATCACTAGTATTTGGTAGGGATATCACCATGAAATGAGTGGTCAATGGTCGATTTTCATATGGCAATCTTTAAACGCGTTTATCTCGTAAACTAAGCGTTTAATCGAGAAAAGGAGCTTAATTTGTGATCACTATGAAATACTGGTATTTGGTGGGGATATCACCATGAAATGGGTGGTCAATGGTCGATTTTCATATGGCAATCTTTAAACGCGTTTATGTCGTAAACTAAGCGTCTAATCGAGAAAAGGAGCTTAATTTGTGATCACTATGAAATACTTGAAAAATCACTAGAAATAGGTGGGGATATCACCATGAAATGGGTGGTCAATGGTCGATTTTCATATGGCAATCTTTAAACGCGTTTATCTCGTAAACTAAGCATTTAATCGAGAAAAGGAGCTTAATTTGTGATCACTATGAAATACTGGTATTTGGTGGGGATATCACCATGAAATGGGTGGTCAATGGTCGATTTTCATATGGCAATCTTTAAACGCGTTTATCTCGTAAACTAAGCGTCTAATCGAAAAAAGGAGCTTAATTTGTGATCACTATGAAATACTTGAAAAATCACTAGAAATAGGTGGGGATATCACCATGAAATGGGTGGTCAATGGTCGATTTTCATATGGCAATCTTTAAACGCGTTTATCTCGTAAACTAAGCATTTAATCGAGAAAAGGAGCTTAATTTGTGATCACTATGAAATACTGGTATTTGGTGGGGATATCACCATGAAATGGGTGGTCAATGGTCGATTTTCATATGGCAATCTTTAAACGCGTTTATCTCGTAAACTAAGCGTCTAATCGAAAAAAAGGAGCTTAATTTGTGATCACTATGAAATAGTTGAAAAATCACTAGTATTTGGTAGGGATATCACCATGAAATGAGTGGTCAATGGTAAACTGAGCGTCTAATCGAAAAAAGGAGCTTAATTTGTGATCACTATGAAATACTCGAAAAATCACTAGTATTTGGTAGGGATATCACCATGAAATGAGTGGTCAATGGTCGATTTTCATATGGCAATCTTTAAACGCGTTTATCTCGTAAACTGAGCGTCTAATCGAAAAAAGGAGCTTAATTTGTGATCATTATGAAATACTCGACAAATCACTAGTATTTGGTAGGGATATCAGCATGAAATGGGTGGTCAATGGTCGATTTTTATATGGCAATCTTTAAACGCGTTTATCTCGTAAACTGAGCGTCTAATCGAAAAAAGGAGCTTAATTTGTGATCACTATGAAATACTCGAAAAATCACTAGTATTTGGTAGGGATATTACCATGAAATGGGTGGTCAATGGTCGATTTTCATATGGCAATCTTTAAACGCGTTTATCTCGTAAACTGAGCGTCTAATCGAAAAAAGGAGCTTAATTTGTGATCACTATGAAATACTCGAAAAATCACTAGTATTTGGTAGGGATATTACCATGAAATGGGTGGTCAATGGTCGATTTTCATATGGCAATCTTTAAACGCGTTTATCTCGTAAACTGAGCGTCTAATCGAAAAAAGGAGCTTAATTTGTGATCACTATGAAATACTCGAAAAATCACTAGTATTTGGTAGGGATATCAGCATGAAATGGGTGGTCAATGGTCGATTTTCATATGGCAATCTTTAAACGCGTTTATCTCGTAAACTAAGCGTCTAATCGAGAAAAGGAGCTTAATTTGTGATCACTATGAAATACTTGAAAAATCACTAGAAATAGGTGGGGATATCACCATGAAATGGGTGGTCAATGGTCGATTTTCATATGGCAATCTTTAAACGCGTTTATCTCGTAAACTAAGCGTTTAATCGAGAAAAGGAGCTTAATTTGTGATCACTATGAAATACTGGTATTTGGTGGGGATATCACCATGAAATGGGTGGTCAATTGTCGATTTTCATATGGCAATCTTTAAACGCGTTTATCTCGTAAACTGAGCGTCTAATCGAAAAAAGGAGCTTAATTTGTGATCACTATGAAATACTCGAAAAATCACTAGTATTTGGTAGGGATATCACCATGAAATGGGTGGTCAATGGTCGATTTTCATATGGCAATCTTTAAACGCGTTTATCTCGTAAACTAAGCGTCTAATCGAGAAAAGGAGCTTAATTTGTGATCACTATGAAATACTTGAAAAATCACTAGAAATAGGTGGGGATATCACCATGAAATGGGTGGTCAATGGTCGATTTTCATATGGCAATCTTTAAACGCGTTTATCTCGTAAACTAAGCGTTTAATCGAGAAAAGGAGCTTAATTTGTGATCACTATGAAATACTGGTATTTGGTGGGGATATCACCATGAAATGGGTGGTCAATGGTCGATTTTCATATGGCAATCTTTAAACGCGTTTATCTCGTAAACTAAGCGTTTAATCGAGAAAAGGAGCTTAATTTGTGATCACTATGAAATACTTGAAAAATCACTAGTAATTGGTGGGGATATCACCATGAAATGGGTGGTCAATGGTCGATTTTCATATGGCAATCTTTAAACGCGTTTATCTCGTAAACTAAGCGTTTAATCGAGAAAAGGAGCTTAATTTTTGATCACTATGAAATACTGGTATTTGGTGGGGATATCACCATGAAATGGGTGGTCAAAGGTCGATTTTCATATGGCAATCTTTAAACGCGTTTATCTCGTAAACTGAGCGTCTAATTGAAAAAAGGAGCTTAATTTGTGATCACTATGAAATACTCGAAAAATCACTAGTATTTGGTAGGGATATCAGCATGAAATGGGTGGTCAATGGTCGATTTTCATATGGCAATCTTTAAACGCGTTTATCTCGTAAACTGAGCGTCTAATCGAAAAAAGGAGCTTAATTTGTGATCATTATGAAATACTTGAAAAATCACTAGAAATAGGTGGGGATATCACCATGAAATGGGTGGTCAATGGTCGATTTTCATATGGCAATCTTTAAACGCGTTTATCTCGTAAACTAAGCGTTTAATCGAGAAAAGGAGCTTAATTTGTGATCACTATGAAATACTGGTATTTGGTGGGGATATCACCATGAAATGGGTGGTCAATGGTCGATTTTCATATGGCAATCTTTAAACGCGTTTATCTCGTAAACTGAGCGTCTAATCGAAAAAAGGAGCTTAATTTGTGATCACTATGAAATACTCGAAAAATCACTAGTATTTGGTAGGGATATCACCATGAAATGGGTGGTCAATGGTCGATTTTCATATGGCAATCTTTAAACGCGTTTATCTCGTAAACTAAGCGTCTAATCGAGAAAAGGAGCTTAATTTGTGATCACTATGAAATACTTGAAAAATCACTAGAAATAGGTGGGGATATCACCATGAAATGGGTGGTCAATGGTCGATTTTCATATGGCAATCTTTAAACGCGTTTATCTCGTAAACTAAGCGTTTAATCGAGAAAAGGAGCTTAATTTGTGATCACTATGAAATACTGGTATTTGGTGGGGATATCACCATGAAATGGGTGGTCAATGGTCGATTTTCATATGGCAATCTTTAAACGCGTTTATCTCGTAAACTAAGCGTTTAATCGAGAAAAGGAGCTTAATTTGTGATCACTATGAAATACTTGAAAAATCACTAGTAATTGGTGGGGATATCACCATGAAATGGGTGGTCAATGGTCGATTTTCATATGGCAATCTTTAAACGCGTTTGTCTCGTAAACTAAGCGTTTAATCGAGAAAAGGAGCTTAATTTTTGATCACTATGAAATACTGGTATTTGGTGGGGATATCACCATGAAATGGGTGGTCAAAGGTCGATTTTCATATAGCAATCTTTAAACGCGTTTATCTCGTAAACTGAGCGTCTAATCGAAAAAAGGAGCTTAATTTGTGATCACTATGAAATACTCGAAAAATCACTAGTATTTGGCAGGGATATCACCATGAAATGGGTGGTCAATGGTCGATTTTCATATGGCAATCTTTAAACGCGTTTATCTCGTAAACTAAGCGTCTAATCGAGAAAAGGAGCTTAATTTGTGATCACTATGAAATACTTGAAAAATCACTAGAAATAGGTGGGGATATCACCATGAAATGGGTGGTCAATGGTCGATTTTCATATGGCAATCTTTAAACGCGTTTGTCTCGTAAACTAAGCGTTTAATCGAGAAAAGGAGCTTAATTTTTGATCACTATGAAATACTGGTATTTGGTGGGGATATCACCATGAAATGGGTGGTCAATGGTCGATTTTCATATGGCAATCTTTAAACGCGTTTATCTCGTAAACTGAGCGTCTAATCGAAAAAAGGAGCTTAATTTGTGATCACTATGAAATACTCGAAAAATCACTAGTATTTGGTAGGGATATCACCATGAAATGGGTGGTCAATGGTCGATTTTCATATGGCAATCTTTAAACGCGTTTATCTCGTAAACTAAGCGTCTAATCGAGAAAAGGAGCTTAATTTGTGATCACTATGAAATACTTGAAAAATCACTAGAAATAGGTGGGGATATCACCATGAAATGGGTGGTCAATGGTCGATTTTCATATGGCAATCTTTAAACGCGTTTATCTCGTAAACTAAGCGTTTAATCGAGAAAAGGAGCTTAATTTTTGATCACTATGAAATACTGGTATTTGGTGGGGATATCACCATGAAATGGGTGGTCAATGGTCGGTTTTCATATGACAATCTTTAATCGCGTTTATCTCGTAAACTAAGCGTCTAATCGAGAAAAGGAGCTTAATTTGTGATCACTATGAAATACTTGAAAAATCACTAGAAATAGGTGGGGATATCACCATGAAATGGGTGGTCAATGGTCGATTTTCATATGGCAATCTTTAAACGCGTTTATCTCGTAAACTGAGCGTCTAATCGAAAAAAGGAGCTTAATTTGTGATCACTATGAAATACTCGAAAAATCACTAGTATTTGGTAGGGATATCACCATGAAATGGGTGGTCAATGGTCGATTTTCATATGGCAATCTTTAAACGCGTTTATCTCGTAAACTAAGCATTTAATCGAGAAAAGGAGCTTAATTTGTGATCACTATGAAATACTGGTATTTGGTGGGGATATCACCATGAAATGGGTGGTCAATGGTCGATTTTCATATGGCAATCTTTAAACGCGTTTATCTCGTAAACTAAGCGTCTAATCGAAAAAAGGAGCTTAATTTGTGATCACTATGAAATACTTGAAAAATCACTAGTAATTGGTGGGGATATCACCATGAAATGGGTGGTCAATGGTCGATTTTCATATGGCAATCTTTAAACGCGTTTATCTCGTAAACTGAGCGTCTAATCGAAAAAAGGAGCTTAATTTGTGATCACTATGAAATACTCGAAAAATCACTAGTATTTGGTAGGGATATCACCATGAAATGGGTGGTCAATGGTCGATTTTCATATGGCAATCTTTAAACGCGTTTATCTCGTAAACTAAGCATTTAATCGAGAAAAGGAGCTTAATTTGTGATCACTATGAAATACTGGTATTTGGTGGGGATATCACCATGAAATGGGTGGTCAATGGTCGATTTTCATATGGCAATCTTTAAACGCGTTTATCTCGTAAACTAAGCGTCTAATCGAAAAAAGGAGCTTAATTTGTGATCACTATGAAATACTTGAAAAATCACTAGTAATTGGTGGGGATATCACCATGAAATGGGTGGTCAATGGTCGATTTTCATATGGCAATCTTTAAACGCGTTTATCTCGTAAACTAAGCGTTTAATCGAGAAAAGGAGCTTAATTTGTGATCACTATGAAATACTGGTATTTGGTGGGGATATCACCATGAAATGGGTGGTCAATGGTCGGTTTTCATATGACAATCTTTAATCGCGTTTATCTCGTAAACTAAGCGTCTAATCGAGAAAAGGAGCTTAATTTGTGATCACTATGAAATACTTGAAAAATCACTAGAAATAGGTGGGGATATCACCATGAAATGGGTGGTCAATGGTCGATTTTCATATGGCAATCTTTAAACGCGTTTATCTCGTAAACTGAGCGTCTAATCGAAAAAAGGAGCTTAATTTGTGATCATTATGAAATACTTGAAAAATCACTAGAAATAGGTGGGGATATCACCATGAAATGGGTGGTCAATGGTCGATTTTCATATGGCAATCTTTAAACGCGTTTATCTCGTAAACTAAGCGTTTAATCGAGAAAAGGAGCTTAATTTGTGATCACTATGAAATACTGGTATTTGGTGGGGATATCACCATGAAATGGGTGGTCAATGGTCGATTTTCATATGGCAATCTTTAAACGCGTTTATCTCGTAAACTAAGCGTTTAATCGAGAAAAGGAGCTTAATTTGTGATCACTATGAAATACTTGAAAAATCACTAGTAATTGGTGGGGATATCACCATGAAATGGGTGGTCAATGATCGATTTTCATATGGCAATCTTTAAACGCGTTTATCTCGTAAACTAAGCGTTTAATCGAGAAAAGGAGCTTAATTTTTGATCACTATGAAATACTGGTATTTGGTGGGGATATCACCATGAAATGGGTGGTCAATGGTCGATTTTCATATGGCAATCTTTAAACGCGTTTATCTCGTAAACTGAGCGTCTAATCGAAAAAAGGAGCTTAATTTGTGATCACTATGAAATACTCGAAAAATCACTAGTATTTGGTAGGGATATCAGCATGAAATGGGTGGTCAATGGTCGATTTTCATATGGCAATCTTTAAACGCGTTTATCTCGTAAACTGAGCGTCTAATCGAAAAAAGGAGCTTAATTTGTGATCACTATGAAATACTCGAAAAATCACTAGTATTTGGTAGGGATATCACCATGAAATGGGTGGTCAATGGTCGATTTTCATATGGCAATCTTTAAACGCGTTTATGTCGTAAACTAAGCGTCTAATCGAGAAAAGGAGCTTAATTTGTGATCACTATGAAATACTTGAAAAATCACTAGAAATAGGTGGGGATATCACCATGAAATGGGTGGTCAATGGTCGATTTTCATATGGCAATCTTTAAACGCGTTTATCTCGTAAACTAAGCATTTAATCGAGAAAAGGAGCTTAATTTGTGATCACTATGAAATACTGGTATTTGGTGGGGATATCACCATGAAATGGGTGGTCAATGGTCGATTTTCATATGGCAATCTTTAAACGCGTTTATCTCGTAAACTAAGCGTCTAATCGAAAAAAGGAGCTTAATTTGTGATCACTATGAAATACTTGAAAAATCACTAGTAATTGGTGGGGATATCACCATGAAATGGGTGGTCAATGGTCGATTTTCATATGGCAATCTTTAAACGCGTTTATCTCGTAAACTAAGCGTTTAATCGAGAAAAGGAGCTTAATTTGTGATCACTATGAAATACTGGTATTTGGTGGGGATATCACCATGAAATGGGTGGTCAATGGTCGATTTTCATATGACAATCTTTAATCGCGTTTATCTCGTAAACTAAGCGTCTAATCGAGAAAAGGAGCTTAATTTGTGATCACTATGAAATACTTGAAAAATCACTAGAAATAGGTGGGGATATCACCATGAAATGGGTGGTCAATGGTCGATTTTCATATGGCAATCTTTAAACGCGTTTATCTCGTAAACTGAGCGTCTAATCGAAAAAAGGAGCTTAATTTGTGATCATTATGAAATACTTGAAAAATCACTAGAAATAGGTGGGGATATCACCATGAAATGGGTGGTCAATGGTCGATTTTCATATGGCAATCTTTAAACGCGTTTATCTCGTAAACTAAGCGTTTAATCGAGAAAAGGAGCTTAATTTGTGATCACTATGAAATACTGGTATTTGGTGGGGATATCACCATGAAATGGGTGGTCAATGGTCGATTTTCATATGGCAATCTTTAAACGCGTTTATCTCGTAAACTAAGCGTCTAATCGAGAAAAGGAGCTTAATTTGTGATCACTATGAAATACTTGAAAAATCACTAGAAATAGGTGGGGATATCACCATGAAATGGGTGGTCAATGGTCGATTTTCATATGGCAATCTTTAAACGCGTTTATCTCGTAAACTAAGCATTTAATCGAGAAAAGGAGCTTAATTTGTGATCACTATGAAATACTGGTATTTGGTGGGGATATCACCATGAAATGGGTGGTCAATGGTCGATTTTCATATGGCAATCTTTAAACGCGTTTATGTCGTAAACTAAGCGTCTAATCGAGAAAAGGAGCTTAATTTGTGATCACTATGAAATACTTGAAAAATCACTAGTAATTGGTGGGGATATCACCATGAAATGGGTGGTCAATGGTCGATTTTCATATGGCAATCTTTAAACGCGTTTATGTCGTAAACTAAGCGTCTAATCGAAAAAAGGAGCTTAATTTGTGATCACTATGAAATACTTGAAAAATCACTAGTAATTGGTGGGGATATCACCATGAAATGGGTGGTCAATGGTCGATTTTCATATGGCAATCTTTAAACGCGTTTATGTCGTAAACTAAGCGTCTAATCGAAAAAAGGAGCTTAATTTGTGATCACTATGAAATACTTGAAAAATCACTAGTAATTGGTGGGGATATCACCATGAAATGGGTGGTCAATGGTCGATTTTCATATGGCAATCTTTAAACGCGTTTATCTCGTACACTAAGCGTTTAATCGAGAAAAGGAGCTTAATTTGTGATCACTATGAAATACTGGTATTTGGTGGGGATATCACCATGAAATGGGTGGTCAATGGTCGATTTTCATATGACAATCTTTAATCGCGTTTATCTCGTAAACTAAGCGTCTAATCGAAAAAAGGAGCTTAATTTGTGATCACTATGAAATAGTTGAAAAATCACTAGTATTTGGTAGGGATATCACCATGAAATGGGTGGTCAATGGTCGATTTTCATATGGCAATCTTTAAACGCGTTTATCTCGTAAACTAAGCGTCTAATCGAGAAAAGGAGCTTAATTTGTGATCACTATGAAATACTTGAAAAATCACTAGAAATAGGTGGGGATATCACCATGAAATGGGTGGTCAATGGTCGATTTTCATATGGCAATCTTTAAACACGTTTATCTCGTAAACTAAGCGTTTAATCGAGAAAAGGAGCTTAATTTGTGATCACTATGAAATACTTGAAAAATCACTAGAAATAGGTGGGGATATCACCATGAAATGGGTGGTCAATGGTCGATTTTCATATGGCAATCTTTAAACGCGTTTATCTCGTAAACTAAGCGTCTAATCGAAAAAAGGAGCTTAATTTGTGACCACTATGAAATACTTGAAAAATCACTAAAAATAGGTGGGGATATCACCATGAAATGGATGGTCAATGGTCGATTTTCATATGGCAATCTTTAAACACGTTTATCTCGTAAACTGAGCGTCTAATTGAAAAAAGGAGCTTAATTTGTTATTACTATGATATTTGGTAGGGATATCAGCATGAAATGGGTGGTCAATGGTCGATTTTCATATGGCAATCTTTAAACGCGTTTATCTCGTAAACTAAGCGTTTAATCGAGAAAAGGAGCTTAATTTGTGATCACTATGAAATACTTGAAAAATCACTAGTAATTGGTGGGGATATCACCATGAAATGGGTGGTCAATGGTCGATTTTCATATGGCAATCTTTAAACGCGTTTATCTCGTAAACTAAGCGTTTAATCGAGAAAAGGAGCTTAATTTGTGATCACTATGAAATACTGGTATTTGGTGGGGATATCACCATGAAATGGGTGGTCAATGGTCGATTTTCATATGGCAATCTTTAAACGCGTTTATCTCGTAAACTGAGCGTCTAATCGAAAAAAGGAGCTTAATTTGTGATCACTATGAAATACTCGAAAAATCACTAGTATTTGGTAGGGATATCACCATGAAATGGGTGGTCAGTGGTCGATTTTCATATGGCAATCTTTAAACGCGTTTATCTCGTAAACTAAGCGTCTAATCGAGAAAAGGAGCTTAATTTGTGATCACTATGAAATACTTGAAAAATCACTAGAAATAGGTGGGGATATCACCATGAAATGGGTGGTCAATGGTCGATTTTCATATGGCAATCTTTAAACGCGTTTATCTCGTAAACTAAGCGTTTAATCGAGAAAAGGAGCTTAATTTGTGATCACTATGAAATACTTGAAAAATCACTAGAAATACGTGGGGATATCACCATGAAATGGGTGGTCAATGGTCGATTTTCATATGGCAATCTTTAAACGCGTTTATCTCGTAAACTAAGCGTCTAATCGAGAAAAGGAGCTTAATTTGTGATCACTATGAAATACTTGAAAAATCACTAGTAATTGGTGGGGATATCACCATGAAATGGGTGGTCAATGGTCGATTTTCATATGGCAATCTTTAAACGCGTTTATCTCGTAAACTAAGCGTCTAATCGAAAAAAGGAGCTTTATTTGTGATCACTATGAAATACTTGAAAAATCACTAGTATTTGGTAGGGATATCACCATGAAATGGGTGGTCAATGGTGGATTTTCATATGGCAATCTTTAAACGCGTTTATCTCGTAAACTAAGCGTCTAATCGAGAAAAGGAGCTTAATTTGTGATCACTATGAAATACTTGAAAAATCACTAGTAATTGGTGGGGATATCACCATGAAATGGGTGGTCAATGGTTGAATTTCATATGGCAATCTTTAAACGCGTTTATCTCGTAAACTAAGCGTCTAATCGAAAAAAGGAGCTTTATTTGTGATCACTATGAAATAGTTGAAAAATCACTAGTATTTGGTAGGGATATCACCATGAAATGGGTGGTCAATGGTCGATTTTCATATGGCAATCTTCAAACGCGTTTATCTCGTAAACTAAGCGTTTAATCGAGAAAAGGAGCTTAATTTGTGATCACTATGAAATACTTGAAAAATGACTAGAAATAGGAGGGGATATCAGCATGAAATGGGTGGTCAATGGTCGATTTTCATATGGCAATCTTTAAACGCGTTTATCTCGTAAACCAAACGTCTAATCGAAAAAAGGAGCTTAATTTGTGATCACTATGAAATACTTGAAAAATCACTAGTATTTGGTAGGGATATCACCATGAAATGGGTGGTCAATGGTCGATTTTCATATGGCAATCTTTAAACGCGTTTATCTCGTAAACTAAGCGTCTAATCGAGAAAAGGAGCTTAATTTGTGATCACTATGAAATACTTGAAAAATCACTAGTATTTGGTAGGGCTATCACCATGAAATGGGTGGTCAATGGTGGATTTTTCTATGGCAATCTTTAAACGCGTTTATCTCGTAAACCAAACGTCTAATCGAGAAAAGGAGCTTAATTTGTGATCACTATGAAATACTTGAAAAATCACTAGTATTTGGTAGGGATATCACCATGAAATGGGTGGTCAATGGTCGATTTTCATATGGCAATCTTTAAACGCGTTTATCTCGTAAACTAAGCGTCTAATCGAGAAAAGGAGCTTAATTTGTGATCACTATGAAATACTTGAAAAATCACTAGTATTTGGTAGGGATATCACCATGAAATGGGTGGTCAATGGTGGATTTTCATATGGCAATCTTTAAACGCGTTTATCTCGTAAACTAAGCGTCTAATCGAAAAAAGGAGCTTAATTTGTGATCACTATGAAATACTTGAAAAATCACTAGAAATACGTAGGGATATCACCATGAAATGGGTGGTCAATGGTCGATTTTCATATGGCAATCTTTAAACGCGTTTATCTCGTAAACTAAGCGTTTAATCGAGAAAAGGAGCTTAATTTGTGATCACTATGAAATACTTGAAAAATCACTAGAAATACGTGGGGATATCACCATGAAATGGGTGGTCAATGGTCGATTTTCATATGGCAATCTTTAAACGCGTTTATCTCGTAAACTAAGCGTTTAATCGAGAAAAGGAGCTTAATTTGTGACCACTATGAAATACTTGAAAAATCACTAGAAATACGTGGGGATATCACCATGAAATGGGTGGTCAATGGTCGATTTTCATATGGCAATCTTTAAACGCGTTTATCTCGTAAACTAAGCGTTTAATCGAGAAAAGGAGCTTAATTTGTGACCACTATGAAATACTTGAAAAATCACTAGTATTTGGTAGGGATATCACCATGAAATGGGTGGTCAATGGTGGATTTTCATATGGCAATCTTTAAACGCGTTTATCTCGTAAACTAAGCGTTTAATCGAGAAAAGGAGCTTAATTTGTGATCACTATGAAATACTTGAAAAATCACTAGAAATAGGTGGGGATATCACCATGAAATGGGTGGTCAATGGTCGATTTTCATATGGCAATCTTTAAACGCGTTTATCTCGTAAACTAAGCGTTTAATCGAGAAAAGGAGCTTAATTTGTGATCACTATGAAATACTTGAAAAATCACTAGTCTTTGGTAGGGATATCACCATGAAATGGGTGGTCAATGGTCGATTTTCATATGGCAATCTTTAAACGCGTTTATCTCGTAAACTAAGCGTTTAATCGAGAAAAGGAGCTTAATTTGTGATCACTATGAAATACTTGAAAAATCACTAGTCTTTGGTAGGGATATCACCATGAAATGGGTGGTCAATGGTCGATTTTCATATGGCAATCTTTAAACGCGTTTATCTCGTAAACTAAGCGTTTAATCGAGAAAAGGAGCTTAATTTGTGACCACTATGAAATACTTGAAAAATCACTAGTATTTGGTAGGGATATCACCATGAAATGGGTGGTCAATGGTGGATTTTCATATGGCAATCTTTAAACGCGTTTATCTCGTAAACTAAGCGTTTAATAGAGAAAAGGAGCTTAATTTGTGATCACTATGAAATACTTGAAAAATCACTAGTCTTTGGTAGGGATATCACCATGAAATGGGTGGTCAATGGTGGATTTTCATATGGCAATCTTTAAACGCGTTTATCTCATAAACTAAGCGTTTAATCGAGAAAAGCAGCTTAATTTGTGATCACTATGAAATTCTTGAAAAATCACTAGTATTTGCTAGAGATATCACCATGAATTGGGTGGTCAATGGTCGATTTTCATATGGCAATCTTTAAACGCGTTTATCTCGTAAACTAAGCGTATAATCGAAAAAAAGGAGCTTAATTTGTAATCACTATGAAATACTTGAAAAATCACTAGAAATAGGTGGGGATATCACCATGAAATGGGTGGTCAATGGTCGATTCTCATATGGCAATCTTTAAACGCGTTTATCTCGTAAACTAAGCGTTTAATCGAGAAAAGCAGCTTAATTTGTGATCACTATGAAATACTTGAAAAATCACTAGAAATAGGTGGGGATATCACCATGAAATGGGTGGTCAATGGTCGATTCTCATATGGCAATCTTTAAACGCGTTTATCTCGTAAACTAAGCGTCTAATCGAAAAAAGGAGCTTAATTTGTGATCACTATGAAATACTTGAAAAATCACTAGTATTTGGTAGGGATATCACCATGAAATGGGTGGTCAATGGTCGATTTTCATATGGCAATCTTTAAACGCGTTTATCTCGTAAACTAAGCGTCTAATCGAAAAAAGGAGCTTAATTTGTGATCACTATGAAATACTTGAAAAATCACTAGAAATAGGTGGGGATATCACCATGAAATGGGTGGTCAATGGTCGATTTTCATATGGCAATCTTTAAACGCGTTTATCTCGTAAACTAAGCGTTTAATCGAGAAAAGGAGCTTAATTTGTGATCACTATGAAATACTTGAAAACCCACTAGAATTAGGTGGGGATATCACCATGAAATGGGTGGTCAATGGTCGATTTTCATATGGCAATCTTTAAACGCGTTTATCTCATAAACTAAGCGTTTAATCGAGAAAAGGAGCTTAATTTGTGATCACTATGAAATACTTGAAAAATCACTAGAAATAGGTGGGGATATCACCATGAAATGGGTGGTCAATGGTGGATTTTCATATGGCAATCTTTAAACGCGTTTATCTCGTAAACTAAGCGTCTAATCGAGAAAAGGAGCTTAATTTGTGATCACTATGAAATACTTGAAAAATCACTAGAAAAAGGTGGGGATATCACCATGAAATGGGTGGTCAATGGTCGATTTTCATATTGCAATCTTTAAACGCGTTTATCTCGTAAACTAAGCGTCTAATCGAAAAAAAGGAGCTTAATTTGTGATCACTATGAAATACTTGAAAAATCACTAGAAAAAGGTGGGGATATCACCATGAAATGGGTGGTCAATGGCGGATTTTCATATGGCAATCTTTAAACGCGTTTATCTCATAAACTAAGCGTTTAATCGAGAAAAGCAGCTTAATTTGTGATCACTATGAAATACTTGAAAAATCACTAGTATTTGGTAGGGATATCACCATGAAATGGGTGGTCAATGGTCGATTTTCATATGGCAATCTTTAAACGCGTTTATCTCGTAAACTAAGCGTCTAATCGAAAAAAGGAGCTTAATTTGTGATCACTATGAAATACTTGAAAAATCACTAGAAATAGGTGGGGATATCACCATGAAATGGGTGGTCAATGGTGGATTTTCATATGGCAATCTTTAAACGCGTTTATCTCGTAAACTAAGCGTTTAATCGAGAAAAGGAGCTTAATTTGTGATCACTATGAAATACTGGTATTTGGTGGGGATATCACCATGAAATGGGTGGTCAATGGTCGATTTTCATATGGCAATCTTTAAACGCGTTTATCTCGTAAACTAAGCGTCTAATCGAAAAAAGAGCTTAATTTGTGATCACTATGAAATACTTGAAAAATCACTAGTAATTGGTGGGGATATCACAATGAAATGGGTGGTCAATGGTCGATTTTCATATGGCAATCTTTAAACGCGTTTACCTCGTAAACTAAGCGTCTAATCGAAAAAAAGGAGCTTAATATGTAATCACTATGAAATACTTGAAAAATCACTAGAAATAGGTGGGGATATCACCATGAAATGGGTGGTCAATGGTCGATTCTCATATGGCAATCTTTAAACGCGTTTATCTCGTAAACTAAGCGTTTAATCGAGAAAAGCAGCTTAATTTGTGATCACTATGAAATACTTGAAAAATCACTAGAAATAGGTGGGGATATCACCATGAAATGGGTGGTCAATGGTCGATTTTCATATGGCAATCTTTAAACGCGTCTATCTCGTAAACTAAGCGTTTAATCGAGAAAAGGAGCTTAATTTGTGATCACTATGAAATACTTGAAAAATCACTAGAAAAAGGTGGGGATATCACCATGAAATGGGTGGTCAATGGTCGATTTTCATATTGCAATCTTTAAACGCGTTTATCTCGTAAACTAAGCGTCTAATCGAAAAAAGGAGCTTAATTTGTGATCACTATGAAATACTTGAAAAATCACTAGTATTTGGTAGGGATATCACCATGAAATGGGTGGTCAATGGTCGATTTTCATATGGCAATCTTTAAACGCGTTTATCTCGTAAACTAAGCGTCTAATCGAAAAAAGGAGCTTAATTTGTGATCACTATGAAATACTTGAAAAATCACTAGTATTTGGTAGGGATACCACCATGAAATGGGTGGTCAATGGTCGATTTTCATATGGCAATCTTTAAACGCGTTTATCTCGTAAACTAAGCGTCTAATCGAAAAAAGGAGCTTAATTTGTGATCACTATGAAATACTTGAAAAATCACTAGTATTTGGTAGGGATATCACCATGAAATGGGTGGTCAATGGTCGATTTTCATATGGCAATCTTTAAACGCGTTTATCTCGTAAACTAAGCGTCTAATCGAAAAAAGGAGCTTAATTTGTGATCACTATGAAATACTTGAAAAATCACTAAAAATATATGGGGATACCACAATGTAATGGGTGGTCAATGGTCGATTTTCATGTGGCAATCTTTAAACGCGTTTATCTCGTAAACTAAGCGTCTAATCGAAAAAAGGAGCTTAATTTGTGATCACTATGAAATACTTGAAAAATCACTAGTATTTGGTAGGGATATCACCATGAAATGGGTGGTCAATGGTCGATTTTCATATGGCAAACGCGTTTATCTCGTAAACTAAGCGTCTAATCGAAAAAAGGAGCTTAATTTGTGATCACTATGAAATACTTGAAAAATCACTAAAAATATATGGGGATACCACAATGTAATGGGTGGTCAATGGTCGATTTTCATGTGGCAATCTTTAAACGCGTTTATCTCGTAAACTAAGCGTCTAATCGAAAAAAGGAGCTTAATTTGTGATCACTATGAAATACTTGAAAAATCACTAAAAATAGATGGGGATACCACAATGTAATGGGTGGTCAATGGTCGATTTTCATGTGGCAATCTTTAAACGCGTTTATCTCGTAAACTAAGCGTCTAATCGAAAAAAGGAGCTTAATTTGTGATCACTATGAAATACTTGAAAAATTACTAGTATTTGGTAGGGATATCACCATGAAATGAGTGGTCAATGGTCGATTTTCATATGGCAATCTTTAAACGCGTTTATCTCGTAAACTAAGCGTCTAATCGAAAAAACGAGCTTAATTTGTGATCACTATGAAATACTTGAAAAATCACTAGAAATAGGTGGGGATATCACCATGAAATAGTGGTCAAAGGTCGATTTTCATATTGCAATCTTTAAATAGTGTACAGGACAAGCTATCACCCTGCCTGAGACCTCTTTCCATGTTGAATGGTTCAGAGTGATCCTTAGAAATCTCAACCGAGGATTTGGTGTTTTCCAAGGTACATCTGCGAAGTCGAATCAGCTTTGCAGGAATACCAAACACAAACATGGCCTCATAAAGCATATTCCTTATCGGAGAGTCGAAGGCAGCTTTGTAGTCGACAAAGAGGTGGTAGGTGTCGATCTGATTTTTATGAGTTTTTTCCAGGATTTGTCGTAAGATGAATGTTTTATCCGTCGAAGATTTACCAGGTCTAAAAACACACTGATATGGTCCAATTAGTTTTTCTACAATTGGCATTAGATGTTCACACAATAAGCTTGAAAGGACCTTGTACGCAATTGGTAATAGGCTTATTCCACGGTAGTTCTTATACTCACTACGATATCCTTTCTTGTAAATTGGACTCCAATCATCGGGCATGCTCTTCTCTAGCCAGATGTTCTCCACTAATTGATGCATGCTCCTAATCAGCTCCTCCCCATCTGCCTTAAACAATTCAACAGGGCTCGAGCCGCTTTGTTGTTTTTAAGACGGGAGGTTGCCACGCGTATCTTGCTCTGGGTCGGAGGTGGACAGTTAATACCACCGTCATGGATTGGAGCGGTGTTTTCTGCAGTGGTGTCCGTATCCAGTAAATTTCTGAAATGATCTCCCCATATCTTCAGAACGTTATCCGGGTCCGTCACTGATCTGATCATCGCTGTTCTTGCAGAAGGGCAATCCTGTTCCACGCATTCTCGCCTTAACTCTCTTGTAGAATTTTCGGGCTTCCCCTCTACATCGGAGCAACTCAGTGCACTCATCCTTCAGCACCTTCTTTTTCCGTCTAAAAAGACAAGTTGCCTCTCGTATCTTCTCCCTGTGCCGTTTACGAACAGCTCGCGTTGCCCTTGGCTGCAGTTTCTCCCTGTATCCATCTCTCTCGTGGCATTGCGACATTCATCATCATACCAGGCATCTTCTTGAGACGGCTTTGAATATCGAAGTACGCCTCTCGCAGTCCGTTCTATGGAGTCGGCTATATATTGCCACTACGAGGCTAAATTATCAGGGGTTGGAGCATTCCGCAGCAGCTGAGTTGGCACATTCATCATCGTACCAGGCATCTTCTTGAGACGGCTTTGAATACCCAAGTACGCTTCTCGCAGGCCGTTCTATGGAGTCGGCTATATATTGCCACTGGGAGGTAATGTTATCAGGGGTTGCAGCATTCCGTAGCAGTTAATCAGTTAGGTGGTTGGAGTAGGCGTCCGTTACCTCTGTGGTCTGCAGTTTACAGATGTCCAGCTTTTGTTGTGCCTGGTTACGTGCAATGCTTAGCCTTGTGCGTACCTTAACTGCAGTAAGGAAGTGATCGGAGTCAATGTCCACACCCCTGATCACTCGTACGTCCAGAACACTTGATGCGTGCCTTCCATCGACTACCACATGATCTATCTGATTCCTCGTCAATTGATCTGGTGATAAGCATGTTGCCTTATGAATATTTCTATGGTCAAATCTAGTGCTGCTAACTACCATATTTCTTGTCGCAGAGAAATCAATCAGTCTGATGCCATTAATCGACGATTCGGTGTGTAGTCTGAATTTTCCGATGGTAGGCTCAAATGCGGTCTCCCTCACTATTTTGGCATTAAAACCGCATAGTACAATTTTGAAATCATGATTTGGGCTCTCGTAGAACTCGTCTTTGTCCTCATCGCTTTTCTCTTCTGTGGGAGCATGGGCACATATAAGTGTTATGTGGAAAAACTTTGTTTTGACTCTTATGGGGGCTATTTGTTCATACACCGGGTTGAATCGTGAGACTAAATGTCGTAAACTCTTGCCGACCCCAAATCCAAATCCGCATATCCACTGTAGTTGTCGCCGCACGTCTTCATGCGCAAGCATCCGTGTACCGTCCAACGGATTTTGTGTATAACGGTTATGTCAGCCTTGATTTCTTCGCTGACTTCCGCCAGTTGGATAGAGGCACCTGATCTATACAGTATTCTTACATTCCAGGTGCATATCCTCAAATCATGGTCCTTAATTCGTCTGAGGTGGCCGTCAACATTTTGGGGGGTCCATTTTATTATTTTCTTACTTCTTTTCATTGCAATAGTTTAAACGTGGGTGCCGGCTTGCAAGCCCACACACCACGTCGCAGTTTTCTCCTCCTGCCAGGATTTTATTACAGCAGCCCATTCTGGGTTAGATGCTGACCAGGGTACCACTCACTCTGAGCCGACGTGCCTCGGTTTTAGGTTTCGCCCCCTCACAGTTTTAGAGGGATAATAACTGGTCTTAGTCTATCACATAATACACTCGAAATTATATAATGTTCCAGGAAAGTCAGATTTAGATGCGTTGTTCCGTAGTAGTTGTTGTTGTTGTTTTAACAGCTGGGATGATAATTATTTATACCGATTTTCAATTTATCGGGCATGCAATCCGATTGTTATACGATCGTTGTTGGCAACTCTGTTTCGTTCCTTTGTAGATAACAAGGTTTGTGATAAGGATTGCCAGTGGTTGTTTTTTTGAGTTTAAACCACCATTTTTCTCCAAGAGATGGCGCCAGCTGGTTTTTATTGATATATTTTTAAGATGTTGATACATCTTTTCCTTTTGTCCTTGGTCCTTGCGCAACCTAGATTTTTTTTTTGTAGTGGAAGGCATCTAGGGTAAGTTTTGTTGGCTGTAGAACTCGAAAGTATTTGAAAAGTAATTTTTCATCGATGTTGATGACAGTGCCCTGGCCGGGAATCGAACCCGGCACCTTCAGGGTGCAAATCTTCGTCGATAGTTGGTGGTTCGAGTAGGCAGGTGCTATCTGTAGAGTTGGCAGCTTTGCGATGTCCAGCTATCTAAGTAATTGGTCAAGTCAGTTTTCAACTCGGCTCAATCTTGTAGGCATCTTAACTTAATGATCCGTGTGGCTTCCACCGAATACCTCTTGATCAGTTTAATTTTCGGTGTTTTGATCAGGGGGTAGGCAATGTGGCTTCGTGGAAAATCCAAATTTCCGTATGTCAGCTGTAATATATGTCTCAAATTTTACGTCACGTACATCCACGTCCTGTCCATCTCATCTCCTGGATGACAGTGGTTTCAGGCTTGTGTTTGTCAAAGACAGTTGCCAGTCGAATATGGGACTCTTATCTATAGAGAGTCTTTACATTCTTAAACAAAGGTGTAATATAATTTCAGCCGTCCAAAATGTTAGGGCCGGATTTCACTTGTTTTTTTTTTTTGTTTTTTGCAATTTTAGTAACAACGGCTTGTATTTCTTTATGTTCGGTCTTCTATGACAATAACGCCTGCCCAACTTACCGTACATACTATGATTTGTTTGTTTACCTCATAGATTAATGAAGTGTTCAAACAAATTTCATCAATGCTTCCCACGCCGTGTTGCATCATGTCAAACCTCATGGACCACGATTCAACATGGACCACTATTAGTTCTTTGAATTCATTTTTCTTTGCCTCTTAGACAGCAGGCAGCGTTTGTGCGATGGAGCGCATTAATCGGCTATGGCAAAAATGTGTTCATGTTCATACACTCGTTTGGCTTTCAAGGTCACCTGTCCCAGCGCAGCCTGTGATGGTATTGCTGGCGCTTTTGTTTGCTGCCACATAAGTTGGGCAGAGCAGCACTTGTGTCGGTGGCCGCGCTCTAGTAGACAATTTCGTAGTGGCAAGAATCTATGCTTTAAAATATACATTTATTTTTTCATTTTCATTTTTTTTTCGCTTGAAAAACAAAAATGCGTTAATAACAGACCATCTTTAGTACTTGTACAAGCAAAGCTACATAGGTGTACATGAACATAAATGTAGATGTATGTATGTATGAATGTACTAAGTCACTTTTATGTTAGCATTTTACTTTTTACTCATTTTTAAGCTATAATAAATCATAAACAAAAACTATTGTTTTTGTGGTAATGAGTTATGATATTTTATTACTTTATACTTAAGGAGAAACAAAAAAAACTGTCTGTATGACCAGACACATAAACGTACATACATACGTATGTAGTAGGTACATACCACAAACATATTGCACATGTATCACATATACCTACATATGTATTCATTCGTTTTGGCATGATGTCATATTAAATTTTCTTCTTAGATTATTTCTTTATGTCTACTTGCTATTGCCATCAGACATTTAGATTTAAAATTATGTCAGTTTGTTTTCTGTGGAATATTAAATTGACCATGAGAAGTCGAATTGATTTATTGTCTGGAGGCTAGAAATATGACGAATTGTATTGCATATCTATATATTCTGTTGGTATCGACTTTACTCTAATGATGAAGTCATTAGCCTTGATTAATAAGTTCATTTCTGATCGAGTTCCTGTTGAATCATAGAGAACACTGCAGAAGCAACGGATTGCAAGGTAACCTTTAGTTTAGTACTGTCACAATTAGTAAGTTCTTTGTGCCATAGTAGATTGTATAACAAATTTAAGCTCAATAGCTTGTAAATTAAGGCTGTAATAACGGGGACAGACAGTTTGTATGGAAGGTGGAGTCACTTTGGACCCAAGATTTCTTTGAACCAAATTCGATTCATGACTTTTTAAGTCAGACAGACAGACAGACAAATGACTTTAGAAATCGAGAAATAATAGCAATACAACCCCTTCTGGTACCTCCCATACAAATGTACCACTTCGCCCACTCTAGAGATGGAGTAATAATATCAATACACTCGACACGATCGTGCCCAAACTCTGTATTTAGTAAAGCTATAACAGGATAAAGTTTTGGAGAAATAATCTGGAAGTCTAGACACACCGGCCGTGACATAGTGGTTAGAACACGCGACTACCATGCGGGAGATCGCAGGTTCAAAACTGGCTCCAGTCATCTTAAAAAAAAAAAAAAAAAAAAAAAAACAGTGACGTTCGCATTCGTCGATAAACAAGTAGGTACCGTTAGTTGTGAATCTAAAAATAGAAAGCGTATTAATTTACAACAACGCGAGAAGCTATCCCATACCTCATTCATGGGGCGCAAAGGGAAATAAAGTTTTTTTTAAGTTAAGTCTAGACACGCCCCTTCTGGTACCTCCCATACAAATATACTACTCCGCACACTGTAGAAATCGAGTAATAATAGCAGTATAATAGAAAAAAATTTTGTTGTACTAAGGGGGATGGTATATGTAAGTCGGGTTGCCCGACTGAAACTTTCATACCGGTTTTGTCCGATTTTTTTTAATTTCATAGATGACTGCATTCTAAATTTCAGCTCTATAGCTTCTTAACTAAAGCTGTGGTCGCCCAAGAAGGGGCAGGTTGTATGAGAGGTGTAAGCTGATTATGACCAATCTTGTTCATCTCATAACATAACCTCCGATATTACTTAATTAAGAACATAACATCCTTTTAGAGAAAAGAAACTAGCATACATAATTTCAGCTCGAAAATAAACAGTTTTGGGGTAGTTACGATATTACTCATCGTAAAAAGCAACCTCGACTAGAGAAAAAAAGCATGCATACAAAATTGCTCAATATCTCTTAAACTACGGCTGTTATCACAGGGACAGGCATCAAATGTGGGAGTAGTTTTTTTTTACCGATCTTGCTCATGATATAAATTAAGCTCAACTTTGAGGTAGAAACATTTATTCAAAATTTTAGCTCGATATCTCTTAAACGACGACTGTTATCGCTGGGACGGACAGACAGTCGGATAGACGGCCACCTATAAATCGACTTAAAATTTACGCTGATCATTTATATAAATATACTAGAGAGGCAGCGAAATGAAAATACACTTTTTTCGGAAATTTAAAAACGCTCGACCGAAATATTGTTTCAGTTTATGTAAAAACCAATAAGAAAGTTTCAGTTGAAAAAACCGACTTAACTATACTTTGAGAACGATTGCGTTGGGTTTATTGATATTATGTTATTACTCAATTTCTAAAGTGGGCGAAATGATGCATGGTATAGGAGGTATCCCAAAGGGCGTGGCCATTTTCAATACCGTTAGTAGTTTTGGGGAAATACTAACCAATGCAAAGTTTCAAAAAAAGTGGTTGCGCCTTTCGAAAGTTATCGTGCGTACCAACCGGACAGATGGACAGACATACGGACATGGCTCCAACGTCTGTAAAAGTCATAAATCGAGTTTGGTTCAAAGAAGCCTAACATCTATAGTGACTTCTTCTATGTGTTACACTTTTGGGTCGTATCAAATGATATATACCCTCCTATTCGTAAGGTGTGTGTGTAAATACATGACGAAAATTTGAGTAAGATCGGACAACAAAGGCACAAAAAGGTTAAAGGTCAGGTTCTTAGTAAATCTTATGTTATTTACCAATGTTTGAATAATGAATTCTATTTTTTTCTCGCAAATATGTAATAGTCAAATAATGACGTGTGTGGCGGCGCACAGTGTTTCAAGGAAGCGTCCGATCTTTGCCAAATTTGGCACAGATGATCCTTTTGCTATAAGATCGATTGGTTCGAAGTTTTTAAGAAATCGGTCCATATATACATATAGTCTCCATATATATACTTATATGTATATATACTGTAGTAGAATCAAACCTTTATAAAAGCTACGGTTTGTATCCGATCTCTTTGAAATGTTGATATTGATATATGTTTTAAATGTTTAAAATACATATAAATGCTTATGTATATGATGAATTTCATATCAAAACCGATATTCATTGAACCCGACCCTCTCAGATTTTAATGAAATTTTGCATACAGGTATATTTTACCTACAGAAACATAACCTCATTTTTAGAAATTGCATTTTTGAAAATATGTGGGCAAGGTATCGAAATATTTAAATAATGACGGTAATAGGTACATTTAAACTGCAATTACTATGGAACGACTTAGCCGATTTAAAATATCTTGGTGTCATTAGAAAGGTATATGAGTTAGCTTTCGAAAACATACACTGTAAAAATTTTATATTAAACTGAAAAATTTTTTTTGCCAAAAATTAAAGTTTAAACTTAGAAAACACTTCGAAGATCAAGCCTTTTTTTGCAAAAAAAAATATTTTTAGATAGGCCTATTTAATATATATAACATATCTGAATACAAAAATGGCGTTTTTCTTAGTTTGTTTTTAAAAAATTTTTAAGTAAAGTCTCTCTTGTTAACTTCCTTATTTTTTTGATATTTTTGTGTGACAAACTGCAATTAATATGGAACGACTCAGCCGATTTGAAAGATCTTGATGTCATTAGAAATGTATATAAGTCAGCTTAGCTACTTTATTCTTTTTTTTCACACAAAAATATCAAAAAAAAAGGAAGTTAACAAGAGATGTCTACTTAAAAATTATTTAAAAAAAAACTAAGACAAACCCCATTTTAGTTTTTAGATATGTTATATATATACAATAGGCCTATCTAAAAATAATTTTTTCTGCAAAAAAAGGCTTGATCTTCGGAGTGTTTTCCAAGTTTAAACTTTAATTTTTGGGAAAATTTTTTTTTTAGTTTAATATAAAATGTTTACAGTGTATGTTTTCGAAAGCTGACTTATATACCTTTCTAATGACATCAAGATCTTTCAAATCGGCTGAGTCGTTCCATATTAATTGCAGTTTGTCACACAAAAATATCAAAAAAATAAGGAAGTTAACAAGAGAGACTTTACTTAAAATTTTTTTAAAAACAAACTAAGAAAAACGCCATTTTTCTTTTCAGATATGTTATATATATTAAATAGGCCTATCTAAAAATATTTTTTTTTGCAAAAAAAAGGCTTGATCTTCGAAGTGTTTAAAGTTTAAACTTTAATTTTTGGCAAAAAAATTTTTTCAGTTTAATATAAAATTTTGACAGTGTATGTTTTCGAAAGCTGACTCATATGCCTTTCTAATGACACCAAGATCTTTTAAATCGGCTAAGTCGTTCCATAGTAATTGCAGTTTAAATGTACCTATTACCGTCATTTTTTAAATATTTCGATACGTTGCCACGCCCACATATTTTCAAAAATGCAATTTCTAAAAATGAGGTTATGTTTCTGTAGGTAAAATATACCTGTATGCTAAATTTCATTAAAATCTGGGAGGGTCGGGTTCAAAATGTCCCTTTTTTTATAGGTTTTGATATGAAATTCATCATATGTATAAACACTAATGTATGTATATACAGGGTGGACCAAAAAAAAAGGGATCTGCATAGAGCAATCTCGGCGGGGTGGGACGGAGGCGTTGGGAAAGTAATTCATCATTACAGCGTCATACCAAGTTGTTGCATATCTAATGCAAAGCGTGCACAGAATGCTCACGGTGTCTAATCGACTGGCCGGTATCTTTAGTAACGGTCTCCGATACTGGCGCGACATTTTCCTCTATATCGGATGGAAGTGGTATTTTTGGTTGCGTATTATCCAGTAACGTACACTGTGGCTAAAATTTGAGAATGATATTGACAATAGCGCTTTCAGATAGTCTATTACGCACACTATTTGTTGAGTGAACGGCTCGAAAAACATTTTTTACATAAAAATAATTTTTGGAGTAGCTACTTCCATTTCAGTTATTTCTTCACAAAATGCCAAAAAATATTAAATACCAGTCAAATAACAGTTCGCAATCAGTCACTCGTGTTTTGTTAATAAAACCATTTGAAAAACAAACCTCAAAATGAATAATATTTAATAAAAGAAACTCGTACTAGTTAGAAGGTATTTCTCTGAATTTGGCATGAGCAACTAGTTTTAGTGCTTGTTATTAATCAGTTCTGAATTAATTTTCACAAATATGTTGATATTTTAACGTTTTGAAAAAAATTGCTGTGACGGCTATAAAATCTAGAGATGTTGTGAAATAATGTCATTTAACCATATTATTAATTTGAATATTATCAAGGCAAATAAGCATATACTGCCTTATGTAGGCTATAATTAAAAATTAATGCTCAGCAACAAATTGCAAAACAGCAACAACAAAGAACATGAGCCCAAATCAAACCAAACAAATTTTCCACCGTTTTCACAGGAGTGTCTAACATCACAATTCATTTAATAAAACAAATTAGCGCCAAACCGCGCAAAATGTTTTTCTTGATTTTGTAAGAACAGATTCTATATTTTACAATTATGTTATTTTTTCAACAGGGTTTTACCCGGAACCATTTTAAAAATCTACATACATTTCAAAAATACCATTTTTTCATAAATAATTAAAAATAATTATACATTTTTATTGTATAAAACTAATTGTTATTCCTGTTCTTAAATAGCTGACGTTGAATGATCCATAACCATAATTCGGTTTTTAAATGACTAAAAGGCAAAAATGTTCACTCCAAATATCGATATTTCACTTTTCGCTAACACGAAGAAAAGTAGAAAAAATTTCCGAAGTTTGAGAGAGCATAGAACTATAAATAAACTACATATGTAATTGATTCTATTATCTATTGAATCAGTATCCTGTGTACAATTATTGATTATAAAACTTAAATTGGAAATCGCAATTTTCATTTTTGAATTCATCTCCGTTTTGGGGGTCCCATACCCCACGGTGCGGCGCCTCGGCCACTTTTGCCTGATTATATTTCTACTATCAAACTACTTTAAAAGGTTTCTTTCAACCCCACCCTGGCTGTTATTCATACTGTACCAACAACACATACCAAATTCCAGCTGTATACCTCTTATAGTTAATAAGATACAGACGTTTAAAGTTATTATCCTTATATCACTCCCACTGAACCGACCCGCTCGTTTTTTTGTTTGTTGGATCACAAACATTGCTGACAAATACATCCACACTAATTTTCAAGGCGATTGAAGAAACAATCCTCCAGATAATGCGGTTTCAACAATAGGGTCCAAATGTCGGGGCCGCGCCTACTTGATATATCACAAATTAATGTACCCTATTCTTACCACACAGTTACATTCTGTGAAAATTTCAAAAAGATCGGTCAAGCCGTTTTCGAATCTATATCGTATTACTTGTAAAAAATGCAAATAAACAAAGACAAACTTATTTTCATATATATAGATTTGACCTTTGACCTCTTTGGCGCATGGCTTAAAGTTATCCGATTTTGCTCAAATTTAGGCCATAGCCGTTTTGGTTATAACAACTGACACAATATTCCACCCGGGCATTACCGAAAATCCAAAGTTGAATTTTCGCTGTCTCCCTAATGTACATATATTGTCATAATTACCACGCCTTCTTATGGGCGTTATAAATGAAAGAACGACATGAATATACCATTCACTCCGTGCGTGCGCGTGGTTAAGCGTATAATAACATTATATTAACGGCATCAGTGCGAGCGCCCGTACTGCAAGTCATAGTCTATCTTTTAACTTTAGTCAGTAATGCACAGTAGCTGGCTTTTTAATGCACCTACCACCACATGACAACCGGCACGACTATTGCGGTGGACTATTTTGTAGGAAAGTTTCCATTTGCTTCCTATAAGTGACAAACACATGAATTGTGCTACAGTCGCTAACCCATTCAATTCCCACTAAGTGGGGTGTGAACCGAGTTGGCTGTCGGAAATAATGCCACGATATTTGGCACTTTCTACAGGCTAAAATTTGACAACCGTCTAAAGTGATAGGATCAATTGCAGGTAAGTTTTTACCTAAGGGTAAAAATTACGCATTTATCAAGGCTGGATGTACACCAGGACAATTTTTTACCGCCCTCTTCTCTACAATTTCCTGTCCTTTACTACAATTGCATTTGTTGGTGGGCTGACGGTGCGCTAATAAAAACATAAATATTTCATATTTTACATAGAAATATAAAATACTTGGAAAATAAGCCACCAAAATTTTGGATATCTTTCAATTACCAACAAAGAGATACTTGTTTACACTAGTACAAACAAGTTCATTAATCAAACCGAAGAATTGAAAGCGGTTGAGTAACTAATTTTTGGATTGTACAACATCCAATAGCTTATAAGAAACTGACATACAAATGCTCTTCTTCTTTAAAGTAAATACATAAGCAAACATGTACGTTCAAACGCTTTTCAGCGAATTATTAAATACGAGCAATGCATAATTAACTCAAGTCTATCTGCACTGACATTTATTAACCTTATTAACATGTTCCATACAAGAGAAGTTCCTGAAATAAAAAAAATATACACTAACAACATTGGGTTAATTGTTTGTAAACAAATTCTGATTAAACAAAACAAAGCGAATGATTTCATAGAAATCAAATAGTTTTAAATAATGCTTCAACAATATTCAAAGAATTATTTTTGGCGTAAAAAAAAATATGTAGAAAACAAAATATACAATAATTACATGTGTATTGTGTACAAAGTTAAATAAACAGTTTTCATTGTGTTGAATATGAAAATATGATTTAGTGAACACATTAAAAGATGAATTTGATATTTTGGCCTTAAAATGTGAACCGGACAACTTTAAAGATCCACATGGGGCCACCAAATGTGTGTTAATGGAGTTTGCCACAATAACTGTTTGATGCAATAGGTCTTGTGTTAACAACTCCAGTTTTATGTTATATTTTCATTATAGTATGTCTTAATTAAGCTAAAATATAGGAAAGCCAAAAGGTTATACGTATGTAATGCGATGACAAGTTTGTGAATAAGTTGTTGCAGCCTTTGGGGGTATTCCGTGAGTAAGGTTTAGTAAAATTTTAATATGACTTGTTATTATACGTAGGTTAAATGATAAAGAGCTTGCTTTCCAAATGTCATAGATGCATTAGAGATTACTTTACTTAAATAGGAAAAGTTTTGTCATATGTCATTAATGGAGTGCAAAGGGAAATTGTTTTGTTTATTTAGACTTTAAATAACGCAATAAAACAACGCATCTATTTTTACGATACCCTAATTTTAAATTACGGCATAGTCATGGAAAATATTATTTATTTCTATTCTTAAGCGACAACAAATACCATGCACCCACCCACTCACTCGTCAACTAATTGGCTGTAAAGGGAAATGCCATAAAACAAAAGACTTAAGACACAAACTTTCTGAGAAAACAGGACTCCTTAGCACCAGAACCAAGAAAACTGGACAAACTTAACATTTTACTTGATATGATCCATTGCAAATTCCCATGTTTACTCTCACAACCGTCACACATTATGATATATTTTTTGTTCGTTTTGTTCTCAATTTGTTCCTATACTTAACCATACCCTTAACAATCTCATACGATTATAGTACGCGCGGACACAGTCGTTGGTTGTACACATGGATCATAAATTTGTTTATTAGTGATTAAGTTCTTTTCTCAACAGAATTCTCTGCACATTTCAACCATTAAATGTATCTGCATAGGAGAAGACTTTAAGCCTTTCGGCGGCATAATACTTCAATCACAACGCTTACGATGACGCCGCGGCCGTTGTCGTCTATAAAATCCAGCTAAAGAAGTGTTCAACTCTTGTCGCGGTTATTCTTAACATATCAATGAGTGTCCGTGCAGAGATAGACCATGGATGTGTGCTAACTACGGTGCATGTAAACCCACATGAGTTGGGTTGCACTCAGGTCTACAACATATTAGGCATTCGAAAAAACTCATATTGGTGATTTACTATGTGCATTGTTAATGGTTGTTTAAAGATGTTAAATTGAATTCATATGAAATAAATTTGTTTGATTTGCGCTTGAGCTTGTTGCACAGTCCGCCAAAGTAGTTAAAAAGATTTATTGACGAAAATTGGAGTTGAGGTTCGAAAAAAACACAATTGATGTACTATGAAGGAAGAACTGATGTCGATATACAAAAAAGGGAAAATCAATAAGATTCATATAACAATCGTAGTTATGTGAAGATGCTGTAAAGGGCCTAATTGAACTACAGATAGTCAAAAGAAATTTGTCTGCGTCATATAAATCACCATAAATCGTCTCAATAAAAACATTTGTATACGAACATAAATTATAAAATAAAAATTATTCTGATCTCATGACTGGTTCTGAAAAAAAAATTATATAAATTATATTCAAATATTTGGGATAAGTGTGACCAAGGTAATTGCCCAATCGTTAGTAGAGTAAAACATTACTCAACATTTTTATCAATAATTTTAAAGCCTGATCGAAGTATGTAGGGCCAGGAAGTATCTTATATAGATATTGAGATATTAAGATATTTGATGTTAATGTGGGGTATTTAAAAAAAAATGAATCAAAAATTTTGGAAATTGCATTCCTAAGTAGGTTAGACCAAGACAAAATCTACACGTATATGTGTTTTAGAGTGGGTCAATTTTTTTCTCGACTACGCAGTTATCAAAATCGTAATCTACGATGAATTGTAAGAAAATTTTCCCCAGAGAAACTGTTTTTATCGAGAAACTTTTTTATTGGGAAAAAATCCACAGCAAGGCCCACAACTGCCCCTGAATCCCCCCTAGAGGGTTCAAATGTATGACCGACCCCAAGTAATTTTTTCCACCTAACATTTTTTCTAAATATACCTTCTCCCCATCATCAACCCCTAAGGGATGATCTCTGCAAAATTTCAAGCTTTTCTGTGTCCTTTTGCTTAACAAACCGAAGAAAAAAATCACTTATTTTATTTCCCGAGAATCCCGGTATTCCCGGGAAATATATGAATCCCAGTTTCCGGGGATAGGTTCGGGAAAACCGGGAATACCGTTCCTGGGAAATGGGGAGCACTATTAATTACTTACATACTTAGCTGGCAATTTTTTGCAATCCCATTGGATTATATATCGCACGTAGAACAATATTATATGTGCCTTGATCTTCTGCGCTTCTTCTCCAGTTAGTCATAGTCACACCAAGTTCTGTAAGGTTTTAAGTAACCTGACCTTTTCAACGAAGTTTTGGTCGCCCTCTTCGGCGCCGCCCATCGAGTTCATTGTCAAAGACTTTTCGAGCTGGAGCATTTTCGTCCATGCGTACAACATGACCTAGCCAACGCAACCGATGCACCTTGATGCGTCTGACCACCTCAATGTCAGTGTCCGTTAACGATGTATTTTTACGATATATTTTTCGGAGTATTTTTTTCTCGAATACTACCAGAACCGATTCAACCGCTTGTGTTATAACCCAGGATTTTGAAACGTACATCAAGACTGGTATAGCTGGACTTTGGTCGTCGAGAGAGGGCTCTGACATTGAATCGCTTGCTTAGCCCGTAGCAGCATTTGTTAGCAAGCAGGATTCATTTCCGGATTTCGAGGCTGATAATATTTGTTTTGTTGATGGTGGAGCCTAGGTAGATAAAATTATCTACCACCTCGAAATTATAGTTGCCAACGTTCAGGCAGTTTCCCAAACGAGTATATTCTTTGTTCGTTGAGACTAATAACTTCATTTTGCCCTCGTTCACCGTTAGACCCATTTTCGCTGATTCCTTCTGTATAGAAGGCTGCAGTCACATCCTCCAGTTTTCGACCGATAATGTCTACGTCATTAGCGTACGCGAGTAGAGTGTGGCTTTTGTTGGTTATAGTTCCACTCGTATTTACTACAGCTTTTCTCATTATCATCTCCATCACTATGTTTATAGTCGACGAGAAGATGGTACGTGTCGATCTGTTTCTCTTGGGCCTTTTCCAGGATTTGACGAAGTGTGAATATTTGGTCTGTTGTCGATTTACTAGGTGTAAAGCCACACTGATAAGGCCCGATCAGGTTGGATAACACTGGCATTAGTCTTTCACATAGCACACTAGACAGGACCTTATATACGATGGGTAAAAAGATGATCCCGCGGTAGTTTGAACACACACTTGGAACACCTTTTTTCAGTACAGGACATAATACGCTTAAATTCCAATCATCGGGCATGCACTCTTTCTACGAAACAGTGTTGGTGCATGCTCGTTATCAACTCCTCGCCACCGGACTTGAAAAGCTTATTATATTTCAGCCGCGTTATTTCACTTCTTACCTCGGCTTGACTTGATGGCCGTCGTCGACAATTGCCTTCTGGAACCAGCAGTTGCTGGAAGTGTATCCTCCATATATACAGCACACTCTGCGTATCTGTGACCAGATTTCCATCTTTGTCCTTACAGTATGGGAGCCCATTACCGTAGCATTTTGATTTACTTTTTGGTAAATAGCTGGCTTGCCTGTTTAACTGTCTTTATGTGCCCTTCCCTAACAGCTCGGGATACAATTGCCTGTAGAGATGCCCTATAACCGGCATCCTGTTCCTTAGACGCTATGCGAAATTCTTCATCGTACCAGGATTTGTCTGAGCGCCGTTTTTCATATCCAGCACGGTTGTTGTGGCGGTTGCCATTGAATTCGCAATATGCTGCCACTGTGTATCAGAAACGTCAGAAATAGAGGCGTTGTGTCGTAGTAGTTGGGAGAGCTGGATGGAGTAGGCTGTGGCTATCTACGAGATGTCCAGCTTTCTTTGCTTTTGGTCGTGCGTTTTCGCTCTGCTCAATGATCCAAGCCAATATCAGCACCACGGATCACACGCACGTCCATGACACTAGATGAATGTCTGCCATCAATTACCGTGGCTAGGGCGGCGGTCGTATTTTTTCTCTAGGCGCTCGTAAAATGCATCTTTAATCTCATCGCCTTAATCTTCCGTCGGGGCATGAGCACAAATCAGCGGGATGTAGAAATATTTTGCTATTCGATCACTAACAGGATTGAATCGCAAGACAAGCTGTCTGAGTCTCTCACCATCTACAAATCCACATCGAAATTCGTGCTCTTCGGCATGGCAGCTGTAATATATGTGGCAATTTTTACGTCGCGAGCGTCCTGTCCATCTCATCTCCTGGATGGCTTTGATGGCTCAATATAAACGAAAAATTTTAAGGGAAATATTATTTTGGGGTAAATTTTTGTGTTTTGATCGTTTTAAGTGCATTCAGTATGGGAGACCCCTTAGGGCATAGAGCGTAGGGGGTAGGTATGTACGGGAAAGATATTGGGATGAAAATACTAGTAGGGTCGGTCGTACATTCTACCGCTCTGGAGGAAACATGAGAGCAGCAGGAGCTGATTTCATAAAACAATTATAAAAATAAAAAAAAATTCTATGGGGACCACCTTAAAGGTTGAAGACAAAGGGTAGATATGATATAAGAAACTGTTGGGATTAAAAAAATATTGGGAGCAGGTCAGATATATGACTCCTCTAAGGGCGACTCTGGGGCAGTTACAGCGGTGGGAGCAAATTTTATAAGAACAAATATTCCGTATGGCAGACCCCTTAGGGGGTGAAAATGGGGAGTATGTATGTTTGGGAAAAATGTTAGGAGGAAAAAATGACTGGGGGTGGGTCATACATTTGAACCCTCTAGGGGCGATTCCGGGGCCGTTGTGGGCCCTGTTGTAGATTTTTCCCCAATTCGAAAAGTTTCGCGTTAAAAACCGGGGCCTCGATTTTGATTTTTGACATATGGTTTCTTGGGCAAATTTTCTCAGAATTCATCGTAGATTAAGATTTTCTCCATACAAATTGACCCACTCTAATGTATACATTTTAAATACCTCTATCCACTTCATGTTTTGTTCCATTGTAGCCGTTGCATTTTGCTTCAACGACGGTACTTTTTAATAAAATAAAAGTACTTTTTGGTATAATAAAAATAATTTTTGGCACAATTAAAGAACTTTTTGGTACAATAAAAGAACTTTTATTGTGTACAATAAAACTACTTATTAGTACATTTAAAGTACTTTTTGGTTCAATAAAGGTACTCTGTGCTACAATTTTTTGTTTTTTTTTTTGTGTACAATAATAGTGCTTTTTAATGCAACAAATTGTACTTTTTGGTACATTAAATTGTTTTAAGGCACCAATGAAGTACTTGAACAAATTAATTTTTTGTACAATAATAGTACTTTTTGGTGCAATAAATGTACTTTTTTGGTATAATAAATGTATTTTTTGATAAACTTTATTGTACTTTTTAGTATAGAGTTTTATCAGTAGTTGCTCTAGGGTGCCCTCTTCGCCCACTGATCCAAAATTAAATTGTCGTCTACATATGCATATTCGTGTTGCCGTGTACTATCTGTGCACCAAACTGTATCTCTCTAGGGCTAAAATACAGTTTTGCCACGCCCCCTTCGCCCACTGATTGAGAGTAACAAATTGGAAACTGAAGTGCCAATTACTATCTGTGTACCAAATTTTATCTTTCTGGGGCTAAAATTTAGTTTTAGTTTTTGTTTTGACCCAAAATTAAAGTGTCATATGCTTATTCATATTCGTGTTGGCGTGTATCACATTTTATCTCTATGGGCCTGAAATTTTGTTGTGCCACGCCCTCTCCGCCCACTGATCCGACATTAAAATTTCGTTTGCATAATCATATACGTATTGACGAGTATTATTTTTCTGGGGGAAAAATACAGTTTTGCCACGCTCCCTCCGGCCACTAATCCCAAATTACAATTTAGTTTGCATATTCATATTCGTGTTGTCGAGTACCATTTGTGTACCAAATTTTATCTCTCTGGGGCTAAAATACAGTTTGGTCACGCCATCTCCACCCACTCATCCAAAATTAAAAATTCGTCTGCATATTCATTTTCATGTTGCCGAGCACTATCTTTGTATCAAATTATTTCTCCCTACCTGGAAAAATATGTTTTGTTACGCCCACTCCGCCCCTGATCAAATATTAAAATTTCGTCTGCATATTCATATTTCTGCTGCGAAGTTCTATCTTGGTACCAAATTGCATCCTCTATATATCTGAACACTTTCTTAAAGCGCCTGCAGCAACTAGATTAGTTTCTTTGCTTCTAATAGGGAAAACTTAGTTTAAAAAACACGAATCGCATATTATAATTGTGTATTTTTATACGTAAAGGCCTTTTGTGATGCGCAGTTTTATGAAAAAAGCGCCTCAATTAGCTATACGGTAGTTTCATTCAAGTGCCAATGCTTCATATCATATCCTTCATATCCTTCGTTCATCTATACCAATTGAAATATTTTGTATTATTTATTTTTCTACTAACATTTCCATGGCCTCCAACTCAACTAAAAGAGAATCACAAATAAACCATTACTCCCACATCATACGACTTGCCAACGATCATCCCTTGTCAAGTTCGTTTCTTAAGTCTTTTGTTTTCATCCAGCAACTTTCCAACATACACGGCTATCCGGTCATACTCATTCAAATAAATTTCAATTAGGAGAACGTATTTGTATGTGTGAGCCGTTCATTAATTTTGTATGAGTTAGCATGATATTTTCATAAATTCCCTTATTATTATCATAAATAGTAAATTTTATGAAGCTATAAATATGTTTTATGTGCATATTTAAATAAAACAAAAAAAAAACGTGAAATACATAACCACAATACTAAAGGGATCTCATTCGAATGGTGAGAGGAACATATAATGCAAAAACAAAAAATAAAGATATTGGCGAACGAAGTTAACGATTGATAACGTTGCATAAAAATGGGGTAGCTTACACTAAAATGGAATCCTTGTTTTCCAGAAGATGTATGTAATAGACTAAGTATGTGTATTACTTATCCAGAGGTGGTCATCATACACGCACGTCCATGACACTTGAGACATACCTTCCATCGATTACTACATGATTCATTTAGTTTCTTGTATTTTGAACAGGGAATATTCAGGCTGTCATGTGGATATCTTTGTGTGGAAATCTGGTTCCACTCTGTACCATGTATAACACCAACGCGAAGCTATCTCTCCTGAATCCGCAATAGGAGGTGTAACTAGGTGTAGACTGAATTTCCGACTGCTGATCTAAAGCTTATGTTATTCCTACTCCTCCAAAACAACTTTAATGTCATAAACAAGGCTGCGTCATATATTTCCTCCAGACGGTTTTAAAATACATCCTAAAAATTTCCGAATTAAGGAGAGTGAGTTATTACGACACAGCGACCGCTCCTGGTTTCTTGGGGCCGGTTCTTGGATATAACCACAATATATAATTTCTATTTGATAATAATCTTATAACAATTTTTTTAAATCTATTTCACATCATAAGTAAATATATGGATTACAAGACGCCTGTTATTTATGCTATCCGACATTCCATCATCGTCAAATAATAATAATACCTAATACTCCAACGTAGTACATTCCGTGTGCAAACTTAATAACTAATGCACACATTAGAGGTGGTCGCCCTAACATTTTTGCAAAAATGCCTGCACTTTCAGATTTCACATTTGCAGAAAATAAATAATGCATGCAATGCGGCTAAATGCTCAATGTTCTGGATGAAACAGAGCAAATCTTTCCCTAAAATACCCCTGAGACAAATTCAAAACTCAGCAAAGTTTCATCATAGTGAAAAAACATGAACATTCCTACGTAAATCTTTATCCACATCCACAATAGTGGCACAAACGCCAAAACACTGATCAGTCTGTGCAAGAGCATCGGCAGTATCGGCTTTATCAACGTCTTAGTCAATGAGTTTTCATTGTTGATTAAAAAACAAAAAGTTAACTTTATCAGAATAAGATGAACGCTGAAAGTGACACGTAAGCTGATGTTATTTTCTTTTATGTAAGCAGCAACTTGCAACTTGTTGCAGTTACAGTTGTTGTTATTGGTGGTGTTGTCTCTGAAACTGACACACTTTGATCTCGCTTTGGCAAACTTCAAACAACTGCATCACAATCAACACAAGCGGCAAGCGACTGAGCACACTCACACACAATCTATGGTTTATTTGCCGCACAAAGGTCTTGTCGGCCATCTCTTGGCGATCTCAGTTAGCCAACTTTGATGCATTGTTTGCATTTGTAATTTTCACACCTACTTCACTTATATGGTCATGGTTAGATTGCTGACAGTGTGAATTGCTCGTGCCATTCTTTCATTGGCGCAACGAGGCAACATGCAACAGCGGCGTTGCAAATACAACAGCGTGTGATGACACACAGTGGGAGAGACTTGTGCGTTGGCATTGTAAGTAAAAGTAATTGCGAAGAATGTGTGAGAGAAAACTCGAAATGAGCTGAAGATTATACCCCTTACTACGCGCACGGACGGAGTGAAGGGTATATTAATTTTGTTCTTCCATTTGTAACGCCCATATGGAGGCGTGGTAGGTATGACAATATATATATATATATATATATGAAAGGCTTGTGTAACTGACTGATCACTCCACAACCCAAACGGCTAAAACTAGAACCTTAAAATTTGGCATGTACGTTCATTTTACTGCGTAGACGCGCACTATGAAGGGATTTTTGGATATTCGAACTGCAGGATGTAAAAAGGGCGTGGCACCTTCTATAAACCTCCAAGTAAATTACTTTTTTTAATAGAAAAGAGGCGGTTAATGTACCAATTGCAATGAAATTTGTACTGTGTGGTACTGGCCACAAGTCCTCTATCATAGGCTATATGAAAACATAATTAGACAAAGGGGCGTGCCACCGCCCACATAATCCCAAATTTAAATCGGACATATCTTACGAGGCATTAGGGTTACGAAGAAGAGATTTGCTATATATGTTACTGGAACAAAAAAGCCTACGTCTCGCAGGTCGTAATAAAATTTTACACAATCTATATATTTGAAATACCTTGGTGACTGGCTGGGTAAAACGTCTGTAGATGCGATGATGAAATTTGGGGTGGTAGTTCCTCTTTTCAAGTAAACGTCAGTTATGAAGGGATTTTTGGAAATTTATTCTTCGCCTAAAGATATAATAGCGAAAATTTAATGGAACAAAAGAGGATTATCGAAATTCGTACCTTTTAGAGGTAATTAATGCTGAAATGGAATAATATTGATACGCACAGATCGAAAATTTATATAAAAATGATCCTTATAGAATTAGAGAGCCTTCAGAATTACTTTATTAAAAAAGGGGTACCGTCACTCAGGCCAAACGGCTAAAGCTATAAGGGTGTGTGAACATGCTCCTATATAATTTGATTGGGTAAAAATCTACCTTAGTTTGGCGATACGAATGGATTTTTTGAAATTTGTACTTCTAGGGCTAAATGAGGATAAAAGTAATATCATAGCCCAAAGTGGCACCATCGGACGAAAATTAGGGTAAAATTATGTACGTGTTAAATTATTAAAATTATGAACGTGATCCGTGGTGCTAAAATTGGCTCGGATCATTACCTGGTTGCAGCCAAGATGCGCACAAGATTGAGCAGAACGAAAAACGTAACCAAACACAAAGGAAGCTGGACATCGCGAAGCTGCAAATCCCAGAGATAGCCACTGCCTACTCCAACCAGCTCTTCCAACTTCTATGACACAACGCCTCTACTTCTGACGTTCCCAATACACAATGGCAGCATATTGCGCATTCCATTGCAACCGCCGCAACCACCGTGCTAGGATATGAAAAACGGCGCTCAGACGAATCCTGGTACGATGAAGAATGTCACATAGCGTCTGAGGAACAGGATGCTGCTTATAGGGCAACGCTACAGGCAACTTTAACCCGTTCTGTTAGTGAACGGCACAAGGAAACAGTAAAACAGGCGAGACATCTATTAAAGCGAAAAAAACGTTAGATGAAGGAATGGGAGAACGAGGATATAGAGCGATACAGGGATAGAGGTAAGGCCCGAAAATTTTACAAGAAAGGAAAAGCAAAAGGCTACGCTAAAGGGCTCCCCTCCTGTAAGGCCAAGGTTGGAAATCTTGTTACAAATACGCAGAGTGTGCTGCATATATGAAGAGAACACTTCCAGCAACTGCTGGTTCCAGAAGGCAGCGCAAGTGAAGGTTTAGATTGCCCACCAGCAAGTTAAGCTGAGGTAAAAAGAGCATTATTACGGCTGAAATATAATAAAGCAGCGGACTTCCGGCAGAGCTCTTCAAGTACGGTGGCGAGGAGCTGATAACGATCATGCACCAGCTCCTACTCACGGTTTGGCTTAACGAGTGCATGTCCGATGATTGAAATCTAAGCGTATAATGTCCTGTGCTTAAAAAGGTGATCCAAGTGTGTGCTCCTACTTCCGCGGGATCAGCCTTTTACCCAGTGCAAATAAAGTCCTGTCCTGTGGAGTGTAATATGTGACAGACTAAAGCCAGTGTTATCCTACCTGATCGGGCCTTATCAGTGTGGTTTAAGACCTGGTAAATCTACTACTGACCAGATATTCACACTTCGGCAAATCCTGGATACGACCGAAGTGAAACAGATTGGCACGTACCATCTTTTCGTCGATTATGAAGCTGCTTCGACTGCCCGATAGGGCAGAAACTACTCGAATTTATGACTGAGTTTGGTATTCCAGCGAAGGTGATACGTCTTTGCGCAACAAGGCGACGGACTATCGTGTGACCTCTTCAACATAGTGATGGAGATGATAATGATGAAAGCTACAGTAAACACGAGTGGCACGATATTCAACAAAAGCCACATGCTACTCGCGTACGCAGATGACGTAGACATCATTGGTCGAAAACTACGGACTATGACTGCAGCCTTCTCAGGCAAGTAGAAGGAATCAGCGAAAATGGGTCTAATGGCGAACGAGGACAAAACGAAGTTATTAGTTTTAACGAACAAATAATCTTCTCGTTTGGGAAACTGCGTGAACGTTGACAGCTATAATTTCGAGGTGGTAGATAATTTTATGTACCCAGGCTCCACCAGCTTAACCAGATACTGGTTCAACCAGTCTTGATGTACGGTTCAGAATCCTGGGTCATGACACAAGCGGATGCATCGGCTCTAGCAGTATTCGAGAGAAAAATACTCCGTAAAATATTTGGGCCCATCATCGTTAACGGGGAGTATCGGCGTCGTATGAATCATGAGCCGTACGAGCTGTACACTGACATTGGTTGCGTTAGCTAGGCCATGTTGTAATTTCCTCCACTGTGCGGGTGCAGCATAAAAGATTGCCAATAACCGCTACACGAACAAAATGCGTTAGTAACGCTTTAGTTTTTCCGCATTTTTAAACATGCATAAGATGCACTTTTACAAATATCCCCGAAAGTCTTTTCACTCCATAAATGGTCAGTGCCGGTGAGTGCTCTGCAGTGATGTTTGGTTGTTGTCTCGGGCGTACCGTGCCTCAATCGCCTTTGTGCCTTTGTTTCATTTAAAATTCAGCCCACAAAAAAGGGAAGTTCTCAAACCGAAAAGGACACTTTATTTGTCTTACAGCTTACAAACTTGACAAACTTCAAATGTTGTTGCTGTTGTCAGCTCTTTTGTTTTTGCAGTTGTTGTTGTTGTTGTGGCGAGTGTAGGAACCTCAAAAGAATTTGTCGTGACTTGATAATGATACTGCACTGAAAACTTGACTTAAAACTAACACTTTTTATCTGGCAGTGATGATGATAGTTGAACGTAGAAGGGTTTTTTTGGTTTTGTTGTTTTGTTTTGGTTTTCAACACAGTGCTTGTGAAATGCGTGCTGTTCTAAGTGTCGACCGTTGCCACAGTGCATTGCTTTACGAGCATGGCCAAACTGATTGTAAGCTAAAGTCATTGGGATAGTTTGCTGCAGCACAGATGGCAGTTTGTAAACAATGGAAATTAGACAGGATTTTCAAAATATGTTTAATGGTAAAATATAAATAGTGTATGGATAACCGGAATATGAAAGAACTTTAGGGGGGTTATTGAAAACATATTACTGATTTTTGTATTACACAGTACAACATTTTTCAGCTCATTGATTTGGGACTCAATTGTGAGAACTACATGTGTAAGTAGCCCCAAAAAGAAGAAGTTCTGCATCATTCGTTTTGTCAAGTTACATGCCATAATAAATTAACATCGATTTTAAGTTAGTTATTTTCGTATAGGGGAATTTGTCACGTTTTAGGCTCTTTTGTTTGACATAACTCGAGAACCACTAGTCCGAGTTAGCTGAAGCAAATTTAAAAAAATTAAGAATTGCAATTCCTTTAATCTGTATATATATAAAAGGCATGGGTGACTGACTGATCACTCCCCAGCCCAAACGGCTAAAGCTAGAACCGTGAAATTTAGAATGTAGGTTCCTTTTATGACATAGACATAGGAAATTCGGACTGCAAGGGGGTAAAATGGGCGTGGCACCGCCCCATACAACTCGAATTTTGAAATGGCTGTATTTTTTAAACCATTATAGGTACAAAGTCGAGATTTGGTACGTACATCGGGCTTATAAGAAAAAATACTTTGTTTGTGGACAGAGGGCGGTGCCACGCCCCTTTTTTAAAAAATAGTTATATTGGCCAAATAAATGGACCGATTGCAATCATATTTTCTTTGTGTGATACTGTCCATAGGGCATAGTCGAGAGTTAGTACGTATATCGGTCGTATAAGAAAAAATTATTTCTTAGTGGAAATGGGCGATGCCACGCCCCTTTTAAGAGAATTGTTATATGGGTAAAATAAATGGACTGATTGCAAATATTTTTTCTTTGTTTGATACTGTCCATAGGGCCTCTATCATAGGCTATAAAAAAACATTGTTAGACAATTGGGCGTGGCACCGCCCACACAAACCGAAATTCCAATCGGTCACATCTCACGAGCCATTAAATATATAAAGACATGATTTTGTATATATGTTACTGGCACAAGGAGGATTGCGTCTTGCTGGAAAATGAGCAGTGCCACGCCCCTTTTGTAAAAATCGTTATCTCGGCGAATAAATGGAGCGATTGCAATAAAATTTTCACTGTGTAGTACTGTCCGTAGGGCATCTACCATAGGCTACAAGAAAACATAATTAGACAAAGGGGCGTGGCAACGCCCACACAAACCAAAATTACAATCGTTCGTATTTTACGAGCGACGTAAGGTATGAATATGAGATTTCCTACATATGTAAATGCTACATGGGGGATTACGTCTCACTTGGAAATGGGCGGTGCCACGCCACTTTTGAAAAAATTGTTACGTCGGTCATATTAATAGAACGATTCTAACAACATTTGCATAATCTATATACTTAAAATTTACTACTGTCTGTAGATAGGATGATGAAATTTGGGATGGCGATTCCCATTTTCGAATAAACGTCAGTTAAGAACGGATTTTTGGAAATTCGTACTTTTAGGGGGTAAAAATTAATAATAAGGGATAAAAGTTATACAATCACCCAGACCAATCGGCTAATGTTATAATCGCGAAAATTGATAAGGAAATGCTTACTATTAAATTGGATTTATTTGTTTTTTTTTTTAAATCCAATATTTCTGGGTAAATCGAAATCGATAAAGGGATAAAAATGTTACTATGACCCAGACCAAACGGTTAATGATGTAATTATGATTATTTATACGGCCTTCCTGCATATGGAATTAGAACGAAGCAAGAAGGTATAAAACTGGTACTAAACGGCTAAGAGTATAGTCTCAAAAATTTAAGAGAATATTTTAGTTGTGTGATGTGAAGTAATTTTTCGAAATTTGTTGTTTAGTTGTAAAAATACCGAAACAGGGATAAAACTGATGATATCAGGCAGATCAAATACCTAAAGATAGGGTTACGAAAATATATATAGAATTGCTAACTAAAATATGGGGCCAGATGGGGTTTTTAGAATCTCAAACATTTAGGGGTAAATTTGCCGAATAGGGATCAAAGACCAAACGGCTAAAGCTATAATTGTATATGGGCATCTTTCCTATAGAATTGTGGGGATAACATTTTAGATGTGCGATACGAATGTTACTTTTAAAATTCGAACTTTTAGGGATAAAAAGGGACTTAAATGGTACAATCACTCAGACCAATAGGATAAATCTACTATCACATAAATGGAGTGTTCGTTTATCTTACGAAGCATTTGCATTTTGCTTAAAGCCATAAGAACGTGCATTGTAAGTACGGGTGAAGCAACGCGAGCCGGGAAAGCTAGTCTTTAATATATTTAACGTTTGCCTACATAAGCAACAGTTTCACTTTTCCATTCATCAAATGATTTTGAACTGGATTTATTTTGTAGCAGTTACAATAAAACTGTTGTACTCCGTGGCTTATGATTTACGTGGAATATAACTTATGATAATCATACGCCACCATATAGTACTTATGTTATGTCATACAAAAGAGCCTAAAACGTGACAAATTCTCCTTTACGATACATACTAACATCAAATCGATAAAAAATTATTATGGCATGTAACTTGACAAAACGAATGATGCAGAACTTCTTCTTTTTGGGGCTACTTTCACGTGCAGTTCTCAGAATTGAGTCCCAAAATCAAGTGTTGTACTGTGTTATATAATAATAACTATAACAAAATAGGGTATCTAAAGAGACAATCACTAATTTGATATCAATCGGGAAGTGGGCTTCATAATTCAGTAAGTTATTTGTAAATCTTAAGAAAAACTAAAGGGGCGCTTTTGCTTAATACCGATATATATCTGCAATTCTTTTTTTATTTTACATACTGACATTTAATTTGAAAAGGTATTACAAAACTTTATTATTAAAAATAGAACTAATGGAATTCAAATATGCTCTTCTATTGATTTGTTATAGAATACCTTCCCCGTTAGACATTATTTAAAGTTTAGTCTTTAGTTACGGTCATTTCTCTTCTTTACCTTATTCTAATGTATGTCTGTGTGTGTGTGTTCTATGTCGTTTGCGTTGTCTCTCTACCATTCGCATTTGTTTAGCTATTTTATCCCTTCATATTACCCGCGGGAGTTTTTTGTCTTTATATCTTGACTTGTTGCGCCTTTATTTCTTCCATACTAAGGCCATGATATTCTCTATTCACAATACCTCCTTTTTTAACAGATTCTTTTTCAATTCACCCATCACGACTGAGGCCTTTTCGAACGTACTACAAAAAAAAAACACAACTGAAAAAGTACTGAAATAAAACTTGCAAATTATGGTGATTTTAGCATGAAAAATGACCACTTTGCCGAGGTGATAATGAATTGGAAAAACCTTAAGGTCCCCTCAGTCTGGTCGGTCTGTCTGTCGTGTTGTTTCTATTTTGGTTTGTGTGCAATGTGCAGTTTTCGTTTCGTTTCGCTTCATAAGTAACGATAACAAGTAAGCTCATGATCTATTTTAAATCTTCAACAATTCATGGGAGAAGACAGTTTGACGGGTGATTTAAATAAAGCTGTAATTGAGTTGAGTCTTCTTGATTATTGGCATTGATCTTATGATCTCGAGGCTTCTATGAGAAGAAATGGCAAGTAGTATTTGAAAAATTGTATGGAATGTTGTGTGGTGATGGAGGAGAGGTGACTTTAGTAGAATGCCTGTAATAGACTAAGGTGGATGTGAATAGCAATAATTCGGGCGGCTATGCCAGTGAAAGTTTGTTTGAATTGCGAATGCGAATCAATACAATAGAAGTGAAACAAGTTTGGAATTTAATATACAGTTTTCTTATAAAATGGAATTGTCTTTCAGTATCCGCGCGTAGAAAAGATTTCTAAGCGCTTTGGTCTTTTGCGATCAGTAGATAGTTAGTCTACCAAGTGTAGATAACAGCTTTTTCACCTAGTCCATAAAACGAAGTTTTGGTCGCCCCCTCCTTCGCAGCCCATTAAGTTTATTGACGAAAACCTTTCGAGCTAGAACATTTCCATCCATTACTACAACGTGTCCAAGCCAGCGCATCCTGTCCATTTCAACCCGCCTGACTACGTCGATATCGTTGTACAGCTCATACAGCTCGTTGTTCTTTCGACTATGATACTCGCCGTTAACGATGGTGGGTCCAAATATTTTGCGAAGTATTTTTCTCTCGAAGACTCCCAGAATAGATTGATCCGCTTGTGTCATTACCCAGAATTCTGCGCTGTATAGCAAGACAGGTAGGTTCAGAGTCAGGTAATGTTGGATCTTTGTTCTTCGAGACTGCGCTTTGTCATTAAATCGCTTGCTTGGCGCGTATTAGCAGCGGTTTGCGGCCAATACTCGTCTATTGATTTCCAGGCTGACATTATTATTTTTGTTTAGTGCGGAGCCAAGGTAGACCAAATCATTTACCACTTCAAAGTTATAGTTGTCAACATCCATGCAGCGTCCCAGACGAGTGGCCTCTTTGTTCGTTGAAATAAATAACGTTTTTTTGTCCCCATTTATTACCAGACCCACTTCTGCCGACTGCTTTTCAATGCTCGAAAAAGCCGCAGTAACATCCCGTTATTAATGGCCAATGATATCTATATCATGGGACCGGCCGTGGCATAGTGGTTAGAACACGCGACTACCATGCGAGAGATCGCAGGTTCAAACCTGGCTCCAGTCATCTTAAAAAATTGTTCTTTCATTGTCGGCTCCCCTTGAATGTTGTTGACAGCAACTTCGCAGTATAAGTGTCAAGTCAATCGGCGTGTCTTGTAAGAGCTTCTCAAACAGTGACGTTCGCATTCGTCGATAAACAAGTAGGTGCCGTTAGTTGTTAATCTAAAAAAGAAAGCGTGTTAATTCACAACAATGCGAGAAGCTATCACATACCTCATTCATGGGGTGTAAAGGGAAATTAAGTTTTAAGTTTAAGATATCTATATCATCGGTATACGCGAGCAGCATTACCATTCCGGTTTACTGAAGCCTGCCGCATGATCATATCCATTACGATGTTAAATAGATCGCATGACAGACTATCGCCTTGTCTAAAGCCTCGCTTAGTAGAAAATGGCTCTGTCAGATTTTTGCCAATTTTCACATCCCGCAAAGTCGTATTAGCTTCGCGGCGATACCGAGCTTAGCCATAGCTGGTCAGGTCTAAAACCACACTGATAAGGTCCCATCAGGTTCGCCAGAATGGGTTTTAATCTTTCACATAACAAACTAGACAGGACCTTGTATGCGATGGGTAAAAGGCTAATCCCGCGATAGTTAGTACACACACTTAGATCGCTTTTCTTAACCACAGGACATAGAACACTCAGATTCCAATCAATGGGCTGGCATTCATTGAGCCAAATCGTGTATATGAACAAGTGCATGCATGTTACCAGCTCATCGCCGCCGTCTTTAAAAACTCTGCCGGTAGTCCATCGGCTCCCGCAGATTTATCTTGCGATCGCCGTGGTGATCTCGTTTTGGCTCGAAGGTCGACAATCTTCTCCGTCGTCTATGATTGGTGTGGATGCGTCATTTATGCTTCCTATGGGAACGGGTAGAGATCGAAAGTATTCTCTCCATATTTGCAGCACACTATGAGTGTCCTTGACTAAATTTCCGTCTCTGTCGTTACATGTGGGGATCCCTGTTCCGAAACCTTTGCCTTTAACGTTTTGTTGCACATATGCATTTTCCGCCTGAACAGGCGTTTCCACTCCCTCTTCTTTTCATTATAAAACTCCGTCACAGCACGCGTCACACCATTGACTGCTTTTTTGCCTTGTACACAGCATCCTTTTCATCAAAAATTTCGCGACATTCATCATTGTACCTGGACTTGTTGTTGCGGCAGTGGTCATAGAATTCGCAATATGCTGCCACTGTATGTCGGGGGTATGTTTGAAGTAAATGAGAAAGTTGGTTGGAGCAGGCATTGGCTATCTCGGTGGTATGCAGCTTTGGGATGCCTAGTTTCCTTTGCGGTTAGTTAAGAATGTTTTTAGCACATCTTAATCATGTGCGTACCTTGGCTGCAATTAGGTGGTGAACCGAGTCAATATTTACACCACGCATCACACGCACGTCCATAACGCTTAAGACCTGCCTTTCATCAATTACCACGTGATTTATTTTATTTCTTGTATTTTGATCGGGAGATATTCAGATTGCCTTGTGGATATCTCTATGCAGGAATCTGGCTCCACTCACTACCATATGTATTGCCGTTGCGAGACTAACAAGTCTGAATCCGTGTTGTGTAGACAGAATTTTTCGACTGCTGAACCAAGATCAGTTTCCCTTCCTATTTTAGCATTAAAATCTCCCAGAACAATTTTAATGTTATGTGCAGGACAGCGGTCATATATCTCCTCCAGGCGCTCATAGAAGGCATCTTTAATGTCGTCGTCTTTGTCTTCTGTCGAGGCACAAATCAGCGTAATGTAAAAATATTTCGCCCGAAAGCGAATAATGGCTATTCGGTCACTTACAGGATTAAACCGCGAGACCAGATGTCGAAGTCTCTTACCGACTATGCATCCATACCCAGAATCAAGTTTTTCTGCATGGCAGCTATAAAAGATGTCATAGTTCTTTCGTCGTGTGCATTTCCTTCCGTCGATCTCATTTCCTGTATAGCGGTGATGTCAGCCTTGTATTTGTCGAAACATCCGCCAGTTGAAGAGAGGCACTATCTCTGTATTGAGTTCGAACATTCCAGGTGCATATCCTTACATCATCCTTACATCGGTGGTCGTCAAATTTTGGGGGGTTTTTGGTTTTTCCTATTTGTTTTGTTCAAGGAGAGTGGCTTATTAGGCCATCGCGCCCGATTCTAATTGCTTGGGCCTGTCAAAGCCACTAAAAGAGCCTCTGTATTGAGCTTCAGTAACTTCTCTTACCTACTTCCTAAGACGCATCGGCGATAGCATGCCGTTTAGGTTACTCAACATTGCGCCTTCTTACATTTGCCACCACTGAAAACTGTTCCCGGGAAATAAGTAATCTCTCGGACGTTGTGAGCTGCTTGGGAACCTCCAAAGAGAGCTTCTGGTTATTCCCAAATGAATAATCCGAAAGACTCATATTAGAAAATTCCCAATTTCCCGAAAAGTCATATTACAATGTAATTGCCAGCGCCCCCTTGGGTTGCCATAGATACTTCGACCATCTGGAAATAGGTATCGACAATCTTGGGAGCAAGCTACTACAACTGTCGCTACTTCTACTAACCAAAAGGTACCAAATTGGATATGGTAGTATGGGACATACCTCCCATTGGCTAGGTTGAGGCTGTTCTTCACACCTCCACTACTGTGAGGGTCAGTAGCGTCCGGTTAGCATCCGGCAACCCCTAATGCAAGGCAGAAGACTCTATCTGCGATTTCGGTTTCAATTAACAACCCATGGGGTCAACTTTAAGCAGTTGTGTAACATGAAGAGATCATGCGGAAAAGTCCCTGTGTATCTAACCTCCTAGCTATGAGCTACACTAATCGGTAGGTGTTTCGCAGTGACGCTGCTCAGATTTGTGAATGAGGAACTTACTTTACAGGATTGATAGCCACTATACTGCAAAGTTGCTGTCTACAACTTCGAGGGGGATGGCATTGAAAGAAAAATGTAGATGAATGGAGACAGAAATCGGATCACTGATCTGTTTAACCATCATTCCACGGCCGGTCCCTACTTCTAAACATTGTAGTCTAATGCTTTACGGTATTATATTAATAATGTTTGTAATTTTTAAGCATGATTATAATTTGAGCATCACCACTTTGATTGGCATAATTATAAATTTGTTACCTATTTGAATTCTAACGGTCATTTAACCCTTTTTCATAAAAATACGCCCGGAGACCAAACATAGTTTTACAGCTTTATTTTTTATTTAGAAGTGCATGAGGAATATAAATAGAGTTCAATAAATTAGAATGAGAAATCATTGCAGATGAAGTGACACGTTTGTTATTCAACAAATACCCTTAGAAAATTTAGCTACTACAATAGCAACTATCGCGAGTATTGCTATAGATCCAATCCAAGAATTTGCTAACACGTGCGTACACACCAGGAGCATTGGGTTGGGCACAACCGAAACCAAAGGATACAACACCTGGAAATGAAAAAAACGAAGTTTGGTATACAACACAAACCTTTACGTAATTACAGCACACTACAAACTTACCAGCCAATTTGTAACGACCCTCGTTAACAATCAATGGACCACCACTGTCACCCTGACAGGCATCTTTGCCACCCTGTCTCACTAGACCGGCACATAACATCACGTCGGCAATCTTACTCTTGTATCGAGTAGCGCGACACTGTTGATTCGTGATAATGGGCACGGTAGCCTCTTGCAAGTAGTTCGATGTCACACCACCCTCTTTAATTAGACCCCAACCGGCGACAATGGCATTTTTGCCATCGAAATTGTGATTGGCATTGGGCAGACAGACAGGACGGACATTTGAATCGAATGGTACGGGTGATTCCAATTTTAGCAAAGCGACGTCATTGGTGATAGTAGTGGGATTGTATTGTGGATGGACAATGGTGCGAACAACCTAATAATGAAAGAAGAAGAAAACAAAAAAAACATAATACATTATAGAAATCAGCGAAAAACTTAAAGAAGAAGGAGATCCCACCACATTGAAAGGGAGTTCATAATAAGGAAGTAGAAATGAAAAGAAAAATTAGCTTCTATTTTAGTTGCGCGAGAAAAAAGAAACAGAATTACAAAATAAAAACAGACAAAAAATAGCCGCCAACAAAGCAAAAGTCATCGCAACGTGATGTGAGTAATTGCCAAGAATTGTAATTTCCGGCATGTTTGTGTCTTAAGTCTTTCGTTTTGGAATTGTTAAGAGGTATTGGATTACACAGTGGGATGGAATGGAAATGCTATGGGGAAAATGCTGTAGATGATAGGAATTGCTAAACAAAAATTTGCCATATATAACATGTATAGGTTTGTGATTTGGCTAATTTAAGAATTAATGATTAATGCGAAACGAATTGTGAAATGCAATGGTCAATTTATTTATGCAATGCTATCGATTGTTATCTATATGAGGTCTCATAATTTTAAACTGATTTTAATTGCAACCTAGATGAAGGGTTCTGTGAACTTCCTTAAATTTATTTAACCCCTATATGTTTACTAAGCCCTACATATAATGAAATCATATAAATATAAATCTTCCCTCTATATTCTCAGGATCCCTAAAACATAAACATAAATTGGTGCGTGGATGCAGGTGATGGATATATGGTGTTATGCATGCGAGCTATGTAGAATACCACTTAATATAAATGCAATTCACTTCAACTCAAATTGATTATAATACTAGCACAGCAATGTGATGTCTACTACAGCTGCCTCTCAGACCGGCACGAACTTGGATGCGGGTTCATGGCTGAAGAAAGACTTCCACGAACCCGCATCAACATCACACTGATTTACGCCCACGTCCGGACCGAAGAGAAAGATGGGGAGACTAAGGACATCTTCTACGAGTGCCTAGAAAAGACATATGACCGCTGCCCTAACCTCGACATTAAATCATTTCTGGGAGATTTGTACGCTAAATTAGGTAGGGAATGTGTTTTTAAGCCCTAAAAACTTAATTTACCTTTACACCCCATAAATGAGGTGTGGGATTTTTTCACGCATTGCTGTGAATTAACACGCTTTCTATTTTAGATTCACAACAAACGGCACCTACTTGTTTAACGACGAATGCGAACGTCACTGTTTGATAAGCTTTTTTACTAGACATGACGATAAACTCGGCACTGTTCTGCGAAATTGCTGTCGACAAATTCGAGGAGCCGTCTATGTAAGAAAATATTAGATGACTAGAGCCAGGAATCGAACAAATGTAGTCGCGTGTTCTAATAATCAAGTAACGACCGGTATTTAATCCCAATATTGGAACGGATAACGGAATGAGGTTAATAGATGTCACAGCGGCTCGAAACTTGGTGGTAAGTACCATAAGATTCATACATAGAGCGACCAAGTCAATGATGTGTTTATCGACTGAAGGCATTCTTCCATCGTAATTAACGTATGTTGGGGAGTAAAGATTCGCACAGCTGCATATCTCAGAGATATCCACAGCTTATTCCAACACATTTGCTCAAAATCTACATTACAATATCCGCACAGTGGCAACGCATGGCCCATTCTATGTTTCAAGCGGGAAAATCTATACTAGGCTACAGACAACTGCTGAAGAAGCAACATTGGAAAGGCATTTGTCTGCATATATAGCTACTTTGCATCAATTTGCAACGCGAGCTGTCGCAATAAACAGGAACACGCACTATGGCTGAGAGAGGAGCACCGCACAGGTAATGATAGTTGAAAATTCTACCAGAAAGTAAGTCATAGAGCTTATGGGTTTGGTACTGGTCTTATGTCTTAAGAGCGGGAATGTTGAAAAAGAATGCATTCGGAGAGGCTTAGCTGCAGGCCTACACAGCAGACACCACCTCCTGTGCCATGTTGCATTTTTGAACCGTCAGTAAAGACAGAAATTGAGTAAAGATGATCATTGGCCTTCGATAGTTCAGTGGAAGCGACGTAGACTAGCAATCCGAAAGTGCCGGGTTCGATTACCGGCCGGGGCACTGGCCAAATCAACATTGATGAAAAATGAAAAATTAATTTTCAAATACTTTCGAGTTCTCCAGCCATCAAAACTCATCCTAGATGCTTCCACTACAAAAATCCAGATTACGCAAGGACCAAGAATAAAGGAAAAATGATTTATCAACATCTCATATAAATCAACAAGCCAGCTGGTGCCATCTCTGTTGGAATTTGGCGGTTAAAACTCACAACAACAACACCTAACAATCCTTGACACAAGCATTGTTATCTACAAAGGAACGAAACAGAGTTGCCCACAATGATCGTAAGATAATCAGAATATATATGCCCGATCGAGTGCCAATAAATTGAAAATCGGTAAAAAGAATTATCACCCCAGCTATCCACCAGCTGTTACAACAATAACAACAACAACGGAAATTGAGTCGCCATAAGGAGTAACGCCGTCATTCCATTGCAACCTTTCCATAATTTAAACGTTTTCTTTAAGGAAATTCACACATTTAAAAAAAAAGAAAAGCCTTTGCCGTAAAGCGGGAAAATCTTCTCATGATCATATATGGATTGATAGGGTACTGGCCATTCAAAAAGACGCGGAGGCTATTATGCGATGTGGAATTGATACTAGCAAATGAATAACCATATGTGTGGATAGCCCGGCTGCTATAAAAGTGATCAATTCTCTATTGTATAAATGAAATTTGGTAAGGAATAGTAAGAAGAAGTTTAGTGGACTAAAACCTCTGGATGTCAGTCTCTGTTGCGTTCCAGGGCATTTGCGAGATTCCTTGTAACGAATCAGCTAACCTATGTCTGATCATGACTCTTTAGAGGATGCCTACCCGCCCTTTGTTTACCTTTTTGACTTAGTGGAGAATTGGATGTGGGAAACATCATAACCGACTGCATGAGTGCTAGATCGCTGAGGCCCGAATACAGCAGATCCCGACCAGCGTACATGGTTGGCCTGTGCAGGAGTGACCTGACTCTGGCCTGTGGAATTCTAACAGGCCATTGCAAATGGGATAGATCAATTCTGGACTATAGACGTGTGTGTGTGAGGACGAGGAGAAGTCCGAGACGATGAACAACTTTTTTGTAGCTGCCACGCTCGAGCCCCTAGGAGGCTAAGACACTGGGGTGAGAGTTACATAGTCTCTCTACTCAGGAGGCGATTTAATACGTTTCTTGCGGTGTCTTCTACGGCTTAATGGGTTAAGAAAACAACTGGTGTTCCCACGATTATTCTTTCCCTCACCTCCTTCCTTCTTTATCCCCCATTCCTTTCTAACGGACAATCACAATGGATCAGCAGATTACGGTGTGTAGTGTGTTCTGGTTTATACCAGATTGCACGAGTCCACAACCAAACCTAACCTTACCTACTGTTCGACATCTGATTTTATGGAAATTAGAAAAGTAATAAATTGGAATCAAAACAACAAAGCTTCTGGTGCTAATGGACTGCCATTTGAAGTTGGAGTTTCGCTGTATCCAGTGTATACAAAGAGAGATGCTAGTGTATGTTCCGACCACATTGGTAAAAGCCTTCTACGCATTGTCAACGAACTGATCGGTGCCTATCAGTTTGGCTTAAGACCTAGAAAATCTACGATAGATCAGATATTAAGATCTTAACATACTTAACTTAATTTCCCTTTGCACCCCATGAATGAGGTATGGGATAGCTTCTCGCGTTGTTGTGAATTAACACGCTTTCTATTTTTAGATTCACAACTAACGGCACCTACTTGTTTATCGACGAATGCGAACGTCACTGTTTGAGAAGCTCTTACTAGACACGACGATTGAATCGATGCATTCGAGGGGAGCCGACAATGAAAGAAATTTTTTTTTTTTAAGATGACTGGAGCCAGGTTTGAACCTGCGATCTCCCGCATGGTAGTCGCGTGTTCTAACCACTATGCCACGGCCGGTGGCACTTCGGCAAATATTGAAATACACCGTGAAAAACAAATCGACATATACCACCTCTGTGTTTCTTATATAGCCGCAATAAACTTTTTGAAGCATTGTCTGAGTTTGGTATACATGCTAAACTGATTCGTCTTTGCAAAATTACGATTACTGAAACGTCGGTCGTCTACCCTATTAAACATTGCAATGGAAAAAGTAAAGCTGCAGTAAACACAACTGATATTCAATAAAAGACACATGCCTCTTGCGTATGCCGGTGATATCGATATTAGTGGACGAAGTGTAAAAAATACTAAACCTCTGAGAGAATCCGTTAATGATAAAAACTATAACTTCGAAACAAACAACAATGGATACCTCGAAATCGCCTAGCCCGCAACGAGAACCACCAATGTATCTATTTCTGGCCCTGCGGTGGCAAAAAAACGTTAGTAAATTTGGTTTCAACCTTAAGAACTCCGAACAAGAAGTCTAAATATGGTGCTACGGTCGGCCGGGCTTATGCTCAAGGTACTTTTGCATTCCTGCCCGAATAGGTAAGGAACAGCATTTGCTGTGCCACGTAGTAGCCATGGTAAAACTTAAAGTTACGCGAGTAGACTAAGAGTCTGATGCTCGATAGACACGGATCTGGATGTCCCTTGATACCATACGAGTCTTGCATCTCTCACTGCCCATCAATGCTATCTCTTATTCGAAGACTAATTTAAGAGTTTAGAAAGATCCAAGCCTCCAACAAGTGTTTACATAATACCGCAGATAAGCATGAACATTCTAACGAGTTTTTTCCTTTTATGCGATAGGAGGATATAATTGTTTATATCTTCTTTGAGGTACGATCTAAGCCATAGTATGCCTATCTCAAAATTTTATATGTTTGTAACTTTCCTGCTGGGCCTGTATTGGCAATGATGGTAACATTAGTGATATCGTTGGAAACTAGCCTGACGGAGTGTTAACCCACTTACTGAGGGTAGTAGAAAAGATGCTTGGTCAGCTTGAGAAGGAGCTTGCTCCTTGCGAAGTTGGAGTGGAGAAATGGTCTGTGTTTTTATTAGAGGTCTATTTATAAACTGAGTAAATCTGAGACGTCGGAAAAGGTCGGCCGGATGGGGAATCTCGGTTACTACCTAGATGGCGACGTAGGCATCTTGGATGAAGATAAGGCATAATATGATAAAATAACAAGTGATTTATCACTTAAAGTAGCAAATAATAAGAGAGGGGGCCAAATCAGACTGAGTACATCTGTTGTAAATATCGATATACGATAACGTATGGACCACGAGCTATACCGGCTATACCCGTACAAGGAAATCGATGTGGTAAAACGTACAAAGATGAAACGCATGAGCTGGCTAGGGCATGTTGCTAGAATGCCTGAAAATTTCCAAAAAGGAAAGATACTTGATACTGCGCTGGTAGGCCAAGGAAGAAGAGGGAGACCGAAACTCCGGTGGAGGGACCAAGTGGAGGAGACATTATCAAAACTTCGAGTTTCCAACTGGTGAAAGCGCGCGCAGATAGCAATGTATGTAATATGGCTGACATGTACGTAGACCTACGGAACTCAGGTCTTTCATTTAGTCTTGTATAGTGTTATGTGCAGTTTCTTTTTTGGTTGAACGGCCACCAGTTACTTTCACCCTTGACCATTTTTCCACATACCTCACTGTGCTTACAACTTTTGATACTGGTTTGTAACTTAAGACATTTTGGTTTTGTTCTTTTCAATCCCTTTTTGTTTTTTGATGGTTTTAAGACCGCTCTTCTTAACAAATTTCTTTACAAATAATTTTAATGTCGCCCTTCTCACAGCCAAGGAGCTGCTGCCAGGAGACTAGTTATGCATTGCATGCAGTTTTGTTTCTCACCTGTCTTGTAATGCCAGGATTGCTAGATGATCTGTCCAATTGCAGTAAACGTATTGTTATCTTATCACGATTATTGTGTACACAATGTGCGGCAGTCAACACGTAACGATCATTAATCAAAGAGCCACCACAGAAGAGACGCAAATAATGGCGACCCTTGACCAGCTGGGCAGTCCAGGGATATTTGTTGGTGCGCACCTGTGTGCCGCCAACGATACGATTGCCATTTGGTGCACCACAGACTGAAAAGAGAGAAAAAGGAAGAAAGATGCCATGAAATATAATGAGTGTAGAGCCCACGACATATGCGCGGCGATTTATAAAGAAAGCTTAGGTCAGCAGGAATTGTTTTTTTTTATTCTGAAGGGAACTTACAGCACTGTTGGCTACATGTGTTACGCTTGGGGCCTGACTTTAGTTCTTCACTGCCGTAGGAACTCACAAGATGCTCAAAATGTTCGGCCAATGTATTGTCATTGCGTTGCACCAATTCGTTGCTGTCGGCGTTGGGCTTATCGTAAACGTACGCTGCCTGGACCGTCACCCATATAAGTGCAAATATGGCAAAGAATTTCATTTTGCCCGTTTCAAGTTTTCAACTTTCTTAATCTTTAGCAACTGAGCTCTTTCACCTGCTCAGTTGAAATGTTTGAACTGTGCAAACATTCGCCACTTCTTATAGTTTCTCGGTATATTGAATTTCAGCATTTCATTTTACCATCATCATCTTTGATTGTCCACAACAACAACAACAATAACAATACGATCATAAAAATCCCAACGTTTTGGGTTAAATCATATTCTTAGCCATTAAAATAAAACTTTCTTTGTTTCTTTGAGGGCCTATCAAGTGGTTTGCTCCAGACATTCACTTTATCACATATACCGACGACCGCTTCTTCCCTTGAAGAAGAAGCTTTATAAAATGCAAATGAAATCTTTGAAACAATTTCATTGTTACAAATTCGCACAAATATTACTAAGCGTACGACATAACCTGATTTATAAACTAATTTGCGTTTTATTGATGTTTGGGGGGAGGTGGAGGGTATTGTGATTGGGATTTTATTGCTGTACGGGTGCCATTGTTTGTTTTGTTAAGCGATTTATGTGAGACCGGCCAAATCGCTGAATATCTGTAGTATAGTAATAATTTTGATATGTTGTATATACAGCAAGTCCAAAATATTAACGGAAGCATAAAGGCACTCAGGTGCGTACATAAAACTCATGGCAGGGTTTAGAAAACAGTTGGGGGTTTTTAAACAATCGTTGTCTTTGTTTTAAACTTTAAGGATTATAATAATTTAGTACCTAGTAGAGTATTAACCTATTAGTGCTCTACGCAATTTCACATAACTTTCCAAATGTTTAATTTTAATTAGCACAGTTTATGGCTAACTATTAAAATATTGAATTTGCATATCTATATATAAAACTAGAATGAAATTTGCAAGATCGGTTATTTTTAGTATCGGATTAATATTTGACTAAACTTTATTGTGATAAGAATGCAAAAAAGAATTAATATCAACAATAAAAGTCTTTGATCGTTTAGCCAATTTTCTGAATAATTTGATATTCTAACACAAATTCATGCAAACATTTGTTGTTTTTTTTTTGGAAAATTAATATTGTTTACCTTTCTTGTTTTAAGCTCAATCACCGCCACATATGTATATTATCGATATCCGTGGCATATCGGGACCGGCCGTTTCATAGTGGTTAGAACACGCGACTACCATGCGGGAGATCGCAGGTTCAAACCTGGCTCCAGTTATCTTAAAAAAAAAAATAAATAAAATTTTCTTTCATTGTCGGTTCCCCTCGAATGTTGTTGACAGCAACTTCGCAGTATTAAGCGTCGATTCAATCGTCGTGTCTAGTAAGAGCTTCTCAATCAGTGACGTTCGCATTTGTCGATAAACAAGTAGGTGCCGTTAGTTGTGAATCTAAAAATAGAAAGCGTGTTAATTCACAACAACGCGAGAAGCTATCCCATACCTCATTCATGGGGTGCAAAGGGAAATAAAGTTATTAAGTTATCCAATAAAGCTATATGGAAGAAAGCTATGAAAACATCCAATAAAGCTATCAAAACATTATATCTGCTTATATAGGAAGTTTTGAAATTTGGAAGGAAATTCTAGGAAACTTTATCAATGTTTTGAAATTTACGACAAATTCTATTGTTTTAAAATAAAAACTAGTAAGGTAATTATCTTCGGCTATGCTGAGGCTTAGGTGCCCTTTACCATTAGTAAGAAAGTAAGAAAGTTTCAGTCGGGAAACCCGACTTGCATATACCCCAATAAAACATAAAATTTTCTAGTATATTGATATTACTACTCGATTTCTAAAGTGGGCGGAGTGGTACATTTGTCTGGGAGGTACCAGAAGGGGCGTGTCTAAACTTCCAATTTGTTTTCCAAAACTTTATCCTGTTATAGCTACTAAATACAGAATTTGGCCACGATCGCGTTGAATATATGGATCCATCTCTGAAGTGAGCGGAAAGGTACATTTGTCTGGGAAGTACCAGAAGGGGCGTGGCTAGACTTCTAGTGTTTTTTTCCAAAACTTTATCCTGTTATAACTTTTCTAAATACAGAATTTGGGTACGATCCCGTTGGGTGTATTGAAATTATTACTCGATTTCTAAAGTGGGCGAAATGATGTATGTGTATGGGAGGTATAAGAAGGGGCTAGGCCAAAATGGAGGAGTTTTGTATGGGAGGTGAGAGTAGTTTTTGTCCGATTTAACTCATCTTAGAAATTAACCTCCGTTAGAGAATATAAGTTTATGTTGCAAATTTCAGCAAGATGACTCATAAATTAAGTCTGTTACCGCGGGACAGACAGACGGACACCTCTAAGCAGTGGGAGTTTTGTATGGGAGGTAAGAGTATTTTTTTTACTTAACTTAAAACAAACCTCTGCTTAGAGGATATAAGATTGTATGCCAAATTTCAGCAAGATAGCTCATATGATAAGTCTGGAATCGCGGGACAGACAGACGGACAGCTCCAAAAAGAGGGAGTTGTGTATGTGGGGAGGTGAGAGCAGTTTTTGTCCGATTTTACTTATCTTATTAAAAAAAAGATAATAATTTCCCTTTGCACCTAATGAATGTGGTATGGGGTAGCTTCTCGCTTTGTTGTGAATTAACAAGCTTTCTATTTTGAGATTCACAACTAACGGCACCTACTTGTTTATCGACGAATGCGAACGTCACTATTTGAGAAGCTCTTACTAGACACGCCGATTAACTCGACACTTATACTGCGAAGTTGCTGTCAACAACATTCGAGGGGAGCCGACAATGAAAGAACAATGTTTGTCTTTTTTATTTTTAAGATGACTGGAGCCAGGTTTGAACCTGCGATCTCCCGCGTGGTAGTCGCGTGTTCTAATCACTATGCCACGGCCGGTCCCGATTTACTTATCTAGGAATTTAATAATCGCTTGAGGGATAGAAGCTTGCGTACGAAATATCAGTTCGATAGCTTTTAAGCTACGGCTGTGATAGTGTAGACAGACAGATGGACGCCCTCACAAAAGGAGGAGTTGGTAACCGAGGTGGGAGTAGTTTTTTCTGATCTTACTGATCTTAGAACTAAACCTCCCCTTAGAGAATATAGGCTGGCGTATCAAATTTTAGCTCGATATTTCCTAAAGTACGGATGTAATCGTGGGGGCAAATAGACAGACACCCCAAAAAGGGGGAGTTTTGTATGGTAGTTGGGAGTATTTTTTGTCCAATTTTGCTCCAATATATAATTTATCTCCGCTAAAAGGATAAAAGTTTGTACACAAAATTTCAGCTTGACAGACATAGGGACACCCCCAAAAAGGGTGAGTTTGTGTGGGAGGTGTAAGTAGTATTTGTCCGATCTTTCTCATAATGGAGTTTAACCTCCTTTGAGAGGATATAAGCTTGCATATTAAATTGCAGGTCGATATTTCCAAAACAACGGCTGTAATCGAGGGAGAGTTTGTATGGGAGTTGATTAAAGTTTTTGTCCGATCTTGATCATTATAGAACATAACATCCGCTTAGAGAATGGAAGTTGGTATACCAAATTTTAGCTCTATATCACATTAACTATTGCACGATCTTGCTCATCTCAGAACTCAATCTTCGCTTTGAGGATACAAGCTTGAGATCAAAATTTAGCTCGTTAGCTCTTTTAATATGGCTGCAATCGCAGGGACAAAAGTCATAAGGTGGTTTTGTGTGAGAGATGGGAGTGGCTTTTGGAGAGTTTGCATGGGAGGTGCAAGTAGTTTTTGATCGATCTTGCTGTGTGCCAGGTGCCCGTTGGGAAGTTATGGAAAAAATAATAATTTTCCAAAAATAGTTCATTTTGTATTGGAGATACCAGAAGCGGTAAAGCGATATTGTCTATATTCTTATCTGAATCAAATTTCATAAGCGTACATCTTACGCAAAATTTGACAGAATCCAGTGTTTCGATCAATTCGATCATTTATATGAGAGGTGCCAGAAGGGTTGTGGCAAAGATTAGAGTATTCTATTAAAAGATAATTAAACTGACCAAATCCAAATATCTTCCAGTTGTTCGTGCGAAAGTTATGAAAGAAATATTGCTTATTCAAAATAGGTAGTTTTGTATGGGAGATACCAGAAGGGGTGGGGCTATTGTGCCCATTTACAATGTCATTACTTCATTTTGTAAAACATTAACACTGGTAATTTGTCATAACGATCAGTTAAGGTTTACTTGAGTTATCCTGCTCACGAGCCATACAGCCAGCCAGACGGTCAATCATCTTAAAAAGTCCTGAAACGACTTGAGGACTAACTCGTCTCCTTTAATGCGTTACACTTTTTCTCGTATCAAATGATATACACCCTGAGCATAATCATCCCTGAGGGATGATGGTATAAAATGTGTAGGGATTGGAGAATCAGACTACCTTTTTATACCATCACCCTTAGGGATGAGGGTATATATCATTAGATACGACCCAAAAGTGTAACACATAGTCTGTCTGTCTGTCTGTCTGTCTGTTTGTAAAACATTAACACTGGTAATTTGTCATAACGATCAGTTAAGGTTTACTTGAGTTATCCTGCTCACGAGCCATACAGCCAGCCAGACGGTCAATCATCTTAAAAAGTCCTGAAACGACTTGAGGACTAACTCGTCTCCTTTAATGCGTTACACTTTTTCTCGTATCGAATGATATACACCCTGAGCATAATCATCCCTGAGGGATGATGGTATAAAATGTGTAGGGATTGGAGAAACAGACTACCTTTTTATACCATCACCCTTAGGGATGAGGGTATATATCATGAGATACGACCCAAAAGTGTAACACATAGTCTGTCTGTCTGTCTGTCTGTCTGTCTGTCTGTCTGTCTGTCTGTCTGTCTGTCTGTCTGTCTGTCTGTCTGTCTGTCTGTCTGTCTGTCTGTCCGGCTGGTTCGCACGATAACTTTCGAAAGACGCAACCAAATGTCTTGAAATTTTGCACGAGTTAATATTTCCCCAAAACTCCTTACGGTATTGCAAATGGGCTACATGGCTCCGCCCCTTCTGGTACCTACCATACAAATACACCATTCCTCCCACTTTAGAATTCGAGTTATAATATCAATACACCCAACGGGATCGTACCCAAATTCTGTACTTAGTAAAGCTATTACAGGATAAAGTTTTGGAAAAAAATTGAAAGTATAGCCACGCCCCTTCTGGTACCCCCAGGAGTAATAATATCAATAAATCCATCGCGCTCGTACCCTAATTCTTAATTTAGTAAAGCTATAGCAGGATACAGTTTTTGAGAAAAAAACTGAAGTCTACCAACACCCCATCTGGTACCTCCCACACACATCTGGTTCCGCCCACCTTAGAAATCGATTAATATTATTATTAGAACTACCGCAATCGTGACCAAATTCTGTATTTAGTAAAGCTCAAGCAGGATAAAGTTTTGGAGAAAAAATCTGGAAGTGTAGACACGCCCATTCTGGTACCTCCCATACAAATGTACCTTTCCGCCCACTTTAGAGATGGAATAATAATATCAATACACTTGACACGATCGTGCCCCAATTCTGTATTTTATTAAGTTATAACAGGATAAAGTTTTGGAGAAAAAATTGGAAGTCTAGCGGCGCCCCTTATGGGACCTCCCATACAAATGTACCTTTCCGCCCACTTCAGAGATGGAGTAATAATATCAATACATCCAACGCTATCGTGCCCAAACTCTGTATTTAGTAAAGCTATAACAGGATACAGTTTTGGAGGATAAACCTAGAAGTCTAGACACGCCCCTTCTATTACCTCCCATACAAATTGACCACTCCACCCACTTTAGAAATCGAGTAATAATATTAATATAATAGCAATTTTTTTTATTTTACTGAGGGTGATGATATATGTAAGTCGGGTCGCCCGACTGAAACTTTCTTACTGGTTCTTATATACTTGTATGCGCTAAATATGACGTCAAAATTTTGTCATAACAAAAAATTAGATTAGTTTAGGTTAATTAGGCAGCCATGTTGAACACAGCTCACTTAGGTCCTAGTATGAGTCCCGATTTTCGCACCAAATGTTCCTATTCTATTCGGCCAACGTCGCTGTCAAGCCATTTCGTTGCTCTGATGAAGGCATGGATATTCCGCAAATCGCCTACGGATAGACAGGTATTGTCTAGAAGTGTCCGATGACACTTCGTTTCCATATATGTCCCCATGTCCTGGAACCCATGTTAGGGTAACCGTCGAATGTCTCGCTATCTCCTCAAGAGACGACATTTCACGAACATTTATCGAAGAGGTGTACACGTTCTCTAGGGATCTGATAGCCGCATTACTCAAGGGCGTAGCCAGGATCTCGGCCAGGGGGGGGGCTGAAGGTTTTCTTTTTTTTAACTTATTTTTAAAATAAAAAAATTAAAAGTTTAACTACATAATAAAAAATAAGTACATAATGATAAATGTATATAAAACATATAACAAAAAGAAATAAATTTATTAGAAAGAATTAAAATTAAAGACCTCATGTTTTTCAGTATCATAAACGTAAATTTGTAATTATCTTAACCGTTTTGTTTTCATGTGTATTTTTTATTCTTCAGACGAACTTTGTTGAGTCTATTCCATGTAAGTTATGTGTCTTTATAATCAAAAGCCAAATAGATTGTAGAATCATCGGCTGTCCAGAACCGGTCACATCGCGCATTTGCGAGAAGATTGACAAAACTTCAAAAAACTTAATTTTTGTTTGAAAAGAACAAGTTACTTAAATGGCGTTGCTATTGGAGGTGGTAATTTATACTCTTTAGATTCCCTGTAACATTTCGAAATTTTAAAAGGCCCGAATAGTGATAAAACCGTGACCATCCCTCAGGCCAAACGGTTTAAGCTATCACAGTGAAAATCTGTATAAGCAAGATTCTTAGATAACTAGAGAGCAGCGTGAAGGAATTTTTCGAAACTCGTACTTTAGGGACTAAAAAGGGCCACAAAGAGTAAAACTGGTACCAGACAATACAACGGCTTAATCTAGAATCAAGAAAATATTTGAGAGCTTGCTTCATATACAATTAGATTCGAATTTAAGGGAATATAATACCATAAAGTAATAAAAATGGTGTCACCACCTAGACCAAACGGCTAAAGCTATAGTAGCGAAAATCTACATGGACTTTCTCTCAATAAAATTAGAGAGCAGCACGAAGCGATTTTTTAAAATTCGTACTTTTAGTGCTAAAAACGGCCCAAAAAAGTAATAAAACTGGTGCAATCACCGAGACCAAACGGATTAAGGTAGAATCGCGAAAATCGGGTTGAATGTTTATTTTATGAAGTAAATTGTAGGATATTTCGAATTTTGTACTTTTAGGGTGAAAAGAGACCGAAAAAGGGATAAAACTGTAACCATCACCCAGATCAAAGGCTAATGGTAGAATTGCGAAAATTAGGGTGTTCTTGTTTTATTGGGCAAGTAAGTTTTTCAAAATCCCTACTTTTATGGAAGAAAAGTTGGAAAAGAGATAAAATTGGTACAATCAGTCAAATTGGTGCATACATGGGCATATTCGCTCTAGAATTAGAAGAGATTTCTTAAAAAAAAATTTCGAAATTCGTACTATTGGTATTAAAAATGAGAGAAATATAATCACCGCTAAGACCAAACGGCCAATGGCGAGTTATGCGATGTTTACCAGAAAGTAGCAGCGGAGTAATGCTAGCCCGGAAAGATATGTAGACTAGCTTGGTTGGACCAAATCCGTCTGCCTAGAAATGGAAAATTTGGTGTGAATATTCAAATATTTCCTTTGAGTCCTGTCAATTGTTCTTCTATTTTCCAACTCCATGTAGTGTATAAAAAAATAATGTAATTGTGTTACAAATTATATAAATGTAACAAATTTTTACTATAGTTTTCAATTTGTAGGGGGGGGCAGCTGCCCCCCCCTGCTCCTACCTGGCTACGCCCTTGGCATTACTATCAGTAAGAATATGATTATTGCCTTCCAATATCCCAAGATACTGAATTTTCTCTACAGCTATTCTAATGGCCAACTCTTCCGAAAAGATTCCACAGCCCGTTTTTTCCTTTGATTTTGAATCGTCCGTGAAAATTAGGATGACATCCTCCCCAAAGTTTAGGGCATTATCATTATTATTATAGTAGGTCCTATCCGGGACGTTCCTTGTAAAACCCGGATCGAGGGATTTGTATCTCCGTGTAAATAGCACCAGTTCTGTTTTACTCAAAGTTTTGTTTTTTTAGGTTGTTTTAAAAACCTGACGTGATTGGGATAAACAGATTTCTTACTCAGTTTCTATGATCTTACAAATATAAAATGGTCATGGTGTGGTTTTTTCTCCTGCTCAGGATTGGTGACAATTTTGCACAGGCACACAAAAAAAATGTCATGTGAGGTCAAGGAGAGACCATGACTAATTTAAGTTTTTGAAAACAAAACAGACGTTTCGCATCAAAGAAAAGGGTTATCTGATTAACCAACGCTGCTGTATAACTTACGAAAAAAAATTATAAAAACTGATTTCGCAGAGTCTCCCGCAATAAAAATCAAAAATTTCGCGTACCGCTAAAGATATTGTTAAAGATAGACTTGTGCTTATCAACTTTGCTGAACATCACTTTACGATATTCGGATATTTAGATTGTCGAATGAATGAAAAAGACAAGATTAATATGCAATTTCGCCTAAACGAAATTAAACTTACTTTAAATCGATATACCTCGCTTCCTTGGCATAAACCAGCGATACAGCGGGACATTTTTTTTGGACCGATTAAGATTTTCCAGTAAGCAGAACCCCCGCCGATCACTGACTCCTACAATTTGACGCAGTGCGTTATTACAAAGCCTTTTAACCACATCCTTAAAGTTTTAAGTACTATGCATTAAAAATGTCACTTGCACCCTTTTTCCTAATCATATTATACAAAATTTCATTTAGTGTTTCCCCTGGTATTCAACACCCTTTTTATGCACATCACAAGTACTTCTCACAAAAAAGGTGAAGCCATTAATTAAATATAATCGAAAAAATATTATTACTTTTCACACACGCCTTTCACGCCATTGCAAAAACCAAACCAATAACAACAACAACAAAAAACCGTTCAAGAATTAAGGCTAAAACGTATTACAATATTCTTCTGAGTCCATTAACAAACACAACACCATCAAAGCCAAATATATATTCTACCACCCGCTTTTTTTTTTGTTGGTGCTCCAGCCCAAGACAAATATTTTTATTTCACATGAGATGTTATTAAAAAGCAATATACGATACCAAACCACATGAAACTGTATTACGAAAAGTGATCATCTTACAACATTCCATTACTACCGCCAGCATCAGGTTAAGGTTGTTCTGAATTTGGTTCGAAATGAACGTTTAAGAGCATCTTAAAAGTGTATGATGGCGCTGCCGCTGCCACTGTTGCCATTACCGCCTTGCCGGTGTTGTTGTCGTTGTTATTGTGGCTGTTTTATAATAATAATGATTGAGAAAACACGCATAAAACGCATTTTAAAAGACGACCTTTATTCGTAATAATATTTCAATGGAAAAACATGCACCACGCTTCAAAATGAGGTGGTACCAACTTTAATATTTAAGATGTTGCGGAGAAATGCCGCCGGTTGTTGTCTGATATGCTACCATGTGCATGGACAGTGGTGTGGGAGCAGCTATTATATACATATTTTGGTTGGCATGACGGACTTTGTGTTATATATTACAGCTCAGCTATGTAATGGAAGCAAAACGTGGAAATTTTGAGTTTTGTAGCAAAAGTGTGATTGAATAATAACTTTAACTAAAAAAGAAAAACTAGATAATGGAATATTTATTATGACCCGAAGAAACAATCTTAAACTTAAACTTAATTTCCCTTTACACCCCATGAATGAGTTATGGGATAGCTTCTGGCGTTTTTGTGAATTAACACGTTTTCTATTTTAAATTCATAACAAACGACACCTGCTGTTTATCGACGCATGCGAACGTCATTGTTTGAGAAGCTTTTCCTAGACATGCCGATTGATTGGACACTTATACTACGACATTGCTTTTGACAACATCGAGGGGCCAGCAATAAAAGAAAAATGTAGATGACTGGAGGCGGTAATCGAACCCGGGATCACCCGCATGGTAGTCACGTGTTCTAACCACTATGTCATTGATGGATAATCTCATTAAAATCTTGGCCGCAACTACACTGTAGCTCGTCTTCACATAACTCGAATAAGAAAATCCAGAGGAGTGATATCACACGATTTATGCGAGCTGAAACGCGGGCCTCAATTTTAAGCAAAAAAAGGCCAATGTGATGCGCACAGTGTCGAATCGATAGGTTACGATCTTCAGTCACACTGTTCGCTACAGTCGCAATATTCTCCTCATAACGAACAGGTTGTGGCCGTTTATGTACAACACAATTTTTTCTTTTTATTATTCTATCGGTGGCCGCACGTAGAAAAACTTCTGAGCGCTTCGGTATCTTGCAATCAAGTTTAGATAAAAGTTATTAACCTGACTCATTCACTGAAATTTTGGTCGCAACCTTCTGAACGGCTCATCGAGTTTTTTGCCCCAGTTTGTTCGATCTAAAGCATTTTCATTCATTCCGACAGGCAAAGTATTCGATCTATTTCTGAGCTGTAAAGCAAGACATGTAAAGGGTGTCCCAACAAGAACGCAATTTTTAAATCTGGCAACATTCGAAGTATCATTGTTTGACATTTGAACAATTGTTATTGTTTGCTAGTAGAAAGTACGAGGTTAGTAAAAATGGAGCGCTACACGAATGAACAACGCATTCTCATTGTGAAATTGTTTTACCAAAATGGTGAAAGTTTTGCGGCTACAGTTCGCAAATTGCGATCAATTTGGGGTCACAATAATGCTCCAAAAGAGTCAACTGTAAAGAGATTAATGGATAAATTTGTCGAGACAGGGTCTGTTAGTGATGTAAAGACAACAACGCACCATCGACCAGGTCGATCGACCGAAAATGTCGCAGCTGTACGTGATGATGTCGTATGAGGCAGGTCAAGCGCAAACAATCAACGGTGTTCGGTGATAGCCAGTTTTTTCTTGCCTCGAATTGAAAAAATGAATGTGGAGGGCATGTGGTTCCAACATGGTGCCACATGTCATACAGCCAGAGAAACAATTCAATTGCAGCATCAGTCATTTCCCGGTCGTGTTATTTCGCGTTTTGGAGATCAGAATTGGCTGCCTAGATCGTGCGATTTAACACCATTAGATTTTTTTCTTTGGGGTTTTTTGAAGTCGATGGTTTACGCGAATAAGCCGACGACGACTCAAGCCTTAAAAGAGGAAATTGGACGCTGCATTAATGAAACGGTCATTGAAAATTTCATTAAAAGATCGAGTGCATGCCAGCAAAGTTTCACGATTTTTTTTTAAAATATCTGTGTTTTATTTAAAATTTAAAAATTGCGCTCTTGTTGGGACACCCTTTAGTACTAGTGTCTGGTAGAGTTTGATCTTTGTTCGTCAAGAGAGGGCTTTGCCATGAAATCGCATGCTTAGCGCATGGTAGCAGAGGTTTGCAATCAAAACTCGTATCTTAAGTATTCAATACTAGCTTATCATTGCTTGAAGAGGTCGCAGTAACATCCTGCTATCATCGGCTAATCATAACATTATCATTCTTCTTCTTTTTAATTAGCAGCAGCATTGTTCCGCTTGTGTCATTGCCTAGGATTCTGCGCTGTATACCAAGACAGGTAGGATCAGAGTCTTGTAGAGTTGGATCTTTCTTATTCGAGAGAGCGCTTTGTCATTAAATCGCTTGCTTAGTGCATAGTAGCATTGGTTTGCGATCAATACTCTTCTTTTCATTTCCAGGCTTACATTATTATTTTTGTTTATGGCGCAGCCAAGGTAGTTATAAAGTTATAGTTGTCGATGTCCACGCAGCGTCCCACACGAGTGGACTCTTTGTATCGGTATATGCGAGCAGCATGTGACTTTTGTTGAAGATGGTACTATTTGTGTTTACTATTAGCCTTCCGCATGATCATCTCCATTGATCATCTCCATTACGATGTTTAAGAGATCGCAAGACAGACTATCGCCTTGTCTAAAGCCTCGATTGGTAGAAAATGGCTCTGTTAGATTTTTTTTCCAATTTTCACTGAAGACTTCGTGTCAGTCAGTGTCATCCCGCAAAGTCGTATTAGCACCGCCATAGCATCTAACAATTTTTGACTTATCGGACTGTCAAATGCAGCTTTGTAGTCGATGAACAGATGGTAGGTGTCGATCTGCATTTTTTGGGCTTTCTCCACAGTGTGAATATCTGGTCCGTCGCAGATTAACCAGGTCTAAAGCCATACAGATGAGGTCCAATCAGGTTCCCCAAATGGGCGTTAGTCTTTCATGTAACACACTAGACAGGACCTTGTATGCGATGGGTCAAAGGGCTAATCCCGCGATAGTTGGTGCACACACTTGGATCGCCTTTCTTAAGCACAGTAAATATAACACTCAGATTCCATGCATTCCTTAAGCCAAATCGTGTTTATGAGCTGGTCCATGCATGTCGCCAGCTCATCGCCACCGACTTTAAAAAGCCTCTGCCGGTAGTCCATCGGATACCGTAGTTTAATTATTGTTAAGCCTTGAGATCGCCGTGCTGATCTCGTTTTGGCTCGGTGGCGAACAATCTACTCCCTTGTCTATTATTGGTGATTTTTTCACTTATGTTGCTTTCGGGAACGAGTAGAGATCGAAAGTGTTCCCTCCATATTTGCAGCACACTCTGAGTCTCCGTCAAAATATGAAATGAAAATATGAAAACATGAAAATATGAAAATATGAAAATATGAAAATATGAAAATATGAAAATATGAAAATATGAAAATATGAAAATATGAAAATATGAAAATATGAAAATATGAAAATATGAAAATATGAAAATATGAAAATATGAAAATATGAAAATATGAAAATATGAAAATATGAAAATATGAAAGTATGAAAATATGAAAATATGAAAATATGAAAATATGAAAATATGAAAATATGAAAATATGAAAATATGAAAATATGAAAATATGAAAATATGAAAATATGAAAATATGAAAATATGAAAATATGAAAATATGAAAATATGAAAATATGAAAATATGAAAATATGAAAATATGTAAAAATGTAAAAATGTAAATATGAAAATATGAAAATATGAAAATATGAAAATATGAAAATATGAAAATATAAAAATATGAAAATATGAAAATATGCAAATATGAAAATATGAAAATATGCAAATATGAAAATATGAAAATATTTTGTATCGATGTTGCCTTGTGGATATATTTATGTAGGGATCTGGTTCCTCTCACAACCATTTTTCTTGCCGATGCGAAACGAACCAGTCTAAAACTGTCATCGGAGGTGTTGATGTGTAGATTGTATTCCGATTGCTGAACCAAAAGCATATTTGCTTCCAATTTTGACGTTACAATCTTCCAGATCAATTTTAATAACATGGCCAGGGCAGCGATCTTATATTTCCTCCAGAATCTTATAAAATGCATTTTTACTGTCATCTTCTATTAGTTTCCCGGAGGCATGTAGCGTAGTAGTGAACTATGCATATCCTGTATGGCGGTATTGTTATTTGTAGATGATGCTTCAGTGGTATCGTTGAATATCCAGAGGCATTTCCCGGGGAACACGTGATATATCGAACGTGGTGAGCTGTTTGCGAACCTTTGCTTAGAGTTTGTGGTCATTTCTAAGTGAATGACGTTCAGAAAACTGAATTTAGAATATATCCCATTTTCCTTAGACAATTTTCAAGACTTACAATCGTCAAATGTTTCAAATATAAATTTCTATTCATCAGTACTTCGACAAAAAAACTGTCAATTTTACTGTGCATTGATTTTATTTTGCCCACTGTCGTCGTTACTATTGTGGCTGCTGCTACCTCCTTCCTAATGAAGTCTCAGTGATAAGTACAACAACAACTCCATCAATATGGTCAATTCTTTAATGCCAATACATAACATATGTCCTCAGGGGTACAAAAGAGAAGAACCCAGAACAAGGAGAAGAGTTCTAAATCAGAACACTCAGACTCAGATGTAAAGCACCCTTTAAGGTAAGGTCTTCGAACAAAGGCCAACATCATTTGCAATATATAAAAATTAATAAACAAAAATGATAAATTAGTAGCGTTTAACGAACCCTTAGAATGTAACCACAACATACGATAAAGTCGATAAATGTTTTTGGCGCTGCGGCAGCCAACTCTTTTTAGCAAAAAAGAAGCTTACCTTTTCAATGAATCCCTACTTTTAGCTGTTGTCGCAATTTTGTCATATTTAATTTTTTGTTTTTTTTTTTTTTTTATTTTTGTGCTTAAGCCGATAGTGTTACATACATACCGCAGGGTATACGTACGCAACATTAAACTTGATGTGGCGGTGAATGTTTTCTTAAGCATAATATTTTAGTTTTTTAGTTTAATGTCACACCGGAAAAACTGAATGGGATTTTAATTAAAAAGCGCTTGCCGCATTATTGCTCTAATTCCACCCTTTCCAGGTTTGACGGCCAAGATCGGGGAGTATTTGAAAGTTTGATCGTCGTGTAGCCAAACCGTCACGCCACTGGCGCTATGGCACTAAAGACACAAATTATACATAATTTTAGATGTTACATAGTCATCAGACATACATACGCACGAGCTTAGGCGAGCGATAACTTTTACTTTTAATATTTATGCTTTGAATAAAATATGTTAATGTGATCTTTGATATGTTTTTACATATTTTATGAGGCAGAGCGCGGGTACATTGATCCTATATGTTTCTTATCTAATTTGCATAGCTTTTATAGTTTAGCATGATTAGCAATATTCATCATTTTGTTAAGTCAATTAGTAATGTTGAAAAGAAATTTATACTAAACTAAATTGTATGCACTATGATTTATACATTTGATTTATATGTTTTGATATTTACTAAATCGAAATAAGTGCAAAGAATGACAAAATAAATAAAAGACTTCGACTAATGGTCTGCTACTATTTATCAATTGAGTGAAATTTGCACGCGCTACACTTTAGTGTGTCAGAAGTTTTCTATTAATTAAGCTAAGTGGTCTTAGGAAAGTTATATGTATTTCGGAGAAAGATTTATTAACTTGTTATTGTTTTTTTTTATTTGGTTTTTTGTTATTTAAGAACATTTACAAATGAATGTGTGACGGCTGATTTGGCGTTTGCCCAAATCTAAGTCATCATTGCTCATAGCGATGGCTTCTTTACTAACATCGTATTATTGAAGGCTTATAGTTTTTCGAAACAATATGACTCTTACACAATTCAATCAACACCTATCTCCCTCGATGTTGTCAATCGGCAAGTCTAGTAGTTGTTCTCATTCGTTTATAAACAAGTAGGTTCTGTTTGTTGTGAATCTACAAACATAATGCATGTTAATTTACAATAACATGAGTTATTATCCCATAACTCATTATTTTCAATTTGCAACTTAACCTTTCAAACATTGCCACGCATATATGCATATATGGGACCGGCCGTGGCATATTGGTTAGAACACGCGACTACCATGCGGGAGATCGCAGTTTCAAACCTGGCTCCAGTCATCTTAAAAAGTTGTCTCTTTCATTGTCGGCTCCCCTCGAATGTTGTTGACAGCAACTTCGCAGTATTAAGTGTCGAATCAATCGGCGTTTCTAGTAAAACTGCCTGATGTATAGACAATAGTTTGATACAGTTTTAAAGTCAAATACTGAAGTGCGCGGGCAGCGCCTCGGAACTTTTTACAGACGTGGTTCCAAATAGCCTGGTCATATCTCTAGACGAACTGCAACATACTGTGAAATTTTGAGGACGATCAAACTAATACTATGGCAATTATAACGATTTATTTTGAAAGGGGCGTAGAGCAGCCCACTTCCACTCTGCCTGTAATTCATACTGTACCAACAGCTTATATAACAAATCTTATTTTCTAACCTCTGTTATCTCATGAGATATATCCAGTTTAAATTGTATGGGCGGTACCACACCCCTTTTTCCAATCACAACTAAGTATAGGCAAGGACTACCAACAGGTCATCAGTACCACTTTGTAAAATTTTTGCATTAATTTGCGTTTTAGATAAGCCGTCAGAGCTTTTTTTGAAAAGGGGGCGTGGCAACACCTTCTTCCACCCTGGCTTTAATTCATACTGCACCACCAACATATATACAAAATCCCATCTTCTAGCACTGATAGCTCATGAGATATAGCCTTATTAACTTTCAAGTTGTATGAGCGTTGGCACGCCCCTCTATCCAATCGCAACCATGTATAGCCAAGGATTATCAACAGGTCATCAGTACCACTTTGTAAAATTTTCGTATCAATTTGCCTGTTAGAAAAGTTGTCAAAAACCGATTTGAAAAGGAGGCGTGGCACCGCCCACTTCCACTCTGGCTGTAATTCATACTGCACCAACAACATATATACCAAATCTCATCTTCATGGCTATGATAGTGAGGTATAGCATGAGATATAGCCTTTTTAACTTTCAAGTTGTATGAGCGTTGGCACGCCCCTTTATCCAATTACAATCAAGTAGTGCCAAGGACTGCCAACAGGTCATCAGTACCACTTTGTAAAATTTTCGTATCAATCGCTATATTAAAAAAGGCGTTAAAGCGATTTTTGAAAAGGGGGCGTGGCACCTTCCACTTACACCCTGACTGTAATTTATACTGCACCAATGATATATATACCTAATCTAATCTTCACACTTTTGATAGATCATGAGCTACAGACGTTTAAAGTTTTAAGATGTAGGCCTGGCCCACTGAACCGATTCCGCCCAATTTGTTTACAAATTTTGAAAATTGAGCGTGGCACCTTCCACTTACACCCTGGCTGTAATTTATACTGCACTAATGATATATATACCTAATCTAATCTTCACACTTTTGATAGATCATGTGCTACAAACGTTTAAAGTTTCAAGATGTAAGCCACGCCCACTGATCCGATTCCGCCCATTTCGTTGGATTACGAATTTTGGTGCCAAATGCATGCACACAAATTTTCAAGGCGATTGGTGGAACAGTCCTCCAGATATTGTGTTTTCAAAAATTAGTTCCAATGGGAGGGGCGACGCCCACTTGATATATCAAAAATTAATGTAGCCTATTTTCATGGGACCGGACGTGGCCTAGTGGTTAGAACACGCGATTGCCATGCGGGAGATCACTGGTTTAACTCCTGGTTCAAGCGTGTTAATTCACAACAACGCGAGAAGCTATCCCATTCCTCATTCATGGGGTGTAAAGGGAAATTAAGTAAGTTTTCACATAGGTACCACATAGGTACATTATGTGAAATCAGTCTCCAGTCGTTCAGAGTACATAAAAAATGCGAACAGTCAATCAAACAAACAAACACAAACTCATTTTTAAATATCTGTGGTGAAAAAGAAAAAGAGCTTAAAATTTCATTATTTTGGAAGATAGCTTTTTAAATTAAATAATTTCTGAATTGGAATGTACAACAGTGTGTTCCTTAATTAGCAATGTTGCGGTAGATGACTTTAGCTTTTACTAAAAGCAACAGAATCCTGCTAAATCCTGCAGACTTAAGCAGTTTTTCCTTATCAGCAAAGAAATATAGTAGATTCGGTTGACGCATTGCAGATAACATTTGTTACTAACACAAGCAACTTATTTATAGATATTTAGATTAATATAGATATCTAGATTAATATATTTTTAATGAAATTGAACTTTATATAAAGTATGTGTCTTAAGTCTTTTGTTTTTAGAGTAACATGATGAATGCTCATAAAATTATTATCCCAATTTCGTTTTGATCACGTCACCTGGCCAATAACCTACTACCGCATCTTAGCAACGAAATTCAGAAATTCACATGAAATTTTTTTTTTTGAAAATGTGTATCATCAATTTTTCTTTACGCTCGTATACATCAAACTAAATCTTCTTTAAGAAATCTGCAACTTGCAATTAATCATCATACCCGTGAGTAGAGGCACATCAGGCCAACCAATATCATGATTCATTTTATGGCTAAACATCTTAGCCTGGTAAACAATACACACCTACTGTCAACTTAGGTAAATAAATACGTTCCCACTCTTGTGCATGCGCAGCAATATGAACAAGACATGGGACAGACAGACGGACACAGAGATAGACTAAGCAACCTATAGACAGATACACAGACAGACACTTCAGCACAAGAACATTATAATTTAACATGTTTGTTAGCATAAATTATAATAATTACAATTTGTTTGTAATTTACTCTGTCTGTTACGCATTCAAGCGTCCCTTTTATGGGCTTAAGATAACAGCCGACGTGAATAAATCTCTATGCAATCCTTTTACCGCAATTTGCTTTCGTTGTACCTTTTCTTCCCTTTGACGGGCTGGTGGTCACAAGATGATGATAAATGTATGTATGGACAGAGGATGATGGCATCTTAGCTATTGGTTGTTGGTGATCTATGGGGTAAAGCCACTTGAAAGTGATGTCGAGAAGGTATAAACTTGAAAGCTATTTTAAACTAATTTTAATAAGTTAAAGATTCATGTGAAGGATTACCTGTGGCCGCAGTTGTTGCTGCCTATGCTCGTCTACTGCCGCAGACACTTGACAAGTGTTAGCCAACTCTCTATAGCCGCATGTCTAGCACGTTCAGCCTAATTTTAGCTGAGTCTCTTACCTCTGTACCCTCTTTGCGACGGACAATGGATTAAGGTGTCTGCAATGGGTCATCATTATCATCAAGTGTTTAGATTGTTATGAATAAGTGATGATGATTGTGGTTGTTGTAGGTTATCTTTTTATTTTTTCTCTTTGTATTGCCTTAAACTATTAAACACTTTGGGAGCACGAGACGTGGCGGCTTGAGGAAAATAAAATCGCAATATAGATACTGTTGTCGTTACTTGCAGCTTTATTCGATTTTGTAGATATTGTATTTGTTATCAATGATGAACTTAAATAAGTTTGAAATTTATTTAAATATATATGTCTGTGGTTCACTTTACTTGAATAATTGCGGATGGCTATCAAATCGGATATATAAAATTGTTGATTGTTTACACAACCTTTTTAATAGAGCTTGAGGTGCTTTTTTTTTGTTTTTTGAGATTTGAGTAGTGAAACTTTTTTATATACAAAAAGTACTTTTCAAAGCCGTGGGCAATATCAAAAGAAAGTGAAAATGTAAAACGGTTAAGAAAGTTTACATAATTTGTATTTAGAAGTTGTATGCTTGACAATAATTCGGTTTGATGACCAGAGCAAAGAGAGACTTTTCGCACTGACATCGGAGGAATGTTGCCTGTGATTTACCGAAACCTATGTAAATTAAAAAAAATAGTATGTTAATATATGGGTCAAATAAGGAAGACTAAGCGGAGGCCCTGGTGAAACTTTTGTCTATCCACAGAGAGCAATAGCCAGACTGCACGGTTCAAGTACTATCATTCGAAGTACTCACCGTGTAAGGGATTTTTAATGAAAGCTGATGGAACGTGAATCTTTTCGTCTAAAGAATCACTCTATATTCTCCTAGGCACCAACTTTCCTAACAATGACTTTAACAGTTGCCATCAGCTAGGACTGTCAGGTAGAAGTGAGCTTACCTTAAATACAGTCCCTCATCAAATGCTTTACGCCCTATAATTGACGGAATAGTTCCAGCGCAATTACAGTAGGCCTTATACTTATCTTGTAGTTGGTTAGAAGTAATTTTCAGGGGCTGCGTCATACTGGGCGTAATTCCCAACATTTGGAAGCAAACCAAAGTGGTATTCATCTCGAAACTAGCAAATTATCATACCAAATATCATGACTGTTACGCACTGGAAGAGCGCGGGAAAAAATAAAACACAACCTCTTCTACTGAAGGTTCTTAGGGAACTCAATTTATTATAATATGGTTTCTTACAACTAAACATTCTACATTCTAATCTAACCTAAAGTAAACAAAATACATACAATATTTATTACCTGATGTTGTTGTAATGTGTACACAAGCGTTGGTCCCTTTTCTTATCTATTTAAACATTCCCGAAACGATCGAGTAAAGTAGGTACACACTTTCTACGCACATTGCAACAACAACATGGGAAAATACTCAATATTTGTTGATTGTGTGGAACAACAACAAGCAACAAAATCTATTAATATATGAGATCAGTACATAACTGAACATTCTGCCGGCCTTAAAAGATCCTAATCTTTTAACAAACTCTTTATTTGATTTACTTTTGTTTCACTTACTCTACCCTACATAATACCAGACATTACAACGGCAGCAGGTAGGTAAATTAATATGTTGAGAGTCGTCTAGTAGAGTTGGAAATTCATGGATGGATGGCCGTAAATTAGGATCAAGAAATATGTACACCAAAATCTTTGCATTTGAGTAATAAACCCATTAAAGAATTGGAAAAACACATTAAGCGTCAGTTTCTTTACAGTATACGGCCTTAAGTTGTCTTCCTTTTTCACAGGTAGCGTCTCTAATGCATTCGCTACAGACGTTTAAAGTTTTAAGATGTAGGCCTGGCCCACTGAACCGATTCCGCCCAATTTGTTTACAAATTTTGAAAATTGAGCGTGGCACCTTCCACTTACACCCTGGCTGTAATTTATACTGCACTAATGATATATATACCTAATCTAATCTTCACACTTTTGATAGATCATGTGCTACAAACGTTTAAAGTTTCAAGATGTAAGCCACGCCCACTGATCCGATTCCGCCCATTTCGTTGGATTACGAATTTTGGTGCCAAATGCATGCACACAAATTTTCAAGGCGATTGGTGGAACAGTCCTCCAGATATTGTGTTTTCAAAAATTAGTTCCAATGGGAGGGGCGACGCCCACTTGATATATCAAAAATTAATGTAGCCTATTTTCATGGGACCGGACGTGGCCTAGTGGTTAGAACACGCGATTGCCATGCGGGAGATCACTGGTTTAACTCCTGGTTCAAGCGTGTTAATTCACAACAACGCGAGAAGCTATCCCATTCCTCATTCATGGGGTGTAAAGGGAAATTAAGTAAGTTTTCACATAGGTACCACATAGGTACATTATGTGAAATCAGTCTCCAGTCGTTCAGAGTACATAAAAAATGCGAACAGTCAATCAAACAAACAAACACAAACTCATTTTTAAATATCTGTGGTGAAAAAGAAAAAGAGCTTAAAATTTCATTATTTTGGAAGATAGCTTTTTAAATTAAATAATTTCTGAATTGGAATGTACAACAGTGTGTTCCTTAATTAGCAATGTTGCGGTAGATGACTTTAGCTTTTACTAAAAGCAACAGAATCCTGCTAAATCCTGCAGACTTAAGCAGTTTTTCCTTATCAGCAAAGAAATATAGTAGATTCGGTTGACGCATTGCAGATAACATTTGTTACTAACACAAGCAACTTATTTATAGATATTTAGATTAATATAGATATCTAGATTAATATATTTTTAATGAAATTGAACTTTATATAAAGTATGTGTCTTAAGTCTTTTGTTTTTAGAGTAACATGATGAATGCTCATAAAATTATTATCCCAATTTCGTTTTGATCACGTCACCTGGCCAATAACCTACTACCGCATCTTAGCAACGAAATTCAGAAATTCACATGAAATTTTTTTTTTGAAAATGTGTATCATCAATTTTTCTTTACGCTCGTATACATCAAACTAAATCTTCTTTAAGAAATCTGCAACTTGCAATTAATCATCATACCCGTGAGTAGAGGCACATCAGGCCAACCAATATCATGATTCATTTTATGGCTAAACATCTTAGCCTGGTAAACAATACACACCTACTGTCAACTTAGGTAAATAAATACGTTCCCACTCTTGTGCATGCGCAGCAATATGAACAAGACATGGGACAGACAGACGGACACAGAGATAGACTAAGCAACCTATAGACAGATACACAGACAGACACTTCAGCACAAGAACATTATAATTTAACATGTTTGTTAGCATAAATTATAATAATTACAATTTGTTTGTAATTTACTCTGTCTGTTACGCATTCAAGCGTCCCTTTTATGGGCTTAAGATAACAGCCGACGTGAATAAATCTCTATGCAATCCTTTTACCGCAATTTGCTTTCGTTGTACCTTTTCTTCCCTTTGACGGGCTGGTGGTCACAAGATGATGATAAATGTATGTATGGACAGAGGATGATGGCATCTTAGCTATTGGTTGTTGGTGATCTATGGGGTAAAGCCACTTGAAAGTGATGTCGAGAAGGTATAAACTTGAAAGCTATTTTAAACTAATTTTAATAAGTTAAAGATTCATGTGAAGGATTACCTGTGGCCGCAGTTGTTGCTGCCTATGCTCGTCTACTGCCGCAGACACTTGACAAGTGTTAGCCAACTCTCTATAGCCGCATGTCTAGCACGTTCAGCCTAATTTTAGCTGAGTCTCTTACCTCTGTACCCTCTTTGCGACGGACAATGGATTAAGGTGTCTGCAATGGGTCATCATTATCATCAAGTGTTTAGATTGTTATGAATAAGTGATGATGATTGTGGTTGTTGTAGGTTATCTTTTTATTTTTTCTCTTTGTATTGCCTTAAACTATTAAACACTTTGGGAGCACGAGACGTGGCGGCTTGAGGAAAATAAAATCGCAATATAGATACTGTTGTCGTTACTTGCAGCTTTATTCGATTTTGTAGATATTGTATTTGTTATCAATGATGAACTTAAATAAGTTTGAAATTTATTTAAATATATATGTCTGTGGTTCACTTTACTTGAATAATTGCGGATGGCTATCAAATCGGATATATAAAATTGTTGATTGTTTACACAACCTTTTTAATAGAGCTTGAGGTGCTTTTTTTTTGTTTTTTGAGATTTGAGTAGTGAAACTTTTTTATATACAAAAAGTACTTTTCAAAGCCGTGGGCAATATCAAAAGAAAGTGAAAATGTAAAACGGTTAAGAAAGTTTACATAATTTGTATTTAGAAGTTGTATGCTTGACAATAATTCGGTTTGATGACCAGAGCAAAGAGAGACTTTTCGCACTGACATCGGAGGAATGTTGCCTGTGATTTACCGAAACCTATGTAAATTAAAAAAAATAGTATGTTAATATATGGGTCAAATAAGGAAGACTAAGCGGAGGCCCTGGTGAAACTTTTGTCTATCCACAGAGAGCAATAGCCAGACTGCACGGTTCAAGTACTATCATTCGAAGTACTCACCGTGTAAGGGATTTTTAATGAAAGCTGATGGAACGTGAATCTTTTCGTCTAAAGAATCACTCTATATTCTCCTAGGCACCAACTTTCCTAACAATGACTTTAACAGTTGCCATCAGCTAGGACTGTCAGGTAGAAGTGAGCTTACCTTAAATACAGTCCCTCATCAAATGCTTTACGCCCTATAATTGACGGAATAGTTCCAGCGCAATTACAGTAGGCCTTATACTTATCTTGTAGTTGGTTAGAAGTAATTTTCAGGGGCTGCGTCATACTGGGCGTAATTCCCAACATTTGGAAGCAAACCAAAGTGGTATTCATCTCGAAACTAGCAAATTATCATACCAAATATCATGACTGTTACGCACTGGAAGAGCGCGGGAAAAAATAAAACACAACCTCTTCTACTGAAGGTTCTTAGGGAACTCAATTTATTATAATATGGTTTCTTACAACTAAACATTCTACATTCTAATCTAACCTAAAGTAAACAAAATACATACAATATTTATTACCTGATGTTGTTGTAATGTGTACACAAGCGTTGGTCCCTTTTCTTATCTATTTAAACATTCCCGAAACGATCGAGTAAAGTAGGTACACACTTTCTACGCACATTGCAACAACAACATGGGAAAATACTCAATATTTGTTGATTGTGTGGAACAACAACAAGCAACAAAATCTATTAATATATGAGATCAGTACATAACTGAACATTCTGCCGGCCTTAAAAGATCCTAATCTTTTAACAAACTCTTTATTTGATTTACTTTTGTTTCACTTACTCTACCCTACATAATACCAGACATTACAACGGCAGCAGGTAGGTAAATTAATATGTTGAGAGTCGTCTAGTAGAGTTGGAAATTCATGGATGGATGGCCGTAAATTAGGATCAAGAAATATGTACACCAAAATCTTTGCATTTGAGTAATAAACCCATTAAAGAATTGGAAAAACACATTAAGCGTCAGTTTCTTTACAGTATACGGCCTTAAGTTGTCTTCCTTTTTCACAGGTAGCGTCTCTAATGCATTCGCTTCATAATGTTCTCCGTCTAGAATGCGCACATGACAATCGACTTTGCTCCTTTGTAGAATTTGACACTTCTGTATGATGTCAATAATGATGACGATTGGAAATGACTCATCAATGTAAAATATGACAATATTCATTGTGACTCGAACGAGCTCCACAGAAGAAAACTCCAACGTTGAATTTATAGTCATCCTTCTATCCGCTGAGTTGACGATCGATTACATTAAACCAATCATTTGTTCATCACCCATAAACTGCTTGAAACATCTGCATCTCTTCACCTCTGATCCTTTGAGCTTCTGCTAATATTTACCATTATGTCCAACGCTGTTTCTGTCAATTCCACCGTTGCTTTCTGGTTGAAGAAAATACCTATTTCTTTGTAAATATCTTACTTATTACATCTTTTGCCGGACTTGTATTGTAAGAAATGACAACAATTATTATTTCTTTATTACATTGCAATTTGTTTTTTTATTTGTTGGACTTAACATTGCCAACAAAGTTCATAATACATTTTCATTTTATTTTGCTTTTGATTTTACATTTTATTTATTTTGTTGTATGTTATTGTCCATACATGAATGATTTGATTCTTTATTTAAATCATCTATGGTAGGAAAAGGACAAACATTGCGGACTGACAAGTCTCCCCATTGCTGGTCCTTACGTCTACTTTTTATTAAAGCCATCCGAATTAATGATCTTTCGGATGACCCTCCCCCGCCTGCAGCTTTTTAGCGGAAGAGTCCTCATTTTAGGAGGAGGATGTTTCCTAGTAAAACATTATTACTATGTTGAAAAACTTTCCTATGTTTGGTGTTCAGTCAAATATAATATTTGTTCTTCTACCACAAATATCCGTAGCTATTTGGAAGCAATTTTATAAAATGTTACTACCACAATTTACTCCATCTTGGAAATTTAAATTATGGCAGCACCATGTATTTCATTAATTTAAAATAATATTCTGCTACGTTGGTAACTTTTTTTTTTTATATATATATATTCGATGGTGGACTGCATTGTATTGCAAGTCCGAAGGATTTACCAATTTTTCAGGCCTGCCTTTCAGGACGATAGGATTCCCGAAGGATTTACCAAACTAAGGTTATTTCTACCTATAAATAATTTGGCCTTCAAAGAACGATACCTCTGCTTAAGAAAATCAACAGCACTAACTGGTTTGGAAATGTCCGAGATTTTCGCAGAAGGTACTCAAACTTGTATCTTAATATACATCAGTTTCCTTTGCACTACTTAACACCACACCACACTTAATAAAACGTTAGTTGTATCCATATACTGGAAAATATATCCATATACTCATCCATCATAACATCCAAAAACGTTGTGTTACATATCTGAAAGGATTTACCAATTTTTCAGGCCTGCCTTTACAAACTAAGGGATTCTTGAAGTTTACCAAACAAAGGCTATTTCTACCTATAAATAATTTGGTCTTCAAAGAACGGTACATATGTAAGAAAATCAATAGCCTAACCACCTTTGGACAATTGCTAGTTTTCTTAGATGTAACTCAAACTGGATCGCTAAATATGAATCCAGTATCCCATGTAATACAAAGCAAGTTGATTTTTTTTCACCAAGTTTTTTGAATGCTAGGAGAAGTATATCGTGATATAAATCTAACTTGTGCTTCAATTTATAACGATTTTTTCGTAATTTGTTTAATTTTTAATTTATACTTCCTAATAGCTATTTTTAGCGGAAATTGTGGGAAATTAAGAGTTCCATATATTGGAAAATTAGTTTCAACTGATTTAAATGAACACAAAACAAAAAGAATGATTTATAATTGGTCTTTTGCCATACGACTTTCAGGCGCGACCGACGAATTTGTACGATAAAGGAGTTCATCTTTCCCCCCTTGAAAAACACTAATGTCGTGGTGGGGGTACGAACTATTACAATTCCTCATCGTTTCCCACACCTTTTCGACTAAATTTGGTATGAATATAAGTCTAAGGTGACAATGGGAGGAGTTCCCCATCATTTGCATCAAACTTCTCCTCTTTAATGAAGAAATTGACACAAGAAAATACAACGCACATCTCTTCCAGCACAACACCGCTTTGAGCAACACTGCTCATGAAATTACATCACTATTTTAAGATTATTTTATTTAAAAAATCACTTTATTAATTTATTTAAGAAGTTTGCGAACTCTCACAGGGGTCACCAAAATAGTTAACCATATATTATTAGAAGCTGCGCGAACTTTCACAGGGGTCACCAAATGATGAACCAAAAATTAACAGAAGTTTTTGTGATTTTTCACAGGGGTCACCAAATGGTTAACCAAATATTAATAGAAGCTGCGCGAACTTTCACAGGGGTCACCAAATGTTACGCACTGGAAGAGCGCGGGAAAAAATAAAACACAACCTCTTCTACTGAAGGTTCTTAGGGAACTCAATTTATTATAATATGGTTTCTTACAACTAAACATTCTACATTCTAATCTAACCTAAAGTAAACAAAATACATACAATATTTATTACCTGATGTTGTTGTAATGTGTACACAAGCGTTGGTCCCTTTTCTTATCTATTTAAACATTCCCGAAACGATCGAGTAAAGTAGGTACACACTTTCTACGCACATTGCAACAACAACATGGGAAAATACTCAATATTTGTTGATTGTGTGGAACAACAACAAGCAACAAAATCTATTAATATATGAGATCAGTACATAACTGAACAATGACAAAAGACTTTCGACCGATCAATCTCTCATCTTTTGTCCTTAAAACATTTGTGATGTTATTAGTAATACATGTTATTAGTAATCTTCCACAGAATTTTCTATCAAGATCTCAGCATGGAAGGTAAACTGAGACAGCTTTCCAGCCTGTAGTCAGTACAGTTGAGAACTGCCTCCAGGAAAAGATATACTCTCTGGGGAGTATACTCTTTCCTAGACATCGAGAGAGCCTTCAGTAATATTTTACCAATTTAAAAAAACTTAATTTCCCTTTACACCCTATGAATTAGGTATGGGATAGCCACTCGCGTTGTTGTGAATTAACACGCATTCTATTTTTAGATTTACAATTCATCTAGATTCATCTACTTGTTTATCGGCGAATGCGAACGTCGCTGTTTAAGAAGCTTTTACTAGACATGCCGATTGACTCAATATTTATACTGCGAAGTTGCTGACGACAATACCGAGGGGGCCGGCAATAATAAAAAAAAATATTGTTTTTTTTAGATAACTGGAGCCAGGAGTTGAACCTGGGATCTTCCGTATGGTAGTCGCGTGTTCTAACCATCATGCCACGGCCGGTTCTAATATTTTACTAACAGCTGAATGTGGATTGGAACGCCACTTGAGGGACACCCTTGCACAGTGGTTCCGCCCATAGGCCAAAAATCAAAAAACTAATCACAAAATATTAAAATAAAATGTAAACAAATTATCTCTTAAATGTCCAATCTTCATAATGGTAAACCGGATTCTTCTGAAAATCTAACGGGACTTTTTAAAAATAGAATTTAATCATGAACATTTGTTCGCGCTTTTTTACGTTGGTCGAATAATTTAAAACAAGAGTGCACTTCAAAAGGGATTGCTCATTGCATAAGTCTAAAAAAATTAATTATTTTTAATGGATTTTAAAATTAAAAGTATTTATTTAATCTCAACAAATTTATAAAAAACTTTAATCTCAACATATTTTTGGGAAAATTAATATTTCTCTCATAACATTTAAACGAAAAACTGGAGTATACTTGAATGTGGTCAGTTGGATTACCTTGTAATCCGACGCAAAACCTCGGAAAACCGAAATATTAGCTTCAGACGGTTTTAGATACATATCATTTTTGTAAGAGATATTGAATTGAACTTTTTATAACTGTTGTTAGTTTTGCTACATGTCTGCAAACTTCTGGCCATACGACCGAGAGTCCCATTCCCGATCGTTTACGCTACATAAGTAATTTCTTTTTCAATTTCATTAACTCGAGAGTAAAACAATGTCGTACATAGGGTGAGGGTATTTATCAGTCAGTTCACCTCATTGGAATTCCTGTACTGGCTTAAATAGTTTTTAAGAGCCCTGCTGAACATTTCAGCTCTGTACTACCATTAGAAGTATTTTTGGCCGCGCCTCCATACAAGCGGATCCACTGTGCCTTGTGAAGATTTCTGTCTCCACTTCTATGGTAAACTTCAGTCAATGAACTGCGTTTAGAATTAGTGATGGTCAAATGCCAACTGAGACGGTATATAGTATATAGTCAGATATCGAAAAGGACATCGAGAGAGCGTTCAGTAATATTTTACCTACAGCAATCTTAAAATTATTACATGATATGAGGGTTAACAGTTTAGTGACTCAATTAAGTGGGCTGAATGAGGATGGGTTAAAATTTCTATGTACGTTACCTCAGGGACACTTCAGGTTATAGTTTACTTCAGTCAATAAACTGATTTTCGAATTAGTAATGCTCGAATGTCATGTACTCCTATGATCTTACCAAGTACTTAACATTCGCACAAACCGTATATGTATTATAGAATTAACCGGGACCGCCAACAGCAGATTATATCCAAATTCACTTAAAACTTAGTTCATCCTATTTTCACGCAAATATAAAATACCAAAATTTGAGCTAATGTCACACTTAATGGTGTGCAATTGCAGTTGGCAGAGCAAGTCAGGTTTATAGGGATTATCCACGATAGAAAACTGTCTTGGAAATCCAATGTCGAGAAGAGGATCAAACCAGGAATGAAAATAGGCTGCCTACATTTCTGATATATCAATTGGGCGTGGCCCGCCCATTGGACCCAGTTTTTTTACAAAATTTTTACAAAGTGGTACTGATGACCTGTTGATAGTCCCTGCCTATACTTGGTTGTGATTTGATACAGGGGTGTGGCACCACCCGCAGTATTAATTACAGCCAAATAGGAAGCGGGCAGTGTCACGCCCCTTTTCAAATATCGCTCTGACGGCTTTTCTAATAGACCAATTTAATAAAAATTGTCAAAGTGGTACTGATGACCTGTTGATAGTCCTTGGCTATACTTGGTTGTGATTGGAAAAATGGGCGTGGTACAGCCCATGAATATATCTCACTACCATGGGCTACCAGAGGTAGGAAAATGAGATTTGTTATATATGTTGCTGGTACAGTATGAATTACAGCCAGGGTTGAAGAGGGCTGTGCCACTCCCCTTTTAAAATAAACTGTTATAACTGTTATAGTACTAGTTTGATCGTTCTCAAAATTTCACAGTATGTTGCAGTTCGCCTAGAGATATGAACAGGCTATGTGGAACCAACTTAGTAAGAAGTGTCTAGACGCTACCCGCGCATTTCAATATTTGACTTTTAATCTATTTGAAACAATTGTCGAGCATAAAAAGCGTTTTTAAACTACTTTGTAATGATATAGCACTTCTGACAGTAAGAAAATTCTTTGAAATATATTATAAGTTAATATGCAATAGCGAAGCATTGCCGGGACCACTAGTGTTTACATATTTATGATGACCAGTACCACAAAAACTTAAATAATATTATGTCATAAAAAACATTATAGTACAGACACACACCCGCTTTCTAAGTTTCCAGCCTAATAAATAGCAAATATTTATACTATTCATTTTCTTACATATCTTCTGCAATTTTATCATCTTATTATTATCTCTGCGGACAACGCCCTTTAGCTGATGTTGTTGTTGGTTCCTCTTTTTCTTTTGGCCAAATATTTAAATTAATTATTATACAAATAAAATGTACATTTTCATGCCGAAAATCGTGTGTTCTTTGCCTGATCCCAAGCTTGCTGATAATATGCTAACAATCTAGCAGCAAGTGGACAAGACCTTAAAGATGATAAAGTGTACGCTAGTGGAAACTAGAATCCAACCATAAAATATTCATCTAACGACATCCAACTGAAACATGCAAAGGGCAAAGTTATACCCAGACGGACGCGTGAACGGATGGGACCATGGCCAGAGTCAGGAACAAAAAACCATAGATAGTTATTTAAGCATGATTTGCAGAATGAAAGAAAAAAAACGAAAAAAAGATGCCTAAGCGTAAAAAGATTACAAACATTTAATATCGAAGCAACAGCACAGAAAAAAACCTAGAAAAAATAACAAATATGTAAAAAGATACATTTTTTTCTAAGCAGAGTGATCGTAATGGAATGTTGAACTTATGGACACGCTCTTGGCCCTTGAGACATGAAAATGAAATGGCAGAAAAAGAATGAATAGTGGTATACAAGTGGCAAGATACACTGTGAGAAGCCAGGAAGACAGGAAAAAAACGGAAGAAAGTAATCTAAAGTCACATGAGAGGGACATTATTAATAGTGGTGGGAAGGGCACAAACACATGCACTCAGGATAGAATATTTGATGTGTTTTTAAAAAGGCAAGGTGTGATCAGCTAAGACGTAATGGTTACATGTTTTTTAATTATAATTACTTTATATTGATTCAATTTGCTGCTATAATTGTGATGTTATGATTTAAGTTTCAGATTAATGAAAGCAACTTCAATAATAGTCATGGGTTTAACGTTGCTTTATTCTAATTCAGATACTTACTTAAATAACACAGTACATCATTTTGGGACTCAATTTTGAGAATTGCAGATGAAATTAGCCCCAAAAATAAGAACATCTGCATCATTCGTTTTGTCAAGTTGGCTGAATTAATAATTATATAAAAATACAGAAAAACGCTTAGACCGCACCATCGTATGGTCTTTAAAATATTATTGCAGCCAACTTGACAAAATGAATGATACAGAAGTTCTTATTTGAGTCCCAAAATCATTGTTATGTACTGTGTTATTTCGCAATAAAGTATCGTGTGCTATGTATGACGTAGCATCAAACTTAGATAATTACACAGTACAACACATGATTTTGGGACTCAATTCTGAGAACTGCATGTGAAATAAGCCCCAGAAAAAAGAAGTTCTGCATCATTCGTTTTGTCAAGTTACATGCCATAATAATTTAATATCGAAATGAAATTAGTAAATATCGTATAGGGGAATTTGTCACATTTTACATCTACAAGATAGGTATTAGGTCTTTTGTAATTGCGTGGGCATTATTCCGTCAACTCCGGCTGATTGAAATGGTTTAAAGGATTTGGTGGCCCATATCAAATACTTCCTGCTCACTGTTGACCAAACCGTATTTATGGTAGACGGACTTCCAACTGACATTTCTGGCTGACCGACTTTGTTAAGACCACTTTCTTAATTAAATTTAGAAATATTTGGTGTATTTACTGATACAGTCGAACAAATGGATATTGAGTTATACTGAAATGTCCAAAAATTTACATCTTCTCAACAATTTTTTTTTATTTTATCATGGAAATGTTTATTACAACTATTATTGTAACAAGAAGACCATTATACATCACAATAACATATTGGTAATACTGATGTCGATTTTTTTCATTTTGTTGCATAGTGTAATTACTGTAAAGTTAATATACCATTTATTTTTCTTGTTTTTTTGGCTCCGTTATAAAATGTTTGTTAATTTGTAATAAATTCTTATATAAATACTACATGTCCACTTAAAAACTATTTTGAGTTAGCTATCCAATTCTTTTTTTTTTCATTGCGGTTGTTAGTTGTTAAAAGAGCCCTTTGCTAACTTTTCTCCCCAAAAACAAAAGCCAAATGGTTTGTCGTTACCTTAGTTTCGTATATATGAAGAACGTTTAGGCGTCTGCCTCTTTAAAATCAAATGATAATAAATCACCATAAAGATATCATAAAACATGTTGTTGTCTTCTCTTGATGATGATGATGACGATGATTTCTCTGTAGCGTCTCTCATACAGCATCGAAGCTGTATTCTAAGCTAGGAATAACAATATAGGAATATCAGCAACAACATTCGCCACATTTTAGCAGACAATCAGTTTTTCCCATAACCCAACCAAAGCTTCAGCAGCATCGTTATCAACAGCAACTTTTCATATACAATAGTAGAAAATCCTTTTTTGTGAACTGTATAGTCAAAGAGTTTACCAACAACAGCATGATTGTAAGCTTCATGAAAATGTCCAAACAACGCTAAAGTCATGAATATCGCAAATTTGCTATATTTTCTCATAAAATTGTTGACATTAGTCGTTAGGACGCCTAGATGGGTTAGGTCTACCTAGAAGTCCTTTGGATGGTATGTACTTAATATCTAATAAGTTATAGAAAGAGTCTGTGTGGGCTAATAGTGATGGACATTGTGTAATTGATAGTAATTGAAGGAGGATAGATAACAAATTGAAAAAAATTGTGTGTATAAACTAGTGGAAAACTATTATGCTCAACTGAAAGATTTGTCAAAAGTGAAAGTTATTTAGATTTTTTGATTTCTAGATATGTTTTGGCAAACTAATGGGCTGATTGCTTAGTTACAATACTATATGTTGTGGGGTCAAGATATCGCTGAATCATACTACGAACTATTAATCATACTACCAACTATGAACTGATTTTTTATACCCTTACCCTACGGGTAGGAGAGAATATATCATTTGATACGACCCAAAAGTGTAACACATAGAAGGAGTCACTTATGTTTCTTTGAACCAAATTCGACTCATGACTTTTTAAGTCGTTTAGCCATGTGCGTCTGTCTTACTATCTGTCCTTCTGTCCGGCTGGTATACGCATGATAACTTTCGAAAGGCGCAACCAATTGTTTTGAAACTTTGCATAAGTTAATATTTCCCGAAAACTACTAACGGTATTGCAAATGGGCTACATGGCCATGCGCCTTCCGGTACCTCCCATACAAATGTGCCATTCCACCCACATTAGAGAAGGAGTAATAATATCAATACAACCAACGCGATCGTATCTAAATTCTATATAACAGGATAATGTTTTTGAGAAAAAATTGGAAGTCTAGCCACTCCCCTTCAGGTACCTCCCATACAAAGGTACCACTTCACCCACTTTAGAAATCTAGTAATAATATCAATACTCCCAACGCGATCTTGCCCAAATTCTGTTGTTTGTTAAGCTATAAAAGGATAAAGTTTTTGAGAAAAAAATTGGAAGTCTATCCACTCCCCTTCTGGTACCGCCCATACCCATATGTTACAGCCCACTTTAAAAATCGATTATGTATTATTATTAAAAGTAGTAGTAAAACTCAAGCAGGATAGCGTTTTAGAGAAAAAGTAGAAGTTTAGCCACGCCCCTTCTGCGACCCCCATACGAATGTACCACGATCGTGCCCAAATTATGTATTTAGTAAAGCTATAACAAGATAAAGTTTGGGAGAAAAAACTGGAAGTCTAGCCACGCCCCATCTGGTAGCTCCCATACAACTGTACCATACCGCCCAATTAAAAAATCGAGTCACAATATCAATAAACTCAACGCGATCTTGCCCATATTCAGTATTTTGTACAGCTAAACCTGGATAAAGTTTTGGAGAAAAAAAATTGAAAGTCTAGCCACGCCCCTTCTGGTAGCTCCCATACAAATGTACCATTCCGCCGACTTAAGAAATCAAGTAATAATATCAATATACCAGAAAATTGTATGTTTTACTTTGCGTGAGAGTAATATGTAAGTCGGTGTTCCCGCGTGAAATTTTCTTACTGGTTACTGAAGTCTTTGTGTCGGTCGGTGTCATTCCGCATAGTCGTATCAGCTTCGCGGGGATACCATACTCAGCCATAGCATCTAATAACTTCTGTCGTATTAGTCTGTCCAATGCAGCTTTGTAATCGATAAACAGATGATAAGTGTCGATAGGTGGGTATTCCCCGAATTTGTCGTTGGTGAATATCTGGTCCGTCGTGGATTTACCAGGTCTAACGCCACTCGGACAAGGTTCAATTAGGTTCGCTAGGATGGCCTTTAGTGCCTCAGGAGGTTAACGGGGGTTTTATCTTAGTCTCAGCAGCCGGTTCCAGTGTCTTCGCAAGGACCTTCAAAACCTTACGAAACAAGAGAATGGATTTTCCTGCCTAGGGCAAGATAATATATATTTATTTCCTTATTTTACAATCCACAATATTTAAATAGAACGAAACACTCTGGATCCTTATGCTAAAGTGTAATCACTGGTCTAAAATCTTTAGATGTATGATAGCGGGTAATGATGTCTGGGGCTTATGCTTGGTCGGTGGCCTAGCATCGTTGATGTTGTCTGGTGTAATGTATTGCGGTGCCTGGGGTTGTTGTTCTTTGTACGAAGAAGCGGTCCTTAGATGAGCGGTGGTAATTCGGTGACTGGAACTAGGACGGGCTAGACACGGCGGTAATTCGGTGATTAGAAACAGGACTGGTTTTAGGTTGTGGTAATTCGGGTGGCGTCGGACGTCGAGGACTCACAGGTAAATTCGGTAGGACCTTTGCTATGCTCCTGGAACAGAATTAATACAACCATTAATAGGCCCTGGCCTTACATTGTACGAGGACTCGTAGTAAATACTCGTAGGTCCGACTGTACCGGCTTATTGTACAGACTCAAGGTCCGATTGTACAGGCTTATAGACCGGTTGTACAGACTCAAGGTCTGATTGTACAGACATATTTGACGGTTGTACAGACTCATAGATCAGATTGTACAGACTTATTGGCCGATTGTACAGACTTATTGTTCGATTGAACATGTCCGAAGTCCGTTTGTACAAACAGGCCTTTAGCCCGGTTGTACAAACTTATTGTCTGATTGTACAGACTCAAGGTCCAATTGTACAAGCCTATAGCCCGGTTGTACAGACTTATTGTCCGTTTAACAAAGGTGCTTGTCTTCCTACAATCCAAAACGATCAAGGAGATCTGATAACATTCCTTGACTTGGCAATAAACTTCGTCTTGGAGGAGTCACCGACGATCGTTGTTGAAAAACTTCGTCTCCATATATTATGTGTGACATGAACCAATTGAGAACTATGAAGCAGTAGTTTGCACTGAAGTCTGCAATTTAAAAAAATCTTTGTGCTGGTGGCCGATGATGCTGTTGTGTGGTGGTATGTTATGCCATCTTTTAGCGGTCGCGTGGCAACCGACTGATATGTTGTAGTGGAGAGCATCTGGCTGGTAACCGCAAGTTTGAGTGTTCGAATCCCACGGACGACATAATTTCGTCACGTTACACATTCATTGAGCCAAATCGTGTTAATGAGATGGTGTAAAAAAGGTCTGCCGGCAGACCATTGACTCCCGCAGCTTTGTTGTTCTTAAGCCGAGCTGAATTCGTTTTGACTCCTTCTGCCTCCTTCTCCTGACCCTTATGCTGCCTTTGCGAACAAGCAGAGTACGTGACAACATTGCCATCTTTGTCTTTACAGATGGGGATCCTTGTTCCAGAAACTATACTTTTTACTTTTTGGTAGAATTTTCGGGCTTCACCTTTATCACTGGAAATATCGATATTCTGCCCCTCTCTTTTCTTCCACAAATGCTATTTCCGCCTGAAGAGGCGTTTCATCTCCCTTCTCTTCACGTTATATCGTTCCGTCACCGCTCGCTTTGGCATTCTTTTCCTCAGATACTGAGCGGCATTCGCCATCGTTCCAGAGCTTGTCTAAGAGTGGTTTTTCATAACTTAATAAGATTGCTGCGGCAGTGGTCATAGAATACGCATGTTGCCAATGTATGTCGGGAGTATTTGGGCATTAATTGACAGTTGGTTGGAGTAGGCATCGGCAATCTCGGTGATATGCAACTTGGTGATGTCTAGCTTGCTTTGCGTTTGGTTACGATCGTTTTTGGCATTACTAAATCGCGTGGGTACTTTGGCTGCAACTACTATCTGAGCATCACACGAACGTCCATAACTCTTGAGTAATGCCTTCCATGATCAATCTGGTGTGTTGTCTATCTACCATATATCTTACCGACGCTAAACTTTCCAGCCTTAATCCATTTTCGGAGGTGTTACTGCGTAGACTGAATACACCAACTACTGAACCAAGAGCATCTTCCCATAGTTACCATCAAAAATATACAGCTGAACGCTACATACGATAGAAGTTGCCCTGTAACACGTGTCAGAGACTGGCAATATTTTCAAATTACGCAAGGGTTTAGTAATTTTTGCAAGTAAAATCATCTGTTAAATATGTACATATATTTTAAACAACATTAATTTTTCCCCGCAAACATCTATTAACATATCTCACACGAGAAATTCCAGAAAAGTTTTTAAATTTTATTTGTGATATCTTAATTAGAATTCAACTTCATTAAAATGCATCTTATCTAAAATGCATTTTAAAATGAATAGATGAGATTATGTAAATGTATTACCCCTAAGCAATTACGATAAGCAGTGTCATCACTAGGCAAAGAAAACTGCAAACATGATATATTATATGATATAAAATACAACAACTATAAAAAAATCAATGATGTTTAGTATATCCTAGAAAAATTTAGAACAGCGTTTTTACGAATCATCAAATTTTAATGAGATTTTTCCAAAAATATACCTAAAAAATGTTTGCTAATTATTCACAATCATCAAAGAACAGAACAGAACAAAACATTATTGATCTTCCATGAAGTAATAAAGATCCATAATAACAAGCACTGCTGTCTAACACAATAGGCTAGACAGTTTCTCATGAACCAGCGACTAACCATGATACTAACCGCCGCCAATCAGCCACTACTGACTGACCTTGACTGAAAGACACAAGAAACACATATGTGTACAAATTGCCACAACTATGAAAGTGATAAAACAGGAGGCTCAAGACTGCTGCTAATGTGGTAACATCACCACTACGACCAAATCAAGGCACGCCACGCCATTAGGAGGAATACACAAGGCAGTCAGTGACCACAACTAATTAACTCATAATACGATTGGCTAACATAATGCATTTTTACAGTATTTCAAATGAGTTTGTAAAGGATCGTGTGGTTTTCAACAGTAATCAGCATCATGATCAGGCTCGCCTTCAGCCTTCGTCGCCAATGTGGAGACTAAAAGCCCTAGCACATCATGGCAGACTATTATAGTGCGGCTCCTGTTAAACTCTTTTTCTTAACAAATGGTTGTAAAAATTCTTATTACACCACATATAAATAGGCTAAGTAGGCACATTGTCTAGTGGTATGTATAGCAGGACAGCCGTCGTTCCACATAGACAAAGATTATTTTCATGCTCATTTGAAAATGCAAGTGAATGACATGAAAAATGCTGATAGTAATAAACTGGTCGTAATTTGCTATACCTATCCCTTATTTTTAATGGCTTTCACAAGTTAACAAACATAAAAAAACTGACAGTCGTTCAGTCCGAAGAAGAGTTGAATTTTACCTTAATTTAAATTCTTATTAGGCAAATTATGATGTAGCAATAATAGGTAGTACATACAGCCTTAGGCCGCCACATTTTATATGGCCATTTATGATTTAAACATTTGCAGGTTAACATGAAGGTGCTGTTAAATTTAGTTTTTCTTTCAAATAATTTCACGGTAAGATATCATAGGATTTTTTACGTTATATTGGAAACTATTATCAACATGAAACATCAAAGCTATGTATGATGGAGCACAGTAAGGCTTCTTAATTAAGAATAATGACTATATCATCAGGTTCGTTATACAATTGAGACTATTTTAATTGGCTACGAAAAGTGTTTTAATAGGTGAAGTGTTGGTGGGATTGTAACAAAATATAGCACCAAGCTAAAAGCGGTGATTTTTATTTACATGATTTGTACATGAAAATTTAATGGAAAAACTACTTACTTACTTAGCTGGTACTTCTATGCAATCCCAGTGGATTACATACCGCACGTAGAAAAATATTATAAGCGCCTCGATCTTCTGCGCTTCTTCTCCAGTTAGTCACACCGAGTTCTGTAAGGTTCTCAGTAACCTGGTCTTTCCAACGGAGTTTAGGTCGCCCTCTTCTGCGCCGTCCATCGAGTTCATTGTCGAAGACTTTTCGAGCTGGAGCATTTTCGTCCATGCGTACAACATGACCTAGCCAACGCAACCGTTGCACCTTAATGCGTTTGACCACGTCAATGTCAGTGTACAGCTCGTACAGCTCATGATTCATACGACGCCGATACTCTCCGTTAACGATGATGGGCCCATATATTTTACGGAGTATTTTTCTCTCGAATACCGCCAGAACCGATTCATCCGCTTGTGTCATAACCCAGGATTCTGAGCCATACATTAAGACAGGTAGAATTAGTATCTGGTATAGCTTGAGTTTTGTTCGTCGAGAGAGGGCTCTGTCATTGAATCGCTTGCTTAGTCCGTAGTAGCATTTATTTGCAAGCAGGATTCTTCTCCGGATTTCTAGACTGACATTATTTGCTTTGTTGATGGCGGAGCCTAGGTAGACAAAATTATCTACCACCTCGAAAATATAGTTGTCAACGTTCACGCAGTTTCCCAAACGAGTAGATTCTTTGTTCGTTGAAACTAATAACTTCGTTTTGTCCTCGTTCACCGTTAGGCCCATTTTCGCTGATTCCTTTTGAATACCTGAGAAGGCTGCAGTCACATCCCGCAGTTTTCGACCGATGATGTCTACGTCATCAGCGTACGCGTGTAGCATGTGGCTTTTGTTGAATATAGTGCCACTCGTGTTTACTGCAGCTTTTCTCATTATCATCTCCATCACAATGTTGAAGAGATCGCACGATAGGCCGTCGCCTTGTTTTAGGCCTCGTCTGGTATAGAATGGCTCCGTAAGGTCCTTGCCAATCTTCACTGAAGACTTCGTGTCAGTCAGCGTCATTCCGCAAAGACGTATCAGTTTCGCTGGAATACCAAACTCAGCCATGGCTTCAAGTAATTTCTGCCGTATCGGGCTGTCGAAGGCAGCTTTATAGTCGACAAAAAGATGGTACGTGTCGATCTGTTTCTCTTGGGTCTTTTCCAGGATTTGCCGAAGTGTGAAAATCTGGTCAGTTGTTGATTTTCCAGGTCTGAAGCCACACTGATAAGGCCCGATCAGGTTGGATAACACTGGCTTTAGTCTCTCACATAGCACACTCGACAGGACCTTATATGCGATGTGTAAAAGGCTGATCCCGCGGTAGTTGGAGCACACACTTGGATCACCTTTTTTCAGCACAGGACATAATACGCTTACATTCCAATCGTCGGGCATGCACTCTTTAAGCCAAACCGTGCGCAGGAGCTGGTGCATGCTCGTTATCAACTCCTCGCCACCGGACTTGAAGAGCTCTGCGGGCAGACCGTCGGCACCGGCTGCTTTGTTGTTTTTCAGCCGCGATATTGCTCTTCTTACCTCGGCTTGACTTGGTGGTGGGCAATCTAAGCCGCCGTCGACAATTGGCGTGATAACTTCACGAGCGCTGCCTTCTGGAACCAGCAGTTGCTGGAAGTGTTCTCTCCATATGTGCAGCACACTCTGCGTATCCGTGACCAGATTTCCATCACTGTCCTTACAGGTGGGGAGGCCATTACCGTATCCATTTGCTCTTACTTTCTGGTAAAATTTTCGGGCCTCACCTCTATCCCTGTATCGCTCTATATCCTCACTCTCCCGTTCCTTCATCTGACGTTTTTTTCGCCTAAATAGCTGTCTCGCCCGTTTCACTTTCTCCTTATGCCGTTCCCTAACAGCACGGGTTACAATTAGCTGTAGCGTTGCCATGTAAGCAGCATCCTGTTCCTCAGACGCTATGCGACATTCTTCATCGTACCAGGATTCGTCTGAGGGCCGCTTTTCATATCCTAGCACGGTTGTTGCGGCGGTTGCCATGGAATACGCAATATGCTGCCACTGTGTATCGGGAACGTCAGAAGTAGAGGCGTTGTGTCGTAAAAGTTGGGAGAGTTGGTCGGAGTAGGCAGTAGCTATCTCTGGGGTTTGCAGCTTCGCGATGTCCAGCTTTCTTTGTGTTTGGTTACGTGCGTTTTTCGCTCTGCTCAATCTTGTGCGCACCCTGGCTCCAACCAGGCATAATCCTAGCCAATATCATCAATACGCGTCACACGCACGTCCATGACATTAGATTCATGCCTGCCATCAGTTACCACATGATCAATTTGATTTTTGGTGTTTTGATCGGGGGATAGCCAAGTTGCCTTGTGGATATCTTTGTGCTGGAATCTGATTCCACTAACTACCATGTTCCTTCCCGCTGCGAAGCTAACCAGCCTAAACCCGTTGTCTGACGTGTCGGTATGCAGGCTGAATTTACCGATCGATGGACCAAGAACATCTTCCCTTCCTATTTTTGCATTAAAGTCTCCCAGAACAATTTTAATGTCGTGGCCAGGGCAGCGGTCGTATGTCTCCTCCAGGCCCTCGTAAAATGCATCTTTAATCTCATCGTCTTTATCTTCCGTCGGGGCGTGTACACAAATCAGCGTGATGTAAAAATATTTCGCCCGGATGCGAATGGTGGCTATACGGTTACTTACAGGGTTAAACTCGAGACCAGGTGTCGAAGTCTCTTGCCGACTATGAAACCACATCCAAATTCGTGTCTTTCTGCATGGCAGCTGTAAAAGATGTCACAGTTCTTTCGTCGTGTGCATCCCTGTCCCGTCCATCTCATTTCCTGTATGGCGGTGATGTCAGCCTTGTATTTGTCGAGGACATCCGCCAGTTGGATAGAGGCACCATCTCTGTAAAGAGTTCGGACATTCCAGGTGCATATCCTTAAATCATGGTCCTTACATCGTTTGCGGGGGTCGTCAACATTTGGGGGGGTTCTTGTTATATTTATTCTCCGTGTTTTCATAATAAATTTTGTTTAAGGAGAGTGGCTTATTAGGCCACCGCTCCCGATCCTAGTTTCTTGGGGCTGCCAAAGCCACTAGGAGAGCCTATGTTGAGCTTCAGTAACTTCTGTTACCTACTTCCTAAGACGCATCGGTGGTAGCATGCCGATTAGGTTACTCAACGTTTCGCCTTCTAACTCTAGCTAACTTCTAAGCGGTTGCTTTAAAGTCATTGCCCAGGGAATACTTGGTCTAAGACCGGAAGTAGTTAGCTGCTTGGACAGTGCCGCAAAGGAATCGAATCTGGTCACTCCCAGGTGAGTGACAGTCAGTAACTTTCAGCCTCTGGGCAAAGTTCCATTCCCCAATGGAAAAACATAAAGTTTAAAATTGAAGACTATGTGCATGGATTTTTTTTAAAAGAAAGGATATTTTTTTAATTTACAAAGTACAACATTTTTTAGCTCATTGATTTGGGACTCAATTCTGAGAACTGCACGTGAAGGAGCCCCAAAAATAAGAAGTTCTGCATCATTCGATTTGTCAAGTTACATGCCATAATAATTTAATATCGATTTGAAGTTAGTAAGCATCGTCTAGGAGAATTTGACACATTTTAGGCACTTTTGTTTGACATAACTCCAGAACCACTAGTCCGATTTACCTGAAACAAATTTAAAACCAGTAAGAAAGTTTCAGTAGGGCAACCCGACTTACATATACCATTACCCTCAGTACAACAAAAAATGTTCTATTATACTAATATTATTACTTGTTTTCTAAAGTAGGCGAAGTGGTACATTTGTATGGGAGGTGCCATAAGGGGCGTGTCTAAACTTCCAGATCTCTCTGTAAAACTTTTTCCTGCTTGAACTTTACTAAATACAGAATTTGGGCACGATCGCGTTAGGTCTATTAATAATATTAATCGATTTCTAAAGTGGGCGGTACCAGAAGGGTATGGGAGGTACCAGATAGACTTCCAATTTTTTTCACAAGAACTTTATCCTGTTAAAACTTTAATAAATAAAGAGTTTGGGTACTCTCACATTGGATTTATTGATATTATTACTCCATCTCTATAGTGGTCGGAAAGGTACATTTGTATGGGAGGTACCAGAAGGGGCGTGGCTAGTCTTCCAATTTTTTTCTCCAAAACTTTATCCTGTTAAAGCATTTCTTAATAAAGAATTTGGGTACGATCACGTTGGATTTATTGACATTATTACTCCATCTCTATAGTGGGCTGAAAGGTACATTTGTATGGGAGATACCAGAAGGGCGGGGTCATGTAGCCCATTTACAATACCGTAAGTAGTTTTGGGAAAATATTAACTCCTGCAAAATTTCAAAACATTTGGTTGCGTTTTTCGAAAGTTATCGTGCGCACCAGCCAGACAGACAGACGGACAGACAGACAGACGGACATGCCTCAATCGACTCAAAAAGTCATGAATCGAATTTGGTTCAAAGATACTTAAGTGACTCCTTCTATGTGTTACACTCTGTTCATATTACGTTTCCCTACATAAGCAACAGTTTCACTTTTCCATACTTACATAAAAGATATGTATGTAAAACTATGAGGGTCAATTCGGTCATTTGTATAGGAGCTTCCAGAAGGGGTATGGCAAGGGGTTTGGTCACACCCCATGCCCTTTTATACCCTCACCCTACGGGTAGGAGGGCAGAGTGGTACATATGTATGGAAGGTACCAGAAGGGACATGGCTAACCTTCCAGATTTTTTTTTCCAAAATTGTATCCTGTTATTGCTTTACTAAATACAGAATTTGGGTACGATACCGTTGGGTGTATTGATGTTATTACTCGAATTCTAAAGTGGGCCGAATAATGTATTCGTATGGGAGGTATCAGAGGGTCGGGGCCATGTAGCCCATTTGTAATAGTGTAAATAGTTTTGGGAAAACATTAAGCCATGTAAAGTTTCAAAACAATTTGTTGCGTCTTTCAAAAATTATCGTCCGTACCAGCCAGACATCCCGTCAGACAGACAGACATGGCTTAAACGACTTAAAAAGCGATGAAGAAACCTAGGGTCTATAGCAGTTTACGGCAGTCTAATACAACCACAATATTAGTATTTGTTGGTGAGTTTCTCTCTTCCTTCTCTCACTGTAGTGATGGAAATTGCTATACAGTTTTTTCATAACTATGAACAAAATTATAATATAAAAATTAAGGAAATAATTGATAAACACTAACATATTAGAACTCATTTTTACCAAAAAAAATTATTTCTTCTATTGTAGTGCTGACAACAAGCGTCGACATAACCGCGTCGGACGAATGCTCAAGCGATACTGAATGCATTTCTTTGTTTTTGTTCATTGTGTGAGCGAATGCATGTGTGTCTCCCGCGCCCATGGGCTACCTTACGCCGTTGACTGGTCTAAAGTGACTCCTTCTATGTGTTATACTTTTGGCTCGTATCCAATGATATATACACACTTCCTAATGGAGAGCCTAACACTTCAACCGTCAAATTGACCAATTCTTGTAGCTAAATACCAGAGAGCGTGTTCAAAAAAGCGATCAACAACTTTCGTCTTATAAATTCCAGGGCCTGAATGATATTGTACTTGCCGCACTTCAACAGGACTTATAAATTATAAATTATTACTTATAAATTATTCCCTACAGGAAGCAGTGGACAGTTAACAAAAATGCTATGTATGGACCGCTTTTATCGATCATCGTATTTGAGACGCGAAACATAAAACAACCAACATACACTGTTTATAGTTCAATACAGATTGAACTCATGCCAATGTATGATGAGTATACCTCGTTTGCCATTCGCTATGCATATTTCAATGTCCATTCGATCAATTAAATATTGTTTTTCAACAAAAAATGTTCGTACATATTGTATTTGCATGTCGGTATTTTCAATAAAATTGATAACAGCTACTAGCAGCAACATCAATAAGTATCTGCACATACAAAATATCGGACTGCCCCTGTGGTAGATGCGCTTGTATAGATTTTGTTTTACTATATTCCACATGTTTTGCATACTGATAAGACATTGGATATGATATGTAAATAAGCATAGCTACATGCTAAGTAAACATAAGACTGTACATTGTAAATTTAGCAATATAATTTGTTTGCTACAACGTTTGTGCATTATTGAACAGCAGTGAGACATGAAGGACTAGAAATCGCCAATCAAACAAAATATAAGGTTATGATCATATGTTAGGGTTACACTTTTAGACATTGTTTGGTCATTGATATGTTAATTGTACACAAAGAAATTTAAATGATTTTATAGAAGAGACCTGTGCTAAAAAAATATTTGTTTAGTTAATGTTTGGGCTATCTTATTATCCCTATTTTATGACAGTCACAATCGATATTTTCAAGGATATTGCATTGTGCCAAGGACCTTCAAATTTCAATTAAATCCTTTCTTCCGTAAAAAGTATTATACTTATTGTAATATTTTATGTAAAAATGCAAACCTTTATAATTTAGAATATGACCTGCGGTGAAAATTTTATACTTTCTGGGACATTGAGGAAGCAAAGTGTCTAGAAATAGCAAACAAAAAATCTTTTTGGTCTTACAAATAATACATTTTACAATTTCAGTGTCATACTAATACAAACAATTGTTACCTTCAGAGTTGCACAATTGCCTTACCTAACAAAAAATATTTAGTATACTTTTAATAAATCTATTATCTATATCTATACTTCAATACTAATATTATAAAGAGAAGCTGTTTGTGATTTTAAAATTGGTGCCATCACCCAGACCAAACGGCTAATGGTAGAAACGGGAAAATTTAAGGGCGTATTTTTTGTATGGAGTTGTTGTGCGATGCAAAATGGTTTTCCAAAATTCAAACTTTTAAGGCTAAAAAGATTCAAAAAGGTATAAGACTGGTACCATCATTCTGACCAAACTGCACAAGGTAGAATCGCGAAAAGCTAAGTGAATATCTATTTCCTGGAATAGTTGAATGCTATTTACGAAAATTAGGTGTAATTCTTATCTTTATAAAATAATTAGGGTACTTTATTATAACATTTATATCATCACCGTGTTGTTGAATATCGTGCTAGTGTGTTCACTGCAGCTTTTCTCAAGAACATCTCCATCATAATGTGAAGAGATCGCACGATATGCTGTTGCCATGCCTTATTTCTTGTCTAGTATAAAATGGCTCATTAAGTTCCTTGTCAATTTTCACTGAAGACTTTGCGTCAGTCAGAGTCATTCCGCAAAAGTATTTCAGCTTCGATGGAATACCAAACACAGCTATGATTTCTAGTAATTTCTGACGTATCGGACTGTCGAAGGCTGCTCTATATCAACGAAGATGGTTAGGACCGATTAGGTCTTTCACATAGCACACTCGACATGACCTAATATACGAAGGGTAAAGGGTTAATACTGTCGTAGTTGGAGCACTTACTTGGATCACCCTTTTTCAGCACAATTTAAAATACGTTTTGACTCTAACCATCGGTCATGCATTCATCATCACCACCGTACTTGAAGAGCTCTTCCAGAAGTCCGTTGGCTTTATAATTTTTCAGCCCCGATACGGTTCTTGGTAAGGCTTGGTAGCGGGTAATATAAGCCATCCTCGACTATTGGCGTGATATCTTGACGTGCGCTGCCCTCCGTAACCAGCAATAGGTGGAAATGTTCGCTGTATATATACAGCACACTCTGCGTATCTGTAACCAAATGTCCATCCGTTCCTTTTTGCTTTTACTTTATTGTAAAATGTTCGGGCCTTACATCTATCCCTGTATCGCTCTATATCCTCGTTCTCCCTTTCCTTCATTTGACGTTTTTTCGCTTAAATAGCTGTCTTGCCTATTTTACTAGGGTGGACCTTGTGTCGATATTTTGGTAGATGAGGGCTCTATTCCGTGCCTTTTTGAAAAAAAATGACAATGCCGAAAAAAAAAATTAAAAAAAAAAAAATTAGGGGTTGCGCACGAGCCGAGAAAAAGGTCCACTTTGCCAAAATTAGGGGGGAAATTTCCATAGGTCATCAGGGGTCACCCGTAGGGGGGAAGAATGTATGGGGGTCAACTTTTTACCGCCAACATTTTCCCCCAAGACACCCACCCCCTATCTCCTCCCCTTAGGGGGGTCACCATACAAAAATGGAGGTTGCTCAGTATTTTCGAAAAACACCATAGGTCATCAGGGGTCACCCCTAGGGGGGCAAAATATATGACCGACCCCCATTAACTTTTCATCCCCAACATCTTTTCCGAACAAACTTATCCTCTATCTCCACTCCTTGAGGGACTCCCCATACAAAAATAAAAGAAGCTGTAATTGAGTAGTACTACTAAGCACTTTTAATATAATATAGTCAAATTAACATATTTTTGTTCGCTGATGGGTATTTCTTGCGGTAAGAATCGATAACATGTAGTAAATACTGTTTCTCTTCTTCGCCTTGACACAGTATTCTATTATAATCTTGTATCATTTTTACTCCTCTTTCGGCAGTGTCGTTCACAACGCGCAAGTTATTTACAATTCTACGACCTTCTTGATAGTCTGCGCGAGATTTCCAGGTTGCTGGATTTGCAAGAATGAAATCTTGCGATATTACAAATCGTACAAATAAATTTTTGGTATTATGAGAGACGAAGTTGCTCAAGTCTTTAGCCAAGAATTCCTCATTCACATCTTTGAATTTCACCTCGATTTTTTTAACGCTGGTGCTTTTGATTACGACGCGAGGAGCTGGGGGAGGAGCTGGGACGCTACTGATACTCGAACGAGGAAAAGAAAAGCTGAGCGCGAAGAACAAGAAGAGTTGCGACGCAAACGTGCAACGGAATCTAGTAGAGATCAGTTCGCTAAAGGCGGTAAGCTATTTCGCGCTTTGTGTGTTCGTCCAATGTTTATATTCAAATGAAATTCTTTCAATTGCAGTGGTTAAATTTTCAAGCAGTGATTCAAGCGATGATAATGGGAGACAGGACGAAAACTTCCCGGCAGAAGCTGGCCCATCAAATGTTGGTGATAGAAGAGGTTACAAACAATGTTTTACTGAACGAGTCCTATCAGCTTTGGACAAGTGCAAGTGACTGACCGAGACGCGGTCGGCATTATGATAGCGGCGGCAGAAGCATTTGGACGCGATCCTCAACAATACACAATAAACCGTACGTCGCTTCGGAGATGTCGGCGTTCAAATCGAGAGAACATGCTGAGTTATGTGAAAGACAATCCAGAAGTAAGGTCGCATAGATTTATTTGCTCTCATTCAGAATTCTTATTCTTCAACGCGTTTCATTCATCTCCAGCTTGTCGCAGCTAAATCCTTCGTAGTCCATTGGGATGGCAAAATGCTTTTGGATTTTGTGGGTACAAAGAAGGTGGACCGTCTACCGGTAATTGTCTCGTACGGAGAAAAAGAACAACTTCTTGGAGTTCCCAAAGTAGAAGATGGGAAAGGCAAAGGCCGGAGAATAGCACATGCCGTTTATCAACTGTTGGCATCTTGGCATATGACACATCGAATACAAGGACTTTCTTTCGACTCGACATCAACGAACAGTGGCCCATTCTCCGGAGCCGCAGTTGCTCTTGAGCGGCTGTTGGAGAGAGAAATCTTATATTTACCTTGCAGACACCACGTATACGAACTGGTGCTAAGGGAAGTTTTTGAGACAAAAATGGGAAAGACCAGTGCACCAGGCGTTCCTTGCTTTGACCGTTTCAAACAGGAATGGGACGCTGTAAAGGTTAAACCATTCCATTCTGGCTTGATAGACGATCAAGTCGTCAGAAAAATTCCTGTGGCAATGCAAGTCGGCATAAAGTTTTGCTTAGATCAATTGAAGGAGAAACATCCTCGCGATGACTACAAAGAAATGCTACAATTAATTCTTTTGTTTCTGGGTGAAAAACTTGAGAATTACCATTTCCGACCTCCAGGACCCGTTTCCCATGCTCGATGGATGGCAAAAGCCATTTACAGCCTCAAGATGTGTTTGTTTCGGAGAACTTTTCACTTATCTGTATGTGAATTGAATGGTATTCGACACGTTTGTATTTTTGTGGTGCGACTTTACGTCAAGGCATGGTTTGGTTCTTCTCGAGCAGCTGAGGCGCCGAATCAAGATTGGAAGTCTTTGAAGGACATCGTCGAGTACAAGTCCGTTGACCAGGATTTATCTCGGGTAATGATAAAGAAATTTATCGGTCACCTATGGTATCTCGCCGATGAGCACATAGCCCTTGCCTTTTTCGATGACAAGGTTTCAAATGAGTTGAAGGCCAAAATGGCCCAAGCATTGCTAGAAAATGAGAATGACGAAGGTGAAGAAGATGAAGAAGACGAAGAAGGTGAAGAAGATGAAGAAGACGACCCGGTTCCCCCAGCTCCTCGCGTTGTAATCAAAAGCACCAGCGTTAAAAAAATCGAGGTGAAATTCAAAGATGTGAATGAGGAATTCTTGGCTAAAGACTTGAGCAACTTCGTCTCTCATAATACCAAAAATTTATTTGTACGATTTGTAATATCGCAAGATTTCATTCTTGCAAATCCAGCAACCTGGAAATCTCGCGCAGACTATCAAGAAGGTCGTAGAATTGTAAATAACTTGCGCGTTGTGAACGACACTGCCGAAAGAGGAGTAAAAATGATACAAGATTATAATAGAATACTGTGTCAAGGCGAAGAAGAGAAACAGTATTTACTACATGTTATCGATTCTTACCGCAAGAAATACCCATCAGCGAACAAAAATATGTTAATTTGACTATATTATATTAAAAGTGCTTAGTAGTACTACTCAATTACAGCTTCTTTTATTTTTGTATGGGGAGTCCCTCAAGGAGTGGAGATAGAGGATAAGTTTGTTCGGAAAAGATGTTGGGGATGAAAAGTTAATGGGGGTCGGTCATATATTTTGCCCCCCTAGGGGTGACCCCTGATGACCTATGGTGTTTTTCGAAAATACTGAGCAACCTCCATTTTTGTATGGTGACCCCCCTAAGGGGAGGAGATAGGGGGTGGGTGTCTTGGGGGAAAATGTTGGCGGTAAAAAGTTAATGGGGGTCGGCCATATATTCTTCCCCCCTACGGGTGACCCCTGATGACCTATGGCAATTTCCCCCCTAACTTTGGCAAAGTGGACCTTTTTCTCGGCTCGTGCGCAACCCCTAATTTTTTTTTTTTTTAATTTTTTTTTTCGGCATTGTCATTTTTTTTCAAAAAGGCACGGAATAGAGCCCTCATCTACCAAAATATCGCAAAAATTTCATTTCAAGGTCCACCTTACTATTTTACTCTAACAGCCCGGGTTACAATTGGCTGTAGCGTTGCCCTATAAGCACCATCCTGTTCCTCAGACGCTATGCGACATTCTTCATCATACCCGGATTCGTCTGAGCGCCGTTTTTCATATCCTAGCAGGGTTGTTGCTTCGCTTACCATGGAATATGCAATATGCTGCCACTGTGTATCGGGAACGTCAGAAGTAGAGGCGTTGTGTCGTAGTAGTTGGAAGAGCTGGTTGGAGTAGGCAGTGGCTATCTCTGGGGTTTGAGCTTCGCGATATTCAGCTTTCTTTGTGTTTGGTTACATGCGTTTTTCGCTTTGCTCAATCTTGTGCGCACCTTGGCTACAACCAGGTAATGATCCGAGCCAATGTTAGGACCACGGATCACGCACACGTTTATGACACTAGATGCATACTGTATAACGATTACCTCATGATCAATTTGATTTTTTGTGTTTTGATCGGGGGACAGCCAGTTTGCTGTGTGGATATCTGTATGCTGAAATCATGTTCCATTCATAACTTTGTTCCTTGCCTCTGCGAAGCTAACCACTCTAAACCCGTTGTGTGAAGTGTCGGTATTTAGCGAATGATGAACCAAGAATATTTCGCCTTCCTATTTTTGCATTAATATCTCCCAGGAAAATTTTAATGTTCTGGTCAGGGCAGAGGTCGTAGGTTTCCTCTTGGCGCTTGTAGAATGTATCATTAATCTCATCGTCTTTATCTTCTTTCGGGGCATGAGCACAAATCAGCATGTTGTAGAAATATGTCGCCTTGATGCGGATTGTGACTATTCGATTACCAACTGACAAGATGTGTAAGTCTCTGTCCAATTACTAATCCACATCCAAGTTCGTGCTTGTCCGCATAGCGGCTGTAATAGATGCCGAAAATGTTATTTGGCGAGAAACCCCATCCTGCCATTCACGTCTTCTCTATAGAGGATGTCAGCCAGTCGGGTATTGGCACCTTTTGTCTAGAGACAGCCGGACGTTCCAGGTACATATCCTTAAATCATGGTCCTAATAACATTTGCGAGGGTCGTCAAAATTTGGAGGTTTCCGGTAGTTACTTATTCTTCTTCGTGTTTCTATTGTCATTATGGGACCTGAAGGCGGGTGGCTAGTCCAACCATCAGGGATGGTCGCTAACTAACTGCCGGTGATTTGTAATCAATATATCACAAAATAAAGTTGCCCAGGTGCCGATACGTTGAGGTTGTGAGTCGGCTTGAAGTCGGGTCAGCTAGTGCATATATATGTAAAGAGATTAATTCGAAGAGAAGGGATATGCTTTGTTTGTTATAGCTTTATTTAAGTGTTCCCAATACCTATAAAGCAAACGCAATGACAATAGATAATAGATCTAGCATAAAATAAAAAAAATTAAGTTTCTAGTTTTTCAATAGAACACTGATGCCCATATCCGATAGCACTATATGCATAACTACAGACCAACTGCGATTTAACGCTCCCATACATTTAATTTTCGTCTCACTAATTCATATCAAATATCACATCAACTTCCAAACTAAATAGTTTTTTTATGTTTTGTTTAGCTGTCACAACTTGCAGTTTAACTTCCATATTTAAACAATAATCAAGATCATTCTGTAGCCTTTTGTAGCAGTCATCTTGTTCAAGGCTTAGATAATCTATAAAATTATATGATAATATCATTCCATTTGACGCAATTAAGTTTAATTCATATTATTCAAAAGACAAAAAAATTCCTACAAAAATGGCAATTCATTCACACAACAAATACTTATAACAACCGTCAAATTATTTCTTCCACATTATCGGTATATAGTATTTGAAGTTCACTACTACTATGTAGTGCGAAGTGACACCATTATCCAAATTTAGCCTAACATTAAAATTTCAATTTATGCTAAATTATTTCAAAAATACTTTGTTCTTATTTAGCAGCACAACCCAGACACAACAATCCCCCCTCCCCCCTAAGTCGATGTTTCACTTTAAACATTGCAAATTTAATTCAATCGAATGTTAGAACTTTTCCCAAAAAACTTTGCTAGAACAACAACAACAAACGCGATACATCATCACAGCCCATGATCATGATCGGCAGGCAGCTTTACATTTTGCCAAATGCATGACAAAGGAGGACTAAATTTGAAAACTGCATCCAAACGGCATGGCCAACTGAGGCTGGTGGAACAGATTGAAGTAAGCGCAAATTACATGTGCCACGACAACATCATTATAAATACTCCATTAGATGCCTAATGGCGGAATAAGTGGCAGTGTCGCAAAGCTAGTACTGGTGGAGGTGGTGGAGGCATTGGCGGTGGAGTTAGTGGAGTTGGTAAGTGACTGTGATGTTGGTGGCGCTGGTTGCTGCGACTCGACTTTGAACTCCCACTCTCGTAAGCCGACTGCGACGCTCAAACAACTCCACAGTTAGTATGACTAAAGAGTTTGCGATGAAGAAGATTAAACAACCACCAACAAGGCATTGGTTTTGGGTTTTTGTCTGATTTTAGCACATAATAAAAAAGAACTTAGTAAGAGGTGATTTTGCACTGTGGTTTCATAAGATAGTTAAGGGGTGTGTTTTTTTTTAGACGCATAGAACTAATTTTAAAAATAAAACACTAAAAATGCAATTGATGCAATTAATGTTTAAAAATATTTTTTGGCATATGGTCTTCGCGACCCCGCTTTATAACATCCGATCCGTTCGGTCAGATTTTGCACCATTTTTCGGTCTTATTTTGTCAATAATACAGTACAACTCATGAATTTGGGACTACATTCTGAGAACTGCACGTGAAAGTAGCCCCAAATAGAAGAAGTTCATAATAATTTCATATCGATTTGAAGTTAGTAAGTATCGTATAGGGGAATGTCAGAATTGAGTCCCAAATCAATAAGCTGAAAAATGTTGTACAGTGCAGTATAATGTTGGCCTCTAAATGATCCGTCGTTGCAGAATAGATATTAGATTTCATGTACTCGAACAAAAATTAGCACAAAGGTGTCAAAACACACCAACAAGGTTGCCAATTCACTGGTCCTCTCCTTGCGATGGTTGATTGAAGTGATTATTTCAAGCGCTATATGTCATGTTTCAACGTCTTGTTCTCTCCTACAAATGATTTGCAATGAAATGAGAAATTCCAAAATCACAAAGCATTCGCTTGTACCGAATTTGGTTTAAAAAAACTAATGACCCATTAGATGGTGTCTTCGGCATGTAAACCGCAACAAAAGGTATTTTTTTCTGATTTCTGACAGAAAATTATTGAATCAAGCAATTAATAACTTACTTAGCTGGCACTTCTTTGCAATCATATTGGATTCTATACCGCACGTAGACGAATATTACTAGAGCTTCGATCTTCTGCGCTTCTTTTCCAGTTAGTCACACCAAGTTCTGTAAGGTTCTCAGTAATATGGTCTTTCCAACGAAGTTTTGGTCGCCTTCTTCTGCGCCGTCCATCGAGTTCATTGTCGAAAACTTTTAGAGTTTGAGCAAATTCGTTCATGCGTACAACATGACCTAGCCGTATGATTCATACGTCGCCGATACTCTCCGTTAACGAAGATGGGCCTATATATTTTACGGGGTATTTTTCTCTCGAATACTGCCACAACCGATTCATCCGCTTGTGTCATAACCCAGGTTTCTGAACCATACATCCAGACAGGTAGAACAGTATCAGGTATCGCTGGATTTTTATTCGTCAAGAGAGGGCTCTGTCATTAAATAGCTTGCTTAGTCCGTAGTAGCATTTATTTGCAAGAAGGATACTTCTCCGGATCTCAGGCTGACATTATTTGTTTTGTTGATGTTGGAGCCTAGGTAGATAAAATTATCTACCACCCCGAATTTATAGTTGTCGACGTTTACGCAGTTTCACAAACAAGTAGATTCTTCTCCGGATCTCGAGGGTGACATTATTTGTTTTGTTGATTAGGTAGTGAAAATTATCTTCCACCTCGAATTTATAGTTGTCAACTTTCACGCAGTTTTCCAAACTAGTAGATTCTTTGTTCGTTGAAACTAACAACTTCGTTTTGTCCTAGTCCATTGTAGGACCCTATTGCGCTGATTCCTTTTGTATACTTGAGAAGGCTGCAGTCACATCAGGCAGTTTTCGTCCGATGTTGTGTAAGTTATCAGCGCAGGTATTGGCATGTGGCTTTTGTTGAATATCGTGCCACTCGTGTTTATTGCAGCTTTCCTCATTATCATCTCCATCACTATGTTGAAGAGGTCACTCGATAGGCCGTGACCATGTTTTAGGCCTCATCTGGTATAGAATGGCTTCGTAAGGTTCTTTCCAATCTTCCCTGAAGACTTCGTGTCAGTCAGCGTCATTTCGCAAAGGCGTTTCAGCCGTATCGGGCTGTCGAAGGCGGCTTTATAGTCGTCGAAAAGATGGTAAGTGTCGATCTGTTGCTCTAGGATCTTTACCAGGATTTGCGAGGTGTGAATATCTGATCAGTTGTTGATTTACCAGGTCTAAAGCCATACTGATAAGACCCGATCAAGTTGGATAACACTGGCTTTCAGATAGTACACTCGACAGGACATTATATGCGATGGGTAAAAGGCAGATCCCCCTATAGTTGGAGCACACACTTGGATCACCTTTTTTAAGCACAGAACATAATATGCTTAGATTCCAATCGTCGGCCATGAACTCTTTAATTCAAACCGTGCGTAGGGGCTTGTGCATGCTCGTCATCAGCTCCTCGCCAACGGACTTGAAGAGATCTGCCGGAAGTCCATTGCCACCGGCTGCTTTTTTATTTTTCAGCCTCTTTAATGCTCTTCTTACCTGGACTAGAGTTGGTGGTGGTCAATCTAATCCGTCGTCGGCAATTGGCGTGATACCTACACGTGCGCTGTCTTCTGGAACCAGCAGTTGCTGGAAGTGTTCTATCCATAAATGCAGCACACTCTGCAATCAGGCCTCACCTCTATCCCAATATCGCTCTATATCCTCGTACTTTTGTTCCTTCATCTGCCGTTCCCTAACAGCCCGGGTAACAATTGGTATTAGCGTTGCCCTATAAGCAGCATCCCGTTCCTCAGATTCTATGCGATATTCTGTATCGTACCAGGATTAGTCTGAACGCCTTTTTTCATATCCTATCACGGGTCTTGCGGCGCAATATGCTGTCACTGTGTATCGGGAACGGCAGAAGTAGAGGCATTGTTTCGTAGCAGTTGGGAAAGCTGGTTGAAGTAGGCAGTGGCTGTCTCTGGGGTTTGCAGCTTCGCGAAGTCCAGATTTCTTTGTCTTTGGTTACGTGCGTTTTTCGCTCTGCTCAATCTTGTGTGCACCTTGACTGCCAGGTAATGATCCGAGCCAATATTAGCACCACGGATCACGCGCATGTCTATGACACTCGATTTTTTGATGTTTTGATAATCAAGTTGCCTTGTGGTTATCTTTGTGCTAGAATCTGGTTTCAATCACTACCAAGTTCCTTCCCGCTGCGAAGCTAACCAGCCTTAACCCGCTGTCTGACGATATGAAGGCTGAATTTACCGATTGATGGACCAAGAACATCTTCCTTCCTATTTTTGCATTAAAGTCTCCCAGAACAATTTTAATGTCGTGGCCAGAACAGCGGCCCTTTGTTTCCTCTAGGCGCTCGTAAAATGCATCTTCAATCTCATCGTCTACATCTTCCGTCGGGTCATGAGCACAAATCAGTGTTATGTACAAATATTTCTCTTTGATGCAGATTGTGTCTATTCGATCACTAACAGAATTGAATCGCGAGACAGAACGTCTGAGTCTCTCGCCAACTATTTACAAATCCACATCCAATTTCGTGGTTTTCGGCATGGCAGCTGTAATAGACGTCGAATTTGTACGTCGCGAGCAACCCTAACCCGTCCATCTCATCTCCTAGATTGCGGCGATGTCAGCCTTAGATTTCTGAGGACATCCACCAGTCGTATGTATAGTGGCATCTTTTCTATAGGGTGTCCGGAGGTTCCAGGTGTTTATCCTTAAATCATGGTCCTTATTACGTTAGCGGAGGTCGTCAACATTTGGGGGGTTCCGTTTGTTAAATTTTTTTTCTCGTGTTTTCATAGCCAGTAAAGGACCTGAAGGCGGGTGGCTAGCCCAACCATCAGGGGTCGTCTTCTACTATCTGGTGCTATTCATGATAAGAAAAAAACCACGAACAACGTTGCCCAGGTGCTACCACGAAGGAGGTTGTGAGTCGGCTTGAGATGCAAGATTCACTTTACATCCCCAACGGCACCCAACAATTACACAGTACAACACTTTATTTTGGGACCAAATTCTGTTAACTGCACGTGAAAGTAGCCCCAAATAGAAGATGTTCTGCATCATTAGCTTTGTCAAGTTACTTGCCATAATAATTTCATATCGATTTGAAGTTAGTAAGTATCGTTTAGGGGAGTTTGTCACGTTTTAGGCTCTTTTGTTGTATTGTAAAGAAATTGCCAAAAAAAAATTATTTTCCAAAATTGAAACGACATAAAAGACTCTACCCGACCACAGTACCATTTTATCAACACCATTAGAAATTCTAATTTCTTACTAAACACTTAAAGTCCCAGCATCAGTCCCGTATTTTGTTTTGTTGTTGTTTTGTCTACAAAACTCTTTGTTTTCACCAGACTCCTTTGATTTTTCTCTAGTCGTCTTCCTTATTCAACATAATTGGTAATGTGTGGGAGCCCAACAAATCTTCTGAGGACATTGGGGAGAAGGGCAACTAAGTTGCACTTTATAATACAATTTACAGCCATAGCGGCTTTTCTGCATCTTCAATTTCAGTCTTTGGAGTATTTTGAGTGCAACATTCAGACAATGCCAGAGCGTGCGAAATTCTCACGAAAGTTTTGTGTAATTTTAGTCAGTCTATGGTTTTAGTACCAGTACTCGTATTCTAGCCAAAAACAAAAGAAGCAAAACAACGGAAAACCGCAAATTGTTGTTATTGCGGGCTAGAAAACATTAGATACGATTTAATAGCTTCATATTTAGTGTTATAATGAGATGCTTTTAGCAGTTATTTTCAAGTGTAATATATTGGGTCCCTCTTAAAGGCGCGCGGTGGTGTAGCGGCGATTGTGGTAGCGGTGATGATGACGGTGACGGTGGCAATGTCGACGATGACGACGTCGATGGAGGTGATGGCTTTGATGTAGTTGATGTTGTTAGAGGTGACGGTGTCGATGGTGACGGAGGTTCTGTTGAAGTCATATGTGAAAGATAATCATAGGTTTACATCAGACATGAAATTAATGCTTTGCCAAAATATTCACATGTATGTTGTGGCTTGCTTTTACTGGAACGCAATGTTAGGGAACAAAATGATTTTAATGTTCAGAATTATCCAAATCTCTGACATTGCTGTATATGACTTTTGTGTCTGGTAATTTATTACTATCAATGGGAATATGTTTTTTCGAGGACGTTGTAGGACAGGGGGTGCATCTCAAAACATAATAGAAAATGCCGAAGTTCAGATACCCTTTATTTTTGTTTTTTTTTTTTACATTACAATTCAATTGGTTATTTTTGCTATAAATATATTTTGTTAAACTTTCTACTGCAAAAATGGGGAGTTTGTATAAGAGGCGGAAGTTACTTTTAGCCTCTCGCATCCATTTCTTTATCAATTTTTTTTTTACTGAAATGTTAAATATTGGTCTTGTAAGTTGTAATCTCAGGAATTCACATATAGACTCCCCCAAAAAGGGGGTATGGGAGGTGAGAGTTGTTTTTTGTGCGATTTTACTAATTTCAGAACGTAACCTAGAAGAAGGTTGTATAACAAATTTCAGCTCGGTAGCACTTACATTTAGATTGTAATCGCAGGGATAGATGGGCAGGCACCCCCCCAAAGAGAGTGTTTGTATGTGAGATGGGAGTAGTTTAATGGGAGTACTCAATTCAGAACGTAACCTCCGCATAGAGGACATACGTTTTTATACCAAACTACCGACCCCGGCGAACTTCGTCTCGCCCCAATTTAATGCCTTCAGATAAACTCAGTAGAGAGTGGTATGATAAACAAAATTTTTCGATTAGTTTTCCGGCTGCTAGTACTGCCCGTTAATACGATTTTATTAATTTTGTGCAATGTGATGAGTTGCTCTTCTGACAATGTGAAATCGCAAAAATTTACAGGGAACGATATTAATTCAGTCGAAACATCAACACGAATTTGGCCATTGCCAAGCGCCAGCAGTTGTCTCGATAATTCAGCAGACGATGGGAGGTTCTTTTCAACCGTGAGAAGTTCCATCGACAGGTTCCGATCAGAATTTGCGGTCGGGTTCAACGGATGACATGTGACTCCGATGATCGAAAACATTATACGAATTTGAATCTCTGACGGTCGCATCGGCGAGCACTGAGTCTGTTTTCGAGCACATTTAAATTTGGCAAGCCTCCCGAAATGCGGGGCACAGAACATTATCCACAGTACGCAGGGAATTAAAGGATAGCAAAGAGAGAAGCATACACTTGAAGTGGATGAACTGTGTCTGACTGACGACGTTTACGTCATCTAAGCTTTGATCGTCTAATAGGAGGCATTAGCCAAGCAAAAAACTCTCCCTAAAAAGCTACAAAGTCGGTGTGGAATGAATGTCCGCAATCCAATTGGATAACTTCATATCTCACACGTAAACTCATTTTCTGAAAAAACGATCGAAATTGCATAGGATATCAAAATATATTTTTTGTCTACTTATTATTTATTTCGTTAAAATCTTCAACATTTATCCGAATTTTTCAACATCGTTTAAAATCATTAAATCATGCGAAAACTGCAAAATTTCGTGGATAAAAATCAAATTTTTGGCGTTTTTCCGGAATTTTCCGAGTTTTCCATAAGAATTTTCTATTTTTCAATTCGGAAAGCCATTCCGTTACAATCCGTTACAATTTTTCCAATTTCCCGACCTTTCCGAAGGATTTTTCCCGAAATTTTCTTGCATAAAAGCCTCCTACCAATTACGAACAATTGAAAAAAATTGAGCGAAATGGTCCAGCCGTTCTCAATTGATGAATTACTATACACTTTTCCCACCATTTTTATACATAAAGATTTCACAATAATCCGAAATTTTCCAAGCATCACAACAAATTTTCCACCTTTACGTCGTCTGAAATTATCAAATCAAGCGATACAATGGAAAATTTTCGTCTACAAAAATCCAATATTTTCGATTTTTTTCCGGAATTTTTCGAATTTTCCAGCAAGAATTTTTCTATTTTTTCATTCGAAAAGTCATTTCGGAATGATTCTTTAAATTTTTCACATTTACATCATTCATCCAAAATTATCAAAACATACGATGAAATGCAAAATTTCGTCGGCAATTTTTATAATTTTCCAACCTAAATTTTCTATTTTTCCATCCGAAAAGCCACAACGGAACAATTGCACACAAAATTTTATACAAAAATTCAATTTGCGATTTTCATCAAATGCAATGCAAAATTTTGAAGAAAGAATCTAAATTTTTCGAGTTTTTCCGGAATTTTCCGAGTTTTCCACCATACATTTTTCTATTTTTCAATTATTCGAAATTTTTCACATTTCCATAGCCCAAATTTATTAAATCATACATAAAATGCAGAAATTCGTCGAAAAAACAAATTCAAACTTTTTGAATTTTTCCGGAATTTTCCGCATTTTTCAACAAAAATTTTCATTTTTCTTTTCGAAAAGCCATTCTGTAACAATTGCACACAAAATTACATACAAAAAGGCACTTTTCAAATTTTCCGACTTTTCCGGAAGATTTTTCCAAGAATAACGAACAACTGGATAAAAGTTTTAGCAAAATCGGCCAGCCGTTCTCAATTGATGAATTACTATACATTTTTGCCACCATATTTATATATATAGATTTCAACTCCATAGGTCTTAAACTTCGGCTATATTCAATACACCCCCAAAAAGAGGTTGTTTGTATGGGAGTAGTTTTTTTTCGAAATTACTTAACTTAGAACATAGGCTCTGCAGGGACGAGAAGCTAGTATACCAAATTTCCGTTCGATAGCTCTTAAACTACAGCTGTAATTACTGGAACAGACAGACAAGCACACTAAAAAGGGGGTGTTTGTACGAGAGATGGGAGTAGTTGTTGTCCGAACTTGCACCACTTAGAACTTAACCTCCATTTAGAGGATAGAAGCATACCGATCTTAACTTAAGCCTGTGATCGCAGGGACAAACCCCAAAAAAGGGGCAATTTGTATGGGAGGTGGAAGTAGTTTTTGACCGATCTTGCTCATCATAAAACTTAACCTCCGCTTTGAGGATATAAGCTTTCATTCAAAATTTCCGCAAGATATCTTTTAAACTACGGCTGTAATCGCAGGGATAGACAGGCGGACGGAAAGACCTCTTTAACTCGAGCCTGAGTACGACGCTGACGCCGTTTATATAAATATATGTATGTATTGTCATACATATGGGCCTTATGGAAGAACAAAACGATTGTTCAGTAAAAACATGAAATTTGCTTAACAAAATACAGATTGGGCACTATCGCGTTGGATGTATTGATATTATAACCGGGCGGAATGGTAAGTTTGAATAGGAGGTACTAGAAGCGACGTGGCTAGACTTTCCGTTTTTCCTCCAAAACTTTATCATGTTTAGCTTAACAAAATAAAGAATTTGGGCACGATCGCTTTGAGCGTATTGATATTATTACTCGACCTCTAAAGTAGCCGGAGCGGAACATTTGTACGGCAGGTACCAGAAGGGGCGTATCTAGACTTCCAGTTTTATCTATAATACTTTATCCTGCTACAGTTCTACTAAATACTGAATTAGGGAACGATCGCTTTGGGTGTATTGATATTATTACTTGATTTCTAAAGTGGGCGGAATGGTTCATTTGTATGGTAGGAACCCGAAGGGGCGTGGCCATGTGGCCCATTTCCAATAACGTAAGTAGTTTTGCGAAAATATAAAAAGTTTCAAAACAGTTGGTTACAGACAGTCGGACATGGTTCAAACGACTTAAAGAGTCATGATTAGAATTTGGTTCAAAGATACACAGGGTCTAAACTGACTCCTTCTATGTGTTACACTTTTGGGTCGTATCAAATGATGTATACCCTCCTACCCTTAGAGTGAGGGTATAATAAATATACCGTTCACTCTTCAGTGATTAAATTCAAAGTACCCATTCCTATGATCTATTTAAAAAAAAAAACTTTTGTTAGTTTTCGATTTGGAGCACTATACGAGCCTAAAATTTGACAATCGTATTATTTTGCAGTGTTTTTTATAAGCTATGAAATCGAAATATTTTATGCCAATACTTCTGGTACCTCCATACAAATGATCAAATGGCTCAAGTATGTTTTTGATCAAAGTCATTTTGTGTCCGATGCCAACGATGTCAAATGCTAAAATATTATTATTTTAAAAATCAATATTACATATTAAATATCAATATTTTCAATATTCGTAATAATTTAAACTTGGCAATCCGACAGTAATGTTAAGCCTCTACCTGGCTATAAGTTGGTTGCTTTGCCCTTACACTCACAAAAGTAAAAACTATTTTCTTGACAGCAGCATTTCGCTTATTAGTTTTCAACTATTTCTTTACTAACCCAAAGTATTCCCTTGCATTTGATATCTTGAATATGAGATTTCCTTCAATCATTAATTTTTATTGATCTATTGTGATTTAAGAATAAAAAATTCGTATAACTTTATGTTAATTCTTATCAATAAAGAATCATGATTTATGTCATTAGAACATTAAATTGTCATTGATAGCATTTAGTTTATAGTATCGCTGAAAATGTATAACCATAAATCTGACTAGTATTAGATATTAAATTGATGATTTGCTGTTGGAAATATAAAGATGTGAATAACAACAAGAAAAATGCATCATTAGTTGCACAGTCGCTGTCTTTCGTCGGGTGTATTCACATATCACTGTAATGTTTGTTGGTCGAATATCATTAAATCGCTTGCTGAGCGCATAATTGCGGTTTGCGATCGATACTCGTCCCTTGATTACAAGGCTAACATTTTTATTTTTTTTGACAAGGAAGCTAAAGTAGACAAAAACATCTACCACTTCGATGTTATAGTTTTTAACGTTCTTGCAGCGTCCCAAACGAGTAGAATTTTTGTCCGTTGAAACAAATATTTTGTATTTTGTCCTAATTTATCGCCAGACCCATTTCTGTCGACTGCTCCCCAATGCTTGGAAAGGCCGCAGTAACATTTCGCAGTCTTCGGACATTGATAACTATATCATCAGCATACGCTAGCAGCATGTAACTTTTATTAAAGATGGTACAAGTCAACTTTACTGCAGACTTCCGCCTGATCATTTCCATTAGGATGTAAAAGAGATAGCCTGACAGACTGTCGCCTTGTTTAATGAAGTAGTCTTCATTCATATTGCCGAGGTAATAATATTCTTCGTGAATAGTACATCACACTAAGCTTAGATAACAGCTCTTTCAACTGGTATATCCATCGAAGTGTTGGTCGCCCCCATCAACTTTATTGCCAAGGACTTTTTGAGCCGTAGCGGGTCTAGCGCATTCGGTCTATTTGAACGCGCTTGACTACGTCGATGTAGTATCCTCCTGTGTCATTACCCAGGATTCTGCGCTGTAGAGTAAGACAGGCAGGATCAGTGTCTGGTAATGTTGGGTCTTCGTTCGTAGAGAGATGGCTTTATCATTACAACGCTTACTCAGCGCATAGTCAGCGCATAGTAGCTCGTCTCTTGATTTCCAGGCTGACATTATTTTTTTTTTGTTTATGGCTGAGCCAAGGTAGACAAAATCATCTACCACTTCAAAGTTATAGTTGTCAAAGTTCACGCAGCGTCCCAAACGAGTAAACTCTTTGTTCGTTGAAACAAATAACTTAGTTTTGTCCTCATTAATCACAAGACCCACTTCGGCTGAATTCTTCTCAATACTCGAAAAGGCCGCAGTAACATCCTGCAGTCCTCGGCTAATGATATCTATATCATCGGCATACGCGAGCAGATGGTGCCAGTCCTGTTTACTGCTGCCTTCCGCATGATCATCTCCATTACGATGTTAAAGACATCGCAAGACAGACTATCGCCTTGTCTAAAGTCTCACTTGGTAGAAAATGGCTCAGACAGATTTTTGCCTATTTTCACTGAGGACTTCGTGTTAGTTAGTGTCATCCCGCAAAGTCGAATTAGCTTCGCGGGGATACCAAACTCAGCCATAGTATCCAACATTTTCTGTCGTTTCGGACTGTCGACTGCAGCTTTGTAGTCGATGAACAGATGTTAGTTGTCTATCTGCATTTCTTGGGTCTTCCCCAGGATTTGTAGTATTGTAAATATCTATTCGGTCGTGGATTTACCAGGTCTACAGCCACACTGATAAGGTCCAATCATGTTCGCCAGAATGGGCTTTAGTCTTTCACATAACACACTAGACAGAGCCTTGTATGCGATGTTTAAAAGGCTTATCCCTCGATAGTTGGTACACAAACTTGGATCGCCTTTCTTATGCACAGGACATAGAGCACTCAGTTTCCAATCATCGTGCACGCACTCATTGAGCCAAATCATGTTTATGAGCTGGTGCATACATGTTACCAGCTCATCGCCGCCTGCTTTAGAAAGCTCTGCCGGCAGTCCATCGGCTCCTACAGCTTAATCATTTTCAAGCCTTGCGATCGCCGTGCTGATCTCGTATTGGCTCGGTGGTTGACAATCTACTCCGTCGTCTAAGATTGGTGTGATTTCGTCGCTTATGCTGCCTTCGGGAACGAGTAGAGATCGAAAGTGTTCCTTCCATATTTGCAGCACACTCTGAGTTTTCGTGATCAGATTTCCGTCTCTGTTCTAACAGATGGGAATCTCTGTTACAAAATCTTAGCTTTTTACCCTTTGGTAGAACTTTCGGGCTTCACCTCTATCCCTGTAGTTTTCGATATCCTGGCTCTCTCTCTTTTCTGCCACAGACGCTTTTTCCGCATGAACAGGCGTTTCATCTTCCTCTCTTCTCAATATAACGCTCTGTCCCGGCACGCGTCGTCATTAACTGCAACTTTGCCTTGTATGCGGCATCCATTTCCTCGGATATTTCGCGACATTCATTATCGTACCAGGGCTTGTCTGAGCGTGGTGTTTCATAATCCAGTGCGGTCGTTGCGGCAGTGGCCATAGAATTCGCAATATGTTGCCACTGTGTGTCGAAAACATCAGAACTAGGGCGATTTGTTTGAAGCAATTAAGAGAGTTGGTTGGAGTAGGCATTGGCTAACTCGGTGGTATGCAGCTTTAGGATGTAAAGCTTCCTATGCGTTTGGTTACGAGTGTATTTAGCCTACTTAATCGTATGCGCACCTTGGCTGCAACAGGGTGGTGATCCGAGTCAATATTTGCACCGTGCATCACACGCACGTCCATAACGCTTGCGACATAACTTCCCTCAATTACTACGTGATCAATCTGATTTCTGGTATTTTGATCGGGAGATATCCAGCGAGATACGTATGGCCATCTCCCGCCTTAAAAACAACAAAGCTGCTGGAGCAGATGGTCTCCCTGTTGAATTGTTTAAGGCTGGCGAGGTCCTTTCAAGCATATTGTGTGAACGTCTAAAGCCAATTGTAGAAAAACTAATTGGGCCATATCAGTGCGGCTTTAGACCTGGTAAATCTACGACGGATCAAATATTCACCTTACGACAAATCCTGGAAAAAACCCATGAAAAGCAGATCGACACCTACCACCTCTTTGTCGACTACAAAGCTGCCTTCGACTCTCCGATAAGGAATAGGCTTTATGAAGCCATGTCTGAGTTTTTTATTCCTGCAAAGCTGATTCGACTTTGCAAATGTAAAGATTGGTCGGTTAAGATTGGTAAGGATCAGTCTGAACCATTCAACACGGAAAGAGGTCTCAGGCAGGGCGATAGCCTGTCCTGTACACTATTTAATATAGTTATGGAGAAGGTGATGAGAAAGGCTGGTGTCAACATGTCTGGCACCATATTCCACAAGAGCCACATGCCACTAGCCTATGCCGATGATATAGACATCATTGGCCGAAATCTGCGGGATGTTACTGCAGTTTTCTCATCACTAGAAAAGGAGTCAGCAAAAATGGGTTTAGCGGTCAACGAGGACAAAACAAAAATAATGATTTCGACGAACAAAGAGTCCTCTCGATGGGGACGCACCGTGAACGTTAACAGTTATTGTTTTGAGGTAGTCGACGAATTTACCTACCTCGGATCTTCCGTCAACAAGAAAAATAATGTCAGCCAAGAAATTAAACGGAGAATAGTGCTAGCCAATAGATGTTTCTACGGACTTCGGCAGCACTTTGGTAACACCACCTTCTCTCGGAATACTAAGAAACAGCTATACCAGGTGCTTATCTTACCTGTTCTGTTGTATGCTGCCGAATCATGGGTGCTTACTACAACGGACATACAAAACCTGGGAGTATTCGAGAGAAAGGTACTCCGAAAAATATATGGACCTATCTGTGTCGAAGGCCAGTTTCGCCATCGGATGAACCATGAGCTGTATGAGCTTTACCACGACATCGACGTAGCTAAAAGAGTCAGAATCCAAAGACTTCGATGGCTGGCACATGTTGCCAGTATGGATGTAAATGCTTCAGCGAGAAAGGTGTTTGAAGGCGAACCTGAATGACGGCGCAGATCAGGGAGACCCAAACTCCGTTGGAAGGACCAAGTGGTAGGCGATGTGCCATCACCTGGTAGGACTAACTGGAGAACACACGCAGAAGACCGAAGCGTGTGGAATTCTTTATTACTTCAGGCCTCAAATTTATGAACTACGTTTCGTAAATTGTAATTGGCCACTTAAGTAAGTAAGTAAGTAAGATATCCAGGTTGCCTTGTGGATATCGTTATGCGGATATCTGGTAGTACTCACTACCATATTTCTTGTCGAAGCGAAACTAACCATTCTGAATCCGTTATCCGAAGTGTTGTAGTGTAGACTGATCTTTCAGACTGCTGAACCGGGAGCATATTCCCTTCCTATTTTAGCATTAAAATTATTAAATTAAATTTTATTGTAATATGCAGGGCAGAGGTCATATGTCGCCTCCAGGCTCCCACAGAATGCATCTTTAACGTCATCGTCTTTGCCTTCCGTCGGGGCGTGCAATGTAAAAATATTTCGCCCAGATGCGAATAGTGGCTATTCGGTCATTTACAGGGTTAAACCGCGAGACCAAGTGTCGAAGTCTCTTACGAAACCACATTCAAATTCGTATCTTTCTGCATGGCAGCTGTAAAAGATGTCACATTTCTTTCGTCGTGTGCAACCCTGACCCATTTCCTGTATGGCGGTGATGGCAGCTTTGTATTTGTCGTGAACATCCGCCAATTGGACAGAAGCGCCATCTCTGTAAAGAGTTTGGACATTCCAGGTGCATATCCTTAAATCGTGGTCCTTATAACGTCTGCGGGGGCCGTCAACATTTGGAGGAGTTCTTGTTTTTTTTTCTTTGTGTTTTCATAACAATTGTTTTGTTTAAGAAGAGTGGCCACCGCGCCCGATCCTAGTTTCTTGGGCTGCCAAAGCCACTATGAGAGCCTCTGAGTTCTGTTACCTACTTCCAAAGACGCATTTTAGGTTACTCAACATTGCGGCTTTTCACATTTGCTACCACTGAACGTATGTGGCATTGTCCGGGGAATACGTGATCTCTCGGACGTTGTGAGCTGCTTGAGAACCTCCAAATAGAGTTTCTGGTTATTCCCAAATGAATAACAATCAGAAAGACTCAAATTAGAAAATTCCCCATTCCCGTTACTAAGTTACATTTCCTTAATTCAATTTACATTCTTATTTTTTTGTTTGTTTGTCAAATTTCATAATCATTTCACAGTTATGTTAGTTGATATTTGTGTCCTTTAAAATACTAACACAAACATTTATTTGCCATAAATGTACTCTGCGATCATTATAATTGCAAATTTGTATCCTACGACACACAGATCGTTGCGATACTATCAAAGTTACGCACAACATATAATTTAATATTGTGAGCATGTAAGAGCAATGTCTTTGGCATTCGTAGCTGTAGGGTGTCAGAAGTGATAACGCGTTAAGGTAAAACTTAAATAAATTTGTGTAAACTTCAGCCTGTAGGACAGCAGCAATAGCCCAAGCATCAGCAACAACTACACATCACATCATACGTCTGGTCGCCGAGTCATTGATAGAAACTACAACATTATTTTGTAAAACCTTCAATCATTATGTGGTCCATTGATCAATCACATGTGGGGGAAAGATGCCCAAGTTAAGAGATATATTAAAATCTATAGGAAACTCTAAACAATAAAACACTAAATTTTTCAAATAGTAGGTGTTTCAGGTGATTTCTTAGTAAAGCTTAGAAAAATGTGAGTGGTAACATTAGACTTATTCTCTAATAAATTTAATTTATAAAATTTTATCAAATTTATTAATATTGTTAACTTTTTCATTTATTGCTAAATCATTTTTTTGTGTATAATTTTCATGGATACTTCCCTTTTCCCACTCCCTGTACTTTTGTTAGACTTGTCGTTTCATAGGGAATATGCCGCTGGCTCTTTTTGCCTCATGTGGTTTAATAGTTGGCTGTGTTTTTGAAACTCTGTGTGATGTGTTTTTTTTTTGCCTTATTAAATAAACTTGTTAGGTTTGTTAATTTTAATAGATATTGACGTTTGATGTTGCCACAAGATAATGTTCTATAAGGCAAACAAATGTTGTTTTTTTTTTTTTTGGTTTTACTATTTTCCCTGTTAAAGGCTCTCACAGCGTATTATTAAATGTTACGCTTGACTATGGTACCACATGCCGACAAAGTGATATTTTGCATATGCATCGTAAGATGCAACAATGCAAAAATCAATATATTTATTCAAATATGTTAAGCTTAGAGATGATGCATAACGAATCTAGGGGGGGGGAATAATTAATTTGTATGTAAGAAAAAAATTTCAGTTATGTAATTATAGATATGTTACTTGGTTGAGGTGGGATGGTGGGTGGTTTGGTGGTTGTTAACGTCACAAAAGGATATTTTTGTCTGCATACTGTTTAACAGGAACAACAGCAGAAGGAAATTCCATGCACTTTGGTCTTTTGCGCTCCATAACTAGTTCGTTTGGCTGCTAGCTCACTGTCCATCCAATGGATATTTGGGAGCCCTTCGAGTTTATTGCCGAAGACTTTTCGAGCTGGAACATTTTCATTCATTCGTACTACGTGTCCAAGACAGCACATTCGGTCTATTTTCACGCGCTTGACTACGTCAATGGCATTGTACAGCACGTACAGCTCAAGGTGACGGTACTCGCCGTTAACCATGAATTATCCACATATTTTTCGAAGTATTTTTTCTCGTAGACTCCTAGAACAGATTGATCCACTTGTATCATTACTTAGGATTCTGCGCTGTAGAACTTGAAAGTTAGGATCAGTGTCAGTGTAGGGTTGGATCTTAGTTCATCAAAAGAGGGTTTTGTCATTACATCGCATGCTTAGCGCATAGTAGCAACGGCAAGCGATCAATTCTCGTCTTTTGATTTCTAGGCTGACATTTTTATTTTTGTTTATAGCGGAGCCAAGGTAGACGAAATCATGTACCACTTCAAAGTTAAGGTTGTCAACGTTCACGCAGCGTCCCAAACGATTGGACTCTTTGTCCGTTGAAACAAATAACTTGGTTTTATCCTCATTTATCAACAGACCCACTTCCATCGACTGCTTTTTAATGCTTGAAAAAGCCGCAGTAACATCCCACAGTCCTCGGTCAATGATACCTATGTCATCGGCTAACGTGATCAACTGTGACTTTTGTTGAAGATGGTACGATAGACTAGATTACTGCAGCCTTCATCATCATTTCCAATATGCCGGTCGTGGCATATTAATTAGAACACACGACTACCATGCTGGAGATTCCGGGTTCGATTCCCGGCTCCAGTCATCCACATTTTTCTTTCATTGCCGGCCGCCTCGATTTTGTAGACAGCAACGTCGCAGTATAGTGTCGAGTCAATCGGCATGTCTAGTAAAAGCTTCTCAAACAGTGCTTTTAGCATTCGTCGATAAACAAGTAGGTGCCATTTGTTGTGAATCTAAATAGAAAGTGTGTTAATTCAAAATAACGCGAGAAGTTATCCCATCCCTCATTCATGGGTTGTAAAAGGAAACTAAGCTTTAGTTTTTGTTAAAGAGATCGCAGGACAGACTATCGCTTTGTCTAAAGCCTCGCTTGGTAGAAAATGACTCTGTCAGATTTTTGCCAATTTTCACTGAGGACTTCGTGTCAGTCAGTGTCATCCCGCGAAGTCATATTAGCTTCGCGGAGATACCAAACTCAGCCATACCATCTAACAAATTCTGTCGTATCGGACTGTCGAATGCAGCTTTGTAGACGATGAACAGATGGTACATGTCGATCTGCATTTTTTGGGTCTTCTCCAGGATTTGTCGTAGTGTGAATATCTGGTCGGTAGTGGATTTACCAAGCCTTAAGCCACAGTGATAAGGTCCAATCACGTTCGCCAGAATGGGCTTTAGTCTATCACATAACACACTAGACAGGGCATTCATCGTGCATGCATTCCTTGAGCCAAACCGTGGTTAAGAGCTGGTGATTTTAAAACCTCTTTAAGCTGTTCATCGGTTCCCTCAGCTTTATTGTTTTAAAGCTGTGATATTGTCGTGCTGATTTCGTTTTGGTCCGGTGTTGGACAATATACTCCTTAGTTAATGATTAAAATGATTTCGTCACCTATGCTGCCTTAGGGAACGAGTGGTGCACATAAACAATCCCTCCTTATTTGCAGAACACTCTGTGTGTCAGTGACCAGATTTCCATCTCTGGTCTTTCAAACAACCACTGTTTTTATCGTATGATAGAACTTTCGGGCTTCACCTGTACTTCTGTAATAATCAAGATCCTGGCTCCCTTTCATTTCTTCCATAGACACTTTTTTCGCCTGAAGAGGCTTTTAGCCTCTTTCTTCTTAAGTAATATAATTGTGCCACAGCACGCGTTTGCATTGGCTGCAGGTTTGCCTTGTATGCTGCATCCACTACCTCAGACAATACGCGACATTCTTCACCGGACCAGGGCTTTTCTGGGACTGGTTTTTATGCCCTCACCCTACGGGTAGGATTGTATATATCTCTTGATACGACCCAAAAGTGTAACACAAAGAAGAAGTCACTTTAGTCAATAGGTTTCTTTGAACCAAATTCGATTCATGTCTTTTTAAGTCGTTTGAGCCATGTCCGTCTGTCTGACTGTCCGGCCGGTACGCACTGTAAATTTTGAAAGACGCAACCAAATGTATTGAAACTTTACACGAGATAATATTTCCCCAAACCAAACTTACGGTTTTACAAATGGACTACATGGCCACACCCCTTCTGGTACCTCCCATACAAATGTTCGCCTTTTCGCTCACTTCAGAGATGGAGTAATAATATCAATACATTCAACGCGATCGTACCGAAATTCTGTAATTAGAAAAGCTATAACTACATATAAAGTTTTGGAGAAAAAATTTGAAGGCTAGCCACGCCCCTGCCGGTACATCCCATACAAATATACCATTCCGCCCACTTTATAAATCGATTAATAATATCAAAATACTAAAAAACTTTATGTTTTATTGAGGGTGAGGGTAAATTTATGTCAGATTTCCCGACTGAAACTATTTTAATGGTTCTTATCCCAGTAGGTCGATGCGGTAGAGGTCATAGAATGCTCAGTATATTGCCACTGTGTGTCAGGAACAGCAGAAGAGAGTTGATTGGATTAGGCATTGGCTAACTCGGTGGATGCCGCTTTATGATGTGCAACTTCTTTAGCGTTTGGTTATTGGCGTTTTTACCGCTACTAGATGATTGCAACTTGGTGGTGATACGAGTCTATAAATGAACCGCACATCACACACTCGCCTAGAAAGCTTGAGATATGCCTTCTATTGATTAACACGTGATCAATCTGGTTTCTTGTTTTTTGATCATGGAATATCCAGTTTGCCTCGTTGATTACTCACTACCATGTTTCATGCCGACGCGAAGCTTACCAGTCTGAATCCGCTATCGGAGGTGTTGTTGTGTAAAATAAATTTTCCAACTGCTGAACCAAGAGCATCTTCCCTTGAAATTTTAACATTTAAATCAGAACAAGTTTTATGTCATAGCCAGGGTAGAAGTGATATACTTTCTCCAGGTGCTCATAGAAGGCATTTTTAATGCCTTCCATCGATACATGTACACAAATCAACGTGATGTGAAAATAATTCGCCTTGAGTGCGGATAATAGCTACGTGGTCACTATCAGGGTTAAACTAAGAGACCAGTTGGCAAGGTCTCTTGCCGACTATGAATCCACATGCTAATCCGAGTTTTTCTGCATAGCAACTTTAAATTATGTTACTGTTATTTCGTCCTATGCATCCATGTCCCGTCCATTACATTTTCTGTACGGCGGCGTTGTCAGTCTTGCAACTGTCGAGAACACCAGCCAATGCGGTAGAGGCACTATCACTGTAGAGATTTCGGTCATTCCAGGTGCATATTCTTAAACCATGGTCCCTTTAACGTTTGTTGGGGTCGTCAACATTTTGGGGGTTCTTGTTTGATCTTTGTGTTTTCTCAATAGTTTTTTTTTAAAAGAGATGTTTTTTCTTTGAGTGAGCATCAGTAACTTCTCCTGCCTATCACGCATTACCACCTATGCTTCCTACTTGGGTTACTCAAACATTTGCTACCAATAGTGACAATAATATATGCTGCCACGGTTTGTCGGGCGTTTGTTAGCAGTAAATAAGTACATAAATTAGTTGCAATAGAACAATTTGCACCGAGTCTATGGTCCCATCACGTTTTCAACGCCATTTAAGGCTTTGAATCGTGAATTCATACTCAATTAACTAACACACTAACTAAGTAATATGAACAGCACATTTTGCAATATTTCCTAAGTTTTATTAAAATAAATGTTAATAAAATTATGCGAAATTGTTAACAAACTTAAAAAAAAACAGTTCTACTACCACCTGGCGTTAATGTCGAGAAATTAAATTTCATCTTTGCAAACATTTAATGATAATGTAAAAAATCCACAAATCATTAAATCTAACAGATAGCGGAAAAGATTTCGATTTAAGTTAGCACAATAGCTTCTAACCACCATACAAATTGTAAATTTGCTGTTTTATTTATTGTATTTCACAATTACCAATAATTACCGCATAAATATAAATATATTTATTACTGGTTGCAAAAAAAAAAATTTGTAAACTTAAACTAAATGGTACTGATAGCATCATCATTTGGCGTCATCATTAGCAATAGGACATAATGGTGATGCATGTGTGGTTAGATGTTAGCACCAGGAGGTCAAAAGTGTTAGATCAATTGAGGTGTGTGGGGTAAGAAATTATCATTAGCTTTACTTAGTAATAATGCGTTGAACATTTACATTGCAGCATTTGAAGAAAATTTTCTGTCATTAGCCAATTACACAAGATCCGGGTATTGGGGTACAAGTGCAAAGATTTCATACTGATGTTGCTAAAAGTCAACAAAACGTCTTTCTTTTTGGCGTTGACAACCCTAAGAAACGAAGATCAAGCACGGTAACTTCATTAGACTTAATCTCCCACCCAAATTGACGACCCCGCATACTTTATAATGGGGAATGAGGAATTTTCTAATTTGAGTCTTTCTGACTGACCAGAAGCTCTCTTTGGAGGTTCCCAAGCAGCTCACAACATCCGAGAGATCACATATAACATATGGTAGCAAATATGAGAAGGCGAAATGTTGAGTAAACTAAATGGCTTTCTACCACCGATGCGTCTTAGGAAGTAGGTAACAGAAGTTACTGAACCTCAACACATGCTCTCTTAGTGGCTTTGGCGGCCCCAAGAAACTAGGATCGGGCGCGGTGGCCTAATAAGCCACTCTTCTTAAACAAAATTATTATGAAAACACGAAGAAAAGAAAAAACAAGAACCCCCTCCAAATGTTGACGACCCAAGCAAACGATATAAGAACCATGATTTAAGGATATGCGCCAGGAATGTCCGAACTCTATACACAGATGGTGCCTCTATCCAACTGGCTGATGTCCTCGACCAATACAAGGCTGATATCACCGCAATTCAGGAAATGAGATGGACGGGACAGGGATGCACACAACGAAAGAATTGTGACATCTTTTGCAGCTGATGTGCAGAAAGACACGAATTTGGATGTGGTTTCATTTGGATGTGGTTTCACTTCGACACCTGGTCCTGCGGTTTAACCCTGTAAGTGACCGAATAGCCACTAATCGCATCCGGGCGAAATGTTTTTACATTACGTACACGCCTCGACGGAAGACAAAGACGATGACATTAAAGTTGCACATGACATTAAAGTTATTCTGGGAGATGTTAATGCTAAAATAGAAAGGAAAGATGGTATCGGTTAAGTAGTTGGAATACTGGGTTACACAACTAAACCTCCGATAAGAACTTCATACTGGTGAGTTTCGTGTCGGCAAGAAACATGGCATAAAGTTATCCACAAGGAAACCTGGATATCTCCCAATAAAAATACAAGAAATAAGGGCTCGTAAATAAACGCAAAGGAAGCCAGATATCACAATGCTGCATACCGCCGAGATAGTCAATGCCTAATCTTGCCAACTCTCTCAATTATTTCAAACAAACTCCGTTAGTTCTGTTGTTCCCGACATACAGTGGCAGCATATTGCTAATTATATGACCACTGCCGCAACGACTGACGCTCAGGCAAATTCTGGTCCGATGATGAGGAAATGGATTCTGCATAAAAGGCAAAACTGCAGCCAATGGTAAGGCGTACGGAAAAAGCGTATGTGGAAGAAAATAGAGAGCCAGGATATCCAAAACTACAGGGATAGGTTCTAACAAAAGGTTAAAAGCAAAAGTTTTTTAACAGGAATCTCCACCTGTAAGGACAGAGATGGAAATCTGGTCACGGACACTCAGAGTGTGCTGCAAATAAGGTGGGAACACTTTTGATCTCTACTGGTTCCCGAAGGCAGCATAAGCGACGAAATCACACCAATCATAGATGACGGAGTAGATTGTCCACCACCGAGCCAAAACGTCTGCGGGAGCCAATGGACTACCGGTAGAGCTTTTTAAAGCCGACGGCAACATGCATGCACCAGCTCTTAAGCACGATTTGGCTTAAGGTATGCATATCCGATGATTGTAATATGAGTGTTATATGTCCTATGCTTAGAAAGGTGAGCCAAGTGTATGTACCAACTATCGCCTTTTACCCATCGCATACAAGGTCCTGTCGAGTGTGTTATGTAAAAGACTAAATCCCATTCTGGCGAACCTGATTGGACCTTATCAGTGTTGCTTTAGACCTGTTAAAACCACGACCAACCAGTTATTCATACTACGACAAATCCTGGACAAGACTCAAGAAATGCAGATCGACACCTATCATTAGTTCGTCGACTACAAAGCTGAATTCGACAGTTCGATACGACACAAATTTTTGGTATTGTTACCTTAGCGGGTAATATGACTTTGCGGGATGACACTGGCTAAAACAAAGTCTTCAGCAAAAATTGGCAAAAATCTGACTGAGCCACTTTCTACCAAGCGAGGCTTTAGACAAGGTGATATTCTGTCCTGCGATATCTTTAACATCGTAATTGATATGATCATGCGGAAGGCTGTATTAAACAGGAATGGTACCATATTTAATAAAATCACATGCTACTCGAGTATTGGCCGTGGATTGCAGGATGTTACTGCGGCATTTTTGAGCATTGAAAAGCAGTCGGAGAAAGTGGGTCTGGCGATAAATGAAGACACAAGCAAGTTATTTGTTTCAACGAACAAAGAGTCCACTTGTCTGGGATGATTCGTGAACGTTGACACCTAGAACTTTGAAGTCGTACTTGATTTAGTCTACCTTGGCTCCGCCGAAAACACAAATAATAATGTCAGCCTGGAAACCAAGAGACGAGTATTAATAGCAAACCGCTGCTATTATGTGCTAAGCAAGCGGCTTACTAACAAATCCCTCTGTCGACGAACAATGATCCAACTCTACCAGGCATTGATCGTACTTGTATTTGTCTACAGCGCAGAATCCTACAAGCGAATCAATCTATTCTGGATGTATTTAAAAGAAAAATACTTTGCAAAGTATGTGTACCCATCATTGTTAACGACGAGTACTGTCGTACTGACGAGTACTGACCACATGTGCTACATTGGAGACTTTGTACGAATGGATGAAAATGCTCCAGCTCGTTATTCAAAGTTAAATAATTTGACATAACGCGAATTTGTGTTAATGTCAAGTCGGACGACAAAGATAAGGACACTAAAACGCATTCTGTGAGTGCTTGGGATATATGAGTATCATCCCACATGGTGCATGGAAACACACAGTCACCCCCTCTGACGTCCGTCAGAAACATTGTATTGAATGTCAAAAGACGCAAGACCAGGGTGGATACTGCATTTATATGGGAGGTACCAGAAGGGGCGTGGCTGCTCTTCCAATATTTCCTCCGAATGTTTATCATGTTGGAAGGTGTAAGGTACATTTGTATGGGAGGTACCAGAAGGGGCGTGGCTTGGCTGTCAGATTCATGCTCCAAAATTTTATCATATTTTAGCTTTACTAAATATAGAATTTGGGTATTATCGCGTTAAGTATATGGGAGCTACCAGAAGGGACGTGGCTAGATCACCAGTTTTCTCTTTAAAATTGCATCCTGATATAGCTTTACTAAATACAGAATTTGGGCACGTTCGCTTTGGGCGTTTTGATATTATTACTCAATTTCTAAAGTGAGCAGAATGGCACATTTGTATAGAAGGTACCAGAAGGATAGCCACGCCCCTTCTGGGAACCCATTTTCAATACCGGGGGAAATATTAAATGTGCACAGTTTCCACATATTTGGTTGCTTCTTTCGAAAGTTATTGCGTGTTCCAGCCGGATAGCCAGACAGACAGAAAGAAAGACGGAGATAGTTCAAACGACCTAAAAAGTCATGAATTGAATTATATTCAAAGAAACCTAGGATATAAAGTGACTCCTTCTATATGCTACACTTTTGGGTCGTATCAAATGATGATACGTATTCACATTCAATTAATTCTAAATGAATTAATTCGTCCGAAGATTCTCTCTGGACACCCACTTTCCCAACAATGACTTTAACAATTGTTACCAGCCAGATTTAAGTTAGGTAGTCCGCCTAACTTGAATTCTGTTCGTTTGATAGTGAGCAGGAAGAATCTGATATGGGCCATCAAATGTTTACAGGAGGCCTTATAACTATCTTGTAGTTGATTAGAAATAATTTTCAGAGGCTGCCTTATGCTGAAGGTCATTCCCAACATTTGGAAGCAAAAATTGTTTTCATTTGGTAAATGCTCTCACGTAAAACCAAAATATTTTCGACCGATGAGTCTAAAATCGTGTATCCTTAAAACATTTGAGAGGTTATTAGAAATGAATGTTTAAGGCAATCTTCAGCAGAACTATCAGCATGCTCACGATAAAGGTAGGTCACCTTAGACAGCTGTATAAGATAAGATCTACACTCAGGGAGCTTTCCTAGATATCGAGAGACCTTCTATAATATTTTATTCTAGGCAATCCTTAAATCATTACATGATCTGTGGGTTGACAGTTTACCTAATTGGGATGCTCATGGTGGAAAGAGGAATGCTTCTCTAATTAGAAATGTCCGAATGTCAGGTATTTGCCAAGGCCGATGATCTTACCATTATTTGTATTGATAGAAACTTCAACTGAGGCGATCGGTAAGTCTGTCAAAGCTTCTCAAACAACTGATATTATAATTCGCCATTAACATGTAGTCTTCCATTGTATGAGTCTAAAAATATAAGCGACTGATGCAATTCTACTGCTACAATAGCATGTCCTGCTTAATCTAACTCCATAATGTATCCAACGAATTAGATTTAGCTTTCTCCCACAGTCCAATGACCTTCTCATTCAATAGAGAGAATACAAATGGCTTTTTCGTTTTCTTCCATTATATCTTCTTCCTTTACTAACAGAATCTGCTAGAAAATGCTCTTCTTACTTTGACTTTTTAATAAAAACGGAATTTATGGTCACTTTACAGTCATAGAAAATGACGAAGTTATTGTCGAAGCCGAGCCTTTCAATGACTCTAGTGCTGCCTTCGCTGCCTCAGCTATAGCTGAAGATGATGATGGTATCAATATAAACTCGTTTAGCATATTGAATGCTATTATTAAATGTCTTCCTTGACCGCCCACCAAATATAAAACAACAACAATAACAACAAAATAAACGGAAAATAACCTCAGAAAACCATAACATTCAACATCAAACAATAAGAAATTGCATACAAATGTGAACCTTGGCTATTCGCAGAGAAAGAAGACACCAACCAAAAAAAAAAAACAAGAATGAATGCAACTTAACTCACAAATAGACACACAGCATAGCAAACATAATTCGACAACATGAGGCAGCAACAACCATAACTGCAACATAAACATCGACATCGACAACTAAGAATGCTACAGCGATAATCGACAGACGAGAAACTACAACAAAATTGTAACTTCCTTAGAAAGCATTAAACAATTTGAAGATGTGCCACAAACGCAGCCACGATGAGGACGACAATGCCAGAGACCTTTACACAAATAGCAGCAACAACAACAATAACGAAAGACAGAAAACGCTCATCGTCGTCGTCAACGTCATCACCAGCACTACCACCTCCATAGTCGTCCTGACATCATAGTCATCATGATCATCATTCTGATGACGGTTACAAGAATCAGCGAAGAAACGCGCACACACACACAGTGAGAAAGAGAGAGTACGCTGACTATGAAGATGACCAAAACGACAACTTAACAATGATGATAACTATGACGACCTTTAATGTTTAAGCATTTGCAACATCATCTGCATTACATGTGGCCATAGATACCCGTAACTACTCACAGGCATTGCGAACATGCCACATGCTGCATTTGTCCATGCAACAACAGTTTGTAAGCCGAAACGGATCTTCATTGTTAGGCCAAGTACCAACGGTTTCTTAGCCATTTGTTTCTCTGGCAAACACAGTCAAGATCCGCCTCAACACTACGTACATATATGGCTGAGAGCTTCATATGGCTGGCTGGATTTGCTTTAAGAACATGCAATTCGTACTAATGGTTTAGTTTTAGTTAACAAACCGCTCCCTTAAGTGGAGTAATGAACTTTTAAATGTTGTTACAATGCAGAGAAGGACAATTGGTTGGAAAGCTGGGGGGCCCAAAGGTATTTAGTGGTTTCTTGTAATAGTTATGAGATGGAACTCATTTTTTAAACAGTTATAGAGGTGAAGTTTTGTAGTACCCGATACTCAGAACAATCACAACTGTTGACGAACCCGAAGACCCCAAGGCTGGCATCACCGCAATGCAGGAGATGTAATGGACTGAATAGGGATGCACAGGAAGATAGATGCTATCTTTTACAGCTGCTATGCATAAATGGCGATGGTTAGAATACGTGACTAACATGCGGAAAACTAGGACTCGATTCCTGTCTCAGTCATTTAAAGGGTTTTCCAAAGGGAGGTGTTATTGTGAATGACCCGCTATTTCGGTAGCTGTCACTTTTGAAACTTTTATTCTTCGACATTTGGCAAGTTAAAACAACACCATTACTAAAAATGGAACGATACACGCGTCAACAACGCATTGAACTTATTAAAATTCACTACAAAAATGGTGAAGATCTTGCAGCCACAGTACGCAAAACTTTGCATTTGTTGGTCGTCGTGAAAATTGGTGGAAAAATTCGATCTGTTGGGACAAGTAGTGATGCGAAGAATAAAACGCGTCCACGCCGCTGAAGAACAACTGAGAACATTCCTGCTGTAGCCTAAAGTGTTGATGAAAACCCAGGTTTATCCATTCCTCGTCGTTCTTTGGAATTGGGCATTCCACAAACGTCATTACACCGTATTTTGCATAAAGACTTGTGTCTTAAGGCATATAAAGTTCAGTTAACACAATAACTCAGGCCGGCCGGTCATCAACAACGTCGTGTCTTTGCTGATTGGGTCCTTCAAATGCATGATAATGATCCGGAATTCCATCAAAAAATCATCTTGACTGTTGAGGTCCATTTCCAACTCGGTGGCTACGTCAACAAGCAAAATTGTCGCAGCTGGGGCTCGGAAAACCCAAGAGTTATGTTGAGAAGCCTATCCACCCTCAACGTGTGACTGTTTGGTGCGGTTTATGGTTGGACCTTACTTTTTCGAAAATGAGCTTGGATCAACAGTTATGGATTGTGCTATCGAGAGATGTTTAGTGATTTGCTATGGTCGGAGTTGGATGGTATTGATCTGGACAACGTTTAATTTCAACAAGACGGCGCTACGTGCCACACAAGCAACGAAACCATTGATCTTTTACGGTGAAAAGTTTCCAGACCATGTTATCTCTCGTTGAGGTGATCACAATTGGCCACCGAGATCTTGTGACTTAACACCTTGCGACTTCTTCCTTTAGGGCCACGTGAAAGTTAAGGCCTACGCCAATAGCCCAGCCTTCGATTCAAGACTTCAAAGATACAATTCGTGAAGCTATTGAGGATATAGGGCAGGCACCATGCGATTTAGTTATCGAAAATTTCATGAAAAGGATATGGTTCTGTAAACGTGGTCGTGGTGGCCATTTGGCTGATGTTGTTTGGCATCATTAATGGCATACGATCCTCTTTATTATGAAATAAACATCCGATCATTTATCTCAAAAAATGGCATTTTTCTTTGAATACCAACAAAACACCTCTTATTGGAAAACCCTTTATCATTCGATACGACCCAAAAGTGTAACACATAAACGGATTCATTTCAGACACTAGGTATCTTTGAACCAAAATCGATTCATGACTTTTAAAGTCTTTTGAGCCATGTCCGTCTGTCTGTCTGTCTGTATATCAAGCTGTCCGGCTGGTACGCACGATTACTTTCGAAAGGCGCAACCAAACTACTACTTACGGTTCTGCAAATCGGCTACATGGCCACGCCGCTTCTGGTACCTCCCATACGAATATATCATTCCGCACACTCTAGAAATCGAGTAATAATATCAATCCACCCAAAGTCAAAGTCTAGCCACGCCCCTTCTGGTACCTCCCATACAAATGTACCGTTTGGCCCACTTTAGAGATGGAGTAATAACTTCAATACACCTAATGCGATCGTGCACAAGTTCTGTATTTTATAAAGATATAACAGCATAAAGTTTTGGAGAAAAAAACTGGAAGTCTAGCCACGCCCCTTCTGGTGCCTCCCATACAAATGTACTGTTCCGCCCACTTTAAAGATGGAGCAATAACAATACACCTAACACGATCGTGCACAAGTTCTGTAATTAGTAAAGCTATAGCAGGATAAAGTTTTAGAGGAAAAAAAATGAAAGTCTAGCCACGCCCCTTCTGGTACCTTCCATACCCATCTGGTGCCGCCCACTTCAGAAATCGAGTAATAATATCAATACACCCACCGCGATCGTATCCAAATTCTTTATTGAGTAAAGCTATAACAGGACAAAGTTTTGTAGAACAAATTGGAAGTCTAGCCACGCCCCTTCTGGTACCTCCCATACAAATGTACCATTCCGCCCACTTTTTACATGGAGTAATAACATCAGTACACCTAACGCGATCTTGCACAAGTTCTGTACTTACTTAAGCTATAGCAGGATAAAGTTTTGGAGGAAAACCTGGAAGTCTATCCACGCCCATTTGGTACCTCCCATACCAATCTGGTACTACGCACTTTAGAAATCGATTAATAACACCAATACAGCCAATGCGATCGTGCCCAAATACTGTATTTTGTAAAGCTATAACAGGATAAAATTTTGGAGAACAAATTGGAAGTCTAGCCACACCCCTTCTTGTACCCCCCATACAAATGTATCATTCCGAACACTTTGTACATGGAGTAATAACATCATTACACCTAATGCGATTGTGCCGAAATTCTGTAATTAGTAATGCTACAGCAGGATAAAGTTTCGAAGGAAAAACTAGAAGTCTAGCCACGCCCATTTGGTACCTCCCATACCCATCTGGTACCACGCACTTTAGAAATCGATTAATAATACCAATACATCCAATGCGTGCCAAAATTTAGTAAAGCAAAGATGAGATAACGTTTTGAAGAAATAAACTAAAAGTCTAGCCACGCCTCTTCTGGTACCTCCCATACAAATGTACCACTCCGCCCACTTTAGAAATGGAGTAATAACATCAATACACATAACGCTATCGTGTCGAAGTTTATCCTATAGCAGGATAAAGTTTCGGAGAAAAAACTTAAGGTCCAGCCACGCCCCTTCTGGTACCTCCCATATATATATGTACAATTCCGCCCACTTTGGAAATCGAGTAATAATATCAATATACTAGAACATTTTATGTTTTACTGAAGGTGATCGCATATGTAAGTCGGGTTACCCGGCTGAAACTTTCTTACTGGTTTTCAATTTCAGTATTTCTAGCAAACCATTAAAACTTTTAAAATTGAAAAATCGCTTTTAAATCTTTTAGCTTCTTTCTTTTAGCTTCTTTACACCAAGTCACGTTGCCATAACAAACAATATTCTTAATCTGTCAAATTTTTTCCTGAATCGTTGCCGCTAATGTTGAGCTTATCGGACCAGAGGAAAGTTGAATTCATTACGTCAACAATTGTTTTTTCGCTTTGTTAATGTTTTTCGTTATTTTTTTGTTGTGGGTTGTGGTATTTGGCCATTGTACACACAAAAATCTTACAGTTTTCTAACAAATTTACAAAACAAAGAGAAAACCCGGTGACGACGACGACGTATCCGAATCAAGTGCTTCAAGTAGTTTGTTAAGAAAAATACCAAAATGTTGTAAGTTTGCCCATTTGCAACTTGAAGATGCTCGTTGAAGATTTTAGTTAAATGTTGTGTTTTTTTTCTCTCCCCTCTACATAGAGCGCGCGCGCGTTCGTTGCTAACTTTTTGTTGTTGTAATGTCGAAAAGAAAGTTACGTGCTTTAAATGCACCATTAGTGCAACAACAGCAACAGTAACAACATGCACCGACAATCATTGAAAGCTGTTGCATCTGCACTTTGAGCAGACAGAACAAGGAAGCAGCCACGATCGCCCATATGATGATGATGAGGCTGAGGACGGTGACGACGGTGGATAGCGATGTCCGTGATCATCATCATCCCATACCCAGCACCAAACATCTGCATTCTAAAGATGTTGGCGATGGTCTTGTTAAAAACAATTTTCGTTTTATAGTTGAAAGTTAAATGCACACAAAAGGTTCAAAAAGAAATCTAATAAAATGTAATGTTTGCAAAATGGTACCAAATGGTAATCATAGTGATTCTAATGTTTTGCCACAGCTCCATCTGGAACTATTCACGAGTTATCGGGAGTTGCCCGTTGCTATTATTATGCTGTTGAAAAAAAAACATTGGATTTCTTTGGATTCGTTAACAATGAACAGAAAAAATTGAAAAGCAAAGAGTGTATTCCAAAGATTATTTGCACTTTATGGTTTTTCAATTACCTTACTTGTTGACTGCTTGCTTGGCTATCTTCAGCTCGAGCAGTAGGTATGATCCAGCCAGCATTGATGATGATCTTGAGCATGATTTTGAACGAAAAGTTTGTAGTTTAGCGAAGCAGTATTAAGGAGTTGAAAAAAAAGCTGAAAAGAAGATTCACTTCATTAGTGAGGAGAAATGAATGACGATCGGTTGTTTTTTGTGTAATTTTTTTCTAAATTCTTTCATGTCAGATATGATGAAAAGGTTCACAAGATTTAATTGTTAATAGCTATCATTTGGAAAATGATTGGAAATCGAATTAAAAGGATGAATACAGGAATCTTATGACTTATGTTGTGGGTTGTTCTAAACTTACTTCCTTGCTTTGAAAGGCAATTGTAAAAATACTTTTTTAATTAAATAGAGTATGTGACAAGTAATACTGTTTGAAAGGTCTAAAAGGTCTGTCTGAGTTATCATCTCATAAGTGAGGAAAGACCCGTATGTCACGATTTTGAGGGTGTTAGGAAACATTAGCATACAGACTCATGTTGTAGACCTACACTACGCACTAAGTCACTTTTCAAGTTCCAAATGACTGTAGCACTGTGTTATTATATTATGGTTTCTGTAGCTCTTATCGTTAAGATCTGATGCTCGAAGAAAAACATGCACGAACGATTTTATATACTAAGATATATTTTAGGCTAAGCATGGCGAAAAATTTACGTAACCAAGCACAACAAAAGCTGGACATCGGTAAACTGCGGACAAAATAGGTAGCGGACGCCTCCAATTACCTAACTCAACTGCTACGGGATGCTTCACCACTATTACCTCGCAATGGTAATATACTTACTTACTTACTTAATTTCCCTTTGCACCCCATGAATGAGGTATGGGATAGCTTTTCGCGTTGTTGTGAATTAACACGCTTTTTATTTTTAGATTCACAACTAACGGCACCTACTTTTTTATCGACGAATGCGAACGTCACTGTTTGAGAAGCTCTTACTAGACACGACGACTGAATCGACGCTTAATACTGCGAAGTTGCTGTCAACAACATTCGAGGGGAGCCGACAATGAAAGAAAATTTTATTTTTTTTTTTTTTTCTTTTAAGATGACTGGAGCCAGGTTTGAACCTGCGATCACCCGCATGGTAGTCGCGTGTTCTAACCACTATGCCACGGCCGGTCCCAATGGTAATATAACGCCGACTAAATAGAACGGGTGCGAGAATCGTACTTGGGTACTCAAAGCCGTCTCAAGAAGACGCCTGGTACGATGATAAATGTCGGAATGCCACGGGAGAGACGGAGGCAGGGCGAAACTGCAACCAATGTCAACGCAAGCTTTTCGTGAACGGCACGGGGAGAAGAGACGAGAGGCAACTCGTCTCTTTAGACGGAAAAAGAAGGAGCTGAAAAAGAGAGGGATGAGTGCACACAGTTGCTCCGAAGTAGAGGGGAAGCCCGAAAATTCTACAAGAGATTTAAGGCGAGAAAGCGTGGAACAGGGTTGCCCTCCTGCAAGGACAACGGTGGCTAGCTAGTGAAGGGTCCGGATAACGTTCTGAAGATATGGAGAGATCAATTTAGAAATTCACTGGATCAGGACACCACTCCAGAAGACCCCGCTCCAATTCATGCTTCAGTCTCTCGCGCTCCGTAGATAGTTAGTTACACCAAGTTAAGATAACAGCTCCTTTACCTGGTCCAAAGATTGGACGTCCCCTCCTGCCATCCATCAAGTTTATTGCCGCAGCCTTTTCGAGCTGGAGCTTTTTCATCCATTCGTATGTCGATGATCGTTTTTCAGTGATACGCATTTCATAGCCCCGGCCCTGCGGTAATCGTCTTTTCACACAGACGCATACGGAAATTCACACTTACTCAATAGTTTTGCTCGATTCAAAACTGTCAGTCTCTGCTTGAGCGTTATGAAAGCACCACCACACACGCTTGTTTCCCACTCAACTTAACAACAGACACAAGTACAGATAGAGAAGCCATGGCCAACGATTGCTTGAAGAACATGAGAGCACAATTGTTGGTATAGCACAATATTTTCACCATGTACAATTCTTGCTTCTTGCACGGCCGCACACCAGCACACCAAATTGTTGTGTGTGTGTGTTCGGGTCTATTTCATAGCTTCGCCCAGTATTCTGTGCTGCAGAGCCAGACAGATGGGATCAGTGTCTGGTAGAGTTGGATCTTTGGTCGTAGAGAAAGAGAGAGAGTTTCGTCGATTAATCGCTTGTTTAGCTCATAGTAGCAGCGTTTGTCGACAGCAACGTCGCAGTATAAGTGTTAGGCCAATCGGCATGTCTAGTAAAAGCTTCTCAAACAGTGACGTTCGCATTCGTCGATAAACAAGTAGGTGCCGTTTGTCGTGAATCTAAAATAGAAAGCGTGTTTATTCACAACAACGAAAGTAGCTAAGTTGTTAAGTAAGAACCAAGGTAGGCATAATAATATACCACTTTTGTATTATAGTTGTCGGTAGTTATAGTTGTTGTTGTTTAGTACAGCCTTCTACATGATCATCTCCCTTAAGATGTTACAAAAGTCGCATGACGAACTGCTTGGCAGAAAATGTTTCTTACAGATTGTTTGTATTTTCACCGAAGACTTCGTGTCAGTTAGTGTCATTCTGCGCAGTCGTATCAACTTCGCAGGGATACCAAACTCAGTCACAGAATGGTAGGTGTCGGTCTGCAGTTCTTGGATCTTCTTTAGGATTTGTCGTAATGTGAATATCTGGTCGGTTGTGGATTTACCAGGTCTAAAGCCACACTGATAAGGTCCAATCAGGTTCGCTAAAATTGGCTTTAGTCTTTCACATAACAGACTAGACGGGATCTTGTAGGCGATGGGTAAAAGGCTGTTCCTGCGATAGTTGATGTACACACTTGGATCGCCTTTCTTAAACACAGGACATAGAACACTTAGATTCCAATTATTGGGCATGATTTCCTTGAGAGAAATCTTGTTTATGAGCTGGTTCATGCACATTGCCAGCTCATCCCCGCTTCTTTAAAAAGCTCTTCCGGCAGTTTATTGGCTCCCGCAGCTTTGTTGTTTTTAAGCCGTGCAATTTCCGTGCTGATCCCGTTTTTGCTCGGTGGTGGACAGTCTACTGCATCGTCGATGATTGGTGTGATTTTGTCACTTATGCTGCCTTCGGAAACGAGTACAGATCGGAAGTGTTTCCCACATATTTACAGCACACTCTGAATGTCAGTGATTAGATTTCCATATTCATCCTTACAAGTGGGGATCACTGGTCCAAAACCTCAGCTTTCGAGCTTTACATCTATCCCTGTAATTTCATATTCCTTCTCTTCTCATTATAACGCTCCGTCACTGCACTCGTTGCCATTGGCTGCAGTTTTGCCCTACATGCAGCATCCTTTTTTCTATTTCGCGACATTCTTCATCATACCAAGGCTTGTATGTACATCGTACCAAGGCCTAGTACGTTCGTTGCGACAGTGGCGTAGAATTCGCAATATGCTGAAACTGTGTGTCGGGATCATCAGAATTAGGGGTGTTGATTTGAAGTAATTGAGAGTGTTGGTTAGAGTAGGCATTGGCTATATAGGTGGTATGCAGCTTTATAATTTCTAACCAGCTTTGTGTTAAGTTACGAGTGTTTTTAGCACTACTTAATCGTGTGCGTACCTTGGCTGCAAATAGTTGTTGATCCGAGTCAATATTTGCAACGCACATCACACGCACGTCCATAACTCTTGAGACATGCCTTGCATTAATTACCACCTGATCAGTTTGTTTTTTTTCAAAGTTGCCTTTTGGATACCTTTATGAGGGAATCTGGTTCCACTTACTAAGATGTTTCTTGCCGACGCGAATCTAACTAGTCTAAATCTGTTATCGGAAATGTTGTTGTGCAGACTAAATTTTCCGACTGCTGAACCAAGAGCATCTTCCTTTCGTATTTTAGCATTAAAATATCCCAGAACAATTTTAATGTCATGTGCAGGGAAGCGGTCATATATTTCTTCCAGGCGCTCCCAGAATGCATCTTTAATGTCCTCATCTTTGTTTTCCTTTGGGGTGTGTAAACAAATCAGCGTAATGTAAAAATATTTCGCCTTGATGCAAATAGCGGCTATTCGGTCACTTACAGGGTTAAACCGCGACAGCAAATATCGAAGTCTCTTCCCGACTTTAAATCCACATCCAAATTCGTTTCTTTCTGCATATAATCTATACAACATTTCACAGTTCTTTCGATGTGTGCATTCCTGTCCCATTTATCGCAATTCCTGCATGGTGTGATATCAGCCTTGTATTTGTCGAGGACATCCACCAGTTGGATAGAGGCATCATCTCTGTAAAGAGTTCGGACCTTCCAGGTGCATATCCGTAAATTAGGCCCATATAACGTTTGCGGGGGTCGTCAACATTTGGGGATTTCTAGTTTATTCTTTTCTTCGTGTTTTCATAATAAGGGTGGTTAAATTGTAAGGGCCGATGTTGAATGTGAACCACACCTAAACGTCAAGTTCTTTTCTGCATTTCATTTGACATTTCTCAATTTCAGACCAACTAAATTTGAACCATCGAAAGATACACAATCGAGCAACGCATGATTTCTTTCTTCTTCTTCGCGATTTTGTGCGAACAATCGGAAAAATCGTGCAAAATATTGAGCAAACCGGTTCTGTAGGAGATGTGAAAACACCAGTGCATACGCGTACTGCTCATACTATATAAAATATTTCTGCTGCTCGAGATAGTGGGGCTGAACAGCCGTCCACCTCGACTCGTCGTCGTACATAACAATTGCACCTCTCACGCTCGTCGTTGATGTACATTATGCAAAAAGACTTGCATTTGCACGCTTACAAGGTGCAAATGATTTAAGAACTAAAGCCTCTTGACCATTCCAAACGTCTTCAATGGTCAAAATGGTGGCATGAAATGGCAACAGAGGATGATTAATTTTCGAAGAAAATCATCTTCACTGATGAGGCACTTTTTCACCTTTGTGCGACAAATTCAAGGGGCGTTTTATCTCACGTGGTTGCGATGTCAGTTGGCCGGCAAGATCATGCGATTTGACACCGTTGGACTTCATCTATAGGGTTATTTGAAACAAAAAGTGTACGTCGATAAGCCGGCAACAATTCAAGAGCTGAAGCATGAGATAATTCGGCACATTAACGGCATAGAACCTCAATTATGCCTCCGCGTCATGGAACATTTGGACCATCGGATGGAGGTGTGCCGCAGAGGTCGTGGTGGCCATTTGGCCGATATTTTGTTCCATACATAATTGAACCATACCAATATTATCATAATTTGACAATAATTTCCAAATAATTTGTGCTTTATTCAAAATCAACATCGGCCCTTAAAATTTAACCACCCTTTAATTGGTTTTGTTAACCAAGAGTGGCCTATTAGGCCACCGCGCCCGATCCTAGTTTCTTGGTGCTGCCAAAGCCACTAAGAGAGCCGTTGTGTTGAGCTTCAATAACTTAACTAAATACTCAAATTCCCCATCGGCATTTTTTTGTTTATCGACGAATGCGAACGTGAATGTTTGAGAAGCTTTTACTAGAGAAGTTGATGTTGACAAAATCAAGTGGGCCGGCAATGAAAAAAAATTTAGATAACTGAAGCCAGGAGTCGAACCTTGGATCTCTGGCATGGTAGTCGCGTGTTCTGACCATCATACCACGGCTGGTCTCACCTCTTTCTGCATACTTCTCGGTATCCAGGCTCTATCTTTCATATATGCTTTTCCACCCCGAGAGGCATTTCGTCTTTCTCCTCTCCTAATCCCGCAATAGGTACATTGAGCTCATAAGTCAGGAAAGTTTCGAATACCCCGTTTTGAAGACAGTAAGTCAAGATTTTTAGGGTGTTAGGAAACTTTGGTATACAGATTCATGTAGTTTTCGACCAGACCTGCAACATGCACTTGGTCACTCCCCAAGTGACTTTAACTTTTTCCAATTTGTAACAGTGTGAAGTTGTTCTTGTGTGACAGAGACATTTCATCACGTAATGCATATACACTGATAAACATTTGGATGTATGTATGTATATGCTGTACATGCACATAGGCAGTCGCACGTACGCAGCAAAGTTATCTATTTAATGAAGATGCAACTACAACGTAATTGCCATGACATGTTCACCTTTTTTCTTTAAATAGTTAATGAAATTCCCTGACATGTTTAAACATACAGCATAATTACTAAGTTCTTAATCAACAAAACACGCTAATAGAAAATCAAACAAATGTCGATAAACATAAATACACTTAGAGAATAATTGTTCATATATCCAAGTGAAATTCATTCAGAGTCTATGAAAAGCTAATATATTAAATCTATGCCAAAAAGTACAGTACAACCTGATTGTGGGACTCAATTCTGAGAACTGCACGTGAAAGTAGCCCCAATAAGAATAAGTTCTGCATCATTCGTTTTATCAGGTTACGTGCCATAATAATTTAATATCGCTGAAATTAGTAAGTATCGTATATTGGAATTTGTCACGTTTTTGACATAACATAAGTACTATATGATGGCGTATGATTATCATAAGTAATATATCACGTAAATCATAGTACAACAGTTTTATTGTAAATGCCCAAAATAAACCCAGTTCAAAATCATTTGATGAATGAAAAAGTGAAACTGTTGCTTATGTAGGGAATCGTTATATGAACTGATTAAAGGAATTGTAATTCATAATTTTTATAAATTTGTTTCAGCTAAATCGGACTAGTGGTTCTCGAGTTATGTCAAACAAAAGAGCATAAAACGGGACAAATCCCCTATACGATACATGTGGCATGTAACTTGACAACACGAAAGATGCAGAACTTCTTGTTTTTGGGGCCACTTTCACGTGCAGTTCTCAGAATTGAGTCCCAAATCAATAAGATGGAAAATGCTGTATTGTGTTATATTAGAAAAATTATCTTAGCTTAGGTAAAATAAATGTCCACATCATCTTATTTTTAGATCCATACTAGGTTTCAATTTTAGTGAAATTGTGTTAGCTTTAATAAAATCAATATCCACATCATATTTTCTTTAGACCCATAGTAATTTCTATTCAGTAGGTGTTGTCAAGGTAATCATCAAATCAAATACTTTGGACAAGAAATGTTATGTTGACCTATTATGGCTGGCAGGCAGATAATTTTTCCTACATTTTCTAACTGCTTCTTATACAATTTTATTCTTTTCCAACCTATAATGCATTAATCTAAATGGTCGAAACTAAAGTTGTCTGCCTTTGTTATTTGTTTCTCACACAATCAATCTTTCTCCCCTCCACTAGAGCACTCTTTCTTACAGTGTATTAATGGTTAATCTAACTAAAAAAAAAAAACACCTCTATCAGCCATCTATTTTTATCGTATTCTCCCGAAAGTATTACTATGTCGACAATGACACCTCAATACTATGGGTACACAGATGTCCCATTCGTCGTTGGCACATGCTGCAAAGCCATTTGATTATAACATACAGACAGACAGACAGACAGACAGACAGTCACATCGAAAACTTTAAACGAAACAGACAGTTTACATCATTAAAATGCTTGTACGTTTTCCCCATTCATATCATAAATACTAAGTTCCTAAAAATAACCACACAAGTCAATAATTACATATGAACCCACAGTAACCGCCACGTCATATGGAACGTGACATCATCCTCAAATATCAGCGTCAGTCAGAACACCATTGCCACCTGATGCAACTGATGTGATGTTGTTGTTGTTGCCTGCCAGACATAGGGCCATTGTTGAACGACCTTGCGCTCGGTGTACATTGGGGGGAGTTGAGCGCATCATCACTGCGATCAGATGAAACGATTGACGGATCGATCTTAGACCGCTCATTATGTGATCATAAGATGTTTGATTTAAGCAGACGTCAGGCAAATGTACTGGCAGGTAATGTTTAGAATTTGTGAATTTTGTTAAGAGATTTATTCGTTTGTTTTTTTTTTCTCTCTTACAATTTGGCTTATTTATTAAATAAACTGCAATTATATGCATAGAATATTTACATATATACATCATTCATTAGCTAAGCTATGAATGGAGGTATGAATGTTGAAGTGGAAAATTCTCTATTAGTTTATTATTAACAAGCAATTAATAATTTTTTATTATGTTTTAATTATAAATTATAAAATTTATACAAGCCTGGCGTGTAAAAGTAGGCGGGATTTTACAGAGATTAATGAGTTTTCGATAGGTGTTTTTGGTCGCTTCGAATATGTGTCGTTTAGGACGTGTGTCTTTTTCAAATGTATATACAATTAGTATTTATGTTGACGTTTGGTGGTGAAGATAATAACATCCCAAGGTTTAGATGTCATATTGAAATTACACGTGCTATATGAAATTTTTGAAGGGGATTGCTATTAATTAAATTATTAAACATGTTAGTGCAGATGTTTTTAACAAATGACCTAAACTTTGGAAGCAAAAAACATTGACATCTTCGTATCCCTATATCACAGCCCTATACTGCTCTCCTAAGAAAGAAAGTCAACACTTTATTTTAGTAGTTTTGAGATATGTAACTTCTAAGTTGTCACATCTTTCGCGCCTTACATTACATACATTTTTTGTCAATAATTTTTTACTGAAATATAAAATACTGAAATTGAATTGTTTATATGAGCTGAGTATATTGGTATGTTTTTTTCCCCCAACAAGGTGATGTTTGTACGAGTATGGCTCAGCTCAGAACATAACCTTTGAATAGACAGATAGACGTACACCCCTAAAAAGAGGGAATTTAAATGGAAGGTGGTAGTAGTTTTTATCTGATCTTGCTAATTTTAGATCTTAACTTTCACTTGCATACCAAATTTCAGCTCGAAAGCTCCTTAACTACCAAACTGAAATTACTGCTGTAAAAGGGTCAATTTGTATGGGATGTGAGAGTAGTTTTCGACCAATCTTACTTATCTTAGAAATTAACTTCCGCTTAGGGTAGATAAGCTTGCATACACGATTTCAGCTCGATTACCTTTTAACTACTGCTGTAACCTCGGGGACAGATAGATGGATACCACAAAAAGAGGGAGTTTGTATGGGAGGTGGTGGTAGTTTATGTCCGATCTTGTTCATCTTAGAACATAACCTTCGCTTAGAGAATAGAAGCTTGCATACACAATTTGAGCTCAATAGCTCCTTAACTAACGAGCTGAAATTACTGCTGTAAAAGAGTCAATTTGTATGGGAGGTGGGAGTAATTTTTTACCGATCTTACTCATCTTAGAAATTAAACTCTGTTTCGGATTAGGGTGATCAGTTCGGTTTTCAAAAACCGGCTACTCGGTTTTTTTCACTCATAAAAACCGTCGGTTTTTTTTAAATCCCTATTTTTCGAATATCGAATAATCCGGTTATTTTTTGTCGAATCTCGGTTTTTTGGCGATCGATATTCTTTATTTAAATTTATTCATAATTGTGTTAAATGTGTTCTCGTACTTGTTTTTTTCCAGTGTTTCGGAAGAACAACCTAATTGTTAGTTTTATAAATCTTCAATGTTTAATAAGTCGGCTGAAAAGCGAAAGAAATTACAAATGTTTGTAAAAAACCAATTTAATAAGGAGCTTCAACTTATCCATGATGTTAAGCACCACTGGAATTCTATAACCAATATGGTTTCTCAATTTTTAAAATTGCACAAATGTGTGAATCATACTTTATTGGACTTAGGACTGACACCATTTAGTGAAAACGATATCGCAACTTTGTCTGTGCTTAGTGACACCCTTAAACCTTTGGAAATGTCTATACAAAAACTTTCTGCAAACTCTTCGACTTTAGCTGATGCTGATGGTATTTTTAAATTTTTACTTTAACACTTTTCAACAATTCAAAACCAATTATCAATAAATTTATATGCAATTTTCAAAAGACGTATATCAGAACGACGTGTTTAAACCTTGAATACTCTCATTTTGTATTTAAGTACGAGTAAACTCCCAATTAGAGACGCATTTCTAAAATATTCAATATTAAACGCCTTGTACACTATAAGTCCAAATAGTACACTGAGTGAAAGGGCATTTTCAATGTCAAGTTTTATAAAAACCAAAGAAAAAAATAGGTATACACCCAAGCACTTAAATTTTATCTTATTTCTTAAATGTTACTTTAGGTAAAACTAAAGATTAAATTAAATATATTTATATATAATCAATTATTTACAAATGAATTGTTTTGTTTCGTTTGTCTTTGTTAAAATAACAAACTGATCTCACTAATGTTTTGCATTGTAATTATAATTAAACTAAAAGTTTACTTTTTATAGATATAATTGATTTGTTTTCTGTTATTTTTTAATACAATTTTTTGTAAAAAATTGTGTTTTAATTTGTTATTTGGCATAATTTTGAAAACCGGATTATCCGGTTTTTTGTGAATTTCAAAAAAAGCAACCGGTTTTTTTTAAATGCCATTTTTCGAATAATTCGAAAACCGGTTTTCGCAAAAACCCGAATAATTGATCACCCTAGTTTCGGATAGAGAAGATTGTATACACAATTTCAGCACAATAACTCTTTAACTACTTTTATAACTTCGGGAACAGATAGACGGACACGCCCCAAAAGAGGGAGTTTTTATGGGAGGTGGGAGTAGTTTTGGTCTGATCTTGCTTACCTTCGAATGTAAGCTCGGTTTGGAGGATACTTTAAGCTCGATTTCTCTTAAACTACGGCTATAATACTTACTTACTTACTTAAGTGGCCCATTAAAACTTACGAACGAAGTATTAAACAATTCCACACGCTTCAGTCTTCTGCGTGCTTTCTCAAGTTAGTTCTACCAGATGGTGGTATGTCGCCAACCACTTGGTTCTTCCAACGAAGTTTGGGTCTCCCTGCCCTGCGCCGTCTTTCAGGTTCGCCTTCAAACACCTTTCTCGCTGGAGCATTTATATCCATCCTGGCAACATGTCCCAGCCATCGTAGTCGTTGGATTCTGACTCTTTTAGCCATGTCGATGTCGTGGTAAAGCTCAAACAGCTCATGGTTCATCCGATGGCGAAACTCTCCATCCACACAGATAGGTCCATATATTTTTAAGAGTACTTTTCTCTCGAATACTCCCAGGTTTTGCAACGGGTAAAATTAACACCTGGTACAGTTGTTTCTTCGTATCTCGAGATAAGGTGGTGTTACTAAAGTGCTGCCGAAGTCCGTTAAAACATCTATTGGCGAAGCACATTATCTGCTTTATTTTTTGGCTGGCATTATTTTTCTTGCTGACGGAAGATACGAGGTAGGTAAACTCATCTACTACCTCAAAACAAAAATTTTTGAACGTTGGCGGTGCGTCCCCATCAAGAGAACTCTTTGTTCGTCGAAATCAAATTTTTTGTTTTGTCCTCGTTGACCGCTAAACCCATTTTTTCTGACTCCTTTTCAATTGATGAGAAAACTGCAGTAACATCCCGCAGATTTCGACCAATGATGTCTATATCATCGGCATAGGCTAGTGGCATGTGGCTCTTGTGGAATATGGTGCCAGACATGTTGACACCAGCCTTTCTCATCACCTTCTCCATAACTATATTAAATAGTGAACAGGACAGGCTATCGCCCTGCCTGAGACCTCTTTCCGTGTTAAATGTTTCAGACTGATCCTTACCAATCTTAACAGAGGATTTGGTGTTGTCTAAGGTACATTTGCAAAGTCGAATCATATTTGCAGGAATACCAAACTCAGACATGGTATCATATAGCCTATTCCTTATCGGAGATTCGAAGGCAGCTTTGTAGTCGACGAAGAGATGGTAAGTGTCGATCTGCTTTTCATGAGTTTTTTTTCCGGGATAAGGTGAATATTTGATCCGTCGTAGATTTACCAGGTCTAAAGCCGCACAGATAAGGTCCAATTAGTTTTTCCACAATTGGCTTTAGATGTTCGCACAACATGCTCGAAAGGACCTTGTACGCAATTGGTAATAGGCTTATTCCACGGTAATTCTTACATTCACTACGATCTCCTTTCTTGTACATGGGACATAACAGACTGAGACTCCAATCTCCGTGCATGCTTGCCTCTAGCCAGATGTTCTCCATGAGCTGATGCATGCTTCTAATCAGATCCTCCCCCGCCTGCCTTAAACAATTCAACAGGAGACCATCGGCTCCAGCCGCTTTGTTGTTTCTAAGGCGGGATATTTTCACACGTATCTCGCTCTGGCTCGAATACCATCGTGCAAGAAGCAAGAATTGTACATGGTGAAAATATTGTGCTATACCAACAATTGTGCTCTCATGTTCTCCAAGCAATCGTTGGCCATGGCTTCTCTATCTGTACTTGTGTCTGTTGTTAAGTTGAGTGGGAAACAAGCGTGTGTGGTGGTGCTTTCATAACGCTCAAGCAGAGACTGACAGTTTTGAATCGAGCAAAACTATTGAGTAAGTGTGAATTTCCGTATGCGTCTGTGTGAAGAGACGATTACCGCAGGGCCGGGGCTATGAAATGCGTATCACTGAAAAACGATCATCGACATACGAATGGATGAAAATGCTCCAGCTCGAAAAGGCTGCGGCAATAAACTTGATGGATGGCAGGAGGGGACGTCCAATCTTTGGACCAGGTAAAGGAGCTGTTATCTTAACTTGGTGTAACTAACTATCTACGGAGCGCAAGAGACTGAAGCGCTTGCAATTCTGTTTCTACATTTCTTCGCTTTTCGGAAACTTATGGCTCTATGAAAAATGCCCCAAATGCAAAATGCCCCAAAAAAAAAACGAAAAATTACCCAAAAAAATTTCCATACAAAATTGGGGAATTTTTCATATGAAAAATCCCCCATAAATTTTGGGGAACTTTTCATTTATTTTAGGTAAAATTTCGTTTTCTAATTTTGGGTCATTTTTCATATGCAAAATTACCCAAATTTGCAGGTATGAAAAATACCCCAATTTTTTTCCATATAATAAAAAATAAAACCAGTACAGAAATTTCAGTCAGGTAAACTAACTGATAAATACCATCACCTAATATAAGATATTGTTGAAGTCTTGAGTTATTGAAATGAATAGATTTTTAATTAAAATAAAATTACTTATGTATAATTTTTCCCCTGCTTATGGTGCAAAATCGTCCAAAACTTTACTTATTTGTGTAGGGGGTATAGGTGCCGGTTTGGAATTTATGTGAGAAATATTAGTTTTTCAAAAAAATTTAATTTTGATAGGCGGTACCAAAAGGGGTAAACCGATACAGTCCTTATTCATTCCTGACTCAAATTTTCATACGTACAACTTACGAATAATTTAACTGAATTCAGTGCACTTAAGAAAAAAGATATGTATGTAAGACTATGGGGTGAGTTCGGTCCTTTGTATGGGAGGTACCAGAAGGGGTGTGTCAAATAGTTAGGCTCTTTGAGGTTTTGCCTCCTATAATAACGTAAAATAATCGACCAATTTTCATTACCCTCCAAGAGTCCGTTTGGAAGTTATAGGAGAAATATTAATTTTCAAAAAATAGGTAATTTTGTATGGGAGGTACCAGAAGGCGTAAACCGATATAGTCCATATTGATTCCTGAGTCCTATTTTCATAAGCGTACAAATTACTCATAATTTGACTGAATTCAGTGTACTTAGAAAAAAGATATGTTTGTAAGACTATGGGGGTGAGGTCGGTCATTTGTATGGGAGGTACCAGAAGGGGTGTGTCAAATAGTTAGGCTCTTTGAGGTTTTGCCTCCTATAATAACGTAAAATAATCGACCAATTTTCATTACCCTCCAAGAGTCCGTTTGGAAGTTATAGGAGAAATATTAATTTTCAAAAAAAAGGTAATTTTGTATGGGAGGTACCAGAAGGCGTAAACCGATATAGTCCATATTGATTCCTGAGTCCTATTTTCATAAGCGAACATCATACTCAAAATTTGAGTAAATTAAGTTTACTTACAAAAAAGATATGTATGTAAAAGTATAATGGTCAATAAGGTCATTTGTATGGGAGGTACTAGAAGGGGTATGGCAAAGGTTTCGGTTTTCTTAGGGTTTGTCTACTTTTGCAAGATAAATAAACTGACCAAATTTAAATATCCTATCCTTTGAAAGTTATGAAAGAAATATAAATTGTCCAAAAATAGGTAATTTTGTATGGGAGGTACCAGAAGGGGTGGGGCTATTTTGCCCATTTACAATCCCATAAGTTCGTTTTGAAAAATATTATTACTGGTAAATTTTCATACCGATCCGTTGAGGTTTACTCGAGTTATCCTGCTGACCAGCCATCCAGCCAGCCAGACAGACAGACGGACATAGCTCAATCGTCTTAAAAAGTCCTGAAACGAATTTGGTCTTAAGATACTTGGGGTCTAACTCGTCTCCTTTAATGCGTTACACTTTTTTTCGTATCAAATGATATATACCCTCATCCCTAAGGGTGATGGTATAAAAAGCATAGTGCAGATTATAAAGAAAGGTTGGGGGCGTGCCCCCCACCGCATTCGTCTTTTAATAAAGCTAAAGAGAGAGTATAGAAACTGATAACGACGTATGCGGCGGGGGGCGTGCCTTTTCTTTTAGCAATGCTAGATTTGTTTAGAAGCATATTTTTTTTGGGTATTTTTCATAAATTTCGTGGGTTATTTTTCATAATTTTTGGGGAAATTTTCGTTCTTGAGTTTTGGGTCATTTTACATTTTTTTCCTCCCAATTTTATTTTGGGTAATTTTTTGTCTTTTTTTTTTTGGGCATTTTGCATTTGAGGCATTTTTCATAGAGCCGAAACTTATGGGTGATTCTGCCAAATATTAAAGAGAATTTAAATATCCTATATCCAATATCGAAAACAATATAAAATATAAAAAAGCTCAGAACATTTCTATACGTTAATTTTTTCCCACATTCAAACTTCATGTAGCAAAAGCTGATGGCATACCAAAACAAGACTCGTGTCTATGCCCAAAAATCCCAACAAACAACACTTAATCTGTATTCGAACACGTTAACCGCAAATCCATTGACCTCCCAATTGAATTCATTCAGTTGTTTGCCAAATGATGCAACTGTCGTATCTGTGTCATAGAATTTAACACTTCTTTCTTTTTTTCTTTCTTTGTGTAATGTGTTATTATAAATTCTATTTCTTTCACTGTTGCCACTTTTTGTTTGTTTGTTTACCTTAAATGTATTTATAGGGTTATTAAACTTTTTACGCTTTGCTGTGTGTGAGAGACAAAAGTCGTCGTTTCTACATTTCTGAATGGTAGCTAACGCTTTGATTCGATCCATTGTAATAAGAATGTGGTAAACAATCTGTTGCAGCAACAGTGGCAGCTGTGAAAAGGCCAACCGACCGACCGCTATACCGACTAAGGAAGTGTAATGCAACAAATTTCTGCGTCATGCTACGCTGTGGCAACAGCACACATTCCTAGGTATGCCCAGAATGAAATGGAGCGAGAACATGTTTAGTTTTTCCCCATAACTCCAGAAGAGTCAAGTCAAAAACTATTGGCCAAAGGAAGCAGCCAGCACACAGAAGTTTTTGGCAAACCATAGAAAGAATGAACAAAACAAAAAAAAACCAACAGCGAAATATATTTGACAGTTAAAAGAAAAGAATCATAAATTTTCACAACTTTAAAAAAAAACCAACACACACAACGAAGAGGAATTGTTAACCTTATAACAGCAACAGCAGCAGCAGTAACAACAACAACACTGCCTCAGAAATACAAAAAAAACAATACCAATGACAACCTAAACAAAATTATAGTTCTCGTATTTTTGCTGCGGCTGCGGCTGCAGACGGGCACTGATGACAATGGGAAATTTGCAGTTGTCGTTATTGTTGGTTTTATGATATAAATGGCAGAAAATTGCATTTGAAAGAAAGCTGATATCACACAATTTATGTTAGATAATTGTAGCGATGAAAAGCTTTTGAGTCAAAAATATTCCCATAAACCCGGAATTGATGGTCGGTCTTCCTAGTGGAAACAATCAGCATTATAAGTTATAAATAATTGTTCCATAATTTCTAGATATGAATTGACAATTGGCCGCCGTTTAATTATGAGGCAACTATAGTTGGAAAACTTAAATATCATCTGCTATAGTTTATTCTTTTAGATGGAGTACATAATTTAGAATCTTTAAACTTAAGTTAACATAGGTAGTAATAAGTATTTTAAAATAAACTTTTAGTTAACATGGTGACCGGCCGTCGCATGATGGTAGGAACAAACGACTACCATCCGGGAGATTCATGGTTCGATTTTTAGCACCAGTCATCTAATTTTTTTTCATTGCCGGCCCCTCGATGTTGTCGACAGCAGTATAGTCAGTGAAAGCTTCTCAAACAGTGACGTTTGCATTCGTCGATAAACAAGTCGGTGCCGTTGGTTGTGAAACTAAAAATAGAAAGTGTATTAATTTTTAAAAACGCGAGAAGCTATTCAATATCTCAATCATGGGGTGTAAAGGGTGATATTTCAAATAGTTATGGTGTTTTAAACATTAATAACTTTTACTGGTCTGGTTATCTTTATTTAAATTAAGTTGACGTCGGTAATAAACATAAACTTGCTGTAAGCATTTCGGATTTTTTGCAGAATTATCCCAATAAAGCAAATGTGAAGGTATTTTTTAATCATTAACACGAAAATTGGATCTATGCTCCGGTATGACCCGGTACGGCCAAAGTTTTGAATTGAGGAACAGCTGTATCAACTTAAGAAGGAATCCTGGACACAGTCCATGATAAAACCCTGGTCAAAGCAGGAAATTTTAAAATTAACATGATTGCAAATTCTTTCGTCGTTAACTGCATTTTGAAGGCTTTTGGATTATGGAACTTGCACCTTTTCGTCCGAAGAATCCTGGAAATCTTTTTCTAAATAGTGACATGAAAACTTGTCATCAACCAAAAATGTCAGAAGGAAGTCCGCCTAACTTTAATACAGTTCTCTAGATTGTGAGCCTGAAGAATCTGATTTGGACCATCAAATGCTTTAAACTCTACAAATCAGTCGGATTGCAAAGAATAATTCTAACACAAATAACGGAATAATTGCAGGAATAACTTGTAGTTGGCTAGAATTGATCTTCAGGAACTGCATCATGGATTCATTGCCAACATTTGGATTCATTCCCAACCAAAGTGGCGTTTAGCTCGAAAGCTGAAAAAAATTTTTTTTTCAAACCAAAACACTGTCGACTAAGCAGTCTCTCATCTTTTGTCCTTGTAAACATGTGACGTGTTATTGGAAATCCATATTCGAAGTAATCTTCCACAGAATTTACTATCAAAAACTAAGCTTTCCTACACTTAAAGAAGGTCAACTGACACAGCTCCCCATTCTATAATCAGTACAGACGAGAACTCCTTCGAGAATAAAATCTACGTTCTAAGTCTTTCCTAGACATCGAGGGACACTTTAATAGTAACATTTTACTAACAGTAATCCTATTACATGATCTGTGGGTTGAAAGATCCATAATTTACCTAATTGGGTTTGATCGTCAGAGCTGAATGGGAAGGTGTCACAATTGCTAAGAACCTTAACAGAGGGACACCTCAGGGAGGAGTTCTGTATCCACTTCTATGGTTCACCTCAGTCAATGAACTGCTTGTCGAGTTAGAAATGGCCGAATGCCGGTATTTGCCTTCGCTGGCGACCTTACCATTATTTGTACCGTTAGAAAACTAAATTTACTTAGCATTCGTACAACCTGCCGCCCTAATAGGGACAAGCACTTGGGTCTGTCTGCAAAGGTCACTATGTTGATATTGTACAGCTATTGTTGGATCAATCCTTTCTATGGTATCGAAGTCTGGTCCCTTCCTATATAATATTTTCTGAATTTCGTGACAACAATTAAGTGATCTTCATTGTTTAGTGTTAGTGGGGCAATGGACACAACATCAGGTCATTCTCGATGATATTGAAGGACGACCCTGACCCAAGTACTCTACTGTAAATGGTACATACTCACTACATATGTATGTATATTGTATAACGTATGTGTACTATTAATTTTATGCGGATTTTATATTAATCATTCGCACATCGTTCCTATATTATGAATTTAATAATACAGTGCGACAGCCAACCTGGGGCATGAGAAATTCCAAGTCAGCGAAGGTACTAGGGCAGTATAGAAAACCCTCAAAAGGTTTGGCGTTCTCTACAATACAGCGGAAGAATGAAATTAGCAATTTTCTACGGTTTGTGAGTTATAGCTGAAAAAGAAAGCGAACAGACATCAAGATAAGCAAAATAACTAAAATGCCAAAAAATAGTATGGCCTGAGAACGCCAAACCCTATTGGGGGTTTCACCATACTGGCCTAGTATCTTCACCCTGATCTGGAATTCCTCATGCCCCAGGCAATGACCCCGAAAATGTTATACTGTGTAATTAGAAAACCTTTTCTAAGTTAATAGTTGGCGCCATAAATGATCCTTTTGGTACCCTATACAAAGTGACCATATGCCCAGAGATATTGACTTGAACTTTTGTTATTTTTTACAGTTTTACGACATACCTGTAAACATATCTGGCCATACGACCGAAAGCCCAATCATAAATATGTTACGGTGCAAAAGAATATGAAGAACAATATAAATATATAAATTATTTTACTCAGAATCAGTTAATTTCAATAACTCGAGAGTTCAACAATATCAAACATAGGGTGAGGGTATTTATGAGTCAGTTCACCTGGAAGTCAGTTGACTGGAATTTCTGTACTGGTTCTCTTTCTTACTTACTTACTTAGCTGGCAATCCTATCGGATTATATACCGTAAGCGCTTCTTCTCCAGTTAGTCTCCGTCTATTGAGTTCATAATCGAAGACTTTTCGATCTGGAGCATTTTCGTCCATGCGTACAACATGACCTAGCCAACGCAACCAATGCACCTTAATGTGTCTGACCACGTCAATGTCAGTGTACAGCCCGTACAGCTTATGATTGATACGACGCCGATACTTTCCGTTACGATGATGGCCCAATATATTTTATGGAGTATTTTTCTCTTGAACCGACTCCTTTGCTCGTGTCATAACCCAGGATTCTGAACCATACAACAAGACATTTAGAACCAGTATCTGGTATAGCGGGATGTTTGTTCGTCGAGAGAGGGCTCTGTCATTAAATCACTTGCTTAGTCCGTAGTATTAGCAAGCAAGATTCTTCTCTGGATCTCGATGCTGACATTATTTGTTTTGTTGTTAGCGGAGCCTAGGTAGATAAAATTATTTACCTCTGCGAAATTATAGTTGTCAACGTTCACGCAGTTTCCCAAACGAGTAGATTCTTTGTTCGTTGAAACTAATAACTTCGTTTTGTCCTCGTTCACCATTATACCCATTTTCGCCGATTCCTTCTGATTCCTGAGAAGGCTGCAGTCACATCCCGGAGTTTTCGACCGATGATGTTTAAGTCGTCAGCGTGCGCGAGTACAATGTGGCTTTTGTTGGACATCGTACCACTCGTGTTTACTGCAGCTCACCTCATTATCATCACCATGTTGATACGATAGGCCACCGCCTTGTTTTAGGCCTCGTCTGATATAGAAAGGCTCCGTAGGGTCCTTGCCAATCTTCACTAAAGACTTTGTGTCAGTCAGTGTCATTCAGCAAAGGCATATCAGCTTCGCAGGAATACCATACTTAGCCATGGCTTCGAGTAATTTCTGCTGTATCGGGCTGACGAAGGCAGCTTTATAGGCGACGAAAAGATGGTACGTGTCGAACTTTTTCTCTTTGATCTTTTCCAGGACTCGCCGAATTGTGAATATACGGTCAGTTGTTGATTTATCAGGTCTAACGCCACACTGATAAGGCCCGATTAGATTTGATAACACTGACTTTAGTCTTTCACATAGCACATTCGACAGGACCTTATATGCGATGGGTAAAAGGCTGATACCGAGGTAGTTGGAGCTCACACTTGGATCACCTTTTCTCAGCACACCTTACTACGCTTAGATTCCAATCATCGGGCATGCAATCATTAAGCCAAATAGTGCGTAGGAGCTGGTGCATGCTCGCTATCTGCTCCTCGCCACCGGACTTAAAGAGATCTGCCGGTAGTCTATCGGCACCGGCTGCTTTATTATTTTTCAGCCGCGATATTGCTTTGCTGGCAATATAAGCCGTCGCCGACAATTGGCGTGATACCTTCACATGCGCTGCCTTCTGGAACCAGCTGTTGCTTGAAGTGTTCTTTTCATATATGCAGCACTCTCTGAGTATCTGTAACTAGATTTCCATTCATGTCATTACAGAAGAAGAGTCCATTTTCTTTGACCGTAGCCTTTTGCTTTTACTTTCTCATAAAATTTTCGGAACTCTCCTCTATCCCTTCATTGCTCTATATACTCGTTTTCCCGTTCCTTTCATCTGACGTTTTTTCGCTTAAAACGCTGTCCCGCCTGTTTTACTTTCTCCTTGTGCCTTTCCCTAACAGCCCGGGTTACAATTGGATATAGCGTTGGCCTATAAGCACCATCCTGTTCCTCAAACACTATGCGACATTCTTCTTCGTACCAGGATTTGTCTGAGCGCCGTTTTTCATATCCTAGCACGGTTGTCGCGGCGGTTACCTTGAAATGCTCAATATGCTGCCACTGTGTATCGGGAACGTCAGAAGTAGAGGCGTTGTGTCGTAGTTGTTGGGAGAGCTGGTTAAAGTAGGCGTGGCTATCTGTGGGGTTTACAGCTTCGCGATGTCCAGCTTTCTTTGAGTTTGGTTACGTGCGTTTTTCGCTCTGCTCAATCTTGTGCGCACCTTGGCGGCAACCAGGTAATGATCCGAGCCAATATTTGCACCACGGATCACACGCACGTCCATGGCACTAGATGCATGCCTGCCATCAATTACCAAATGATCAATTTGATTTATGTTGTATTTATCGGAGATAGCCAAGTTGTCTTGTGAATCGATGGACCAAAAAGGCTTTCCCTTCCTATTTTGGCATTAAAGTTTCCCAGAACAATTTTAATGTCGTGGTCAGGGCAGCTCTAGGCGGTCGAAATGCATCTTTAATCTCATCGTCTTTATCTTCTGTCGGGGCATGAGCACAAATCAGTGTGATGTAGAAATATTTCGCCTTGATGCGGATTGCGGCTATTCGGTCACTAACAGGATTGAATCGCGAGACAAGATGTCTGAGTCTCTCTCCCCAACTACAAATCTACATCCAAATTCGTGCTTTTAGGCATGGCAGCTGTAATAGATGTCGCAATTTTTTCGTCGCGGGCATCCTTGTCCTGTCCATCTCATCTCTTGAAGGGTGGTGATGTCAGACTTATATTTTTTTTTTTGACATTCTCCAGTCGGATAGTGGCATCTTCTCTATAGACAGTCCGGACTTTTGAGGTGCATATCCTTAATTAATGTCCTCATTTCGTTTGCGAGGGTCGTCAACATTTGGAGGGATCCGATTGTTATTTTTTCTTTTTCGTGTTTTAATAGCCAGTAAAGGACCTGAAGGCGGGTGGCCAGCCCAATTATCAGGGTTCGTCGCTCACTATCAGCCGCTATTCATGACAAAAAATATCACGAATGTATGCCCAGGTGGCACCTCGAATGAGGTTGTGTGTCGGCTTGAGATGCAAGATTCACTTTACATACCACATTTACCACATAAATATTATTATAAATTTTGGTGTTTTGATTGGGGGATAGCTAAGTTGCCTTGTGGATATCTTTGTGCTGGAATCTGGTTCCACTCACTACCGTTTTCCTCCCCGCTGCGAAGCTAAGCATCCTAAACCCGTTGTCTGACGTGTCGATATGAAGGCTGAATATACCGATCAATGGACCAAGAATGTTTCAATTTCTATGTCGCGATCATCCTTGTCCTGTCCATCTCATCTCCTGGATGGCGGTGATGTCAGCCTTATTTTTTTTTGACATTCTCCAGTCGGATAGTGGCATCTTCTCTATAGAGAGTCCAGACTTTCGAGGTGCATATCCTTAATTAATGTCCTTATTTCATTTGCGATGGTCGTCAACATTTGGAAGGAACCGTTTGTTATTTTTTCTTTGTCGTGTTTTAATAGCCAGTAAAGGACCTGAAGGCGGGTGGCTAGCCCAACTATCAGGGTTCGTCGTTCACTATCTTCTGCTATTCATGATAAAATAGTATCACGATCAACGTTGTCCTGGTGCCACCACGAAGGAAGTTGTAAGTTGGCTTAAGATGCAAGATTTACTTTACATCCCCAACGGCACCCAAAATCTTGCAAACCTTTCGTATAAATAATAAGAAATTTCCACCAAATTCGTTGAAGATGCAGTTGCAATCCATAATGCTACCGTCCATCATAAGGTACGGCATAGTACATCGTAGTACTCGTCCCGTTTTTTTAGAGCTGTTATAGTGATATATTGCTTCTGACACAACCCAACTGTTTTCAAATTTTATCCTAAATTAAATTGAATGTGAAAAAACAATATTTTGCATGCGTCTTTTTAAAAATGCAGCTCCACACAGGAATTTTCAGTTTTTCACATATACAAAAATGTAACATACATGCATAACTATGTTTAACATAGCGTTTTTAGCAACGTCTTTTTCTTCTATGAGTATTCTCTATCGCAATGACTTTCTGCCTAAACGAATACAAAACCAAAAAAAAAAATCTTCAGAAACAATGTTTTTATTGCACTTCATTGCATTGTGTTCTACACTAAAATGAACATCTCCACATTTTTTGTCTTTTTTTTGTGTTTTTTCCCAAGAAATGTCATTAACGATGTTCGTTTTCATTCTGTGTGCTCACTTCCTTGATGGCAATCATTCCGGACAAAAAGGCATTTGAATTCACTTTAAGCGATCATTTGGCCACGGACACATGTTATTCGCAATGTTTTTATTAGCAGAGAAATCAAGGCAGCAGCGGCAGCTTCGACAGCAAAAGGGTAACATTTAAATTTAGACTTTGACTGTTTGCTGGACTTTGAATGTTAGAATTGTTGTTTACAAAACAATCTCAAACTGACAAACGTCCTCTAAGAATGACATATGAGTCAATGGACATGACCAACAGACATAAAACATGACAACGACAATAACAATAACAAACACAGCATAACATGATGGTAAACATGCAAAAAAATAAAAGGATGGACGGACCACCAAGGCAGATGACATGAGGCAAAGTCAGATTTGATTTGAATTCTATAGAAAATCAAGTTTGTTTCTTGAGTCTTTTGTATTGTATGTTTATATTTTGTTGCTGTTGTAGTTTTGGGTGAAAACAGTGGTTTCAAATGAACGTTTATACTAGGTTATTGGCATGATGGTCTTATCATTTTACTGTGTGCAGACTCTTGGATTTGGTAACGTAATAATTGCTACACATATCGCCATCGAAACAAATAAGCTTAAAAAGATATGCACAAATCACTGTGTAACTGTGTGCATCCCATGCAAATACAAATAATGTTTTGCTACATGTTCATGTTTTCTTATGTCCATATCTATAAATCATATTTTAACACCCAATTCATATATGGAATTTGTCATGAACACAGCATGAAGGCAAAGGGACATAGTACTTTTTCACTTGAGATCCCTTAAAGGAGTTTCTGTTTTCGCCCAATGTAAATAGAACCGTTAAGGTGACCGCTTAACCGAATGCACTGCATCGTGGCTAATGGTTGAAACAAGGGTGACCTGGTAAACTCCTCCTTCTTTTACCTATACCCATTCACTTAAGTGCCAACAAATACAAACAACAAAACCTTAAAGCAAGAATTCATATACCCCATAACAGAGACTGAGACTAAAACTAAGTCATGACACAGCGAGAGGCGGCATAAATAACACCACAGTGAAAACAAAAAACGATACAACTGCTAAGACTAACATGGACTGTCATGCCACAATTCTACAATCACACGTAATTTCTGTTTAGACTTTAGTGTACAGTTCCAGTGCAACGTGTTCCGATCATAAAAAAAGGTCCAATGAAATTTCCCGCACTAACATTGAAATGCAGAAAACAATTGCGCTCAAGCACTGGAGGAACCTTTAACTTGAACTCATGACTGCGATCGTGCTTATGTCATTTTGTTACACCCAAAATGAAGAACTTATTGTGTAATTTAGGATGGCCAAATTATTTGTGATTTTTTTTTGAGATTCGTTGTTGCTGTTGCTTAGATGTGAACAAATCTTAAAAATTCTACGCTGTAATCGGGCTGTATTATGGTGTCTGAGGGGGGTAGAGCGAAGGGAAAAATGGTGGGTATAATAATGATTAATTTATATACCCGTCACCACGCGCACACACGGAATGAAGGGTATATTAATTTTGTTCTAACATTACACAGTACAACATTTTTTAGGTTATTGATTTGGGACCCCATTCTGAGAACTGCACGTGAATGTAGCCCAAAAAAGAAGAAGTTCTGCAACATTCGTTTTGTCAAGTTACATGCCAAATTTATTTAATATCGATTTGCAGTGAGTAAGTTTGTTTGACATAACTCGAGAACCACTAGTCCGATTTAGCTGAAACAAACTTAAAAAAACAAAATAAGAATTATAATTCCTTTAATCTGTTCATATAACGTTTCCCTACATAAGCAACAGTTTAACTTTTCCAGTTATCAAATGATTTTTAACAGGGTTTTTTTTTGTAGCAGTTACAATAAAACTGTTGTACTCCGTGGCGTATGATTTACGTGGAATATTACTTATGATAATCATACGCCTCCATATAGTATTTATGTTATGTTAAACAAAAGAGCCTAAAACGTGACAAATTCCCATATACGATACTTACTTACTTCAAATCGATATTAAATTATTATGGCATGTAACTTGACAAAACAAATGATTCAGAACTTCTTCTTTTTGGGGCTACTTTCACGTGCAGTTCTCAGAATTGAGTCCCAAAATCATGTATTGTACTGTGTTAGTAACGACCATAAAGAGGCGTGGTAGGTACGATATAAACCTATATAAATGATTAGCATCGAAATCTGAGTCGATTTAAAGGTCTGTCTGTCCGTCACTGCGATTCAACCGTAGTTCAATAGATATCTAGCATTTGAATTTGAAATGCAAGCTACTATCTTCAAAACGGAGCGTTTCTAAAATTCCAGATTTCTTCTCTAAAACTTGTCCCTGCTTGAACTTTACTAAATACAGAATTTGGGTACGATCGCGTTAGGTTTATTTATAATATTAATCGATTTCAAAAGTGGGCGGTACCAGATGTGTATGGGAAGAACAAGATGGGGCGTGGCTAGACTTCCAATTTTTTTTCTCAAAAACTGTATTCTGCTATAGATTTACTAAAGATAGAATTTGGGTACGATCGCGTTAGATTTATTGATATTATTACTCCATCTTTAAAGTGGGCGGAAAGGTACTTTTGTATGGGCGCGGGTAGACTTCCAATTTTTTCCCCGAAACTTTATCCTGTTATAGCTTTACTAAGTCCAGAATTTGGGTACGATCCTGTTGATTGTATTGATATAATTACTCGATTCCTGAAGTGGGCGGAATGCTGTATTTGTATGGAAAGTACCAGAAGGGGTGGGCCATATAGCCCATTTGCAATACCGTAAGTAGTTTTGGGGAAATATTAGCTCGTGGAAAATTTCAAAACATTTGGTTGCGTCTTTCGAAAGTTATCGTGCGAACCAGCCGGACAGCCAGACAGACAGTCGGACGGACAGACAGACGGACATGGCTCAAACGACTTAAAAAGTCATGAATCGAATTTGGTTCAAAGAAAACTAGGGTCCACAGTGGCTCCTTCTATTTGTTACACTTTTGGGTCGTATCAAATGATATATACCCTCATCCCTAAGGGTGATGGTATAACTACTGTTTCCTCCCATACAAATTGCCTCTTTTTGGGGGTACGTCCTGACGATTGCAGACGTTGTCAAGAAGCCATAGAGCTGAAATTTGGTATGTAAGCTTCTAGCCTCTAAGCACAAGTTAATTTCTAAGATGAGAAAGGTCGGACAAAAAATACTTCCACCTCCCATACAAACTCCCCCTTTTTGGAGATGCCCGTCTTACCTTCGCGATTAGAGCCGCATGTTAGGATGTATCGAGCTGAAATTTGATAGGGATGTTTTCAAAGCAGGGTGACGATTTGGATGTAAAGTGAATCTTGCATCCCGACTCACAACCTCCTTCGTGGTGGCAGCTGGATAACGTTATTCGTGATATTTTCTTATCATATATAGCGGCTGATAGTGAGTGACGAACCCTGATGGTTGGGCTAGTCACCCGCCTTCAGGTCCTTTACTGGCTATGAAAACACGAGAAAGAAATGTTATTGACCTACGCAAACGAAATAAGGACCATGATTTAAGGATATGCATTTGGAACGTCCGGACTCTCTATAGAGAAGGTGGCAATATTCGACTGGAGGCTGCCCTCAAAAATATAAGGCTGACATCACCGCCATCGAGAAGATGAGATGGACAGGACAAGCTGCCATGCCGAAAAGCACGAATTTGGATGTAGATTTGTAGTTAGCGAGAGATTTAGACAGCTTGTCTTGCGATTCAATCCTGTTAGTGACCGAATATCCGCAATATGCATCAAGGTGACATATTTCTACATCATGCTGATTTGTGCTCATGCCCCGACGGAAGATAAAACACGATGAGATAAAAGATGCATTTTACAAGCGCCTAGTGGAAACATACGACCGCTGCCCTGGCCACGACATTAAAATTATTCTAGGAGACTTTAATGCAAATATAGGAAAGGAAGATGGTCTTGGTTCATCGATCGGTAAATTCAGCCTGCATACCGACACATCAGACAACGGGTTTAGGCTGGTTAGCTTCGCAGTGGGAAGGAACATGGTAGTGAGTGGGACCATATTCCAGCACAAAGATATCCACAAGGCAACTTGGCTTTCAACCGATCAAAATACCAAAAATCAAATTGATCATGTGATAATTGATGGCAGGCATGTATTTTGTGTCATGGACGTGCGTGTGATCCGTGGTGCTTAATATTGGCTCGGATCATTACCTGGTTGCAGCCACGGTATGCACAAGATAGAGCAGAGTAAAAAACGTACGTAACCAAACACAAAGAAAGCTGGACATCACGAAGCTGTAAACCCCAGAGGTAGCCACTGTCTACTCCAACCAGCTCTCCCAATTACTACGACACAACGCCTCTACTTCTAACACTACCGATATACAATGGCAACCGCCACAACAACTGTGCTAGTATATGAAACACGGCGCTTAGACGAATCCTCGTACAATGAAGAATGTCGTATAGTGTCTGAGGAACAGGATGCCGCTTATAGGGTAACACTACAGCCAATTGTAACACAGGCTTTTATGGGACGGCCCAAGGAGGCAGTAAAACGGACGAGAGCGAAAAAAAACGACAGATGAAGGGACGGGAGAATGAGGATACAGAGCGATACAGGGATAGAGGTGAGGCCCGAAAATTTTACCAGAAAGTAAAAGCAAAGGCCCTGTAAGGACAAGGTTGGAAATCTGGTTACAGAAACACAGAGTGTGAGTGTTCAGAAGGCAGCGCACGTGAAGGTATCACGCCAATTGTCGAAGAGCAGACAGGTAAGTTGAGCAATATCGCGGCTGAAAAATAATAAAGCAGCTGGTGCCGACGGACTTCCAGCAGAGCTCTTCAAGTTCTGTGGTGAGGAGCTCATAACGAGCATGCACCAGCTCCTACGCAGGGTTGGTTTAAAGAGTGCATGCCCGACGATTGAAATCTAAGCGTATTATGTCCTGTGCTGAAAAAATGTGATCAAAGTTTGTGCTCCAACTACCGCGGGATTAGTCTTTTACTAAAGCCCATTCTGGCGAACCTGATCGGGCCTTATCAGTGTGGCTTTAGACCTGGTAAATCATCAACTGACCAGATATTCACACTTCGGCAAATCCTGGAAAAGACCCAAGAAAAACAGATCGACACGTAGCATTTTTTCGTCGACTATAAAGGTGCCTTCGACAGCCCGATACTGCAGAAATTACTCGAAGCCATGGCTGAGTTTTGTATTCAGGCGAAGCTGATACGCCTTTGCGGAATGACGATGACTAACACGAAGTCTTCAGTGAAGATTGACAAGGACCTTACGGAGCCATTTTATACCATACGAGGCATAAAATAATGCGACGGCCTATCGTGTGATCTCTTCAACATAGTGATGGAGATGATAATGAGGAAAGCTGCAGTAAACACGAGTGGCGCGATATTAAACAAAAGACACATTTTACTCGCGTACGCTGATGACGTAGCCCTCATCGGCAGAAAACTGCGGGATGTGACTGCAGCCTTCTTAGGTATACAGAAGGAATCAGCGAAAATGAGTATAATGGTGAACGGGGACAAAACGAAGTTATTAGTTTCAACGAACATAGAATCTACTCGTTTGGGGAACTGCGTGAACATTGGCAACTGTAATTTCGTGGTGGTAGATAATTTTATCTATCTAGGCTACGCCATCAACAAAACAACTAATGTCAACCTCGAAATCCGGAGAAGAATCCTGCTTACTAATAAATGCTACTACGGACTAAGCCAGCGATTCAATGACAGAGATGCTGGTTCTACCAGTCTTAATGTGTGATTCAGAATCCTGTGTTATGACACAAGTTTTGGCAATATTCGAGAGAAAAATACTTCGGAAAATATATGGTTCCATATGAATCACGATCTGTACACTGACATTGGCATAATCAAACGCATTAAGATGCAGCGGTTGCGTTGGCATATTGTACGCATGGATGAAAATGCTCCGGCCCGAAAAATCATCGACAATGAACTCGTTAAAGCAGAAGAGGGCGACCAAAACTCCGTTGGAAAGACCAGATTACTGAGAACCTTGCAGAACTTGAAGTGACTAACTGAAGAAGAAGCGCTAAAGATCGTAAAAATCTGATGGAGCCATTTTCTACAAAACGAGGCTTAGGACCGGGCAATAGTTTGTCGTTGAATCTTTTTAACATCTTAATAGAGATTATCTTGCCGAAAGTTGCAGTAAACACATTGAGCTCGTGTACGACAATATGATAGGTATAATTTTCTGAAATCTGCGAAATGTTACTGCGGCCTTGTCAATCATTAAAAAGCAGTTGGCAGAACAGTTGGTCTGGTCACTAAAAAAAGTCTACTCTTTTGGGGAACTGCATGGTCGAACTAAAACTTCGAAGTGGTAGTTAATTTAACCTATAATGGCTCAGCTGTAAAAAAAAATAAAAATGTCAGCCTGGAAGGCAAGAGACGATCGCAAACTATTGCAGCTATGAGCTACACAAGCGTTTTTAGAACAAAGCCCTCTGTCGGAGAACGATAACGGCATCTGTTTCCTACTAACCACACCTTCTTCCTACTCACCACATCGTCCGTAACATCAGTTGGACAATTCTCATGGACATGCGCTTGTATTTTGAGGTAAACCAAAACACTTAGTTTAAGCATTAACTTTGTTACTTATCAAAATCCTAAGCTGCCAGTCTACTAGAAAACCATTAAAATACATGCATCCCAGAAACCCAATGATAACCCGTTGGCACCCACAATAAAATCAATGATAAATAAATGACACAGTGGAAGCTTTTAGAAAAATTAAATACTGAACATCATGACATGAAGGTCAAAACATCATCAAGCTAGCACATACTGCGGCGGGTCATTTTGTTACAAACTCACATCTTAAGTTTACACATAATTCACAAACACACCCGTCACACTCGGTTGCCTACATCGGAATGTTGCCGTCTATGATCTACCGATTGCTTGTCTGAAACATATAGCTTGGCTTTACTTGTAGCATTGAAAAAATCTACAAGTACTAAAACGTAGTAGTAGTTGTTGCTGTCGCTATCAAAGATACGTTATCTCTTCGACATCACAGCACATCATACATAGATATATGGTGCATATACGCCATGAAGACAAATGCGTTTAAACGCACATCAGGCCACACATTTGCAATAATCTCAATGTTCGATTTTTCATGTTTAATTCAATTTCAAAGGTGATTTAGAACATATGTATGTACTACTTCTTTTGCTTTACATCGTTGTTCTAAGAAGTTAAGCGTTAAAATGTTGCACAAAACGAAAGAGAGAGGAAAGGTCGTTGCCAGATTGATTGACTTGTAGAATGAGAAATGAGGAAACAAATTTATTTTCCCTTTACACCCCATGGGTATGGGATGCTTCTCGCGTTGTTGTGAATTAACACGCTTTTACACAAACGGCATCTGCTTGTTGATCGACGAATACAAACGTCACTGTTTGAGAAGCTTTTACTAGATATGCCGATTATCTCGACACTTATACTGCGAAGTTGCTGTCGACAACATCGAGGGGGGCATAACCTACTCTTTGGGGAAGATGCCATCCAAATTTTCACAAACAGATCAAAATTTCTAGAAATAACGGGCTGTAGTATCTTTTCGGAGAAGTTGCATTTTTAACTTTCGATTAGGCGGTCGAAGGATACCTTCACATGGGTTCTAAAACATGGCGACATATATGATAACCAAAGAGTCGATGCATTGGCAAAGGCCTCTACCGACGTGAATTTAGGTGAAGGTTAAATGTAAAGAATCTCAACTTTATTGCTAAGGAAAGGTGGGAGAATGAATCGACTTGCACAGCGACCAAACAGATTTGACTTCCAAGGATAAACAGTGGTCACAATTTGCGCTGAACCTGCCTATATTTCCTCTGAGATACATCATAGTTTGCCAACCGGTCACTGACCGGTCACTGCTCTACTTTTGGTGACATGGGTATGAGAGGTTTAGCCATCGGACATTTAAGGTCTATCAGTAGGCGACCTGCATATCATTTAGGCTTTTATCAAAGCAGGGAAATCGCTGAAGGGAGACGTTGACCAAATAGTGTAGGATTAATTGGTGGGTAATCCAAATATACTAACACATGATATCACCAGTATGTTATATGAACCCAAGTGAGCTATGCTGCCAAATTAAACTAATATAACCTTTATGTATTCATAGGTTGTATATTGCGGCTCTACTAACAAAACTTAGCTGCGGGCAAAATAACTGCATCGTGAACAGCCCAACTATTCAGCCAAGAGACCAATTCCGTGTGCATCCCATGGATGAAATATAACTTTCTCCCATTCGGTGAGTTAACACTTTGCTGTTTTTAGACTTTCCGAAGAAGATTTCAATATAACGACGAATTCTAACGTCAGCTTTTGAAGCTGTTGTTACTAGACATGCCACTATGACTAATACATCAGAATTCGTTTTGGAGGTATGGTTCCTCAGGCAAAGTTTCTTATTTTGATCCCTAGAATACGAATTTCCTTGTCATTTAGGTGATTTTTAAATCAACCCGTCCTAATATATTCATAATTGATCAGCATCGAATTCAGAGTCGACATAAATATATCCGTCTGTCTGTATGTCTGTCCCCGCGATAACAGCGTAGTTTAGAGATATTGAGCTGAAATTTGCAATTTTCTATACTCAAAGCGGATTACAACATTAGTTTAAAAGTTATAGTGCTAAAATTTTGTGTGCAAGCTTCTCTACTCAAAGGGGAGGTTAAGTTCTATGATGAGCACGATCGTACAAAAGGTATCTTCATCAATTAAAAAACAGCCGCTTTTTTGGGGTGGGGGTCTGTGTTTCTCCGCTTTGAAACCCGTAGTTTAAAAGATATCGAGCTGAAATTAAAAATGCAACTTAAATCCTCTAATCGGATGTTAAGTTTTAAGATAAGCAAGATTGGTCAAAAACTACTACCACCCCCTTTTGGGGTCTTTCCCTGCGATCTACAACTGTGATTAAGAGCTGAAATTTGGAATACAAGCTTCTATAATGAAAGCGGAGGTTACATTCTAAGATGAGCAAGATCTGTCAAAAACTACTCCCACCTCCCATACAAACTCCCCCTTTTTGGGAACTTTCCCTAAGATCACAACTATTGCATAAGAGTTATCGTGCTGCAAGCTTCTATCCTCTAAACGGAGGTTAAGTGCTGATATGAGCAAGGTTGGTCAAAACTGCTCCCACTCCCACCCACATAAACTCTCTCTTTTTGGGAATGTCCGTCTGTCTGACCCCGCGTTTACAGCAGTAGTTAAAAATGCTAGCTTATATCCTCTAAGGGGAGATTAGATTTTAAGATGAGCCAACGACCGTACCAATTAAGTCACACCTCCCATTCAAACTCCCCCCCACTTTTAGAGGTGTCTGTTTTCTGTCCTCCCGTAAAACCGTTGTTTGCGGGCTAGCGAGCTGAAATTTGGTATGCAATCTTCTATTTTCTAAGCGGTGAGTTCTTAAATGAGCAATTTGCTTCAAAAACTAATCCCACCTCTCAAAAAAACTACCCCCTTTTAAGGGGTTAAAAAATGCATTTCAATATTCTCAGCACTTCACGGTCAATATTCGGCAGATCAGTAAAAAATGAATGACAAAAAAAGGATGTCACAGGCTATCTCTTACACAAAGTGCCCTTCTTTTGCGGTGCAAAGTTTAATAAAATACAACTGTGTAGTAAAAATAACCAGTTTTATCACCATTTTTACAAATGATAAAGGTTATTATTACTTTACTAGTTTTTTTTTTTGTTTCCACTTATGCAGTATAAGTTGAATCCTTTAGAAATGAGTCAAATGCACAGAATAATATTAATCAGAATCCCCATCTCACTCTTTGTTCTAAAAATGCGAAAAATTATTTGTAGAGGCGCTGTCTGTCACTGAGAGGTAACTGAGAGAATGAGTGAAAAAGAAATTTGAGTTTTTCGTATATTACCAGAAATTCGCAATGTGTTTTGTATATCCAACAACATACACATATGCATTATACATTGATATCATCATACCACCAATTATTTGCAATATATATAAGACCAAAGTCTATAAAATGGATGCAGAGAGAAAACAGATTGAGTGTTCCAAGTGCGCTTTGAGTATTCCAAGTGCGCGTTTAGTACCATTAGCATACACGAGTCCCCCTGCAGGCAGTTTTTGTCTGCCAAAAAAGGGCTTCTGTTTATAATATTATTCTGTGTCAAATGACCATACCAGTATTACTCGTAATCACAGAATAATATTATAAACAGAAGCCCTTTTTTGGCAGACAAAAACTGCCTGCAGGGGGACTCGTGTATGCTAATGGTACTAAACGCGCACTTGGAATACTCAAAGCGCACTTGGAACACTCAATCTGTTTTCTCTCTGCATCCATTTTATAGACTTTGGTCTTATATATATTGAAAATAATTGGTGGTATGATGATATCAATGTATAATGCATATGTGTATGTTGTTGGATATACAAAACACATTGCGAATTTCTGGTAATATACGAAAAACTCAAATTTCTTTTTCACTCATTCTCTCAGTTACCTCTCAGTGACAGACAGCGCCTCTACAAATAATTTTTCGCATTTTTAGAACAAAGAGTGAGATGGGGATTCTGATTAATATTATTCTGTGTCGTAATTTACCTAAATCCCCTAGCGGATGTTTTGCGCATTATAAAATGCTTTCTCTCTACAATACAAATACACAGGAATACACGCTCCAGCCAGCAAACCAATTCCCAGTTGGTTTGTGTCAATACTATGAACAGTTTTGTGTTCACACAACAAATGGTAAGTTTCAAGGGTAGTGAATGATTTTTAAACTGTAAAACATCAAGTCAGAGATGGATATGTATTTTTTACTTAAAAAATTACTACAATTATTTTCATCGTTTTAAGCTGCCAGTTATTCAACTATTTATTATGACTTCGCCAACAGTCTTTCGAGTCTTTTTGCTATCGTGGGACTATAATACATCAAAAATGTATAGAAATCGTGTAATCAGTGTAGTCAATCTGTATAAACAAAAGGCTTGGGTGACTGACTGGTCACGCCCTATCCCAAACGGCTTAAGCTAGTACTATGAAATTTGAAATGTAGGTTCCTTTTATGACGTAGCACGCACTAAGAAGGAAGTTTTTGGAAATTTGGAATGCAAAGGAAAAAAAGGGGTGTGGCATCGTCCCATTCGGGGGACGTCCCATTATAGGTATGTTACGTAGTCAAAATTTGATACATATGTTGGTCGAACAAGAAAACTTACTGTTTTCGTAGAAAGAAAGAAGGCGTCGCCACGCCTCTTTTTTTAAAAATCGCTATAAAGGTCAAATAAATAAACCGATTGCAAAGAAATTGCAGAATTTCTCTGTGTGGTACTGTCTATAGGGTCTCTATCATAGGCTACATTAAACAAATGAGAATGTTTCATACGGGTAAACCGACTTACATATAACCTCACCCTCAGTAAAAACATAAATTTTGCTTAACAAAATACAAAGTTTGTATTGATAATATTACTCAATTTCTAAAGTGGGCGGAATGGTACATTTAAATGGGATGCACCTGAAGGGGCTGGCTAGACTTCCAATATTTCCCCCAAAACATTTTCCTGTTTGCGTTGGGTGCATTGATATTATTTCTCCATACCTAAAGTGGGCGAAATGATACATTTCTTTGGGAGGTACCAGAAGGGTTGTGGCTAGACCTCAAATTTTTTCTCAAAAAACTTTATCCTGTTATAGCTTAACAAAATACAGAATTTGGGCACGACCGTTCCGGGTGTGAGTTTTGTTTCGATATAACATCGAATAACAAGGTAGCTCAATAAAACATATTCGGGCCGTATGTAGGGTGCACGGATAACAAAAAAATTGTGTTCTGAAATTGTCTTTGTTCACATCAAATTTTTTTTTGACCTACACTAGTGTTTATATTACTTCTCGCTTCCTAAATTGGTCGAAATGGTATATTTGTATGGAAGGTACCAGAAGGGGAGTGGCTCGTCTACCGGGTTTTTCTCTAAAACTTTATTCTACCACATTTTTACTAAATACGGAATTTGAACACGATCTTGTTGGGTGTATTGGCATTATTACTTTATTTCTAAAGTGGGCGGAATGGTACATTTGTATGGGAGGAAATAGAAGAGGCGTGGCTAGACTTCTAAATTTTCCCCACAAAACATTATCCTGTTTATCGCGTTAATTTCTTTATCTCTAAAGTGTGCGGAATGGTAAATTTGTTGGGGGGTTCAAAAGGGAAGTGGCTAGAGTTCCATTATTTTTCAAAAACTTTATCCTGTTACAGCTTAACAAAATGCGGAAGTTGGGCATGATTAAGTTGGGCGTATTCAAATATTTACTCGATTTCAAAAGTAGGCGGAATGGTAAATTTTTATGGGAAATATCAGAAGTGGCGTGGCTAGACTTTCAGTTTTTTCTCCAAAACTTTATCCTGTTATAACTTAACAAAATACTGAATTCGGGATCGATCGTTTCGGGTGTGTTTATATTACTTCTCGCTTTCTTTATTGTTCGGAATGGTACATTTGTATGGTAGGTACCAGAAGGGGCGTGGCAAAACTTCTAATTTTTTTCCCCCAAAACATTATCCTGCTATAGCTTAACAAAATACTGAATTTGGGCAAGATCGCGTTAGGTGTGTTGATATTATTTCTCCATCTGTAAAGTAGGCGGAATTGTACTTTTGTTTTGGAGGTACCAGAAGGGGTGTGGCTAGTTTTTTTTCTATATCCTGTTATAGCTTAACAATATACGGAATTTGGGCACGATCGCGTCGGTTGTGTTGCTATAGCTTTACTAAATACAGAACACCTGGTCTCCCGGTTTAACCCTGTAAGTGACCGAATAGCCACCATTCGCATCCGGGCGAAATATTTTTACATCACGCTGATTTGTGTACACGCCCCGACGGAAGATAAAGACGATGAGATTAAAGATGCATTTTACGAGCGCCTAGAGGAAACATACGACCGCTGCCCTGGCCATGACATTAAAATTGTTCTGGGAGACTTTAATGCAAAAATAGGAAGGGAAGATGTTCTTGATCCATCGATCGGTAAATTCAGCCTGCATACCGACACGTCAGACAACGGGTTTAGGCTGGTTAGCTTCGCAGCGGGAAGGTACATGGTAGTGAGTGGAACCAGATTCCAGCACAAAGATATCCACAAGGCAACTTGGCTATCCCCCGATCAAAACACCAAAAATCAAATTGATCATGTGGTAATTGATGGCAGGCATGCATCTAGTGTCATGGACGTGCGTGTGATCCGTGGTGCTAATATTGGCTAGGATCATTACCTGGTTGCAGCCAAGGTGCGCACAAGATTGAGCAGAGCGAAAAACGCACGTAACCAAACACAAAGAAAGCTGGACATCGCGAAGCTGCAAACCCCAGAGATAGCTACTGCCTACTCCAACCAGCTCTCCCAACTTTTACGACACAACGCCTCTACTTCTGACGTTCCCGATACACAGTGGCAGCAAATTGCGCATTCCATGGCAACCGCCGCAACAACCGTGCTAGGATATGAAAAGCGGCGCTCAGACGAATCCTGGTACGATGAAGAATGTCGCATAGCGTCTGAGGAACAGGATGCTGCTTATAGGGCAACGCTACAGCCAATTGCAACCCGTGCTGTTAGGGAACGGCATAAGGAGGAAGCAAAGCGGGCGAGACAGCTATTTAGGCGAAAAAAACGTCAGATGAAGGAACAGGAGAACGAGGATATTGAGCGATACAGGGATAGAGGTGAGGCCCGAAAATTTTACCAGAAAGTAAGAGCAAATGGATACGGTAATGGCCTCCCCACCTGTAAGGACAGTGATGGAAATCTGGTCACGGATACGCAAAGTGTACTGCACATATGGAGAGAACACTTCCAGCAACTGCTGGTGCCAGAAGGCAGCGCACGTGAAGTTATCACGCCAATTGTCGACGACGGCTTTGATTGCCCACCACCAAGTCTAGCCGAGGTAAGAAGAGCAATATCGCGGCTGAAAAACAACAAAGCAGCCGGTGCCGACGGTCTGCCCGCAGAACTCTTCAAGTCCGGTGGCGAGGAGCTGATAACGAGCATGCACCAGCTCCTGCGCACGGTTTGGCTTAAAGAGTGCATGCCCGACGATTGGAATGTAAGCGTATTATGTCCTGAGCTGAAAAAAAGGTGATCCAAGTGTGTGTTCCAACTACCGCGGGATCAGCCTTTTACCCATCGCATATAAGGTCCTGTCGAGTGTGCTATGTGAGAGACTTAAGCCAGTGTTATCCAACCTGATCGGACCTTATCAGTGTGGCTTTAGACCTGGAAAATTAACAACTGACCAGATTTTCACACTTCGGCAAATCCTGGAAAAGCCCAAGAGAAACAGATCGACACGTACCATCTTTTTGTCGACTATAAAGCTGCCTTCGACAGCCCGATACGGCAGAAATTACTTGAAGCCATGGCTGAGTTTGGTATTCCAGCGAAGCTGATACGTCTTTGCGGAATGACGCTGACTGACACGAAGTCTTCAGTGAAGATTGGCAAGGACCTTACGGAGCCATTCTATACCAGACGAGGCCTAAAACAAGGCGACGGCCAATCGTGCGATCTCTTCAACATTGTGATGGAGATGATAATGAGAAAAGCTGCAGTAAACACGAGTGGCACTATATTCAACAAAAGCCACATGCTACTCGCGTACGCTGATGACGTAGACATCATCGGTCGAAAACTGCGGGAAGTGACTGCAGCATTCTCAGGTATACAGAAGGAATCAGCGAAAATGGGCCTAACGGTGAACGAGGACAAAACGAAGTTATTAGTTTCAACGAACAAAGAATCTACTCGTTTGGGAAACTGCGTGAACGTTGACAACTATAATTTCGAGGTGGTAGGTAATTTTGTCTACCTAGGCTCCGCCATCAACAAAGAAAATAATGTCAGCCTAGAAATCCGGAGAAGAATCCTGCTTGCAAATAAATGCTACTACGATTCAATGACAGAGCCCTCTCTCGACGAACAAAACTCCAGCTATACCAGATACTGGTTCTACCTGTCCTAATGTATGGCTCAGAATCCTGGGTTATGACACAAGCGGATGAATCGGTTCTGGCGGTATTCGAGAGAAAAATACTCCGTAAAATATATGGGCCCATCATCGTTAACGGAGAGTATCGGCGTCGTATGAATCATGAGCTGTACGAGCTGTACACTGACATTGACGTGGTCAAACGCATTAAGGTACAACGGTTGCGTTGGCTAGGTCATGTTGTACGCATGGACGAAAATGCTCCAGCTCGAAAAGTCTTCGACAATGAACTCGTTGGACGGCCCAGAAGAGGGCGACCAAAACTCCGTTGAAAAGACCAGGTTACTGAGAACCTTACAGAACTCGGTGTGACTATGTGTGCAACTTGCGCAGAAGATCGAGGCGCTTATAATATTTTTCTACGTGCGGTATATAATCCACTGGGATTGCATAGAAGTACCAGCTTAGTAAGTAAGTAAGTATGGGTGATACCAAAAGGGCCGTGACCATGTAGCTCATTTGCAATACCGTAAGTAGTTTTGGGAAAATATTAACTCGAGCAAAATATCAAAATATTTAGTTGCGTCTTTCGAAATTTATCATGCGTACCAGACAGGCGGACAGACAGACAGGCGGATATGTCTCAAACGACTTAAAAAGTCATGGATCGAACTTGGTTTAAAGTAACCTATTGTCTAAAGTGACTTCTTACACTTTTGGATCATATCAAATGATATATACCCTCCTATCCGTAGGGTTTGGGTTTAAAAATGTCATGACATTAACATTTTAATGCCACTGTGTTGGAGGATTGTTTCTTCCAGGCACTCACGGATTGCATATGTGATATTAACGTCACATCTTGTTGGAATTTTAAGTACCCCAACTATTTTATATGTAAACTTACTTCCTTTCTAATGCAAAACTCTCATACAAATATTCGTTAAGTTCGACCTAATGCGATGTCAATAAAAATTGTGTTTTTCTGGTCTTCTTTGAAATTACGATATTAATGTCATATTTATTGCAAATATAAAATAAAATATACAAAAATATTCAGCATTTACTAATACATTGTATATAAACTCCTGTGTAGGCATGGATGACACAAATAAACAAAGGATTTAATATAAAAAAAAATTAAAACATTATTGTTGTATGTGAATGCTTTTCACTTAAAATAATAAAATGTTGTCATGGCCATTAACCAAAGTCCCAAGGACATGCCAATACTACCAGCTCCAGAATCGCCAGTATTGCAATCTTTTTCGTGACAAAGATTACATTGTTTGTTCTTTGGATCCTTGCAGGTGACCTGCATCCGTTCGTCGGCATCCACTAAGCAGCCTCTAACGGCAATGTCATCTGTAATAGGTAATAATATGAACATGGAATTAAAACAGAGACAAAAAATGTATAACTTTTTAAGTCAAACTTCTTTTTGATACACTAAGCATCCAGGATAAATTTGTCAAGGAAAAAAATTATACATTTAAGAGACATATCCAATTCTAGAACACAATTTTTTGGACAATCATATCATTGTTTTCTCTACACTATTTCTACTTACTCCAAATACCATGGAAGCATCCTTCTTCGGCCGAACTGGGTGAAGTCCTACAATCTTTTCCACCAATTTTCTTGGCATTATTCCAACAATTCCTGTCCGCATCACTGCGACATACGATACAGGTAAATTTAATATCAATTTTTTTGTTGTTGCAGCCATTTGCGGTACTACAGACTTGACAGGACTGAGACGCGTCGCATTCTTGCTTAACTGCTGCATCGTCATACATACAACCGCGTTGAACTTTTGAGCCGGTAGTCAAAGTGTAACAGGATTCCGTTTGATTGTACAGTAGCTGTGTTTTGCATGCAATAGCTTTGTCAGTCGTATGTTCTGCCGCACAATCAGCCTCCGTCTCAGTTTTGCATGAGATACACGACATTTTGGGGTCACGTTTATACGTATTACCGTTGCAGCCATCTGTGCCACAAGTCAAGCAAGCTTTGTCCGTTTCCGCAGAGCAAGGACTCTCATCTGACGCGCAGCCACGTTTCATGGTAGCAGCATCTGTGCCAATTGCGTAGCATTTGTCATCGGCTACATAGTTGAGACACGGCTTGGCATTGGCACTGTTCGAACCAAAGGCATCACAGTCGGCTCCGGAGCATTGAAAGCATTGCCTACGTTTGTCAGGAAAAATAGCAGCATTGCAATTGGCACCACTGCATATCTTACAGGTGGTATCATCCGAACAGCTATCATTATCGGCAGCACAACGTCGCTCCACCTTTTTATCCTTGACATTCATGAAACATTTGGTATCTGATTTGGCACAGATTGCGTTATACTTTACGGCCGAGGCATTTGTTTGGGAGCAGTCATTGTCGCCAGTTCCACAGGTTTTGCAAATGACCTGATTGTTGCAACCTTGGACATCGCATACCTTACAGGTGTCTGTATCGGTTGTGGAACATGCTGGGGTGGCGTCCTCATAACAACCTCTGGTTATAATTCCGTTGGCTGAAATATAAGTTAATTTTGTGTCCAATGAAGTACAAATTATAAAAGGTTTTTAAAACTTAAAAAAAAACTTGACTAAATTAAGGAAATTTCTGTATAGGGTTTACAATTAGAGACTATGACAAGACAACACATGATTTTGGGACTCAATTCTGAGAACTGCACGTGAAAGTAGCCCCAAAAAGAAAAAGTTCTGCATCATTCGTTTTGCCAAGTTACATACCGTAATAATATAATATCGAATTGAAGTTAGATAGTATCGTATGGGGGAATTTGTAACGTTTTAGGCTCTTTTGTTTGACATAACATAAATACTATATGATGGCGTATGATTATCATAAGTTATATTTTATGTAAATCATACGCCACGGAGTACAACAGTTTTATTATAACTGCTGCAAAATAAACCCAGTTCAAAATCATTTGATGAATGGAAAAGTGAAACTGTTGCTTATGTATGGAAACGTTATATGAACAGATTAAAGGAATTGTAATTCTTAATTTTTTTAAATTTTTTTCAGCTGAATCGTACTAGTGATTCTCGAATTATGTTAAACAATAGAGCCTAAAACGTGACAAATTTCCCTAAACGATATTTACAACTAAAAATCGATATTAAATTTATATGGTATGTAAGCTGACAAAACGAATGATGCAGAACTTCTTCTTTTTGGGGCTACTTTCACGTGCAGTTGTCAGAATTGAGTCCCAAATCAATGAGCTGAAAAATGTTGTACTATGTAATTACACCATTACCCTTAGGGATGATGGTATGTATACATCAGAGAACGGCAAGCGTACACCCTAACAATAAGTGTACCGGAATCATTTGTGCGTTTACGACACTTAGAGTGTGATCGGCACTCTAAAATAAGGGTTGTTGCCTTGTACTGATAATTTCGAACATGCTCATACGCACAATCGCAAACCGATTTCGTGCACTTTTTCTGCTTTTCGTACATTTGCTTTGAGTGCACTGTGCCGTTCACTTATCTAAGCAAAATTTTTGGGTGTCTGGTGAAATAGAATCGATGCTTACTGTTTGAATGAGTAACGAAATGCAAAAACACGAAACACGGAAAGCGATTTGTGCGTTTGGGTGTGTTATTCTTTTCTTGCTGTTTGTGAGTGCGACAAGCACTCCAAATTAATAAGTGTGATTCGGGTGCCAAAAAGTGACACCCTTGACGTTCTCTGGTATACATTAAAGTAAATCTTATTATTATACCCTCCTACCCGTATCATTTGATACGACCCAAAAGTGTAACGCACAAAAGGAGTCACTTTAGACCCTAAGTTTCTTTGAACCAAATTCGATTCATGACTTTTTAAGTCGTTTGAACCATGTCCGTCCGCCCGTCTGGCTGTGCGGCTGGTAACCACGATAACTTGCGAAAGACGAAACCAAATGATTTGAAACTTTGCATAAGTTAATATTTCTTCAAAACTACTTACAGTATTGCAAATGGGCTACATGGCCCCGCCCCTTCTGATACCTTTCATACAAATACATCCTCCCGCCCATTTTAGAAATCAAGTTATGATATTAATACATCATTCATCGTACCCAAATTCTGTATATATTAAAGCTATACCAGGATAAAGTTTTGCAAAAAAATGAAGGTCTAGCCCCGCCCCTTCTGGAACCTTCCATACAAATTTGAAACTCCTCAAACTTTAGAAATCGAGTAATAATATCAATACACCCAACGCGATCGCGCCCGAATTCTGTATTTAGTAAAGCTATAGCAGGGTAAAGTTTTGGAGAAAAAAGTTTTGCCGCGCCCCTTCTAGTACCTCCCATACAAATGTACCTTTCCACCCACTTTGGAAATCTAGTAATAATATCAATTCACCCAAAACGATCGCGCCCAAATTCTGAATTTTGTAAAGCTAAAGCAACGAGTTTTGGGGAAAAAAGCTGGAAGTCTAGTCACGCCCCTTCTGATACCTCCCATACAAATTTACCATTCCGCCCACTTTATAGATGAATGTCAATACACCCAACGGGATCGTGCCCAAATTCTGCATTTAGTAAAGCTATATCAGCATAAAATTTTGGGGAAAAACTGAAAGTCTAGCCACACCCCTTCTGGTACCTCCCATATAAATGTACCACCCCGCCCACTTTAGAAATCGAATAATAATATCAATATACTAGAAAACTTTAAAAACTTTGTTTTATTGAGGGTGAGGGTATATGTAAGTCGGGTTTCCCGACTCAAAATTTCTTACTGGTTTTCTCGACCAAGGGGTTATCAAAATCGCACGATCGTGTTGAGTGTATTGATATTATTACCCTATTTCTAAAGTGGGCGGAGTGGTACATTTGTATGGGAGGTACCAGAAACGGCGTGTCTAGACTTCCAGATTTTTTTCCATAACTTTATCCTGCTTGAACTTTACCAAATACATAATTTGGGAACGATCGCGTTAGGTCTTTTAATAATATTAATCGATTTCTAAAGTGGGCGGTACCAGATGTGTATGGGAGGTATCAGATGGGGCGTGGATTGACCTACAATTTTTTTCTTTAAAACTTTATCCTGTTATAGCTTTACCAAATACAGAATTTGGGTACGATTCCGTTTGGAGTATTGATATTATTACTCGATTTCTAGGGCGGAATGATGTATTTGTATGGGAGGTACCAGAAGGGGCGGCGCCATGTAGCCCATTTGCAATACCGTAAGTAGTTTTGAGGAAATAATAACTCGTGCAAAATTTCAAAACATTTGGTTACGTCTTTCGAAAGTCATCGTGCGCAGCAGCCGGACAGCCAGACAGACAGACGGGCAGACAGACAGACGGACAATGACTTTTGGGTCATATCAAATGATATATACCCTCATCCCTAAGGGTGATGGTATAAAAATTGTATGGGGACCACCTTAGGGGTTGAAGATAGAGGGCATATATGTTTTAAGAAACTGAAGATGGGGAGTAGGTATATTTGGGAAAAATTTTAGGAGGAAAAAATGAGTGGAGGTCGGTCTTACATTTGAACCCTCTAGGGGCAATTCTCGAGCAGTTGCGGAGCTTGTTGTGGGTTTTTTGCCCAATACGAAAAACTTCTCGTTGTAACCGGAGGCTCAATTTTGATTTTAGACCCATGGTTTTTCGGGAAAATTATCTTAGAATTCATCGTAGATAACGGTTTTGATAAACACTTCTTAGATACTTTCTACTCCATACAAATTGACTCACTCTAATGTTTACCCTTGTTTTTACAAACTTCAAAACGCTAGCTAAAAGTCAATATTTAACCGAACCTCATACGAAACTAACGTTTTTTTTTTTGTTTGGAACAGATTTTCATTTTGGAAAGTATTAATACTAGCCAGCCAACCAGCAAGCTAGCCTTATCTCTAAGGGTGAGTGTTTAAATATAAAGTATCCCACTTATTTCATTTGCTAAATTGTGGCATTTAAAAAAAGGAATTATCAATATAGTATTATTATTTCTTGAGTTCATCCGTTACAAACTTGTTAATTTATTCAATTTTATACTGACTCAAAATGTCTTTATTTATTGTACATATTCTGTAAAAATGATCGTAACAACGCTCTTCGCGTTGTACCAGCGCCACAGTGGCTAAGTGTGGTGCTTTATCGCAAAAAAAGACAAAACAAGTTGATCGATGTATTTATGTGACAAATCATCATCAATCATTGCACAAAAATGTGTCCAAGCTGTTCATAGTGATCCTACGCGAATACGTTTTAAGTGGTTTTATGCAAATTAAAATTCAAACTTTTCAATGAAAATTACATTTTAACATATTTTGTGTCTGAATTTTTTTTTAAGGAATTCATCATAATTTTTTCATTGTCGGCATTCAGGAACACCTCTCTGTCATAAATATCGCTCATTTGGTGCAAGACCGGCATAACTCAAAAATAACGTGAGATGTATAACTGATCGTTATGTCATACTTCATGTTGTGTAAAAAAAAATCATATTAAAATCTTATACATATACACTCCGCTTGCGAGCTAAGTATTTGATTTCATCTAACTTTGCAAGGTGAGAGTTAATTGAAAACTTTTTTTGAGCAATATGTTGTCACTTTAAATTTAACTTACATTTAAAACTTTCTGCGAAAACAATTGTATGTATAACATAAGCCTATATCTTTTTAGAACAATAGCATTGCAGTCAAATTATCGACGATTATATTCTTCTGATTGTAAATATGAGTATTGCCTCTGCGAATACAAAATTAAAAAAAAAACCCCTATCAATATTGGATTGAACGTATTTGTGTGAAATTTCACAACGTATCTACGCTACGAATTCAAACATTGACTGATAGATAGCTGCCATCAAGATAACAACCTCAATACAAAAGAAGGCCTTAGCCAGTCCACCCTACTGACGGCTGTTGTGTTACTCACTATGATTTTTCCAATCGTGGCTGATAAACGATTATAAATTTCAGCGAATTAGTCATGGCAGAAAACTATAACACTGTTGCTCCCACCCACCCCCGTTACTTACCATTATTGGTAAAGCATTTAGTTGTGCCGTCCTTTACGCATGGTGTTGCTGCAGTCTGTGCGGGGTCAAGACATGTTGCTGACTTGCTTGTATCGCACTGAAGACAGCTAAAGTCTGCAATAAAATACATGGAAAATTGTTAAAGTTAGGACATGTTAATCGTAGTGATATTTTGTCTGTTCCTTACCGGCCGCTGACGAAATCTGCAACAGCTGGATAGCAATTAAGCCGATCACAAAAAATGAGAAATATGCTCGTTCTCTCTTAATGGAATGCATGTTTGCTTTTTCTTTTTGCACTTTTTGTTAATTTATCACCTTTATTATTTACTACACTTCACTGTCGATACAAAAAATACCTGTTGACGCTTTCAAAATAACTCATGGACTGATTGAACGTCTGAAAGATTGAAAGCTTAACAGTTGTTCACAAATCCTTATCAGTTCATTCGAGTGTGCACATAAAGATTAGCAGTTTGGGCCAATGTTAGTAACTGTAACTAATTGTCTCTTACTTACTCTTTCACTGTCGCTCTTTCGACAACGAATTTTGTGTACTATCCCTTAAGTGACAGCAGCAACTGTTATGTGTGCATCATAAAGATAAGTAAAACAGAGTGTTTCATAATGCTGCTCATATAGATTTATCAAAGTGATGCATACTTTTAGGAGTTCAATTGGTTCAGAATAATTCAATTGTAGTGAAGTTTTTGGTATATGCAAAGTGTTATTTAATTGACTTACTTACTTTCTTCTATGCAATCCATTCACTTCTATGCAATCCTTTTGCATTATATACCTTTAAAACAAAAACTTAGCTTCTCGCGTTGTTGTGAATTAACACGCTTCTATATTTAGATTCACAACTAACGGCACCTACTTGTTTTTCGACAAATGCGAACGTCACAGTTTGCGAAGCTTTTACTAGACATGTCGATAGACTCAACACTTATACTGCGTAGTTGCTGACGACAACATCGAGGGGGCCGGCAATGAAAAAATTTTACCAAACGCAAAGGAAACTAGACATCACAAAGGTACATACCACCATGATAGTTAATTCATACTCCAACAAACACTCTTAATTACTTCAAACCAACCTCTTAATTTTGATGTGCCTCACACATAGTGGCTGCATACTGGGAATTCTATTACCACTGCCGCAACGACCGTACTGGGTTATGAAAAACCACTCTCAGACAAACCCTACTATGATGAGGAATGTCGCGTATTATCAGAGAAAATAGATGCTACATACAAGACAAAACTGCAGGCAATGCTGAAGTGTACTGTTGCGATGATTGATACCCGAGCGTACTATGTCATGTGCTTAAGAAAGGCGATCCTAATGTGTGTACCAAATATCGCGGGATCAGCCATTTACCCATCGCATACAAGTTCCTGTCTAGGGTGTTATGTGGAAGACTAAGGGCCATCCTAGCGAATCCGATTGACCAGTTATTCACAATACGAAAAATTCGGGAAATACTCAAGAAATCCAGATCGATCCTAAAGTCATCAAGAGACACTGCTTTCCTGTTCAAAAGTTTAATTCTAAGATATCCCCGAAGAAAAAACTCTAATGTGTCCATAAGCCTGAGCTAATAGGTCGACAGTTATTGTCACTTCTTTTGGATACCACTTTTTGACCAAAATTTTGATGAACCTCATCCAATGAGTCGTTAGAGGTGTGACATTTTCCCTCATGCAGCTGAAGGCACTACCGGTGATTACTTACTTACTTAAGTAGCCCATTACAACTTACAAACGTGGTTCATAAATTTGAGGCCTGAAGTATTAAAGAATTCCACACGCTTCGGTCTTCTGCGTGCGTTCTCCAGTTAGTCCTACCAGATGGTGGCACGCCGGCAACCACTTGGACCTTCCAACGATGTTTGGGTCTCCCTGCTCTGCGCCATCCTTCAGGTTCGCCTTCAAACGCCATTCTCGCTGGAGCATTTACATCCATCCTGGCAACATGTTCCAGCCATCGTAGTCGTTGGATTCTCTTTTTTTTCTCTCGAATACTCCCAGGTTTTGTTTGTCCGTTGTCGTAAGCACCCATGATTCAGGAGCATACAACAGAACGGGTAAAATTAATACCTGGTACAGCTGTTTCTTAGTATCGCGAGATAAGGTGGTGTTACTAAAGTGCTGCCTGTAGGTGTCGATCTGTTTTTCATGAGTTTTTTCCAGGATTTGTCGTAGAGTGAATATTTGATCCGTCGTAGATTTACTAGGTCTTATGCCGCACTGAAATGGTCCAATTAGTTTTTCTACAATTAGCGTTAGACGTTCATAAAATATGCTCGCAAGGACCTTGTACGCCATTGGTAAGAGGCTTATTCCACGGTAGTTCTTACATTCAATACGATCTTATTTATTGCATATGGGACATAATAGACTGAGACACCAATCGTCGGGTATGCTCGCCTCTAGCCAGATGTTCTCCATTAACTGATGCATGCCCCTAATCAGCTCCTTCCCACCTGCTCTAAACAATTCAGCAGGGAGACCATCGGCTCCAGCCACTTCGTTGTTTTTAAGGCGGAATATTGTCACACCATTAATTGATTACAACGATTAAAATTCTGTAGGGCAGGGGCAAAAACGTTCTGTATCTTGGTAAAGAATTCGGTTTAACAATGTTTTGGGCATATTTAAGACGAGGTTTGGGACCGGCAGTGGAATTGTGGTTAGAACACGCGACTACCATGCGGGAGATCTCAGGTTCAACTCCTGGCTCCAGTCATCTTAAAAGAAAAATTTTCTTTCATTGTCGGCTCCCCTCGAATGTTGTCGACAGCAACTTCGCAGTATTAGTGTCGAGTCAATCGGCATGTCTAGTAAGAGCTTCTCAAACAGTGACGTTCGCATTCGTCGATAAACAAGTAGGTGCCGTTAGTTGTGAATCTAAAAATAGAAAGCGTGTTAATTCACAACAACGTGAGAAGCTATCCCATACCTCATTCATGGGGTCTAAAGGGAAATTAAGTTTTATGTTTAAGACGAGGTTTTCGCTTTAGAGTTGATAATCTATGATGTTCCCGAACATTACGTTTTCGGGATCCCTTGAAGTTCTAGGTTACTTTTACACTTTAGCCGAAGAACAGTTGTTTTGATTGTACTCATTTGCGCAAAATGCACGTTGTGCTTCACGGAATTCCCATTGGACTGTTCAAACACTTCGTATACTTTCCGCCCCACTCCGCTGGTGCAAGTAGTAGCTTAGGTTAGGTTAGTTCGGCAGCCGCGTTCAGCACAGCTCACTTCGATCATAGTATGAGTCCCGTTGTAATACCATTTCCAAATTGTTCGCACGAAATATTCCTATTCTCTTCGGTCAACAAAGTTGTAAAGTCATTGCATTGCTCTAATGACGGCATGGATGTACCGCATAACGTAAAATCCGAATATCAGACTAACTAAGACTGTAAAGTCCCCACAGATGTACAGCAGTCTTATTGCGTGCCTTCCAATCAGACAGTGTCGCGGTTGTGAGTAAAACAGATGAAACGACAGCATTGTGTGAGAACGGTTGGAGCATATTTAGCAGAAAACAGTAGGTATCTTGCAAACCAAAATTTTTTTTAATTACTATTTTTTATAATAATTTCCAAGCAGTTCATGAAAGATTCCAAATATTTATTATAAATATATATTTTACATATAGTACATACATTGCTACTTACTACTACATAATATTTATTTAAAGAAAAGATTCTATATGAGCGTCATGGGTACCTCGACAGAGGATATATTAATTGTTCTATTTGTTTGGTTTATAAATACACTACTGCTTCGCATATACTTATAAACAAGACCTTTTTTGATTGTGTCAATCCAGCAATAAGAGATGATCTTCAAATACTTACTACTATAAGTGATATACATTTCATAACATTATTAATTCTATACAAATTATTATTTTCATATAAAAAGTCGCACGAACACTAAAATAGCCAATGTTAGTAGTGACACCCTAAGCGCTGAGCTGGAGTTACACTCTGAGTTCATGCATACTTCGCATTTTTCAATAGAGTCCTTCTTGACTTCATTTTTGATGGCTTCACAAGCAGTGTCTTGTACGGGAATTTTTATACAGCCTTTTTTGGTTTTGAGTTTACCAGCATCTGCAATAAAAAAAATTTGAAAAAAAATTACAAAATTATTTATCTGAAAAATAATAATAGATAGCTGAAGGTAACTCAGTTCAGTAGATGTATTATTGTTGGTGAAATGTTGTGAAGAGTCAATGACATTACGTCTAAAAGTTGGTCGTAGTTTAATTTAATTCAAAAGATTATAAAGCAAATTAGACTTTCTGAAGACATGGTTGAAATAGTATATTAAAACGGAATACACTTTGTCGTCAATTATTTATTAGATATGTATTACGAGTTAGCAGTGGCAATTCGCGAACATCTATCATCAAATCAACCGCACTCATAGGAAGATATCGTGACAACATACAACTTAGTCGCAGACGAAATACTCCGTATAGTGAAACCACAATAATAATGCCGAATATAAGACGACACTTGGTACATAGTATCTCTGCGAAGGAAACTTAAGTTGGAAGCAGTACCAACGGCTGTCTACACAAGTAAGGAAAACTGAACAAATAGGAAACAGAACGTTCCTGGACCAAACAGTTGCTTATCGCAGTGGAGCGCTTGTAACAAACAATGATGAACAGATTGAGCGATAAAAAAAAGTGTCGCACCGTGTTATATATGGCATATTATGGAAATATGTATATAATTTATGTTATATTATATTATAATACTCACCCTTATATTGTATACTGTAACAGGCACGATCATAGTCGGTGGCACGACGTTGACGCGACATTGCACGATAGTTACGCAAGAGAATTGATGAAGCGGAAGGTTTAGATCGCGAAGTACGAGAATCAGTGGGGGTAATTAGCTTGGAAGTTTTTGCGGTTTCTACCGAAGGATTTAATGTTGTTGATGGAACCGATGGTGATAACGTTGTTGGAATATCAGTTGTTGAAATTTGAGTTGTTGTCGTATCTAAGGACTCCTCGGGTGCCGTTGTTCTTGTTGGTGGAATCGTTGTTGGAATTTGGGTTGTTGTCGTATCTAAGGGCCCCTCGGGTGCCATAGTTCCTGTTTGTGGAATCGTTGTTGGACTTTGAGATGATGTCGTATCTGAGGGTTCATCGGGTGCTGTTGTTCCTGTTGGTGGAACCGTTGTTGGAATTTGAGTTGTTGTTGAATCTCTGGGTTCCTCGGGTGCCGTTGTTCCAGTTGGTGTGACCGTTGTTGGAATTTCGGTTGTTGTCGTATCTGCGGGTTCCTCGGGTGCCGTTGTTACTGTTGGTGGAACCGTTGTTGGAATTTCGGTTGTTGTCGTATCTGCGGGTGTCTCGGGTGCCGTTGTTCCTGTTGGTGGTACCGTTGTTGGAATTTGAGTTGTTGTTGAATCTATCGGTTCCTCGGGTGCCGTTGTTCCTGTTGGTGGGGCCGTTGTTGGAATTTGAGTTGTCGTCGTTTCTAAGGGTTCCTCGGGTGCCGTTGTTCCAGTTGGTGGGACCGTTGTTGGAATTTGGGTTGTTGTTGAATCTACGGGTTCCTCGGGTGCCGTTGTTACTGTTGGTGGAACCGTTGTTGGAATTTGAGTTGTTGTCGTATCTGCGGGGTCCCCGGGTGCCGTTGTTCCTGTTGGTGGAACCGTTGTTGGAATTTGAGTTGTTGTTGAAGCTATGGGTTCCTCGGGTGCCGTTGTTCCTGTTTGTGGGACCGTTGTTGGAATTTCGGTTGTTGTCGTATCTGGGGGTTCCTCGGGTGCAGTTGTTACTGTTGGTGGGACCGTTGTTGAAATTTGAGTTGTTGTTGAATCTATGGGTTCCTCGGGTGCCGTTGTTCCTGTTGGTGGGACCGTTGTTGGAATTTCGGTTGTTGTCGTATCTGCGGGTTCCTCAGGTGCCGTTGTTCCTGTTGGTGGAACCGTTGTTGGAATTTGAGTTGTTGTTGAATCTATGGGTTCCGCGGGTGCCGCTGTTCCTGTTGGTGGAACCGTTGTTGGCATTTCAGTTGTTGTCGTATCTAAGGGCTCCTCGGGTGCCGTTGTTCCTGTTGGTGGTACCGTTGTTGGAATTTGAGTTGTTGTTGAATCTATTGGTTCCTCGGGTGCCGTTGTTCCTGTTGGTGGAACCGTTGTTGGAATTTCGGTTGTTGTCGTATCTACGGGTGTCTCGGGTGCCGTTGTTCCTGTTGGTGGTACCGTTGTTGGAATTTCGGTTGTTGTCGTATCTGCGGGTTCCTCGGGTGTCGTTGTTAATGTTGGTGGGACCGTTGTTGGAATTTCGGTTGTTGTCGTATCTGCGGGTTCCTCGGGTGTCGTTGTTCCTGTTGGTGGAACCGTTGTTGGAATTTCGGTTGTTGTCGTATCTGCGGGTTCCTCGGGTGCCGTTGTTCCTGTTGGGGGGACCGTTGTTGGAATTTGAGTTGTTGTTGAATCTATGGGTTCCTCGGGTGCCGTTGTTCCTGTTGGTGGAACCGTTGTTGGAATTTCGGTTGTTGTCGTATCTGCGGGTTCCTCGGGTGCCGTTGTTCCTGTTGGTGGGACCGTTGTTGGAATTTGAGTTGTTGTTGAATCTATGGGTTCCTCGGGTGCCGTTGTTCCTGTTGGTGGGACCGTTGTTGGAATTTCGGTTGTTGTCGTATCTGCTGGTTCCTCGGGTGTCGTTGTTCCTGTTGGTGGAACCGTTGTTGGAATTTCGGTTGTTGTCGTATCTGCGGGTTCCTCGGGTGCCGTTGTTCCTGTTGGTGGAACCGTTGTTGGAATTTGAGTTGTTGTGGAATCTATGGGTTCCTCGGGTGCCGTTGTTCCTGTTGGTGGAACCGTTGTTGGAATTTCGGTTGTTGTCGTATCTGCGGGTTCCTCGGGTGCCGTTGTTCCTGTTGGGGGGACCGTTGTTGGAATTTCAGTTGTTGTTGAATCTATGGGTTCCTCGGGTGCCGTTGTTCCTGTTGGTGGGACCGTTGTTGGAATTTGAGTTGTTGTCGTTTCTAAGGGCTCCTCTGGAGTCGTTGTTCCTCTTGGTGGAACCGTTGTTGGAATTTCGGTTGTTGTCGTATCTGCGGGTTCCTCGCGTTCCGTTGTTTCTGTAGGTGGAACCGTTGTTGGAATTTGAGTTGTTGTCGTATCTGCGGGTTCCTCGGATGCCGTTGTTCCTGTTGGTGGAACCGTTGTTGGAATTTCGGTTGTTGTCGTATCTGCGGGTTCCTCGGGTGCCGTTGTTCCTGTTGGGGGGACCGTTGTTGGAATTTCAGTTGTTGTTGAATCTATGGGTTCCTCGGGTGCCGTTGTTCCTGTTGGTGGGACCGTTGTTGGAATTTGAGTTGTTGTCGTTTCTAAGGGCTCCTCGGGTGTCGTTGTTCCTGTTGGTGGAACCGTTGTTGGAATTTCGGTTGTTGTCGTATCTGCGGGTTCCTCGGGTGCCGTTGTTCCTGTTGGTGGAACCGTTGTTGGAATTTGAGTTGTTGTGGAATCTATGGGTTCCTCGGGTGCCGTTGTTCCTGTTGGTGGAACCGTTGTTGGAATTTCGGTTGTTGTCGTATCTGCGGGTTCCTCGGGTGCCGTTGTTCCTGTTGGGGGGACCGTTGTTGGAATTTCAGTTGTTGTTGAATCTATGGGTTCCTCAGGTGCCGTTGTTCCTGTTGATGGGACTGTTGTTGGAATTTGAGTCGTTGTAGTATCTGCGGGTGATAACGTTGTAGGAATTTGAGTTGTTGTTGTATCCACAGGTTCCTCAGGTGCCGTTGTTCCTGTTGATGGTAGTGTTGTTGGAACTTGAGTTGTTGTCGAACCTGTTGGTTTCTCGGCTGCTGTAGTTCCTGTTGTCGGTAGCGTTGTTGGAATTTGAGTTGTTGTTGTGGAATCTGCGGGTTCCTCAGGTCCTGTACTTCCTGTCGATGGAACTGTTGTTGGAATTTTAGTTGTTGATGTCGAATCTGCCGGTTTCTCAGGTGACGTTGTTCCTGTAGACGGTAACGTTGGCGGAATTTGTGTTGTCGTTGTCACTGATGCTGTTACTTCCTCTGTCGTCGTCGTATCTGGATCGTAACATACACGCAGTTGCATTGTTTCCTTACTATCGCAATCATCGCCATCACATTCGTAGCACATGAATTGATCGCCCGCCACTGAAAATAGTATGAAAAGACATTACAAAAGTTATAACAAAAAGAAATCTTTACCGTATACAAATTATGTTTTCTACCAATCATATAAATCGTTGTGATGCCTTAAATGCTTGGAAAAACTTCGCAAATTATATTCTTATCAAAATGTAATAAAGAAAAATACCGTCGACTGCATGGCGTGTATGTATGTATGTAGGTCGATCAATTACAAGATAAATTAATAGATGTTGTACCTACTTCGGGTGCAAATACAACAGTGAAATGCGGAAGCCACGCAAATGATTCAGCAAATGTAACGTTTATCAATAACGACGCGTCTATCAAAGTCTCTGTTAATCTATATATTGTCATTTACCATTTATATGTATAAGAGCAACGACAGCGCCATGCTAAGCCTGCAAAGCTCAAAATGCCTAAAAGGCTTGCTATTTTTAATATAAGGTTTCATTTTGTATGATAACAATAAATTGATTCATTAGAAGTGTATAGCAGAAACCGGCGTGACAAGGTATGAGAGCGACGTTAAATGTAAAGCAGTTACTCTTTGATTATTAGAAGAAAAAGTTTTTGATATTGATATTTAAGGCGAAATGATACTAGTCAAAAAGCTTTCGAAAAATGAACACGGCAGACGGCGCAGTAATGGGCGACCAAAACTTCTTTGAGAACTTTGTTCGACGATCTGGAGAAGAAGTCTGTCAGTAATCAAAGCGCATATAATGCTTTTCTTCTTAACGTAACGGCTATTTAAACTCACACAACACGACCACATTTTAACGACGAATCCAAACGTCAACTTTTACTACACATGACGATTAAAGCCGGTAAAAGAAAAATAAATGACTGAGACTGGATTCGAACCCTGGTCTCCCGCATGACAGTCACGTGTTCCAAACATCAAGTAACGTTCTCTTCAGGATAACAAAATTAGCATAGTAAGGACGAAGTGCCTTAGTCAGACAAAAAAAAATCAATTTACAAATTTGATAAAATTTCGATACAGTCAGATCATATTTGAAACAAAAACAACTCTAGCATTTACACTTTTACGATCGATAAAAGAATTTTTATTTTCTTTTCAAAAATTTCACCATGTAGCCGAATATCGTAGCTTGCAACGGTCCTTTTCAACTTGCGATGCAATGCATTACTTAATTACAATATGTTTCTATATCATTTCACCATTTTCATTAATATCTCCAATAACACTTAATATTTTGGTACACAAAATTAATTACCGAAATGGAAATATGTTTTAATTGCCGATATATCTTTATGAATTTTATTTTTTTTATTTCAATAAAAAAAAAAATATTTCACGGCAACACTAAAATAAAATTTCTCTAACAATTAAGGGAATCACTACTTCAGATTGGTAAACATATTTAGGCATTACAATTAGCCAAAGCACAAGGCTAGGCGTTCTTTATTTCTATCCATATAATTTTTGTTCAGATTCATATTTTATTTTCATATAAAATTTCACCTTTTGATTGTATGCCAAATAAAGCCACTAGTGAAATGATTTGCAGCACTTTCATGTTCACTCGTTGATGTTTCGTATCCAAAAAGAAAAAAACACACACACACGAGTAAACTGGCCTAATGTCGTCCCGCTTCCTTTGTTCTAATTAAGCAAAAGACGCGCGCTACTCGTATTCCGGAATCAAGATCGATTTTGATTGTACGACTATTGAATTGGTACTAGCAGGCCATATTATCAACACCTGCCAGCAACTGTCATATAAACCATAGCCATCGGCCTAGTCGGAGTTGTGAAGACTTCGGGTCTTGGTTACGAGTATTGCCAACAGTTCCCCAGATAAAACGTACCATCCTTATTAGACCACACTCGATCGGTGGGGAGAAAATAATCACAGAAAAAAATCACAATGATAAGCAAACACCAAATGTAATTGTTTGATAATGGTTATAGATACATTTGTTTATAAATTAAATAAAAGGCATTATTAATGTACAACCATAATAATAAATAAGATAATAAAATTATAACATTGGTGTAACTTTGGTGTTTCTTTTTATTTATTTTGTTTGTAAATGTTTAAGAAACCACTAAATCAGAATTCATATTGATATTGGACAAACAATAGAGCAGTGGAAAGAAGTATTTGCAAAATTTTTAAGTTATTGTTCAACATAACATTAAAATAGCAATAGAGGGATTCAATTCTGAGAAATGCACGTGAAGGTAGCCCCAAAAAGAAGAAGTTCTGCATCATTTGTTTTGTCAAGTTACATGCCATAATAATTTAATATCGATTTAAAGTTAGTAAGTATCGTATAGGGGAATTTGTCACGTTTTAGGCTCTTTTGTTTGACATAACATAAATACTATATGGTGACGTATGATTAGCATAAGTAATATTCCACGTAAATCATACGCCACGGAGTACTACAGTTTTATTGTAACTGCCACAAAATAACCCAGTTCCAAATCATTTGATGAATGGAAAAGTGAAACTGTTGCTTATGGAACAGATTAAAGGAATTGTAATTCTAAATTTTTTTTAAATTGATTTCAGCTAAATCGGCTAGTGGTTCTCGAGTTATGTCAAACAGAAGAACCTAAAACGTGACGAATTCCCCTATACGATACTTACTAACTTCAAATCGATTTCAAATTATTATGTCAGGTAACTTGAAAAAACGAATGATGCAGAACTTCTTCTTTTTGGGGCTACTTTCGCGTGCAGTTCTCAGAATTGAGTCCCAAATCAATGAGCTGAAAATGTTGTACTGTGTAATGTAATTACCGCTGACCAGACTTAAATCGAGCCAAACTATAAAGATATGGGACAATTACCCTTCAGAAGCCAAAAGTAAAAAGGGAGTTCGTGACCGACACAGTATGACATTGTCAGCGAGTAATCTATGTACTTAGAATGATGATGCGTGTGTAATGTAAAAAACATAGTCCAGTCATTATAAATCCGATTAAAGCTACACCAACTCACATCGTCACTTACTTCGTGATCAAGCGTGTTATCAAGCTGGCTTAAAACTCCGCTTATAACGTAATTGCAACTGAAAAGGTACCTACTGATATCATCGCTTACTTTGTAAGTGAGAGCTCAGCGATTAAACAGTCTATGACACTCCTTTGCTAAATTTAAGGAGGAATAAAGGGTTTTCCAATGAGGGGTGTTATTGTGAATGGCCCCCTATTTCGGTAGCTATCACTTTTTAAGCTTTTTTCTTTGATATTGACAAGTAGAAACTACGCCATTACTAAAAATGGAACCAGTAAGAAAGTTTTAGTCGAGCAAACCGACTTACATATACCATTACCCTCAGTACAACAAACAATTTTCTATTATACTAATATTATTACTCGACTTCTAAAGTGGGCGGAGTGGTACATTTGTATGGGAGGTACCAGAAGGGGCGTGTCTAGTCTTCCAAATTGTCTCTCCAAAACTTTATCATGTTATACCTTTACTAAATACAGAATTTGGACACGATGGCGTTGGTTGTATTAATATTATTACTCCATCTCTAAAGTAAGCGAAGTGGTACATTTGTATGGGAGGTACCAGAAGTGGTGTGTCTAAACTTCCAGATTTCTTCTCTAAAACTTTTTCCTGCTTGAACTTTACTAAATACAGAATTTCGACACGATCGCATTAGGTCTATTAATAATATTGGTCGATTTCAAAAGTGGGCGGTACCAGATGGGTATGGCAGGCACCAGATAGGGCGTGGCTGGACTTCCATTTTTTTTCTCAAAAACTTTATCCTGTTAAAGCTGTCATAAATAAAGAATTTGGGTACTCTCACGTTGGATTTATTGATATTATTACTCGATTTCTAAAGTAGGCGGTACCAGATGGGTATGGGAGGTACCAGATGGGGCGTGGCTAGACTTCCAATTTTTTTCTTAAAAACTTTATCCTGTTAAAGAATTTTTAAATAAAGAATTTGTTTACGGTCACGTTGGATTTATTGACATTATTACTCCATCTCTATAGTGGGCGGAATGATGCATTTGTATGGGAGGTACCAGAAGGGGCGGGGCCATGTAGCCCATTTACAATACCGTAAGTAGTTTTGCGAAAATATTAACTCCTGCAAAATTACAAATCATTTGGTTGCGTTTTTTGAAAGTTATCGTGCGCACCAGCCGGACAGCCAGACAGACAGACGGACATGGCTCAAACGACTCAAACAGTCTTGAATCGAATTTAGTTCAAAGATACCTAGGGTCTTAAGTGACTCCTTCTATGTGTTACATTTTTGGGTCGTATCAAATGATATATACCCTCATCCCTAAGGGTTATGGTATAAAAATGGTGAAAATCTTGCAATCACAGTTCGCAAAACTAAAGCATTTTTTGGCCGTCGTGAAGCACCTTGTGGGATTGCAATACAGGAATTGGTGGAAAAATTCGAGTTGTTGGGACAAGTTAGTGATGTGAAAAATAAAACCCGTGCACGTCGCTCAAGATTAACTGGGCATATTGCTGCTCTAGCCCAAAGTGTTGAAGAAACCCCAGGTTTGTCCATTCCTTGTCATTCTTGGAATTAGGCATTACACTAACGTCATTACACCGTATTTTGAGACTTGGGTCTTAAGGCTTATAAAGTTCAGTTAACACAAAAACTCAAGCCGGCTGATCATTAACAACGTCGTGACTTTGCTAATTGGGTCCTTGAAATGCATGAAAATGATCCGAAATTGCATCGAAAAATCATCTTGACTGATGAGGCCCGTTTCCACCTCGGTGGCTACGTCAACAAGCAAAATTGTCACATCTGGGGCTCGGAAAGCCGAAGAGTTATTGTTGAGAAGCCTCTGCATTCTTAACATGTGACTGTTTGGTGAGGTTTATGGTCCGGCGGGGTCATTAGACCCTTATTTTTCGAAAATGAGGTTGGATCAACAGTTACGGTGAACGGATTGCGCTATCGAGAGATGATTGGTCATTTTTGTTATGGTCGGAGTTTGATGGTATTGTTTTGGACTACGTTTATTTTCAACTAGGCGGAGCTACGTGCCACACAAGCAACGAAACCATGAATCTTTTACGCGAAAAGTTTCCCGACCGTGTTATGTTCCGAAGAGGTGATCACAACTGGCCACCGAGATCTTGTGATTTAACACCTTGCGACTTCTTTTTTTTTAGCCACGTGAAAGATATGATCCACGCCAACAGCCCAGCGTCGATTCAAGACCTCAAAGATAAAATTCGTGAGGCTATCAAGGACATAGGGCACCCACTTTGCGATTTGGTTATGGAAAATTTCATGGAAAGGATATGGTACTGTAAGCGTGCTCGTGATGGCTATTTGGCTGATGTTGTTTTTCATTATTAACGGCATACCTTCTTTATTATGAAATAAACATCCGATCTTTTCTCTCAAAAAATTGCATTTTTCTTTGAATACCAAAATAACACCTCTTATTGGAAAACCCTTTTATAAGCTAGAGAATTATCACTGATTACTACTTAACTACTACCAAACTTTATCCTGTTATAGCAACACAAAATACAAAATTTTGGCACGATCGCGTTGGATTAGGAATGGCGACGTTATTACTCGATTTCTAAAGTGGGCGGAATGGTACATTTGTATGACAGGTACCAGAAATGGCGTGGCCTTATAGCCTATATTGAATACCTTAAGTAGTTTTAGGAAAATATTAACCTATGACAAGGTTTCAAAACTATTGGTTACGTTTTTTGAAAGTTATCGTGCATATCGGCAGACAAACGGACAGACGGACATTGGTCATAGGGACATAGGGTCTAAAATGACTTCTTCTATGTGTTATACTTTTGTTTGTTAAATTATATCTACCCTCCTACCCGTACGGTGAGTGTATAAAAACAGCAGTATTTCCATTATATTTTTATACCCTCACCCTTAGGGATAAGATCTGTAAGAACATATTCGTTTTAAAACTTTTTAAGACAATTGAGCCATGTCCATCTGTCTGGCTAGATAGTGGCAGTATATCTCAAGTAAATCACAATAAAGTAATGACATTGTCAATGAGCTGAATAGCACCATACCTTCTGGTAGCTCCCATACAAATGACCAAAATGACCCCCATAGTTTTACATCCATATATTTATTGTATGTATACCAAATTTGGCACAAGATTAGCTTTTATTGTACGGAGATGTTGTTCTGTTCCTACTAGTAACTCCTATACAATTTAGGAAAATTTGTGAGAATTAATATATTTCCTAAAATTTCTTAAAAGAAATAAAAAACTTTGAAAATAGTTATATTATATTTTTGTATTCATATATGAAACTTAAGAAACGGGAAAGCTTACTTCTTCCATTTATTATAATTTCTTGAAGATATTTTATAGAATTTATAAGAGAAATTTCCCTTAGTACTTAGTTGGTACCGTAGACGATACTTTTGGTAACCCAATTTAAAATAGGGGGGCTTACATTTTCATACTCCCACCAAACAAAAATCGACCAAAAGAGGCATTGTAAGTTATTTATAGGAACCAGAACAAGTTTGGTAGTTACGATGTTTTGCTCACAAATTAATGATAATGTGCTATTATATCTTATACGTAGTTACTATTGCGTCTTGTGGTCAATTTTATTGCCTCGCAGAAGTTGTTTTCTTCACTTCACAAAACTCTCTACAAATTTTACGATTGCATACAAATAGAAAATCCAATTCATTTTTTCTCTGAATTGTTATCTTCAATTGCAGTCTAGGCTATTCTATGAAATTCTTTATAAACCAATATATTATTTGGGACTTTTATCTATTTTGCCTCTTAGCTGATATAGTTTTTGCCCACAACGCTTCCACAAAGTGGCGTAGCAGCAGCGGTAGTAGGGTGATAACAGCATTTACACTGTTCCCATTGTAATGCAGTGATTCACAGTGGCTGATATCTAATTATATCAAATATCTTTATGGTTATGACCATAGTGCTTACAAGTACATCCCGTAAGTATTTTTTAAATATAGCTTATATTTTGTTTGCATGTTTTATTTGGAGGTGACGTTGGGATTTCCCCTTCAGTGGATGGAGTAAAGTACACGATCTCTTTGACAGTTATTACAAAGTAGAATAAACATCTCTAATAGATAAAAGTACATATATTCTTATGATGGGAGTAGGAGAAATGTAAACCTTGAAGATTAGCCTTTAGGTGACTCATATGTAGTTCAAAGATATATAACAGAGATAAATATTTTTGGAATTCCTTAATATAGAAATGGCGGACGATCAATATCTACGAGTATTGCAAACTTGTCGTTTCATGAACGAATTTAATTGTATATGGGATTAAAACCATCAACAAAAACATTATCTATTGGTTGTGTTAATAGCCCGAATTTGATACGACAACCACCAGTACAGAAATTTCAATCAGGAAAACTGACAGAAAAATACCTTCACCCTATAAATAATATTGTTTAAGTCTTTAGTTATTGAAATTAACCGACTTTTTATGAAATTACTTATGTATGTGTATTTAGTTGCTTGTGTGCTGCCTAAACTGTTGGATATAGGATCTTCGGGAGTATAGTCAGACTTTCATCGACATGTAGTAAAAGTATAGAAAAGGTTACAGTTTAAAAATTGTTATTAACATCATCAACAAATGTAAAAAGTTTAATTCGATATCTCTGGGCATTGGGTCATTTTGTATGGGGTTACAAAAAGGGTCATATACGGTACCAACAAAAATTCGAACAAAAGTATTATATGAAGTCATAATTTCAAATGGCTGCAGTAATCTTCCGGTTTTACTATGAAGACAAAATATTAAAAAAGGGAAACTAAGAAATTAAATTATTGAAGAAATTAACTAATTTGTATGGGAGCTACCAGTAGGAGCAGCGCAATGTGTCCGATTATTGTTCGTATGTCAACGCTTACCTTGTGCAAAATTTGACTAAATGAAGTGTATTTACAAACACTATGTACTTTTGCACATAGTACTTTTTTGTACCAAAAAGTACTTTTAATGCACTTTTCGGCACAAAGTACTTTTTGATGCCAAAAAGTACTTTTATTGGCCCAAAAGCACTTCTGTTGCACAAAGTAATTTTTTTGTATCAGAGTACTTTTTTGTACTAGTAAAGTATTTTTATTGACCCAAAAATACTTTTATTGCCCTTAAAGTACAATAAAAGTACTTTTTGGTACAAAAAATACTCTGGTACAGAAAAAGTACTTCGTGCGACAGGAAAGCGCTTTTGGGTCATTAAAAGTACTTTTTGGTACAATAAAAGTACATGGTACAAAAAAAGTACTTTGTATCGAAAAGTACATTAAAAGTACCTTGTGGTACAAAAAAGTACTCTCGTACAAAAAAGTACATTCTGCAACAGAAAAGTGCTTTTGAACCAATAAAATAACTTTTTGGAACAAAAAAGGACTTTAGTGCAAAAGAAAGTACTTTGTATCAAAGAGTACAAAAATAGTACTTTTGGGTACAAAAAATACTCTGGTACAAAGAAAGTACTTTATGCAACAGAAAAGTGCTTCTGGGCCAATAAAAGTACTTTTTGGCATAAAAAAATACATTGGTACTTAGCTCTCGAGCCAAGAGCCACAAACTTAAAAATTGGCTCGCGAGCCAGCCTTTTTTTGGGCTATTGGCTCGCGAGATCAGTTTAAGTTTAAGCCAATTAAACTTAGTCCATCGTTCGATCCGACTGGCAGAGACGATAACAAGTAAATTTTTATGTCATCCAATCCATCCATCCATCCATCCCGACAGATAGCCAGAAAGAAAGGCGGACATGGTCCTGAAACGAATTTGGTTTTAAGATATTTGGGGTCTAACACGTCTCCTTTAATGCGTAACACATTTTCTTGTATCAAATGATATACATATTAGGGTGATGACTTTTATACAACCTCGTTTCCCTGTATCATATTTAGATGAGTTTTTATTTAAAATTGGATAAAATCTTACATAAAAGGTGATTCGATTAAAAAAAACCTCACGCACAAAATGATTTTAAAATTTTAATTTATCAGCATTTTGGGCTATATTTTGAAGTCACTGCAAGCAGATATTTAATTGAACACAAGCTTGAGAGCCACATACATATATGTAACATTACATAGGATCATGAAACACACAAGAAAGTTAAATATTCACGTTGTCATTGGGGAGGATGAATCTTAGTTAGAGGTTGTCCTTGTTGCGGCAGGAGTTGTATAAGTCTTGCATAACTTTGTTCGGACGCTCACAGCACTGGTTGTTGATTGGAGTTTCATCTGTTTTCCAGTGGGTCTTCAAGAATTTGAGAGCTTTCAGCGCCGAACAATTGACTACTGAACCAATGATCAGCCCGTGAGTATGAAATGTATGAACTCAAGAAGATCTAGAATGGCATGAGAGTTCCAGCGTGCATTGCACATGTTTGGGATCTGCTTAAACTTTACAAAAGGGATATCACTCCTTTCAGGGAAGTGACGGAAGACACGAGTGAGGTGGATGAGAAACTTGATGTCGTCTCTCCAGCTGACTGTTCCCTTAATCTCAGTTTTACCATTGCTGAAGGCTGCTTTCAAATGATCATAATTGCTCATCAAATCCTGCACAAAGAAGTACTCGATGTTTGGTGATTTAGTCGACCCGTGGAGCTCATCGTTCATGACGCACAGTGGGAAAAAAAAGCTTTTTTGGACATTTGAAATTTTAGGCCGCAATTCTTAACCGATTTTCAAAATTCTTTTTTTGTATTATTGGAAACAAAATTGCGCACAGGTTGTACGTTTTTTTTTTATTCCGAATTCCTTACCGTTATTTTTTTAAAATTTATCAAAGTATATGCAAAAATAATTTTTGACTTTAATGTCAAATATTTTTTGAACTACGTGTCCTAAAAATTACGAACTGACCTCAATTAATGTGGACATATGTTACAAATTAAACTCAGTGATAAAATAAGACAAAAAATTTTTTTTGGCACAACTGCAAGTAAATATGTGGAGGCACTATTTTCACACTTTAACTCGGTGTCCTGCTCATAATTATTGTCCGATTAGAACAAAACCTAACATATAGCCTGGAAAAGTTTTAAGAAAGTCGTCTGTAAAAAATAAGCCAAATCGGTGAAGGTCGCCATGCAATTTTTTTGCATATGTACCAAAATAATGCAGTTTTAAACTTCTGATAAAATACAATTTTGTGTTTACATGTACGCTAAGTTGTGTGTTTTTCATTTAAAAAGACCAATACCATAATATGTTACATCATCTGTCAAAAAAAGGAAACTTGTTAAACGCTTTAACACTTTTTAAATTTCAATACTAAAGTTAACCCAAAAACCAAAATATTTTCTGAAGAAATTTGAAAAACTTTAGTTGCACTCTCTTATTTTCAATTATGTATCAAAATATCATAAGGCATACATAATTAAGCCTACTAATACATATGAAATGTGTATATTGCGATTTTAAGCCATATATATTGCAATTATATTTGAATTTTTTATAAGCCTTTAACAAATTTCCTTATTTTGACAGATGATGTAACATATTAAGGTATTGGTCTTTTTAAATTAAAAGTACACCAATTAGCCTACTTGTAAACACAAAATTGTATTTTATCAGATTTAACAGCATTATTTTGGTACATATGCAAAAAAATTGCATAGCGACCTTCACCGATTTGGCTTATTTTTTACAGACGACTTTCTTACAACTTTTCCAGGCTATATGTTAGGTTTTGTTCTAATCGGACAATAATTATGAGCAGGACACCGAGTTAAAGTGTGAAAATAGTGCCTCCACATATTTACTTGCAGTTGTGCCAAAAAAAATTTTTTGTCTTATTTTTTCACTGAGTTTAATTTGTAACATATGTCCACATTAATTGAGGTCAGTTCGTAATTTTTAGTACACGTAGTTCAAAAAATATTTGACATTAAAGTCAAAAATTATTTTTGCATAGACTTTGATATATTTTAAAAAAATAACGGTAAGGAATTCGGAATAAAAAAAAACGTACAACCTGTGCGCAATTTTGTTTCCAATAATACAAAAAAAGAATTTTGAAAATCGGTTAAGAATTGCGGCCTAAAATTTCAAATGTCCAAAAAAACCTTTTTTTCCCCACTGTGTGACGGCCTGATATTCAAAGCTCTCAATGTGTTTGCCGTCAAAGTGCATGCTCCACTTCTCCAGATAAAGTGTGCTTACCAAGTACTTCTTCACCCGAGCAGCTTTCTTGAAGGTAGCCTTGTGGATTCCTGACTGAGATGGGATTGGGATTTCAATGCCCCCAGGGGAAAGCTGTTGGCACACCGTTGCTGCTCCGTGGGAAGACAGCTTTGAACTTGTAACAAGGCGTCTTGCAATGCATGTTGGGTTATGCTTCCTTTTGCTCGTTGATACTGAATTGCCATCCTCCCAAGGACTAACTGAACTGTTGCCGTGCTACTTTCGGAACAAGCAGGTATCGCTGAGCTGGTAAGTGTGGACACAGTTGCTTCCATTGCCCTCTTTCGCTTGGACGGGTGGATGGTATTGGCACTAACAGGTTTGCAGCTGGAATAACCAACGCGGTCATGTTCTCAATTTGCAGTTTGTATAGGAGCAATTCAGCATAAATTTATGAGAGATTATTAGTTTCCTACCACAATCATAAAAATTACATAACCTTTCGTTTGTCACCAATTTTCTTTAATTTCAAGAATCATAAAAAAGTCGTCAACATTTTTTCCAAACAGATACATTCGATTCAAAATGATATACCTTCACTTAATTGTAACTGAAAACGAAATATGTTCATCGATTTCTATGATCAATGTCTCATTTTGTTCTTAGGTTATATGGCTTTTCGCGAAAGTCATAAGACTTTACACAATTTTTTCCGTTTTGGATTTACATCATTTAAAAAAGAGAAAAAATTTAAACTTTTTCGCAAAAATATCATTTCAAAGTGGTTTGTGCGTGACCTTTTTCAATATTTAAATGGAATAAACGTTATTTTACTCATTAATAGGCAAAAGTTCATTCATTCTTGCAACAGGAAATAATTTTTGAGAAAAAAAAAACAAAAAGTCATCACTCTAACACATATACCCTAAGGGGATGAGGTAATGACAAATTTTCAGTACCATATTTTCTGACAATAAATATATCTCCATTAATGTTTAAACAAATAACTTGGAATCATTTGATTTACCGATCTTCTTCTAGTTACTCGCATACAACTTACCGAATTACCCATACATTCGGAGAAGCATATTTTTGTTTCAAGTGCAATAATCTCAGTTCAACTTGAATCTTTTGTATATTTTAGTAAAACTGAATAGACCATAAGAATACAACGACACCTAAGTAATTAGTTTAGCCGTTGCTAAGTACATAATAGTGATTGCAATAGATTGCTTTAGAAAACGACTGTGTGAATACATGTGATCAAAAGCACCTCACTAAATTTTCACAACACAAACACTGTGAGAACTTTATATGTGTATGATACTACTATAATAGCAAATATGAGTTCGTACTCAATAACAAACAGTATTTGCAATATGGTAAAAAAAACCCCAAGAATATAAAATATCAAGAATTATAAGAACACTATCTCAGCAAGTATTTTGTTAATACCAAAAAAAATTACCTGCTTTCTCTGGCTTATCTTTATTAATGCTAATTCAACGGTCGCTTATTGAGTTAGTATAATCCCACTCCACTACATATAACATCATAAATATGAGGCAGTCTTTTTCTATAAACTAAAATCTCAAATAGGCAATCTTATATGTATTATCAACCTTTTATTTTTTTAATTGCTTAATTTCATTCAAAATTTATTATGCTTTTCGATTTCGATTTAAACTGATATACACACATTGGTTTTTGAAATGCCACCGTACACAGACATAAATTACATTCACATTTGGCTGCCAGCAGACATTGAGTCTAGGGAACAACAGAATATACATTGGGTAGTTGATGGATTGTAATTAATTATTGGAAAAATGAAGTGAGTAAGAGAATAATTTTACTTTTGTATGTTATGCTGCAATATACTCTGTCGAAACTTTATGACAGTTTCGTAGGTGAAAGAAACGATTAGAATTATTAAACATAAACTATGAGTACAAGTAATCTTTGTTGAGAAATAGATAAAATCAATAAATATTTGCGAAAAGTTCCATTAAATGTTTATCATGAATATTTGCTGATATGGACAAAGAAGGCGCGGCCAACCAAATATTTTGTTTTTTTTGGAAATTGTGGGCATTCTGATCACACCATGTCTGGCAAATCCTGTTGTAATAAAGCAGTGGCGGCCGCCTATGATCGTCAAGCATGCAAAACTCATAAAAGAAACCTAAGGGGGTCAGCTATTAAAACAATAATATATTTGTGGATTATTGAGAGCCAATAAAAACTAATGTATCAACACCGGCTAGTTAATGATCTGCAAAACAAATATTGTGGGTAACGTTAGGGGAACGATGCACCCTTGGTTTATTATAATTTTTTGGGTATTGGACTACTGCCTTCTGACGTCAAAATATGACGTCCACTTCAGGTTGACTGATTGTAACAGTTGGTGTGAAACTGTTATCGATAAGGACTTAACTAGAATTTATGTGCGTTTATATTATATACTATCAATAAGATTTCTCATGAAATCTAACATATAGTAAACAAAATAAAAAAAACCAACAATTTTGTTGATTGATTCCACGGTCAATTGATTTTTGCATAATTTCGATTAGTTAGTTAGTTAATAAGGAGTTACAAAGAATTATTATTAATACTGTGGAATCGTCAATTGATATTTAATTAATATTAGTTATTATATTGATTAGGATTTCTTCAGAATTTTAAGTTGTTCTAATCAATACAATTCTTGTGAATGTTCAAACACTTTTGTTCGGGACAGCAAGAAATAATTTATTTGTTGAATGCCGTGGAATAATCATTTGGTTTAAGGTCATTTGCTTAATATGTTGATAAGGAAATGCAAAAAAACCAGTAAGAAAGTTTCAGTCAGGCGACCCGACTTACATATACCATCACCCTCAGTAAAATAAAAAAATTGCTATTATATTGATATTATTACTCGATTTCTAAAGTGGGTGGAGTGGTAAATTTGTATGGGAGGTACTAGAAGGGACGTGTCTAGACTTCTAGGTGTATCCTCCAAAACTTTATCCTGTTATAGCTTTACTAAATACTGAGTTTGGGCACGATAGCGTTGGATGTATTGATATTATAACTGCATCTCTGAAGTGGGCGGAAAGGTACATTTGGAAGGGAGGTCCCATAAGGGGCGCCGCTAGACTTCCAATTTTTTCTCCAAAACTTTATCCTGTTATAACTTAATAAAATATAGAATTGGGGCACGATCGTGTCGAGTATATTGATATTATTACTCCATCTCTAAAGTGGGCGGAAAGGTACATTTGTATGGGAGGTACCAGAATGGGCGTGTCTAGGCTTCCAGATTTTTTCTCCAAAACTTTATCCTGCTTGAACTTTACTAAATACAGAATTTGGTCACGATCGCGGTAGTTCTAATAATAATATTAATCGATTTTTAAAGTGGGCGATACCAGATGTGTGTGGGAGGTACCAGATGGGGCGTTGGTAGACTTCAGTTTTTTTCTCAAAAACTGTATCCTGCTATAGATTTACTAAATTAAGAATTAGGGTACGAGCGCGATGGATTTATTGATATTATTACTTCATATCTAAAGTAGGCGGAAAGGTGAATTTGTATGGTACCAGAAGGGGCGTGGCTAGACTTCCAATTTTTTTCCAAAACTTTATCCTGTAATAGCTTTACTAAGCACAGAATTTGGGTACGATCCCGTTGGGTGTATTGATATTATAACTCGATTTCTTAAGTGGGCGGAATGATGTATTTGTATGGGAGGTACCAGAAGGGGTGGAGCCATGTAGCCCATTTGCAAAACCGTAAGTAGTTTTGGGGAAATATTAACTCGTGCGAAATTTCAAGACATTTGGTTGCGTCTTTCGAAAGTTATCGTGTGAACCAGCCGGACAGCCACCAGACGGACAGACAGGACATGGCTCAAATGACTTAAAAAGTCATGAATCGAATTTGGTTCTAAGAAACCTTGGGTCTGAAGTGACTCCTTCTATGTGTTACACTTTTGGGTCGTATCAAATGATATATACCCTCATCCCTAAAGGTGATGGTATAAAAATTTTCGTTTCAGGCAATATATTAACAGTGAGACTTCTATGGAATCTAGAGGAATAGTAACTAACTTTGATACAAAGCGTTGATTACTTTTTAGGCTCCTTGCATTCCATGGCAACCGCCGCAAAAACCGTGCTAGAATATGAAAAGCGGCGGAATCCTGGTACGATGAAGAATGTCGCATAGCGTCTGAGGAACAGGATGCTATTTATAGGGCAACGGTACAGCAAATTGTAACCCGTGCTGTTAGGAAACGGCACAAGGTAAAAGTAAAACAGGCGAGACAGCTATTTAGGCGAAAAAAACGTAAAATGAAGCAACTCAGGCCAGAAAGTAAGAGCAAATGGCTACGGTAATGGCCTCCCCTCCTGTGAGGACAAGGATGGAAATCTGGTCACAGATACGCAGAGTGTGCTGCACATATGGAGAGAACACTTCCAGCAGCTGCTGGTTCCAGAAGGCATCGCAAGTGAAGTTATCACGCCAATTGTCGACGACGGCTTAGATTGCCCACCACCAAGCCAAGCCGTGGTAAGAAAAGCGATATCGCGGCTGAAAAACAACAAAGCAGCCGTTGCCGACGGTCTGCCGGCAGAGCTCTTTAAGTCCGGTGGCGAGGAGCTGATAACGATCATGCACCAGCTCCTGCGCACGGTTTGGCTCAAAGAGTGCATGCCCGACGATTGTAATTGTAATGCGTATTATGTCCTGTGCTTAAAAAAATTTGATTCAAGTGTGTGCTCCAACCACCGCGGGATCATCCTTCTACCCATCGCATATAAGGTCCTGTCGAGTGTGCTATGTGAAAGACTAAAGCCAGTGTTATCCAACCTGATCGGGCCTTATCAGTGTGGCTTTAGACCTGGAAAATCAACAACTGATCAGATATTCACACTTCGGCAAATCCTGAAAAAGACCCAAGAGAAACAGATCGATACGTACCATCTTTTCGTCGACTATAAAGCTGCCTTCGACAGCCCGATACGGTAGAAATTAATCGAAGCCATGGCTGAGTTTGGTATTCCAACGAAGCTGATACGTCTTCGGTGAAGATTGGGAAGGACCTTACTGAGCCATTCTGTACCAGACGAGGCCTAAATCAAGGCGACGGCCTATCGTGTGATCTCTTCAACATAGTGATGGAGATGATAATGAGAAAAGCTGCAGTAAACACGAGTGGCACTATATTGAACAAAAGCCATTTGCTACTCGCGTACGCTGATGACGTTGACATCATCGGTCGAAAACTGCGGGATGTGACTGCAGCCTTCTCAGGTATACAGAAGGAATCAGCGAAAATGGGCCTAACGGTGAACGAGGACAAAACGAAGTTATTAGTTTCAACGAACAAATAATCTACTCGTTTGGAGACTGCGTGAACGTTGATAACTATAATTTCGAGGTGGTAGATAATTTTGTCTACCTGTTTGCCTAGAAATCCGGAGAAGAATCCTGCTTGCAAATAAATGCTAGTACGGACTAAGCAAGCGATTTAATGACAGAGCCCTCTCACGAAGAACAAAATCCAGCTATACCAGATACTGGTTCTACCTGTCTTAATGTACGGTTTAGAATCCTGGGTTATGACACAAGCGCATGAATCGGTTCTGGCGGTATTCGAGAGAAAAATACTCCGTAAAATATATGGGCCCATCATCATTAACGTAGAGTATCAGCGTCGTATGAATCATGAGCTGTACGAGCTGTACACTGACATTGACGTGGTCAGGCGCATTAAGGTGCAACGGTTGCGTTGGCTAGGTCATGTTGTACGCATGAGCGAAAATGCTCTAGCTCGAAAAGTCTTCGATAATGAACTCGATAGACGGCGCAGAAGATGGCGACCAACACTCCGTTGGAAAGACCAGGTTACTGAGAACCTTACAGAACTTGGTGTCACTAACTGGAGAAGAAGCGCAGAAGATCGAGGCGCTTATAATATTTTTCTACGTGCGGTATATAATCCACTGGGATTGCAAAGAAGTACCAGCTAAGTAAGTAAGCAAGTAAGATATTATTTAGCCTACGTGGTATGTTTTACGAATTTCCTCATAAGTGATAATATCACTCGATTTATTAGTCTGTAACTTGGTGAATTTTTCGATAAATTTCTGCGCATGAACAAAATACGTATGAAGTCACAAGCGTATATATAAATTGCAATTAGCAAAACAAAATAACTTTAGCCATTATAAACTTTATCTGCTGCTATAAACAACGATATATTTTGACTAATATTAAGCATGACAATGCTATGCATTGTAGGTCAATGACAGCGATATCGAGCAGAATAAAGCTTATTTCAATCTATTTCTACGACGTATAGTCAATAAAGCTAAATTCCTGGTATTGCTGTGCCATTAACATGTTTGATTGGTCACTAAACTTGTCGTATTTTTTTATTTAGGATTGCAGTTACAGTATAGGGAGGGGTTGTTGGTCAAGGTCATTAATATTTGAGATAAAAGACAATAAATATGAACAAGATACCGACCTCTTGCACGAAATTATCGTATGTTTCAAAAAAACAAATTTTACAGGTGGGTGATGACATCATTACATTTTCCTTTGAAAGACAGTTTTTGGTATGTACGAACAGCTTTAATTTCACCTAGAATCGAGTATTTATTTATATGAAATATATACACAAATCTTTATTTTATTATTATATATGAAAAATCACCTTTAATAAATTATATATAACTAGTGGGCCCCGCAATGCTTCGCTATTGCATATTAACTTGTAATATATTTCACATTAAGGTCTACAAAGTACTTTGAAAACGGTACTTAAGCTCGACAATAATATATTAAGTTTATTTACTTATGTAACTTATTTAAAGTAACTCCTTAACATTAAAGTTAACCAATTAAGTTTTATTGTTGTAAATGCTAATAAAAAGTTCATCAGCAAAGTCATATCTTTAGTGCCGGCATGTAGATTACGTTTTTTCTGTATGTAGGCCGAAAAAGCACTTCTTCCACAAATCGGAAACAGACATTCCTCTAAAGATCAAAATTATTTATTTTGATCCGTAGTAGCGTGAACCATCTGTATATCTTTTTGGTCATAAAAAAACATTTTGTTATACGCATTAAAGGAGACGAGTTAGACCCCAAGTATATTTAGACCAAATTCGTTTCAGGACTTTTTACGTCGATTGAGCTGGTGGCTGGTGAGCAGGATAACTCGAGTAAACCTTAACGGATCGGTATGAAAATTTACCAGTTTATTTAATATTTTTCAAAACGAACTAATGGGATTGTAAATGGGCTGAATAGCCCCACCCATTCTGGTACCTCCCATACAAAATTATTAATTTTGGAAAATTAATATTTGTTTCATAACTTCCAAACGGATAAGTGAAAGATATTTGAATTTGGTAAGTTTATTTATCTTGCAAAAGTAGACAAACCCTAAGAAAACGAAACCTTTAAAATTGAAAATTGGTCGGTTAATTCACATTGCAATTGGATGAGAAACCTTAGAAAACCTTACTATTGGATACACCCCTTCTGGTAACTCGGTAACAGGTAACAGACACGTTGCGCTGTCCCTAATTGTACCTCCTATACAAATAATAGAAATTTTGTACGGTTTTGCTTCACAAGCAGACAAAAAATAATACGTAAGTAATTTTATTTTTATTTAAAATCTATTAATTTCAATAACTTAAACATTATCTTATATTGGGTGATGGATGGTATTTATCAGTCACTTTACCTGACAGAAATCTCGATACTGGTTTTTACTAAAGTTCGGTTAAGGAATTTCATTTTTTCCAAATATGTAAATGTCAAATATTAACGTGTGTGGGCTGCGCCTCGGCCCTTTTTTCCATTTTGGTTCCAAATATATCTCTATTAAACTGTGGAAATTTCAGAACGGTCAACCTAATTTTATGTCTGTAAGAACGGTGTCTTTTAAATGGGGCGTGGCACTGCCCACTTCCATCCAGGCTGTAATTCATACTGTACCAACAATACATACCAAATGAAAGTACACTATTTTCACCACAGATCACACAGCTACATTCTATGAAAATTTCAAAAAGATCGGTCCAGCCGTTTTCGAATCTTTATATATCTAATCTTTATGCATTTAGTAAGATGACTTACTAATAAAAAACAAAAACTCTGTGCAGCCCCAATTCAAATTCGTCAAAGTTAATTTATTTCTAAAAGAAAATCTTTAAGAAACCGAAAGATTTACTCCACCCATTTAAAATTATAATTTCTTTGTAGATTTTTGTTCGAATAAATAAGAGACTATTCAGTTGGTACCGTATAAGACCCTTTCTGTAACTCCAAACAAAATGACCAAATGTTCAAAAATAGTGAGTTGTACCTTTTAATTTTTTTTTAACAGTTTTGGCCCTTAAGAGGACACAAGCATGACAATCGCCTTGTAGAAATGTTTATACATTTATGTGCCACCAAGTCCTGGCCAGGACCAGTACAAAATGCAAGAGTACAGTGGTTGAAAATATATACTACTAGCTGACCCGGCAAACGTTGTTCTGCCATACAACTTCTGACTCGGCGAACTAACGCCTTCATATAAGCTCCAGAGTAATATTAAAACACATATAGTTGAAATTTTAATGTGACTTAGTTGAATTTAATCGAAATCAGTGAAGAGCGGTCTGATAAAAAATGTTTTCCGATTTGTTTTTCGGCGCTAAAACAAACAATGAAGACAGTTTGCCAACACGCGAAAAACTCAGAAATTCGAGGTTGATCCCACAAACTTCCAATGATTGACCTTGCGATTTATTGATTGTCATCGCAAAAGCCAATCGAATGGGGAATTGAATTCGCTAGAATTGGAAGGGAAAATCGATTGGAATAATAGAAATTCAAGGGATAAGGACTTCCTCCCCTTTGAAAAAATTTGACGGGAACGTCATCAATCCAGTTGAAACATCAACAGGAATTTGGCCATTACAAAGCGCCAGTAGATATTTTGAAAATGCAGTAGCCGATGGGTCGTTTTGCAACGTGACTCTCATGTTCGTAGTTAATTTCAACTCCTCATTCCGCCACAAAGAGATTAATTTCATCAGCAGCAGTAGATTTTGGGATGGCGGGAAGCGTTTGACGAAAATTTTCCGACAGAATATATAGCCCCACCAAATCATTTCGAATCTACTAATAAATCCTTCATCTTTCGGTCAACTGCCTCCAAAGCTCGTTGATGCGCTATCGTGCATTCATCCCAATTTTGCGTTCTCGCAACAATTTAGCTGTCGCCGAACTTCTGGATATTGTGCCCAATGATTTGTCAACTGTGCGAAGATTCATCGGCAACTTCAAAGCGTAGTGTGCAGTTCGACCGCCTTTCTACAAAGTGACAGCAGATGGTGCAACAGCTAACGCAATTTGCGACCGATACGCATAAAAATAATTTGAGCTAACCTTTTTATTCGTTTCTTTTCCTGATGACTTGTAAACAAACCTGTCGTTGTATTGACCATTTTTAAATTGTGGTGATATTCACCCTCTCCACTGTAGAACATCAACGGATATTGAAGTGCATCATAGGAATAGTTTTTAATAATAACACTGATACAAAATCAAACATTTTCGGAAACACTCGAACGTTGGGCAAAACCTTAACTCAGTTTACACTTTGCTTAAGATATTCCTAGAATATTTAATTTCATTAAATATTATGTCTTCGTTTCTTTTTTTAAGCAACGAAATGAAATAAAATGTTTTGCGACCTATTTGAAAAAAGTGAAAAAAAATATTTTACACTGAGCTAGGGTTTTACTCAGCTCCAGTAATACTATCTAAAATGCATAACTACGTTTGTGTGTTTGTGTGTAATGAGACGCCATTACTATTTTACTCGGATTGTTGCCGGGTTGATCAACAACTTCGGTTTCGAATGACGGCATTTGAAAGCATCCTTCATATTTTTGTGTATTTGCCAGGAAGTTTTGATTAGATTGTATTTCCATAGAGAAAGGAATATGTTACAATGGCACTGGCGGATGAGTCAAAACGGCAATTTCACCTTGCCACCAGCGCAACATAAGCAGGGAGTTTCCGATTGTAACTTCAATGCATTGCAATGCTGGTATACGACAGACAATGAACCGATATCAACGCAGCGGAGATCTTTGTAGGCGATTGTAGAATCGTATTCAAAAGCAGCGCGATTCAAGTCTTATTTACGACTGGCCGTCTCCTAGTAACATTTTTTCGAATTTGAGGTGGTGATTGTGCAGCGCGTAGCTGTGCAATATGGGCACGTCTCCATTCATTTTTTTGGTACGTTCCTTTTGCGTTTGATTATTACGGACGATCTGACTAATTATAGCACGAAGCGTACGTCGTCTAAAGTTTGATTGTCTAAAAGGAGGCATTAGTCTAGTAAATAACTCTCCCTAAAAACAACCATGTCCTATTCGAAAAATCCAAATTTTTCGAGTTTTTCCGAGTTTTCCATCAAGAATTTGTCAATTTTCTCATTCGGAAAGTCATGTCGGAATAATTATCTATAATATTTCGCAGTTACATCGTCCAAAACTATCAAATCATACGACAAAAAGCTAAATTTTGTCGAAAAAAAATTAAAAATTTTCGAATTTTCCAACAAAAGTTTTCTATTTTCCCATTCGAAAAGTCATTCGCAATTATTGCACACAAAACTGCAAAATTTCGTCAGTAAAAAAATTAAATTTTTTGCGCTTTTCCGGAATTTTCCGAGTTTTTCCCTAATATTTTTCTATTTTTGCATTCGAAAAGCCATTTCGTAACAATTGCACTCAAATTTCGGGGCTTTTCCTAAGGATATTCCCAACATTTTCTGGCATAAAAAATTCCTGCCAATTACGAACAATTGAATAATAATAGAGCAAACTGGGCCAACGTTCTCTCTTGACAAATTACTATACATTTTTCACACTATTTTATATTTATATATTTCACAATAATCCGAAATTTTTCAGCAATACAACGAATTTTGCACCTTTACGTCGTCTGAAATCATCAAATCAAGCGATACAATGGAAGATTTCGTCGAAGGCATCCAAATCTTTCGACTTTTTTCTGCAATTTTCCAAGTTTTCCACCAAGATTTTTTCTATTTTTCCATTCGAAAAGTCATAATTGTTCAAAATTGTTCACATTTACATCGCCCAAAATTACCAAAACATACGATATGATGCAAAATTTTGTCGAAAAAAAAAGAATTTTTTTTGGCATTTTCCATAATTTTCTAACTAAAATTTTCTATTTTTCCATTCGAAAACCGACAAAAATTTAATTTTCGATTTACCTCAAATCAGGCGATGAAATGCAAAATTTTGCCGAAAAAATTAAAATTTTTCGATTTTTTCGGAATTTTCCGAGTTTTCCACCCAGAATTTATCTATTTTTCCATTCGGATAGTCATCTCGGAATAATTATCCGAAATATTTCGCAAGTAACATCGATTAAAACTATCAAATTGTACGACAAAATCCAAAATTTCGTCGAAAAATAGTATTACAATTTTTTGAATTTTTCCGGAATTTTCCGAATTTTCCAACAAATTTTTGTATTATTCCATTCGAAAAATCATTCGTAACAATGCACACAAAATTCCATACAAAAAAGGAATTTTCGGTTTTTCCAATTTTCCGGCTTTTCCGGAGAATTTTTCCAAAATTTTCTTTTACATAAACCTTCCTCTGGCAATTACGAACAACTGAAAAAAATTTTCAGCAAAATCGGTCCAGCCGTTCTCAATTGATGAATTACTATACATTTTTGCCACCATTTTTATATATATAGATATTAAGGTAGATATAATTTTGGAACTTGTGAAAATATTATAGGAAAATTTTGTAGGAGGGATGTAAAACTAAATAAAATAATAATATTTTTGTTACAACAACGATTTTTCTTAACCCTACGGTCAATAACCGGGTACCCGGGTACCTTTTTCAACTTTAAACTGCTGCCATTTCTTTAATAACAAAGATATGGCCATGAAACTCCAAACCGTCGCGTTTAAGTTTTAAAAGAAAAAAATTTAATATTAGTAACTGCGTCTACGTTTAAAACGCCTTCAAAGTTGACACCTACGTGAGTCAATAACCTTGTACCCCGGTACCCTCATACAATTTATATGATTTTTCCACTAAAAGTTACGCCTCTTTGCCATTACTTCTAAATGAGAACTAAATTCTTCATTTGGTAAAGTTTATATTTTGTTGTAGGTTACTATATTTTGTTGTTGTATTGATCTTTTGCATTCATTACCTACGGTATACATGGTTTTCTTTCTTAACGTTCCAACAATTGTCAATTCCTAAGACAACGAATGCTTTGTCAATGCAAGTGTGGTAAAAAAAAATTTCTATTGTGGAATTGTGTCCACTTCTATGAACGAAATAGTCCTAGCAAAATCCTTAACCACCCTTTTTCCTTATTTAGTCTCACGACCAGCCGTAAGGTTTCTAGTATAAATTTTACCTTGAAGTAGATGAAAGTTTTTAAAATCACAAAATTTAATTCCATTTTACAGGTTTTGATGGGATGTGTTAATCAAATTTTGTACTGCCTAGGTATGAAAACAGATACTCATCGATTGTAATATTCACACTTGGTTTGTATTAAGCTGGTATTTTTGCATTCAGCACTGTCTATATATCACAGTTTGGTTTAGCCATGTTCGTAAGTGTTTTTTGGTTATTGGTGTTTGCATTGTCAAATGCAATAAAACGTATCAATAACACAAGGGAACAAGGTATTTGTTGTTTAAGAACTGAATATTGTTTTAAAGTTAATTTGGGACGCTAAATCCAAATCTGCACTTGGTTTTTTTGTATCATCTCGACTTTTCGCGATATACCGATATGTCCAAAACTAAGGCACTTCCACGACAAATATTTAAATAACTTGAAAACGGTTCACCGTATTCAATTAAAAAGAAAACTTAAACTCGTCAACAAAATTATCTTTAATCCATGCCTACATTGTTTTTAATTTGGCCTAGTAGTTTCTGAGATATCGTTGTAGTTTAAAAAAAAAAAATTTACAAAAAAAAAATTTTGTTTTTTAAAAATTCATAGAAAAAAAATAATGCAACAAAAATCACAGTGTTGGTCTTAAAACATTTAGTTAAATATAGTTTGAATGAAATTTGCAGCTTTATTTCATTGAAATCTGTGCACAACTTTTGATTTTGTCAACAATTTACTGAGATAACTAAATTTACAAAAATTGTAACTCGAGCAAACCTTAACGGATCGTTATGAAAATTTATCAGTATTAATATTTTTCAAAACGAACTTACAGGATTGTAAATGGGCGGAATAGCCCCACCCCTTCTGGTACCTACCATACAAAATTACATATTTTTGGATAATTAATATATCTTCGATAGCTGCCAAACAGACAGTTTATTTATCTTGCAAAGGTAGACAAACCCGAAACCGTTGCCATACCCCTTCTGGTACCTCCCATACAAATGACCGAACTCACCCAATAGTCATACATACATATATTTTTTGTAAGTACACTGAATTCAGTCAAACTATGCGTAAGTTTTACGGTTATGAAAATATGAATCAGGAATTAATTTGCACTATATCGGATCACTCCTTCTGGTGCCTCCCATACAAAATGACCTATTTTTGGAAAATTAATATTTCTCCCTTAACTTCTAAATTGAAACCTTCCGATTAATTAAATTTTGTCAGTTAATTAATATTGTAATAGGAGGCAAAACTATAAATGGTGGCAAAATTGTATAGTAATTCATCAATTGAGAACGGCTGGACCGATTTTGCTGAAATTTTTTTTCAGTTGTTCGTAATTGCCGGGAGAAGGTTTATATAAAATAAAATTTTGGGAAAATCCTCCGGAAAAGCCGGAAAATTGGAAAATCCGAAAATTGCATTTTTGTATGGAATTTCGTGTGCAATTGTTACGAATGTTTTTTCGAATGGAAAAATAAAAAGTTTTGTTGGAAAATTCCGGAAAAATTCGAAAAATTGTAATACTATTTTTCGACGAAATTTTGCTTTTGGTCGTACGATTTGATAGTTTTGAACGATGTAACTGGCGAAAAATTTCGGATAATTATTCCGAAATGATTTTTTGAATGGAAAAATAGATAAATTCTCGGTGGAAAACTCGGAAAATTCCGAAAAAATCGAAAAATGTGATTTTTTTATGCAAAATTTTGGATTTCATCGCCTAATTGAGGTAAATCGCAAATTAAATTTTTGTCGGTTTTCGAATGGAAAAATAGAAAATTTTAGTTGGAAAATTATTTTTTTTCGACAAAATTTTGCATCTTATCGTATGTTTTGGTAATTTTTAGCGATGTAAATGTGAACTATTTCGAACAATTATGACTTTTCGAATGGTAAAATAGAAAAATTCTTGGTGGAAAACTTGGAAAATTCCTAAAAATAAAATAGACAAATTTGGATGCCTTCGACGAAATCTTCGATTGTATCGCTTGATTTGATGATTTCAGACGACGTAATGGAAAAATAGACAAATTCTTGGTGAAAAACTCGAAAAATTTGGATTTTTTGAATAGGACATGGTTGTTTTTAGGGACAGCTATTTACTAGACTAATGCCTCCTATTAGACAATCAAACTTTGGACGAATCAAAATGAACGTGCCAAAAAATGAATGGAGACGTGCCCATATTGCACAGTTTCGCGCTGCACAATCACCACTTTAAATTCGACAAAATGTTACTAGAAGAAGACCAGTCGTAAATATAGACTTGAATCGCGCTGCTTTTGAATACGATTCCACAATCGCCTACAAAGATCTTCGCTGCGTTGATATCGGTTACAAGTCGGAAACTCTCTGCTTATGTTGTGCTGGTGGCAAGGTGATATTTCCGTTTTGACTCATCCGCCAGTGCCATTGTAACATATTCCTTTCTCTATGAAAATACAATTTAATCAAAACATTTTCTGGCAAATACACAAAAATATGAAAGATGCTTTCAAATGCCGTCATTCGGAGCCGAAGTTGTTGATCAACCCGGCAACAATCCGATTTAAAAGGTAATGGCGTCTCATTACACAGTGGAACAGTGAAAAAAACACACGAACGTAGTAATGCAGTTCAGATAGTATTACTGGAGCTGAGTGACCCCTAGCTCAGTGAAAAATATTTTTTTCACTTTTTACAAATAGGTCGCAAAAACATTTTATTTCTTTTCGATGCCTAAAAAAAAAGAAACGAAGACATAATATTTAATGAAATTAAATATTCTAGGAATATCTTAAGCAAAGTGTAAACTGAGGTAAGGTTTTGCCCAACGTTCGAGTGTTTCCGAAAATGTTTGATTTTGTATCAGTGTTATTATTAAAAACAATTCCTAACATTTTGCTCGAAATTGCTCCCACACATACAAATACATCATCGAGCTGGCGCTTTGTTACCACCACCAAATGAAGATCATAAGTTTCTTCAACGTTGTTAAAGTTGTTCATATGAATATCGACGGCTTCACAGCTATTGCAGGGTGAGAATGTGGAATCACACGGGAGACTCATCGGTCATATGATGCACTTCAATACCTCAATTTAAAGATGGTCAATACAACGTCAGGTTTGTTTACAAGTCAAATAATTTGGATGCGTATCGATCGCAAATTGCGTTAGCTGTTGCACCATCTGCTGCCACTTTGTTGAAAGGCGGTCGCACTGCACACTCCGGTTCGAAGTTGCCGATGAATCTTCTCACAGTTGACAAGCCAATGTGCACAATATCCAGAAGTTCGGCGACAGCAAAATTGTCGCGAGAATGCAAAATCATTATTTGGGATAAATGCACGATAGCGCATCAACGAGCTTTGGAAGCAGTTGACCGAAAGATGAAGGATTTATGAGGTGATTCGAAACGAATTGGTGGGGCTATAATATTTCTGTCGGAAGACATTCGTCAAACGTTTCCCGCCATCCCAAAATCTACTGCTGCTGATGAAATTTATGTCTTTGTGGCGGAATGACAAGGATTTGAAATTAACTACGAACATGAGAGTCACGTTGCAAAACGACCCATCGGCTACTGCATATTCAAAATATCTACTGGCGCTTTGTAATGGCCAAATTCCTGTTGTTGTTTCAAATGGATTAATGACGTTCCCGTCAAATTTTTTCAAAGGAGAGGAAGTCCTTATCCCTCGAATTTCTATTATTCCAACCGATTTTCCCTTCCAATTCTAGCGAATATAATTAGCCATTCGATTGGCTTTTGCGATGGCAGAACAACGTTTGCCGGGTCAGCTAGTTAAACTATAAATAAATTTACAAATTTGTCATGATTTTTAAAAATATAAAATTTTAACTTTTTTTTGGTAGAAACAATAAAATTCGAAAAATCTGAACTTAGCATAACTCATTCAATTTTCAATCGATTATTATGTACATACATGTTTTAGAAAGCTACTTTAATATGATATTCAATAAAGCTAATAAAAAGAACAATTTGCCCCCAACCGATTAACTTTCAGCGTGAAGAAAATCAAAATGTGTAATTTTTTTTGTAATTTTTTTTTTTTCTGAATAAAAGAGCCTTTACTCAGTCATTTTTTTTGTGATGTTAAAAAATTTAATTTTCTTAAAGGTAACAACGATATCTTTAAAAAAAAAACTAAATTTTAAAATCCGGCCTTCGAAAAAAAATATTATGATTTTTTGAACTAAAATTTTTTGGAAAATAGGCGGAAATACGATTAGTACCTGTAACTTAAAAATTCGAGCTGATGGAGAAAAATGGAGATTAGATTTGAAATCAGCGACCTCAAATAAGTAAAAAACAGCTATAGAATTCCAAACAACACTCAAAAAGTTCAATTTTGTTCCCTTGTGTTATCAAATGATCCAGCGACTCTAATCGGCGCTGAAGGAATATTTATACAGCTGCGAGACAAAATTATAGCAAGATTTAAGGAAATAAGAATACAAACATTTCCCTAGTTATATATCATAGCTCCGTAAAATATGCGTAAAATATCATGCTGTGTAGAGTATTTTAAAAAGGCGGAAACGTTAGAATATGCGAACGAACTTTTTAAAAGAGTTTATCCTGCATTTTTCCCAATAACGGCAGATATGGATTGTGAGATGGAGGAATCTCCTAATGGTAGCCTTTGTAACGATTTAAACAGGACAATAAATAACATCCAAAATCCACCAGTAAAAACAAATTGCAGTGACACAAGCCTATATGTTAATTTCAACTATTTTGATAGAGTTAATAAAAGGACAGAAAAGCAAAAAATACTTCTAAACGAGTTTTTGTCAATAAATCCTATTTCCACAATTAGTGTATCAAGCCTTATAAAAACGAAACAAAAGAAAAAACTCAAAATTGAACACTTAATTTGCATACTATTTCTTAAATACTATTTAAAAAAAAAATTTAAAATAATTAAAAAAATGTATTCTTTTCCAAAAAATACTACTTTAAAAAATAAAATGAGAAAGATTCCAAAAATTGATTAAAAAGCAAAAACACAAAATAAAACAACACATTTCTTATTTTTTGTAAATAAATGCATTTTTTAAACCAAATTATTTTTTTTAATTTTATTTTTAACTTTTTAGGAAAAACCCGAAAAAACCGGTTAAACCGTTTTCCTTTCAAATGCTGTATTCGAAATCCGATTTTTCTAAAAAATCAATTTTTCGAATAACTCGGAAACTTGGTTTTGTAAATAAGGAGGTATTTGAACACTCTAACCTAACTTTTGCTGTAATCGCGAGAATATACTCCAAAAAGGGGGAATTGATATGGGAGGTGGGAGTAGTTTTTAACCGATAGATTTACCGGAGAACTTAACCTCCGCTTTGGGGATATAAGCTTGTATTCCGAATTTCAGCTCGATATCTCTTAAATTATGGATGTAATCGCAGGAACAGATGAGCAAGAACAAAATTAATATACCCTGAAATTTCTTAATAACTACAACTACAGACTTTTGGCCGATGAAAAACGATTCTAAAGTCCTTAAACGAATTTGGTCTTAAGATACTAAGGGTCCAAGTCCTCCCCTTTAATGGGCTTAGACTTTTTCTTGTACTAAAGAATAAATTCAAACAGATTCATTGCACCTGCAAATAGATCCCAGCGGCTCCAGAAATGTCGAGATATCAGATTTTTATTCAATACGCTATTGTACTTGTTCTTATCATTATTTTTGAAAAAAGATTATTTTTGAATTTCCATTTATTTATGAAAAAAAATTACGATTTTAAAAGTAAAAAACTAAAGGTTAAATGGTTTAAATAAAATAAATTAACAAAATCTTGCAAAACAAACTGTTTTTAATTATATTTTATTAAACATAAATATCCCGGGAGTTCATAATAGTTTTCACACATATTTTATAAATATAGTTTATATATACATACATGGCTACTTAATACTACAACCTAACTGACCATAAAGCCGTATGATCTGTTTGAATATGTAAAGAAAAGATTCTTCATTAGCGTCATAAGTACCTTAGCAAAGGATAAGTTAATTGTCGTGGACTGTTGAGCGTGCTTATAATCTTTTTATACTGAATGTTGTTCTTTTCATTTGATTAACAAAACATACATATCAACATAACCTTATTTGTTTGTCTCAATCCCACCGAATTAATCGTGATCTGTTAACACTAACTATTATAAGTGATATACATAACATTACATAACATAATTTTTCTATATAATTTATTATATTCATATTAAAAATCGCACGAACACTAAAAAGGCCAATGTCAGTAGTGACACTCTAACCGCTGAGCTGGAGTTACACTCTGAGTTCATGCACACTTCACATTTTTCAATTGAGTCCTTCTCGACTTCTTTTTTGATGGCTTCACAAGCGGTGTCTTCCTCCGGAATTTTTATACAGCCCTTTTTGGTGTGGAGTTTACCATCATCTGTCAAAAAAAAGTAAAGAAAGGCGATAAGAAGTTAAAAAATTATATATGTTAAAGATTGTAGATATATGTATAAATAATAGGTAAAGGCAGCTCAATTATTAAGATGTATAACTTGTTGTTGTAAATGATGTAAAGAAGAAGATCTCTTCCCTCTCACGAAACATGCCCTCAGTAAGTTTGAGCATATAAAAAATGTCCAATGAAATGATCTTCACTTCCATACTGGTAAAGACCCTATGGCATGGCAACTATTTTCGAAATTATTATCAGATTTATTCTCGAGAGTTGGCGTGTGGCTAAGGTACTGTTTGCCCCAACCTTGGGGGTCTTGCTATACGTTGGAAATCCGTCACTGTCAAGTTGATGGCCATGGTTAGGTTGAGAATAACTTCATCTTCATCTCATTTGAATACACAGGAGGACCTGTGACTATCCTAGAGTCACCAGGTGCTACTTCAGGCACAAATGCGGTATAGAGTAGTACTCAAACCACTTGTTTGGTCATACGCAAGGGAGCTATTGCAACTGCACCCCTAGTTAGCATATTATGACAATTTATACGTTACATTATATTATAGGACTCACCCATAAATTGTATAGTGTAACAGGCACTATTATAGTCGGTGGCACGACGTTGACGTGAAATTGCTCGATAGTTACGCAAGAGTATTGATGAAGCGGAAGGTCCAGATTGCAAATTACGAGAATCATGAGGGGCAATTAGCTTAGAATTTACTTCGGTTTGTGCAGAAGGGTTTAATGTTGTCGAATCTGTGATTCCCCTTGGCGTCGTCGTTGTTCCTGTTGAAGGTAACGTTGTTAGAATCTGGGTTGTTGTCGAATCAGAGGGTTGCTCGGGCGCCGTAGTTCTTGTTGATGGCAACGTTGTTGGTACTTGAGTTGTTGTCGAATCAGAGGGTAGCTCGGGTACCGTAGTTCCTGTTGATGGTAACGTTGTTGGAATTTGGGTTATTGTCGAATCCGATGGTACCTCGGGCGCCGTAGTTCCTGTTGATGGTAACGTTGTTGGAATTTGGGTTATTGTCGAATCAGAGGGTAGCTCGGGCGCCGTACTTCCTGTTGAAGGTAATGTTGTTGGTACTTGAGTTGTTGTCGAATCAGAGGGTAGCTCGGGCACCGTAGTTCCTATTGAAGGTAACGTTGTTGGAATTTGGGTTGTTGTTGAATCAGAGGGTAGCTCGGGTGCCGTAGTTCCTGTTGATGGTAACGTTGTTGGTACTTGAGTTGTTGTCGAATCAGAGGGTAGCTCGGGCACCGTAGTTCCTGTTGAAGGTAACGTTGTTGGTACTTGAGTTGTTGTCGAATCAGAGGGTAGCTCGGGCACCGTAGTTCCTGTTGAAGGTAACGTTGTTGGAATTTGGGTTGTTGTCGAATCAGATGGTAGCTCCGACGCCGTAGTTCCTGTTGATGGTAACGTTGTTGGAATTTGAGTAGTCGTTGTTGAATCTGTTCCTGATTGTGACTCCGTTGTTATTGTTGATGGAGCTGTAGTAACTGTTGTTGTGTCCGTTGTTGGCGGTGTACCTATTTCATCATCAGTCGTTGTTGTAAGTTCTGTTGTTGTCACTGGTGGAGTTACTTTCTCTGTCGTCGTCGTATCCGGATCATAACAGACACGTAGTTGCATTGTTTCCTTACTATTGCAATCATCGCCATCACATTCGTAACACATGAATTTATCACCCGCCACTGCAAATAATATGAAGAACATAAAAAAAAGTTACTTCACAAAAAAATCATTGCCGCATCTAAATTTTGTTCATATTTCTCTAGCATTCGTATGAATTGATGTGATGCCTTAAATGCTTGGAAAAACTTCACAATATGTATTTCATTTAAATCTTATCGAAATGTGGAAATGATAATGAAAAACAAAAACACCGGCAAATGCATGGCATGTATGTAGGTCGATCAATTACAAGATAAATTATTAGATGTAGGAATTTTTTTTTATTTCACAATATATATGAGTTTTTTTTATCTTATGAATTCAAATTGTGATATGAAGTCAACACCTCACTCCAGGTGCAAACGCAGCTATGGAATGCGGAATGTGCGCACAAAATTCAGCAAATGTGATTTTTTATCAATAGCGACGAGTCTATCAAAGTCGATGTTAATCTATGTATTGACATTTACCATATAGTGTATGTACAAGAACTACGACAGCGTCATGCTAAGTCTGCAAAGCTCAAAATTCCTAAAAGGTTTGCTTTTTTTTAAATACTCGGTTTTTGTTTCGTTCGATAATAAAAAATTTATTCATTAGTAGTGTAAAGCAAAAATCCGCGATACATGGTATGTTAGCAACGTCGAATGAAAGGCAGTAGTGGTAACTAAGGCTGTTTAAATATTTTTAAAAACGTCCAGCAGTTATTAAATCGGCATTAATGGGGCGCAGTACAAGTGGTGTACAAGGAGAAAATCAGACAGGCGATCGCGACAGAACGTCAACCGAAGAAACGGAAGATGTCCAACAAAAAGTTCAACATAAGGTTACGTTAATCGCCCCCATCATGTAAGGACATGGGTAGAAATGAGATCACCGATACGCAAAATGTGCTCAGAAATTGCTGGTGGCGGCAGACGATTTAGATTTCCCATCACCAATACATAACTCGGTTTGAATAGCAATATAACGGCTAAAGGTCAACAAACTTTCGGTTAGCTATTCAAGACCGGTGTCGATAAGGTGGTAAAGTGTGTATAAAAACTAATGCGGTTTTAGTGTCTTACCCATCTCATATAAGGTTATATACAAAATGTTATATGACTCAAGCCAATTTGATCCTATCCGATCGGACCTTATCAGTGTAGTTTAATAACTGCTAAATCAACAACTGATCAGATATTCTCCTATGCATAAACAGTCCCATGGCGGTAAACCCACTGAAGTCCCACAGCATCAAATCAAAACTTGTCAAAGCTTGTCAGACATCTATCAACAAAATATCCAAGAATAACAGAGTTGTGGTCACGTGGATACCTGGACACAGCGGATTTGAGGGCAACTGCAGAGCGGATTAAGTGGCGCGACAAGACAGACCAGCAGGAAAGCGACATGGAACAAGAAGTGCTTCGCCATGACCTGTATATAACCAGAAACGTACATCGAACCTATTAAATCTCGAAAGCGACCAGATTAGGAAACGCGTACATTAGGGTTGCAGCGAAAATTGTACTTTGGATTTTCGATAAAAATTTGGTCAAAGGTAAAATCTATATATATGAAAATGAGTTTGTCGTACAGCATAGACTCGAAAACGGATTGACATAGCATTTTAAAATTTTAATAGAATGTAGCTTAAATGGGATGTATCGAATCAGTGGGCGTGGTATAAAATTTCACGGCCAGGGTGGAAGAAACTTTTCGTAAACATATTTACGAAAATAAAAAATACAACTTCTTAATCGAACAATGGTAAAAACCAGTAAGAAAGTGTCAGTCGGGAAACCCTACTAACATATAGAATTTTCTAGTACAATGGTATTTTTACTCGATTTCTACATTGGGCAGAGTGGTACATTTGTATTGCAGGTACAAGAAGGGGCATGGCTAGACCTCCAGATTTTTTCTCCAAAACTCTATCCTGCTTTAACTTTACTAAACACAGAATTTGGACATGATAGCGTTGGGTGTTTTTATTATATTAGTAGCAAACATTAACTCATGTAAAGTCAGTGGAGTTACGCAGCGCAAATAAGGGAATATTTTTAATAGGATACGTAAAACATCAAATTACTGGATCAAAACTTCCCTCTAATAGCTAAGTACTAGCAGATTTATTTTATAATTTTCCTGAAGTGAAGTTAAAGGCCATTGAAAGTGCAAATTTTGATATCCGCGAGTGCAAAATTTATTGGGAAAAAGCGCGTATTCCGACTAAATCTTTACCCAATTGTGTTAAAAAGGTGGAGATGTTGGAGAGAGTTGTAAAAAAATTCAAACAAACACACAAAATGTGTTTGATTAGCATCGTCAAGAGTTTGTAACAAACTTAGATAATTTGTTAGTCATTGCACATGGTGATGCCATACAACTTATAAGAATAAATGAAGACAGAATGTTCTTTCAACGACAGGGAAAAATATGTTCCAAAATTCCGAATTTTTTACTAAAATGGCCACACTGTCTTTGTTTATGGCAGGAAGTTGAAATAGTCCACATATGTGGTCAAAAAAATATATAATGGGCTTTCTCTTTGGCGCTTTGCGTTTTGAGAATTTTCAAAAACAAAAAAAAAACATTTTTTCAAAATGCGTTATTTTTGACTTCCCTTGCCGGGGAACCATTTTGCTGAACTGATTCAAATTTAGCATTAAATGCATCCGAATGAACATTTCTATGAGAAATAATAAAGAAATTGCAACCTCCCGGAAGAAATTTTTTTTTACAAACGAAAGAATATAGTCGCCTTTTTGCTAAAAAAAACATTAAAAATAGGCCTTTTTTTGGAAACTTTTACTTGCGATGCTTATAACTTTTGATTGGAACAAAATATTTGCATTTTATTCAGAATTTTATAAGCTAACTAACGATATAAATATCTATACTCGGCTCCCCCTAGGGTATTTCCAAATCATCTCGAAAACCTCAGCTTTAACTATTTTAAATTTCATCAAGATACCATTATCCGTTCAGAAGTTACAGAATTAATTCCAAAAAAAAACCAAAAAGGAACCACTGTGCATCATCTTATGAACCACTGCAAGAAAATATGTCATTATAGCATTTGATGTAGGGAAATCTAAAGAAGAACGTCTTCCTATAGTTGTTTCTTTTGAGAATAAAGAACAATTTATCGGTGTGCCAAAATTGGACGATTCTACAGGACGTGAAGAAGCACAGGCAGTTTGGAACGCTCTTGTTGAACAGAAACTAGATAGAGAAATACTGATTTTTGCTTGCCGCCATCACGTTTACGAATTTGTTTTAAAAAGACTATTTAAGGCAAAAATCAGCGAAGTACCTACAGATCCTAATATTCCGTTTTTCAAAAAGTTCACAGAAAATTGAAAAAAAATGTCGATCCCGAGAGAATACGAGAGAATTGCACAAAACAGCCATCATGTCTAAATGCTGCAGATATTGACAAATTGATAGAATTCTATCGAAGTAAATTGTGAAAGAAATTATTAGAGATGACTATTGAGAATTAATAGAGCTTTCGACAATATTTCTTGGTGGAGACACAGGGAAGAAATTCAAGATTCGACCGCAAGGTGCTATGCATCTGGCACGATGGATGGCAAGAGCAATTTATTCGTTAAAAATATCACTACCTAGCTCCCAAATCAGTAAAAGCTTTCTCAAACAGTGACGTTCGCATTCGTCGATTAACAAGTAGGTGGCGTTTGTTGTGAATCTAAAAATAGAAAGCGTGTTAATTCACAATAACGCAAGAAGCTATCCCATATCTCATTCATGTGGTGTAAAGGGAAATTAAGTTTTTTTTTCGGGCGGTTTTTTCATTTTAGTAAAAGTTTTCGGATATTTCGGGGAGCCTATTTAATTATGCAATACCCTAATCTTTTGGAGGTTCTTTCATTTCTACTTTATTGGTTTTTCCAACTCCTTTTGGCTTTATTTAATTTTAATTCTTCGGTGCTATTTCATTTGATTTCGCGTGTTATATCATTGTTTATTGTTTCTGTTCTTGGGTTGGGGGTTATTTTGTGGCACCGTTGGGTATTATTTGTTTTCTTGGATTGGGGGTTATATCGTTGGGGACTAGTAATAAAATTTTATTTTTTTTGAACCACTCAGATGTTTTTTTATATTAGTATTTCGTTTTGTTTTGTAATTATTTCAACATTTGGTTTTTAGTTTGAAAGATGATGAGTATAAATTTTTTTTAAACCGAAACTTATTTTGTACTGTCACTTTATATAATACATAAATTTTTCCTTTATATCAACAAATCTGAAAAAAGTCGAACAATTTTTTTGGCCACAACAATTTCTTCACTCTTTAAACGCCGATAATAAAATTAAAATGTTTTTTTTTGTGTTTTATAAAATTCCATAGCCGAATAGCAGTATTTTTCCACTTGTGTCGCAACATCGCATTACTTAATTGAAATATGTTTTTATATCATTTCATACTTCCAATAACACTTAAAATTTTGGTACACAAAATTAATTACCAATATGGAAATTTGTTTCTAGTATGTTTTCAGTTTTTTTTTTGTTATAATTTTTGATAAAAAAAATACTTGAAGATATTGAAATTTGTATAAAATGTGTCTAACAATTGAAGGAGTCACTAATTTAGATTGGCAAACACATTGCAAGTAGTCAAATCACAAAAATTAGAGTCATGTTCTCTATTCATATCCATTTATTAATTTTTTTCAAATATCTTATACCAATTTTTATATAAAATTTCACCTTTTGATTGGAAGCCTAAAAAGGCCACTACAGCAATGATTTGCAGCACTTTCATGTTCACTCAATGATGTTTTGTAGTCAATAGAAAAAACACACACATACGAGTAAACTGGGTTAATGTCGTTACGCTTTCTTTGTTCTAATTTAGTAAAAGACGCGCGCTGCTCGAATTCCGGAACCAAGTTCGATTTCGATTGTACGACTTTTGAATAGATACTAGCAACTACACGGGTATTAACATGGGCTTTTTATCAACACCTGCCTGCAACTGTGATATCAACCATAGTCATCGGCCTGGTGTGCCTGCGAAGCCTTCGGGTCTTGGCTATTGCCAACAGTTTCCCAGATAAAGCGCACCACCCTTATTAGACCACACCACAGAGAACTCGATCGGTGGGGAGAAAATACATAATCACCGAAAAAAAATCACAATGATAAGCAAACACTAAATGTATTTGCTTGATAATGGTTGTAGATACATTTGTTTATAAATTAAATAAAAGGCATTATTAATGTACAACCATAATAAATAAGATAATAAAATAATAACATTGGTGTAACTTTGCTGTTCCTTTTTATTTATTTTGTTTATAAATGCTTTAAAACACTAAATAAGAATTCTTGTTGATATTGAACAAACAAACGTGCAGTGGAAGGAAGTATTTGCAAAAATTAGAATTTTTGTTCAATATAACATTAAATACCATTGGAAGATTATCAAATGCCGCTTTAAAGTTCAATGACACTGCAATTACTGAGGACTAGACTTAAATCGCCTTCGATGGCCTCCACTAGTATTAATTTAATTTAGTTTATGTTTAATAATACTTGAAACCTCTTCACTTGTCTGATATGGCCACAATGTCATTATCGCCGGCAATCGCACACAGGAGTATTTCGCTTTAAATACTGAAATATTAATTTTAAAATTAAATAAAATATACGAGGAGGTGAACTGGACGGCGACGGTGAGCTGGCAACCAATACCAGTACATACACCCAGTTCTTAAGAAAGGCGATCCAAGTGTGTATACGTACTATCACGGGATCAACATTTTACCCATGGCATACAAGGTAAGCGTGTTATGTCCTGTGCTGAAAAAAAGGTGATCCAAGTGTGTGCTCCAACTATCGCGGAATCAGGCTTTTACCCATCGCATATAAGGGACCGGCCGTGGCATAGTGGTTAGAACACGCGACTACCATGCGGGAGATCGCAGGTTCAAACCTGGCTCCAGTCATCTTAAAAGAAAAAAAAATAAATACAATTTTCTTTCATTGCCGGCTCCCCTCGAATGTTGTTGACAGCAACTTTGCAGTTTTAAGCGTCGATTCAATCGTCGTGTCTAGTAAGAGCTTCTCAAACAGTGACGTTCGCATTCGTCGATAAACAAGTAGGTGCCGTTAGTTGTGAATCTAAAAATAGAAAGCGTGTTATTTCACAACAACGCGAGAAGCTATCCCATACCTCATTCATGGGGTGCAAAGGGAAATTAAGTTTTTTTTAAGTTTTTATATAAGGTCCGGTCGAGTGTGCTATGTGCAAGACTAAAGCCTGTGTTATCCAATCTAATCGGGCCTTATCAGTGTGGCTTTAGACCCGGTAGATCAACAATTGACCAGATATTCATACTTCGGCAAGTCCTGGAAAAGACCCAGGAAAAAAAGCTGCCATCGACAGTCCGATACAGCAGAAATAACTCGAAGCCATGGCTGAGTATGGTATTCCAGCGAAGCTGATACGCCTATGCGGAATGACGCTAACTGACTCGAAGTCTTCAGTGGAGATTGGCAAGGACCTTACGGAGCCTATTGTGTGACCTCTTCAACATAGTTATGAAGATGATAATGAGAAAAGCTGCAGTAAACATGAGTGGCACGATATTTAACAAAAGCCACATGCTACTCGTTTATGCCGATGACGTGGACATCATCGGTGGAAAACAGCGGGATGTGACTGTAGCCTTCTCAGATATACAGAAGGAATCAACGAAAATTGGTCTACAAAACGAATTTATTAATTTCTACAAACAAAGAATCTACTCGTTTGGGAAACTGCTTGAACGTTGACAACTATAATTTTGAGGTGGTAGATAATGTTATCCACCTAGGCTTCGCCTAGACAAAAAGCAAATAATGTCAACCTTGAAATCCAAAGAAGAATTCTGATGGCTAATAAATGCTACTACGGACTAAGCAAGCGATTTAATGGCAGAGCCCTCTCTCGGCGAACAAATATCCAGCTATACCAGATACTGGTTCTACCTGTCTTGATGTATGGTTCAGAATCCTGGGTTATGACACAAGCGGATGAATCGGTTCTGGCAGTATTCGAGAGAAAAATACTCCGTAAAATATATGGGCCCATCATCCTTAACGGAGAATATCGACGTCGATGGAATCATTAGCTGTACGATTGACGTGGTCAGACGCATTAAGGTGCAGCTATTGCGTTGGCTAGGTCATGTTGTTCGCATGGACTAAAATGCTCTAGCTCGTAAAGTCTCCGACGATGAACTCGATGGACGGCGCAGAGGAGGGCGACCAAAACTCCGTTGGGAAGACCGGGTCACTGAGAACCTTACAGAACTTGGTGTGACTAATTGGAGGAGAATCTGAAGATCGAAGCGCTTATAATATTTATCTACGTGCGGTATATAATCCAGTTGGGTTGCAAAGATGTGCCAGCTAAGTAAGTATGTATACAAGGTCCTGTCTAATGTGTTATGTAAAAGATTAAAGCCCATCCTAGAGAACCTGATTGAACATTATCAGTGTGGCTTTAGACCTGGTAAATCCACGACCGACTATCATCTGTTGATCGGCTACAAATCTGCATTCGATATTTCAATACGACATAAAATATTAGATGAGTTTAATATCCCTGCAAAGCTGATACGACTTTTCGGGATGTTCAGTGAAAATAGCCAACAATCTGACCGAGCAATTTTTTACCAAACGAGTCTTTAGGCAAGGCTATAGTCTGTCATGCGATCTGTTTAACATCATAATGGAGTTGATTATTCAGAAGGCTGCATTAAATTCGGCTGGTACCGTATTTAATAAAAGTCACACGCAGCCTGCGTATGTCGACGATATGCTTATCATTGGCCGTCGGGATGTTACTGCAGTCTTTTCAAGCATTGAGAAGCATTCGGCAGAAGTGGGTCTGGTGATAAACGAGGACAAAACCAAGTTATTTGTTTCAACGAACAATGAGTCCACTCGTTTGGGACGCTGCGTGAACGTTGAAAACTATAACGACGTCCACGTCGGCTCTGAAATAAAGAAAAACCAGTACAGAAATTTCAGTCAGTTAAACTGACTGATAAATACCATCACCCAATATAATATATTGTTTAAGTCTTGAGTTATTGAAAATAATCGATTTGTAATTAAAACCAGGTAGAAAGTTTCAGTCGGGCAACCCGACTTACATTTACCCTTACCCTCAGTAAAACAAATAATTTTCTATTTTATTGATATTATTACTCGATTTCGAAATTGGGCGGAGTGGTACATTTGTATGGGAGGTACGAGAAGGGGTGTGTTTAGGCTCCAGATTTATTCTCCATAACTTTATCCAGTTATAGCTTTACTAAATACAGAATTTGCGCACGATTGCGTTGGGTGTACTGATATTATTACTACATCCCAAAAGTGGACGGAAAGGTATATTTGTATGGGAGGTACCATAAGGGGCATGCCTATACTTCCAATTTTTTCTCCAAAACATTGTCCTGTTATAATATAACAAAATACAGAATTTGGGCACGATCGTGTCTAGTGTATTTATATTATTACCCTATTTCTAAAGTGGGCGGAATGGTACATTTGTATGGGAGGTACCAGAAGGGGCGCGTCTAGACTTCCAGATTTTTTCTCCAAAACTTTATTCTGATTGACCTTTACCACATACATAATTTGGGCACGATCGCGTTAGGTCTTTAAATAATATTAATAGATTACTGAAGTGGGCGGTACCAGATGTGTATGGGAGGTACCAGATGGGGCGTGGATAGACTTCCAATTTTTTTCTCCAAAACTTTATCCCGTTATTGCTTTACTAAAAATAGAATTTGGGTACGATCACGTTTGATTTATTGATATTATTTCTCCATCTCCATAGTGGGCGGAAAGGTAGGTTTGTATGGGAGGTACCAGAAGGGGCGTGGCTAGGCTTTAACAATTTTTTTCCAAAACTTTATCCTGTTATTGCTTTACTAAATACAGAATTTGGGGACGAGCCCGTATGGTGTATTGATATTATTACTCGATTTCTAAAGTGGGCGGAATGATGTAATTGTATGGGAGGTACCAGAAGGGGCGGGGCCATGTAGCCCATTTGCAATACCGTAAGTAGTTTTGAGAAAATAATAACTCGTGCAAAATTTCAAAAGATTTGGTTGCGTCTTTCGAAAGTTATCGTGCGAACCAGCCGGACAGTCTCCAGACAGACAGACAGACAGACGGACGTGGCTCAAACGACTTAAAAAGTTATGAATCGAATTTGGTTCAAAGAAACCTAGGGGCTGAAGTGACTCCTTCTATGTGTTACACTTTTGGGTCGTATCAAATGATATATACCCTCATCCCTAAGGGTGATGGTATAATAATAATGTCAGCCTGGAAATCAAGATAAGAGTATTCATCGCAAACCGCTGCTACTATCCGCTAAGCAAATGATTTCATGCAAAAGAACTCTCTAGTGGTACAAAGATTCAACTCTACCAGATACTTATCTTACCGATCTTCCTCTACAGCAGAGAATCCTAGGTAATGACACAAGCGGAGCAATCTTCATGAGAAAAATATTTTGCAAAATATTTGGACCCATCATAGAAAATGGCGAGTACCACCGTCGAATGTACCATGAGTTGCATAATGACATTGACGTAGTCAAGCGAGTTCAAATATACCAAATACGCTGGGTGGGACACGTTGTACGTATGGATAAAAATGCTCCTGCTTGAAAAATATTTGCCAGATGGGCGCCACAGGAAGTGGAAACCAAAACTTCGTTGGTTGGACCAGATAAAAGAGCTATTATCTAAACTTGGTGTGACGCACTATGGACGAAGCCAAAGGACCGAAGCGCTTGGAATTCTTTTCTACGTACTACTGATGGATGCTTTTCTGTTGCTGCTGCCATATAAGAAAAAGAGATGAAGAATTGTGCGTTGAGAGGAAACGGACCTTGGCATGATGGTTAGAACACGTGTCTACAATGCGGATGATCTGAGAAGAGGATAAAGTTTTGGAGAAAAAACTGAAAGTCTAACCACACCCCATCTGGTACCTGCCATACCCATCAGGTACCGCCAACTTTAGAAATCGATTAGTATTATTAAAAGCTCATGCAGAATAAAGTTTTGGAGAACAAATTAGAAGTCTAGCCACGTCCCTTCTGGTACTTCCCATACAAATGTCCCATTCCGCCCACTTTAGAGATGGACTAGTAATGTCAATACACCCAACATGATCGTGCCCAAATTATGTATTTAGTAAAGCTAAGTCAGGATCGGCCGTGGCATTGTGGTTAGAGCACGCGACTACCATGCGGGAGATCGCAGGTTCAAACCTGGCTGCAGTCATCTTAAAAAAATTGTTCTTTCATTGTCGCCTCCCCTCGAATGTTGATGACAGCAACTTCGAAGTATTAAGTGTCGAGTCAATCGGCGTGTCTAGTAAGAGTTTCTCAAACAGTGACGTTCGCATTCGTCGATAAACAAGTAGGTGCCGTTAGTTGTGAATCTATAAAATTGAAAGCGTGTTAATTCACAACAACGCGAGAAGCTATCCCATACCTCATTCATGGGGTAAAAAGGGAAATTAAGTAAGTTAGTCAGGATTAAAATTTTGGAGAAAAAACTGTAAGTCTAGCCACACCCTTCTTGTACCACCTATACAAATGTACCAGTTTAGAAAAAACTGAAAGAAAATTGTATGTTTTACTGAGGATGAGTGTATATGTAATTCGGTTTTCCTGACTGCAAATTTCTTACTGATTTTTATTAAGTGTTCGTCCAGCAATGTTTAAAAAAAATTTGGTCCACATTACAATGCATTACATTTTGGAAATATTCCGAATAAATTTGTAGTAACTAAAGATCACGAAAACTCCACTCATTTACTTACAGTTGGCATAACAGATGAAATGTATTTTTTCTGCCGTTTTGCCTTAAAACGATTAACTTAAAGAAACACAAACATACAAAACCAAAATTATTTTGTTGTTGACTTCAATTTATTAATTTCCAACAATTGATTACAATCCATCAAATTCCCAATGTATATTTTGTTCTTTAGCTAGACTCAATGTCTACAGGAAGTCAAATGTATATGTAATATATGTCTGCGCTGTAGCATTTCAAAACTCATGTGTCAATATCTGCTGTAACCTTCCGCAATCGTAATGAAATCGAAACGCATTGCAAATACCCAAAGAAATTAAGGTTGGTATTTTAGTTCATAGAAAAAGATTGCCTCATATTTATGATACTATAGTGAAGTGAAATTATATTACCTTAACGACGACCGTTGAATTTGCATTAATAAAGATAAGGTGGAGAAAGCCGGTTACTAGTTTTAGTATTTTCAAAATACTGATAAAAGACAGATAGAGGGTTCTTATAATTCTTGATATTTTATATTCTTAGGAATTTTTGTCATACGAGTATTGCAAATATTGTTTGTTATTGAGTGCGAATTCATATTTGCTATCATAAACTCATAGAAAAATTGTTAAAGGTGTTTGCGTTTTAAAAATTTAATGAGGTGATTTCCCTATAAAAATTATATGGATTGTTTTGCGAGCAACGTTTTAAATAAAAGTGAAGCAATTTCTCTCATATATCAAAATTAATGCAAGTCTCTAATGAACATTTTTTCTTTTTTAAGTAGACTCCATTGGACTAGCGTTTAGAAATAACTTGAGGTTTGTGTAATCAGTAAAAGTAACTGCAATTCAAATTTAAGATTTTGAGACATTTTATACTTTTCAGACAGTTTTGTGACGTTTACAACTTTACACCTTTGTGGCAATCGTAAACCTAAAAACTGACAATCTTTGGGCAGTAATCGAAGTATCTGTGAACATTTCAGCATATGGAAACCTTCTGAAAGCACAGTGGATAGTTGCTCTTGGAATAACGGACCACATAGTGTAGAGGGATGTGCGAAATTCTACCAGGATGTGTCTCATCGGTGATACCTCCCTTATCACTAGCCATATATATACCATATATGTGGGACCGGCCGTGGCATAGTGGTTAGAACACGAGACTACCATGCGGGAGATCGCAGGTTCAAACCTGGCTCCAGTCATCTTAAACGAAAAAAATAAATAAAATTTTCTTTCATTGTCGGCTCCCCTTGAATGTTGTTTGACAGCAACTTCGCAGTATTAAGCGTCGATTCAATCGTCGTGTCTAGTAAGAGCTTCTCAAAAACAGTGACGTTCGCATTCGTCGATAAATAAGTAGGTGCCGTTAGTTGTGAATCTAAAAATAGAAAGCGTGTTAATTCACAACAACGCGAGAAGCTATCCCATACCTCATTCATGGGGTGCAAAGGGAAATTAAGTTTTTTTTTTATGCTAGGGATAATAGACCAACAATGATGCGAATCATAGTTTATTCGGCTCCACGAAAAGCCCCCCAATGAAATAACGCCCAAACGAAAAATGAAATATTCCCCAAATTTTTTTCATACATTTTTGGGTGTTATTTCATATGAAATAACTCCCAATTTTTTTGGGCCATTTTTCATTTTTCTTTGGGAATTATTTCATTCTTCATTTGGGGTTTTCAAATTATGAAATATTCTCCAATGAAATAACACCCAACAAATTTTTTAAATTTGGGGATTGTTTCATATCGTGAATAATTTGGGTGTTATTTCATTTTTTATTCGGGGGTTATTTCATTTTTAAAGCTGTTGGCATTTAGGGGTTAATTATATAATTATATAAAAATAGGCCTTTTACAAGAAAACTTTTAGCCTGTGAATATATGACAATATCTTTTGAATGTTTACAGATATTTCCATTTATGTTCATACTGACGGATAGAAAATCAACAAAATGCAAAATCGATTAGTACACACTAAGAATGTAATTATTTTTTTAATTTGTAAGAGTTCTTCAAAATTATTAATGCAATAAAAGCAGAGAGTTTGATTTGCTTGTAAACACTGGAGGTGGTTGTGTAAAGGCCAAACGTAAAAGGCAAATTGTCTTCCGAACTGCAAAAATAGAGCAGGGCTACAACGATCTACGATCCACACAAATCATTTCAATAATTTTGCGATTTGCTGTTGGTCCATATTGACTTCATGAATTCCTTGGTGAAACTGACTTTTTTGAATTTTGGGCAAAATTTCATTTTTATTGCTGATGGGGTTTATTTCATTGGGGGTTATTTCATTTTCATCATTGGGTGTTATTTCATATGAAATAACTCCCAAATATTGGGGGTTGTTTCGTTTTCGCTTTGGGGTTTATTTCATTTATTTTTAGATGTTATTTCATTTACTGTTTTTGGGTGTTATTTCCAATTTTTTGGGGTTTATTTCATTGGGGGTTATTTCCTGGGCGTTATTTCATTGGGGGGCTTTTCGTGGAGCCGTTTATTCTAATAGTCAGGCTGCTATAAAATTCCCGCAATAGGCATTCCTGGGCTGAAGTGCAGAAAATGGGACGGGAGCCCGATTAAAAAAAAAATAAAAAAAAATCGCGCGATTTTTTTAAAAATAATTTTTGCCTGCGGCGCTATTAATCTCAACATATCCAATTTCACTCTAATTAAAAAAAAATTACCCGGGATATTCCCAAAAAAAATTATTTTTAAAAAAATTGCGCGATTTTTTTTAAAACAATTTTTGCCTGCGTCGCTATTACTCCCAACATATCCATTTTCACTCTTATTTACAAAAAAAAAAGATATTTTTTCCAGAATATACCAAAAAGAAAAATTTTTCCCTGCGGCGCTTGTGCAAACATCTCAACCCTTACCACTCTAATTTAAAAAACAAATAATAACACAAGGGAACAAGGGTTTTGTTGTTTAAGAACTGAATATTGTTTTAAAGGTAATTTGGGACGCTGAATCCAAATCTGCACTTGGTTTTTTTGTATCAGCTCGACTTATCGAGATATACCGTTATGTCCATAACTAAGGCACTTCCACTACAAATATTTAAATAACTTGAAAACGGTTCACCATATTCAATTAAAAAAAAAAACTTAAACTCGTCAACAAAATTATCTTTAATCCGTGCCTACATTGTTTTTAATTTGGCTTAGTAGTTTCAGAGATATCGTTGTAGTTTTAAAAAATAAAACAAAAAATTTACAAAAAAAAAAAAAATTTTGTTTTTTAAAAATTCATAAAAAAAATTATTGCCACAAAAATCACAGTGTTTGTCTTAAAACATTTAGTTTAATATAGTATGAATCAAATGAGCTTTATTTCATTAAAATATCTGCACAACTTTTGATTTTGTCAACAATTTACTGAGATAACTAAATTTACAAAAATCACGATTTCCATACAAAAATAACATTTATTAATATGTTTGTGAAAGTGTAACTCGAGCAAACCTTAACGGATCGTTATGAAAATTTATCAGTATTAATATTTTTCGAAACGAATTTATGGGATTGTAAATGGGCGGAATAGCCCCACCCCTTCTGGTACCTCCCATACAAAATTACCTATTTTTGGATAATTAATATATCTTCGATAGCTGCCAAACAGACTATCGGAGGATATTGAAATTTGGTCAGTTTATTTATCTTGCAAAAGTAGACAAACCCTAGAAAAACCGAAAGCGTTGCCATACCCCTTCTGGTACCTCCCATACAAATGACCGAACTCACCCCAATAGTCTTACATACATATCTTTTTTGTAAGTACACTGAATTCAGTCAAACTATGCGGAAGTTTTACGGTTATGAAAATATAAATCAGGAATGAATTTGCACTATATCGGATCACCCCTTCTGGTACCTCCCATACAAAATTACCTATTTTTGGAAAATTAATATTTCTTCCTTAACTTCCAAATTGAAACCTGCCGATTAATTAAATTTGGTCTGTTAATTAATATTGTAATAGGAGGCAAAACTAAAAATTAAACTATAAATAAATTTGCAAATTTGTCATGATTTTTAAAAATACAAAATTTTAATTTTTTTTGGGTGAAAACAAAAAATTGCGGAAAATCTGTTATCACCGAATTTAGCATAACTCATTCAATTTTCAATCGATTATTATGTACATACATGTTTTAGGAAGCTATCTTAATATGATATTCAATAAAGCTAATAAAAATAACAATTTTCCCCCAACCGATTAACTTTCAGCGTGAAGAAAATTAAAATGTGTAATTTTTTGTGTAATTTTTTTTTTTTTTTTTTGAATAAAACAGCCGTTACTCAGTCATTTTTTTTTGTAATATTAAAAATTTTTATTTTTTTCAAAGGTAACAACGATATCTTTAATAAAAAAATAAAATTTTAAAATCCGGCTTATGAAAAAAAAATTATGATTTTTTGAACTATAATTTTTTGGAAAAAAATCGAAAATACGATTAGTACCTGTAACTTAAAAATTCGAGCTGATGGAGAAAAATGGAGATTAGATTTGAAATCAGCGACCCCAAATTAGTAAAAAACAGCTATCGAATTCCAAACAACACTCAAAAAGTTCAATTTTGTTCCCTTGTGTAATTTAAGGCAATATATCAACAAAAAAAAATAAAAATTTACAAAACATATCTTTTTTTAAATTTTTCTTCACCTTTCCCACTTCTATCCTTTTTTTTATCAATTTTCTTTTTTCAAATATTTCTTTTTGCACTTCTTCTTGAATTTTTTTTAAATATTTCTTGAAATTGTCCACTTGTTTCCTTATTTTTTTTTAATTTTTTTCTCAATATTCTTTTTTTAACCCATTCATAGCCACCGATGCCATATGGCACAGAAAAAAGCATTTCATCCCACAGTGCGCTGTGAGTACGGCCGAGTATATTTTGGCATGCTTGCACTTCTAATGTGTTGACAACTGGACCAGCTATCATTCTACACGTGCCGCTTAGCAGTAACACATCATATTTCGTATCGCGAGCATCGTTTTCAAACGTATTGTGTAATAGATGTAAAAATAAGGCGATTATGGCGAAGTACAAGCTGTAAATGAAAAATATTTCAAGTGTGTGTTTGTTTTACAAAACATTTATTTAGCCAATTTGAAGCTTAAATGCAATTGTTTCAAAACACGAAAATAAAGATTTGCTTGGTTTAAATTTGTATGAGTTATACTTGATTATTTTTTTGTGATGCCATATGGCATCGGTGGTAGGCCCCACTACTTACAATTTATATGCTTTACAATATTGTAATCTTCATTTGCACTTAATTTTGTATGCGCTTTTCAACAGATTTTTTGCAGAATGAATCAAAACGAGATTACTGAATACTTGGAGTCAACTTTATCCACTGATGATGAAATTTGTCCCGAAATATAGATGCAACCACCAGATGTAGCATACAGGGGTTAGAAAAAACAAATGGTGGTGGCCAATCTTTACATGGCTACTTCAAAAGAAATCCGGTGTGAGTCAGCCCAGTAATTTTCAATATCGCCGAAATATTGCATGCTATAATTGTTCTACTGTGGCGCACAAGATTCGAGTAAAACAAACGCAACGCCGGCATAATCTTCCAAATGAAGCACGATTTTATGGAATAGCTCACTATTTTGCTGGGTGTTCCCGTCGTCGATGCGCCTATTGGCGCACGAAAACACGAAATAAGTGTGTAAAATGCGTTATAGGATTAAGTGTTAAATGCTTCATAAAATTTCATGCCTCCCCAAACTAATCTCGGAAATCTTACTTCTGTGCACGTCTTATACATACAACGGCCTATAATTTACAGAATACATATGAACAATCACACTATATTATATATTTACACATAAAATTAATCTAAAAACATATCTCAAAGGAACTGATGAATAATAAAGCTCTAATTTTTCTTTTCTGTTGCATAAATAATATTTTTTTTTGATAGGTATGAGAAAAAAATTGGCAGTGGATCATGCCACTGACGCCATATGGCATCGGGTAGCCACGCCCAAACGGTGGGTTACCGGTAAAAAACCATACCGGATTTGAAATCAGGTCCACATTTTTAATTTTCCAATTTTTTTCTCATTTTTTAAATTTTTTACGGGGTATTTCACAAAAAAATGTTTTTTAAAAAATCGCGGATTTTAGTTTTTCTTTTTTTTTAGAATTTTTCAATTTATTTCCTTAAAATTTTCTAACATTTTAAATGATTTTTAAAATTTTTTTATCTTGGTATATCCCGGAAATTTAAATAGCTCTAACTCGGCCTAGGAGACCAGTAGGAACTTAAAAATACCGCTGATGGATTCGTCTCGAAAGTATCTTTCATTTGAGTACCATATACATGTGGGGTTATCATAGAACCCAAGGGCCCCTTTTAGCAGTAACAGGGACATTCCAGGGAACTGCAGAGTGGTATCACAACTAAATAGTCTAAGTAAATTGAACATGTATACATTTAACATCTTACCTAACATAACCCTGTATCACATTCTGCCGAAATTCGTATTGATAAAATAAAAGTTTCTAAGTGATCCCAATCCCATCGGTAAACCAAACTGATTACCAAAAATCTTGTCCAAGATACAGTCATTATCCTTGCAACAACTTAATCAAGGATTAAGCATGTGAACAGTTGAAGATATGGCATTCTGTCGTATTGTTTTAATTAATTTCACAACAACTGAAGAATTTTTTTTGAGGAATTATGGGGAAAATATAAATATATGGGAAATATGCAAATATGTATGGGAGGTACCACCAGCTCAACTAGATCATTTTAAATTCGTAAGTCAAAGTTCAATAAGCGATTATATTGCATAATATTTGACTGAGTTCAGTGTACTTGCAACAAAGATATGTCTGTAAAATTATATGGGTGAGAGGTACCAGAAGATAGTTGTGATAGTTTTCCGTTTGAAAGTTATGGTAGTTATAGTATTAGTTTTCGAAAAAGATGTAATTTTTATAGGAGGTTACTGAAACGTTCAAATAACTAAAATATAGAAAATATAAATACTGGTAAACATTAATACGAATCATCCATTCAGATAGACAAACTTAGCAGACAGACAGAAAACAATCTTAAAATAAATTATATCGGTGAGGGAATACAATTAATTTTTAGTTACAACAAAAGCAAATTTGTGTATATGAATCATTTTCGATTCTATCCATCTCGTCTGGGCTAACAAATTTGATTTAAAAGGCTTAGATAGGTGATAGAAAAAAAAACAATCCCGTCTCCATGTTTGTCAATTTGTTTGTGATATGAGGCGCATATAGTTATCAAAACTAAACAATAACAATATAGATAGGTTCATACAGATAAGAAACAACTTTGTATCCAGTATACTGGATTATTACCTCAACCAGTAGATAATGTTGCTGTTGATGGTTTTAATCCCATTTACAATAAAATTCGTTGACGAAACAACAAGTTTGCAATACTCATATCGATAGGCCAAATTCAATTGCTATTTCTGTAATAAGGAATTCCGATAATATTTATCTCTGTTATATATTTTCGACTTACATATGAGTCACCTAATGGCCAATATTCAAGGCCTACACTTTTCTCCTACTCCCATTATTAGAATATATGTATGTAGTTTTATCTATTAGAGATGTTTATTCTACTTAGTAATTATTATCAAATAGACCGTGTACTTTACTCCATTCACTGAAGGGGAAATCCCAACGTCATCTCCAAATAAAACAATGTAAACAAAATATAACTTATATTTAAAAAACACTTACGGGCTTTGCTTGTGAGCCCTATGGTTATAATCATAAAGATATTTGATATTATTTGATATTAGCCACTGTGAATCACTGCTTTACAATGCGACCAGTGTAAATGTCGCTATCACCCTGCTACCGCTGCTGCCACAACACTTTGTATAAGCGTTGTGGGTAAAAACTATATCAGCTAAGAGGCAAAATAGATAAAATGCCCAAACAATAAATTAGTTTATGGATAATAGCCTAGAGTGCAATTGAAGATAACAATTCAGAGAAATACATATTTTTCTGTTTGTAGAGAGATTTGTCAAGTGAAGAAAACAACTTCCGCTCAGGTACGAAGCAATAAAGTCGACAATAAGACACAAAAGTAATCAAAAATCATAAAGGAAATGGATTGGGGGTCAGTCGTACATTTTACGTCTCTGGAGTCATAATGGGGGCAGCAGGAGCTGATTTCATAAAAAGAAAGTATAAAAATAAAAACAATTTCTAAGGAGACCATCTTAAGGATTAAAGATAGAGGGTAGAAATGATCTGAGAAACTGTTGGGGTTGAAAAAATATTCGGGACTGGTCATACATTTGACTCGACTCCGAGGCTGTGGGGGTCGGTCATACATACATTTGGACCCTGTAGGGGCGATTCCGTGGCAGTTGTGGTGGGCCTTGTTGTGGATTTTTCCCCAATACGAAAAGTTTCTCGGTAAAAACCGGAGGCTCGATTTTGATTTTTGACCCATATTTTCTTGGTAAAATTTTATTAGAATTCATCGTAGATTACGATTTTAGTAACCTCTTGGTCGGGAATAAAATTGACCCACTATTGGACATGCTTTCTGTAGAGTTAGAGAGTTGCACTAAGGAATTTTTGGAAATTCGAAATAAAGGACGAGAAATGGATAAACCTGGTACCATCACCATAATCAAATGGCAATCGCCAAAATCTATATAAGCCTGAGTCAAACGGCTTAAGTTAGAATAGCGACAATGGGGCTAAATATTTATTTTATAGTATAGTTGTGCGCTACTAAAGTATTTTTCGGATTTTGTACTTTAGGGTCGAAAAAGTTATAAAAGGTATAAGGTATAAAAGGTATAAGAAAAAGGTATAAAACTAAACCATCACCTTGATCAAATGCCTCAAAGTAGAAATCTTAGTTTTTTTTTATGCAATGTAGGCAGTAATAAAAATTAATTAATCCCACTCAAAGAGGTTTTGTAGATTTTTACTAATTGTCAACATTTCTTTTATTTTGCGATCCTGCACTTTGCCACTACACACGTGAACTCGTTGTTTGTTTTGTTTAGAACATACTATTTTTATTTTCGTCACTTCGTGTGATATAACAAATAACCTGTTGTACTATAGTAAATAATATAATGTTCAATTTTGGTCTACTTAATATTTTTTTTTATTCATTGTTTGCAATAATTTAACATACATACTATAATTTATGATTGCATCCGCTTGCCGCGTTTATTGCTGTTTTCAAAGTTCGCAAAAAATAGCAAACATTTCGATAAGAGTCAATATGAAAGTAAATAGTGTCGTAATCAATGCAACTTTGTCACCAGCTCACCTTTGGTATTAGCATGTTATAGTTAAGCCATAACAAAGTTATATTCGATTATTTTTGTCATGAAAATAAATATTTACAGTTATTCTTTGCATCTTATGAATGGAGTAGGTATAAGCTTCTATTAGTCCTAACAAAAACTTGGTTCAGTAATATCGGTCTATATAACAGCATTCCACATCATATCAATGTCATTTAGTAGGATCGCGTGCTGTGACGGAACGAACTCGGAGAGTTTGCCGCAAATAAAGAGGGAACACTTTGTTACGGTCCTGTGTCTTCACATGATCAAAGGCCAATGACAAGAGAAAAGGCTTTTAATGTTATGTTATGTTATGTTTATTTATCAGTGTCAATACAAATATCGAGTCTAAACTTACTTCATCCTGCGCTTATTTTTAAGACTTTTTTTTTTACTTATCCATGGCTATTGCACGACCGTTATTGGACAATAGCCCCAAAAGCGCTCCCAGCAAGTTTTATTTAAGCTACATATAAGTACACCGGCATCCTTTTCCAATTATAGGTAGTATTTAGAAATTCATTGTATATATTTCAATTGCCAAATTATCTTCAAAATTTATGATAGGTAAACATTCTTTGTTGCTAACGAGGCTCTGACGTATAACCATGGGCGGTATAACCTTAATACTTGCACGGCTAATCCCGGCACTTACTTTGCACACCTGGTGGCGATGTTGGCAGTCCCAACACCAGGATCGGACGCTATAGCCTAATAAGCTGTACGTCTTAAATAACTATTATTGCCGAAACCAAGCGGCCCTATATTAACATTCTTATAAATTGTTTAAATTTCACGATAAGTATGCAAAGTAGTTTAATTTTCAGTTTTATTAAAAGAATTAAATTATTGTTTTTTTTATACCTTCCAGGAGCTTGCCATAATTATATAAGAGTAGAAAAATTTTGTAAAAACTTACATATTTTGATCCTTACAAGAAAGGATGGATGTTTTTCGGATGTTGGTGGTTCGGCCGATGTTGAGCGCTTAAAATCGCCGTTACACCAAAAAGTTGTGGTGGTAAATGGTTTTTATGATTCTCGAAGGATGGGCTTACTCTGTGAAAAGTATAAAGCAAACTAATTTAATAAACATTAAAAAAATATTATCGATTTACAAATTTGTTACATTAAATGCAATTACATTTTAAAGAAATATACAAAAAAAAAATATAATAGTAAGTTAATTTGACTCAAAGTACAATTTATGAAGTACTTTTGAAAAAAGTTGGTTTTATAGTGATCGCATTATGGCCCGATGTTATATTGGTGTCGTCGTCGTTGAGGTTCTGCTTACAAGAAATGCACTGTTAGTTTCTGAGCCGGTTTAGTGGGTCGGTTGGCCAGGCATGATGGTGTAGGTTTGCCACAGGAGTTATGTCACAGGTGTCGTCAGACCGAGACACTGGAATGGTGTATTCCTCCGTAAGGAGTATCAGCACAACCTTTCGACAAGATGATATGTGTTCGGGGCAGGTGTAGTCAGGCCGGGACAGTGGAATAAAAATCCCTCCGAAAGGAGTATCCGCACAACCTGTTGACTTCGCACTTCCTTGATGTCAACAACAAATTTTCTGTAGCCGTGGTGGATCAGTCAACGTAGCACAAACGAGGATGGTTCAATTTTTATCAAATTTATATTTTATATTTGAGTTTTTTCGTTGCAAAAATCATAACTTTTGAACCAAATAAGATAACCAAAAAAAGCGTTATTTCCCCTTGCACCCCATGAATGATGTATAGGATAGCTTCTGGCGTTCTTGTGAATTAACACGCTATTTATTTAGATTCAGAACCTATAGGTATACTGTCTACAACATCGAGGGGGCTCGCAAAGAAGAAAAATGTAGATGACTGGAGCCGGGAATCGAACCACGGATCTCTCGCATAGTAGTCGCGTGTTCTAACCGCTATGTCCGGTCTGTTAGATAATTTGCCAACCTATAAAATGAGGGTTCTAAACCTTTGAGATGCCTACTAATGGGTTAGCAAAGTTAACACTTGTGGAAAAATCTATTTTATGGGAAGTAAAATAAAATATTTTTTAAAATTATTGATACTGTTATGATTTAAAATTATTTAAAAAATTTTATATTTATTTTTTTATGTTTTTTATAACCCCCCCCCCCCCCCCTCCCCTACGGGTAGGAGGGTATATATCATTTGTTGCAATCCAATAGTGTAACACACATAAGGAGTCATTTTAGACCCTATGTTTCTTGAACCAAATTCGATTCATGACTTTCTAAGTCGTTTGAGCTATGTTCGCCTGTCCGTCTGGCTGTCCGGCTGGTACGCACGATAACTTTCGAAAGACGAAACAAAATATTTTTAAACTTTGCATGAGTTAATATTTCCCCAAAACTACTAACGGTATTGCAAATGTGCTACATAGTCACGCCCCTTCTAGTACCCCCCATACAAATGTACCATTCCGCCTACTTTAGAAATCGGGTAATAATATCAATACATAAAACGCGATCGTTCCCAAACTCTATATTTAGTAAAACTATAACAGGATAATGTTTTGGAGAACCAATTTGGAAACCTAGCCACGCCCCTTCTGGTACCTCCCATACAAATGTACCATTCCGCCCACTCTAGAGTTGGAGTAGTAATATCAATACACCCAACATGATCGTGTCCAAATTCTGTATTTGGTAAAGATAAATCACGATGAATTTTTGGGGAATAAAAACTGTAAGTCTAGTCACGCCCCTTCTGGTACCTCCCATGCAAATGTACCACTCCGCCCACTTTAGAAATCGAGTAATAATATCAATATACTAGAATATTTTATGTGTTACTGAGGGTGAGGGTATATGTAAGTCGGTTTTCCCGACTAAAACTTTCTCACTTGCATTTACTTTTCATTAGTATAAAGAACGAAACAGTAACAATAAGGATGTTCTGCACAGTTATATGTCATAAGTTTCCCAAAAATGCATGCAACACATTTTTGGAACAATGTCTTTTTTGAAAATTTAACCTGTAGTAAAAAAGGAGCAAAAACGGGCAAATGGAAGCTTCTACGTTAGGTAAAGGAATAATCAGAGAAACTATTTTGAAAATATGTAAAATATAGTTTGAGATAGTTTTTTTTATTTTCCCTTAAAGTTATAAAATATTGTATATCTTTATATATAAAATTCTACCGTACGTGTGTTGTGACTGAACTCCTCCTAAACGGCTGGACCGATTTGCATAAATTTTTTTGTATGCGTTTGGGTGGCGCCCCGGATGGTTTAGATTTACAATTCGGTCCAATTGGACAAAGGGGCGTGGCACCGCCCATACAACTTGAAAATCAAAAGGGCTGTATCTCATGAACTGTCAGAGGTATGAAGATGAGATTTGGTATATATGTTGTTGAAGCAGTATTAATTTCAGCCAAGGTAGAAGTGGGCGGTGCCACGCCCCCTTTTCAAAAATCGCTCTAACGGCTTTTCTAATAGACCGATTGATACGAAAATTTTACCAAGTGGTACTGTTGACCTGTTGATAGTCCCTGGCTATAATAGGCTGTGATTGGATAAAGGGGCGTGGCACCGCCCATTCAACTTGAAAATCAAAAGGGCTGTAGCTCATGAACTATCAGAGGTATGAAGATGAGATTTGGTATATATGTTGTTGGAGCAGTATTAATTACAACCAGGCTGGAAGTGGGCGGTGCCACGCCCCTTTTCAAAAATCGCTCTAACAGCTTTTCTAATAGACCGATTGATACGAAAATTGTATCAATTGGTACTGTTGACCTGTTGATAGTTCCTGGCTATAATTGGTTGTGATTGGATAAAGGGGTGTGGCACCGCCCATATAACTTGAAAATCAAAAGGGCTATATCTCATGAACTATCAGAGGTATATAGATAAGATTTGTTACAGTATAAATTACTGCAAGGGTGGAAGTGGGCTGTGCCACATCCCAGTTATAACTGCCATAGTAATAGTTTGATCGTCCTCTAAATTCCATATTATATTGCAGTTCGCCTAGAGATAGGTAGAGTTTTTTTTTGTTTTTAAATAAGCAAAAACCGAAAACTTCATATATATTTTTTGAAACCTTCTGCGGAAAACTGTGAAAAATAAGTTATGGCCTTTGAAAGTTGGCAAGCAGAAATTAAGTTTTTTAAAATCCTTGAATTTTTGCCTTTGGCGGAAGTCCAATATGTAGGGCGGGATCTCAAACAGCATCAGAAATATACTATTCTCTTCGTCTTGGTTTCCAAACATCTGAATGGTAGGTCAAAATTGGAGCCGGAGCACATGGGGTCAAAATAAGGGCCTCTTGGATTCTATGATGACCCTCTAAGTGCGGGTGTTGTTTCTTAGTGAAATTTTCGTAGGTTCCGATTTTGGTATACGATTAAATTGATCCGTCCTAATGAACAGGCTATTTGGAACTAAAAAAATAAAAAGTGCCGAGGCGCTGCAAGCGTCAAGCGTTTGGTGACCGAATTATCTTAAAAAATGGTAACACGAGTTCAATGCAAATACAGTATTCGGAAATATTCTTGATTCGTGGGCGAAGAAGACATGGCGAAAGAGGTTTTTATAGCTAAAGGCATAAATCTTCAAACGAAATTTTTATTTGAGGTCATTAGGCGGAGAAGACATGCCAAAAATGTTTTTTACGCCCAAAGAGATAGTTAGTATACAGAAGATACCCGCTACTACAGAAAAAAATAAAAATTGAATTTTGAACTTTAGCAGAATGTCCGATTTGAGAAATAAGTGGTTTTTCGCCCTACATACAGATATGATAGATATGACTTTGCTGATGAACTTTTTACAATCGTCATAGAGCCTACGATATTAAGCATTTAAAACAATAAATCTTAATTGGTTAACTTCCATGTTAAGGATTTACTTGAAATTAGTTACATAAGTTAATAAACTCAACATATTATTGTCGAGCTTAAGTACCATTTTCAAAGTACATACTTTGTAGACCTACAAATGTATTAATTAGCGTTTATATAGCATTTAGGATGGCAAGAAATCTGAAATGTATTACAAGTTGATATGCAATAGCGAAGCATTGCCGGGCCCACTAGTGTAAGTATATAATTGATATATATTACTAATAATAAACATATATTTGTGCACAATTTCAAGACGAGCTCTGTACAATGATATATTACATTTATGAAAATACTAACGATAAACGCTCTAAAGAAGTATTCGAACACTCGCGCTTTTGGTCAGCAACGATTATTTTTCAATTGTATTTAAAACGAATAATAATAATTTTTTATCTATTAATAAAATAAATAATTTGTTTATTCTTGATTATAAATAAATCCCCATTTGCATTGGTCTTAGTATAACAAAATATAATATTAAGGGTTATTAGTAGGGTGATCAATTATTCGGGTTTTTGCGAAAACCGGTTTTCGAATTATTCGAAAAATGGCATTTAAAAAAAACCGGTTGCTTTTTTTGAAATTCACAAAAAACCGGATAATCCGGTTTTCAAAATTATGCCAAATAACAAATTAAAACACAATTTTTGACAAAAAATTTTATTAAAAAATAACAGAAAACAAATCAATTATACCTATAAAAAGTAAACTTTTAGTTTAATTATAATTACAATGCAAAACATAAGTGAGATCAGTTTGTTATTTTAACAAAGACAAACGAAACAAAACAATTCATTTGTAAATAATTGATTATATATAAATATATTTAATTTAATCTTTAGTTTTACCTAAAGTAACATTTAAGAAATAAGATACAATTTAAGTGCTTGGGTGTATACCTATTTTTTTCTTTGGTTTTTATAAAACTTGTCATTGAAAATGCCCTTTCACAAGGCGTTTAATATTGAATATTTTAGAAATGCGTCACTAATTGGGAGTTTACTCGTACTTAAATACGTTTGAACACGTCGTTCTGATATACGTCTTTTGACAATTGCATATAAATATATTGATAATTGGTTTTGAATTGTTGAAAAGTGTTAAAGTAAAAATTTAAAAATACCTTCAGCATCAGCTAAAGTCGAAGAGTTTGCAGAAAGTTTTTGTATAGACATTTCCAAAGGTTTAAGGGTGTCACTAAGCACAGACAAAGTTGCGATATCATTTTCACTCAATGGTGTCAGTCCTAACTCCAATAAAGTATGATTCACACATTTGTGCAATTTTAAAAATTGAGAAACCATATTGGTTATAGATTTCCAGTGGTGCTTAACATCATGGATAAGTTGAAGCTCCTTATTAAATTGGTCTTTTACAAACATTTGTAATTTCATTCACTTTTCAGCCGACTTATTAAACATTGAAGATTTATAAAACTAACAATTAGGTTGTTCTTCCGAAACACTGGAAAAAAAGAAGTACGAGAACACATTTAACACAATTATGAATAAATTTAAATAAAAAATATCGAACGCCAAAAAACCGAGATTCGACAAAAAATAACCGGATTATTCGATATTCGAAAAATAGGGATTTAAAAAAAACCGACGGTTTTTATGAGTGAAAAAAACCGAGTAGCCGGTTTTTGAAAACCGAACTGATCACCCTAGTTATTAGTCATGAATAAAGTCATTTCTATAGAAGTGATATATACATTCAACAGTTAGAAAAATTAATGAGTGTATCGGATAAAGAATTTCTCACAGATTAATTATCTGAAAATACAAAAATTCTTCATCCGGTATAGGTGTGTGCAGGCTTCGCATGAGAGACGCTTGTTCTGACCATCATTTTACGGTATGTCTCAATGTGCCATGTATTACAGATAATAACATCAATCCATATCGCCATATACGTCACTGTCGGAGAAGTTCGTTGATTGTTCTGTTTAAATAAAAACAAGGTTATACGATGCAGTATTTGGATGATTGTTCATTATTGACAAAGTTCTTTATATCTTGCTATTGTTTGTCCAGCACAAAATCAATATCGGTCGATTGCGTATTTACCGGTATTCAAGGTTGTTTCCTAGGCTACTACTCATTTTTTGTTATCTACAATAATAAAATATAGATCATTGACATTATTAAACATAGGCGCAGTAAGTGTAAAATAATAACAAAAATTCTAATCGGTTTGTTACAGTGAAAAAAAAACTATTAAGAAATTTTGTTCATAATCATACTGAGATCATTTCAAAATTAAATGGACACAAGTTTTAGGCTTTGTCCATTGATATATTACCGCTTGTTTGCATACGATGATTTTAGTGTTAACCAAATTCTCGATTAATGATATATTAAATATATTGATACTTATACGCGATTGCAATAAGTTTTAGATTTTGTCAAAGTTTAATGGTGCCATTCGTGATTATTGCAGCTTTCTACGTGATCACCTTGCTAACTAAGTCGAAAAAAATACATGATCTCGCCGAAAGCCTCTTTGGGTATATAAAAAAAAATCATTCGCACCGAAACTGTATCAAGTATCAATAGAACAACACTTGGCTTGGTCACATAATGCAGACTATGCGGTGTATAAAAGACCGATTCCTCGATAGTTGCTGTGATAAAGTTGTGTTTCTTCTTTAGCACTGGTCGTAATATGAATTAACTGTAATCTTCGCACATGTATTCGATTAGACAAATCGTGCATATGAGCTGAATAATGCTCGTTATCAGCTCGTAGATTATCTACTTATTTCTGGGATCAGATATGATAACCCATTTTTATGAAATAATCAGGTAGAACTTTATGTGTCTTAGCCGTCGATAAAGTGTGAATTCGTTTCATATAAATTGAAAGATTATAAAACACAATACATCCATATGAAAAATGTGTGCCTAAAGTTATACATCACTTATTGCAGGCTTAAGATACTATAACAAGTAGTGTAGAGTTGCCAGATGTCGCTATTAAAAATAAAACAACAATAAATATGATGAATTTCATATCAAAACCTATAAAAAAAGGGACATTTTGAACCCGACCCTCTCAGATTTTAATGAAATTTTGCATACAGCTACATTTTACCTACAGAAACACAACCTCATTTTTAGAAATTACATTATTGAAAATATGTGGGCGTGGCAAGGTATCGAAATATTTGAAAAATGACGGTAATGGGTACTTTAAGATGCGATTACTATGGAATGACTTAACCGATTTAAAAGATCTTGGTGCCATTAGAAAGGTATATAAATCAGCTTATATAATTTTATGTAATTTTAAAAACAATGTTTATAAAGGGTGTTTAAATTTTAAGGGCTTATGTTGATTTTGAGTAAAACACAACGGCAGAAAAACTATGAAATAAACTATTTTACTCAAAGATTTTTTTAGTAGAAGCGACTTCCAGGAATGTTTGGTTTGGCGGCGACATAACATACTCCACTTTGTTATGATTAAGGCGGCGTCACATCCTACAATCCATAATTGCTTCTGAAACTCTTTGAGTTGGCTTATATGTCTTAAAGGGATTTGATAGATTTTGAATATCGTAACTAAATCAATAGTGTAAGACACGACAAACAATTATAGTTCTTTGCTAAATAAGATCTTAAGTCCGCCGACACCAGCATATATATAATTTTCGTTGATTATTGCTAAACAAATTCCATTTTGTAGTGCAATTTCATATAATCCGAAATAGTCTTTGAGTTAATTAATAAAGTGCATCTACGCACCTAATGTGGAAATTTCCAACCATGTCAGTGACTTACCTTATCCAAAAGCTGTATCAATGTAACGAGCAATTAGTATAAACAAGAAATTAAGTACAAATTAACTATTTCATTGGACAGCCATATCCGACCAAATTATAATTTGTGTATTTTCCCGGACAAATTTGGCAGGAAATGTTAAACGGCAACACTGTTATCGTATCAATATTATCGTAATATTTTATTTTAGCCCCTAAAATATGCTTTAGTTTTCGTGGTGGTGTCCGGGTGTAAATCAGGGTTGAGCTATATACTATTACTATTTTTTGTATGCCGAATTATTAACATACTCTAGCAACAGACATACAGTTTGACAAACGTAAGATTATACTCTATCGTATAATCTTAAACCTACATCACGGTATAACAATTAGGGGTTATTATTTAACTACCTGAGCATATAAAAGAAACGCTGGAATTGGTTACAGAAAATTGACTTTATTGCTTTCTTCTTAGTTGGCAGCAGCAACAAAAATTCATCCATCACAAGTCACACTTAGAAAAGAATTTCAAGCGCTTCGGTTTTTTACGCTCCGTAGATAGTATGTCACACCATGTTTATATAACAATTCTTTCACCTTGTCCATCCATCAAGTTTTTTGCCAATGACTTTCATACAGCTCATAGTGCATTCGATGACGGTGCTCGCCATAATTGTACATGCATAACAAGGCTCATTTGTCTGTGCCCCAAGTGCTGTCGGCCAGCGACTTGAGGATCTTTTTTTTGCTGTGCTGCTTGTTGCAGATATCTGAGGTGTGGGCCGACGACTTGAACAGAGTACCGAATGTGACACCCAATATCTTAGGATAGTTTATTGTCGGAATTGGCGAGTCATCGACCAACACATTTAATTGTTCTCGCATCTCCGCTGTCCAGGACGTAAAAAGTGTGCCTGAGGATTTGGTGGCAGAGATCGTCAGGTTCCTTGCGGTAAAGAAGGCAGCAAGATCAGTTATCGCAAATGTCATCAGATTTTGAGCCCGACGACATGATGGTACAATCATCAGCAAATGTTGCGATCTTTACACCTTCAGGTGGTTTTGGAATTCCAGAAACGTAGAGGTTAAATAGTGTCGGAGATAGTACACTGCCTTGTAGCTCTCCTTATTTTACTCTACGAGGTTTTGACTTCTGGTTTCTGATTGGCGGTCACACATATAATTGACGACCCAACTTTACAAACTTGGGTCCCCAGGTTTGTTCGACGAATATCATCACGCTCAACTGCGAGTACTGCTGCTTCTTCTGGAAAGTTTGGTCTTATAAGGGGTGTTCGACCAGAAGGGTAAAGCTAGCAGCCGCAGCGTTGATGATGTCTCGGAATTTTTTCTCCGCTATCCTTGGGTCGAGAGGAATTGACAGAACATTGAAGTGGCGATTGGTGTATTCTCTGAATCCTTCCCAGTCTGGCTTCTTCTGTTTGCGGAAGGTACGGTTTTCAGAGATGATGAAAGACGTTTTATCCACTACAACTTTGCAGCCCGCAGGTGTTGGTTAGCTTCGTTTCCTGGACTGCCGTGCCAACTCATGAACAATATAATTTCACTGAGCTGGATCTCTGAAATTGCAAAATTGATGCCTTTTCTGGAGTTGCTACTGCAATTTGTACCGTAAGGTTTTGTGGTAGCTGCGCAGGAGAAAATTGCTGTTCGGGAGATTGCGGTGGTGTCCCTTAAATGGATGCCGACGATGATGCCGACGATAATGACGACGTTGGCAACGACGAGAACTGGCTACGCCGGTTTTTGCAGCAATTAGCTGGGCAAGGCCGGAGCAGTTTCGAAAATTCACCCACTCTAGGCATCTATTACATCTTACGGATTTTGAACGGTGGTTTATCTGGTTTTGGCACACAGAACAGAATCATGGTCCGGCGTTTATTTTAATCGACGAAAAAATGGACGAATACAGGATAAAAACATGTACTGTGAAGTTGGAAGTCCTTGTCTAGCTTCTGTTGCTTTTGGTTATGAGCATTTTAAGCACTATTTAATCACTTGCTCAAAGTCAATATTTGCACAACGCATTACACTCAAGTCCATAACGCTTGAGAAAAACCTTTCATCAATTACTAAGTGATCAATCTGGTTTCTTCTCTTTTGATAAGGGGATATCCAGGTTGCCTTGTGGATATCTTTAAACGGGAATCTGGTTGCCAAAGCCACTAAGAGAGCCTTCGTGTTGAGCTTCAGTAATTTCTTATACCTACTCGCTATTGTGCATTGGCGGTAGCATGCCATATAGGTTGCTCAACATTGTGCCCTTTTACATTTTCTACCATCAAACCGATGTTCAGTGGCTTAACCCCGAGGAACACGTGATCTATCGCATGTTGCGAGGTGCTTGGGGACCTCTTAAGAGAGATTCTTTTTATTCCCCAATGAATTACGATCAGAAAACTCAAATTAGAAAAATCATCCATTCACACCATTTGTATCGCTATTCTCCACAAATATAGGTATAGGCGGATTGAGGAGTTGGAACCATAAATATTTTTGTCGGCCACAAACATACAAGAAAATGTTTTACACTTTCTGGTCATGTTTGTTACTCTAGATATATTAAAAATTATTTAGGTAAGTGCATTTATATGGGGTATATATCAAAATGTGAATCGATATGGTTCACTTTCAGTAGAATTGTTCCTTGACACAACTACATCTTTTGTCACAAATACAAACGTTATATCACGAAAACCCCTTTGCTTACTGCAAACCCTTGTGTCACCACAAATAAAACTTCACAAAACATTTAATTTTGTATTTTATTATTATTAACTTAACGTCTTAACTTTCATTTGCCAAAATACTTTCTGTTAAAAAAATAATAGCGTAATTATAAACTTATATAATATAACTAAATGTAAGCCGTATATATTTAGAATATTTATGATGGTACAATAATAATAATATGTAGTACATTTATAACAATTTATAATTAAGTACAAATATAATTCGAATTTGTTGTATAGTTAGTTGAATATGTTATTGCCATTTCACATTATTGCTATCGGGGTTTTTTTATTTATCATAATCACAATTTTTCTCCCTATATAAAGTAATTGTTCCTGAGCAATAGTCAGTTAAACACCTGACCATGTGAGGGACTTCTGTGGCCTGTGCCTCGAAAGCCATTGGACAATGTGTGGGACTGACTATCCAATGATGTCAACTTAGTACTTGGGTATTTACACAATTAGAAACAATTTAAATTTTTTTAATAATGAATGAATGCATATCCAAAGGAAATACTTGTAAATTTATGCTAATAACTAGATGTTGCAGGAAATCATCTGAAGCTTAACTACAATTATTAGTTTCTCTACGAAGCACTAATAGAGTTTATTTCCATTGCAGCACAACGGCAACAATGGCAACGAAAAATGCAGCAACTGATATATTGAGTGTTGTGCTGGCATTACATTGGTTCGAAGTGCAAGGATAACATTTGCTGACTTGAACCAATGGATGTTGTTCTTTGTACTGGCCGCAGACGGACTCCATGGTTTTGACACGTGAGCAGCCACGATTGGTAGACATTGAGCCGTTAACTGTAAGAGAAAAATAGAGTTGAAGTTAATTGTGCTTAAATGAATAGAATTTATTTTTAAAAGGATTTAACTAAAATGAGATTTACTGATTACTAGCTGAGTACTGTACTGTAGTAATTTTACAGTACGTAATGTAATAATTTTGGGCGTTGGGAGTGTATTGTAAGCTTCTGATCGGTTTAACTTGCCACACTCAGAGTGATCCTTGCCAATTGCACTTCAAGTCTACTCACAGAGCTCCGTATTCGTGGTACTACTGCGAACAGAGTACCTCCCCGTGGCCTTTGACACCCGTCAGAGCATGGCTTACTGTAAGGGTCGAAAAATAAAACCCAGGCACGTCGGGTCTGTGTGAGCTGTACCCTGGTCAACGTCTGATCCAGAATGGGCGGCTGTAATCAAATCCTGACAGGAGGAGAAAACTGCGACATGGTTTGCTGGGCTTGCAAACTGCCACCGACATTTGAACTAGTGCAATGTAATGTTGACGACCACCGCACACGAATTAAGGACCATGAGTAGGGGATATGCACCTGGAATGTTAGAACACTGTATAGACCAAGTGCCTCAATCCAACAGGCGGAAGTCCCCTGGGAATACATGGCTGACATAACCGCTTTACAGGAAATCCGTTAGACCGGACACGAGTGCTCGCGCATGCAGACGTGCGACTTTTACTATAGTGGCCATTCGGACAAGCACGAGTTTGGATGTGGATTTGTGGTTGGCAAGAGACTGCGGCACCTAGTCTCTAGGTTCAACCCGGCGTGCGAACTTATAGCCACCATAAGAGTCAAAACGTAGTTTTTCCACATAACACTTATATGTGCCCATGCTCCGACAGAAGAAAAAAGCGATAAGGACAAACCTAGAAAATGTATATGACCGTAGCCCCAGCCATGACATCAATATTGTACTACCGCATTTGAGCCTACCATCCGAAAATTCAGTGTGCACACCGAATCGTCGAACAATGGCATCAGACTGATTGATTTCTCTGCGGCAAGAAATATGGTAGTTAGCAGCACTAGATTTGACCATAAAAATATTCATAAGACAACATGGTTATCTCCAGATCAATTGACGAGGAATCAGATAGATCACGTGGTAGTCGATGAAAGGCACGCACCGAGTGTTCTGGACATACGGGGGTACGAACATTGACTCCGATCTCTACCTTACCACAATTAAGGTACGCACAAGGCTAAGCATGGCGAAAAACGTACATAACCAGACACAACGACATATGTCGCCGACTCCATAGAACGGACTGCGAGAAGCGTAATTGGGTACTCAAAGCCGTCTGAAGAAGATGCCTGGTACGATGATGAATGTAGAAATGGCACTAGAGAGACGGATGCTGCATTCAGGGCGAAACTGCAGCCAATGGCAACGCGATTTGCTCCGAAGTAGAGGTGAAGCCTAAAAATTCTACCAGAGAGTTAAGGCGAGAATGCGTGGAACAGGTTTGCCATCGTAGTGAGGGTTCAGATCGTAGTGAATGTAAGAACTACCATGGAATAAGCCTATTACCAATTGAGTACAAGGTCCTTTCGAGCACATTGTGTGAACATCTAAAGCCAATTATAGAAAAACTAATTGGACCATATCAGTGCGACTTAAGGCCTGGTAAATCATCAATGGATCAAATATTCACTTTACGACAAATCCTGGAAAAAACTCAAATCGACACCTACCACCTCATTGTCGACAACAAAGCTGCCTTCGACTCTCCGATAAGGAATAGGCTGTATGAGGACGTGTCTGAGTTTGGTATTTCTGCAAAGCTGATTCGTCTTTGGAGATGTACCTTGGAAAATTCCAAATCCTCTATTAAGATTGGTAAGGATCACTTTAAGCCATTCAACACAGAAAGAGTTCTCAGGCAGGGCGATAGCTTGTCCTGTACACTATATAATATAGTTATGGTGAAGGCGATGAGAAAGACTGGTGTCAACATGTCTGGCACCATATTACACAAGAGTCACATGCCACAAGCCTATGCCGATGATATAGACTTCATTGCCCGAAATTTGCGGGATGTTACTGCAATTTTCTCATCACTAGAAAAGGAGTCAGCAAAAATGGGTTTAGCGGTCAACGAGGACAAAACAAAATTAATGAGTTCGACTAACAAAGAGTCCTCTCGATGAGGACGCGCCGTCAGCTTTGAAAATTATTGTTTTGAGGTAGTAGATGAGTTTACATACTTCGGATCTGTCAACAATGTCAGCCAAGAATATAAGCGGAGAATAGTGCTCGTCAATAGATGTTTTTGCGGAATTCGGAAGCACTTTAGTAACACCACCTTATCTCGCGATACTAAGAAACAGCTGTACCAGGTGTTAATTTTACCCGTTCTGTCGAATCGTGGGTGCTTACGACAACGGACATACAAAACCTGGGAGTATTCGAGAGAAAATTACTCCTATCTTTGTCGACGGTGAGTTTCGCCATCGGAAGAACCATGACCTGTATGAGCTTTAACACGACATCGACGTAGATAAAAGAGTCAGAATCCAACGACTTCGATGGCTGGGACATGTTGCCACAATGGATGTAAATGCTCCAGCCAGAAAGATGTTTGAAGGCGAACCTGAAGGACGACTCGGAGCAGGAAGACCCAAACTTCGTTGGAAGGACCCAGTGGTAGGCGACGTGCGATCATCTGGTAGGACTAACTGGAGAACGCACGCAGAAGACCGAATCGTGTGGAATTCTTTAATACTTCAGGCCTCTAATTTATGAACCACGTTCGTAAGTTGTAATGGGCCACTTAAGTAAGTAAGTAAGTTCTTTATAATACGTACACTGATCTGAAATGAATCCAAACTTAAAACAAAAGGAATCGCGCTTTATTCCTCCAGAGGAATAGGCGAGGCCACTCCTACTTATCTTATCCCGCCCATTTTGTTAACTGATTCTGCCTATTGCTGTTAAATGTATCCACACCATTTTCACATTGCCCTGGTTAATGGAACGCCAGATATTACTTGTGTGTTTATGAGGTCGTATGGATGGGGTTATACTCCTTGATCTGATCCCACCCTTTTTTTCTACAAAATGTACATATAATCTGTATTCTCAAGCGAATCCATACCAAATTTTAAGAAGATAGTAGAATAGTCTTCCAGCTATTACACAATTAAAAAATGTGGTCCTATGGCTACGATAATTTTCCTTGTAACATTTTCCCTCAAGGTAAAAATGAGCTTCATCGGAAGATATGATATGAGCTGATTGAGCAAAGAAAAAACGCATCCGACGGTCCTGAGTTTCTGTTTCAGGTCTCAGTTCCCTTCAAAAGCCTTTATACAAAAATTCTGGGCATAAATTTTCAAATCTGCCATTAACAAGTGCGAGTTGAACTATTTAGAATATGTTCCTAATCGCTCCTCTAATCCTTTTACTTACCACTGGCTAAAACTTTGTAACAATGATAGGTGTACTCCGCTACATCACGCCTTTGACGAACCCTAAATTCAGTTGAAGCCACATAGGGTTTGATGCTGGAGGAGCGTTCGCTGTCGGTACCATTGACAGACAAAACGACTTTGTCAGTGATGGGACCCGCCGCACCAGGATTTGGTGGCGTTGGCAAAGAGCTAGGAGGATTAGCCGTAGAAGGAGTAGGCGGTTGTGGTTCAGTAGAAGGAGAAGGGGCTTCTGTAGTTTTCGTTGTAGTATCGGTTACTTTTGTCACTGAATCTGTTGTTGTTGTTGTTGTTGTATCCACTGGAGGTGTGGATTGTGTTGTGACCTGTTCAGTTGTTATAGTCGACGCAGGATCTAGCGTGGTATTTGAGGTCATTGTGCTGCCAGTGGTGGGTAATGTGGTCTCTTCAGGAGTTGTTGTTGTCTCTGCATCTGTTGTAGTTATGGGTGAAGTTGTGCTTTCGGTTGTGCTGGTGGTGGAAGTGTTCTGTGTTGTAGTGGTGGTCTCAGTGGTGGTTGTGGTAGGCTCAGCTGTATTTGTACTAATCGAGCTGGTTTCTGTAGACATATCCGGTGTGACCGTTGGCATATCCGTTGTTGTTGTCTGTGTAGATGGCTCGGTCGAGCCACCATTGTTAAAGAAATCCTCATTACAGTCCAGCAGGGGAATGTTGCCACTCATTTCGCCACAGTTTTCGCATACATAACATTTCAGTTGAGCTTGACTAGCTGCAAAGGGAAACAAAAACAAAAAAGAAGATGGTATTAGTTTTTGCAAATGAACACATGAACAAATTAAAAACATTTGGAAATTTAATATAAATATATTCATATACGTATATTTAAAATATATCTAATGCAATGACAAACTTGTTATACTCTTTGCTTTTTCTCCACCAAAAATTTCCAAAAAAGTGCAGTGATATCATAACCAGGGCATTTTTTGAAATATTTGTTCTAATCCATTCTTCTATAATTTGAATACCTATAATTAACCACGCGCAAAATCAAAGAAATTCCTTAATTTATAAAAGCATTAAAAACGAATCACATTATTGAAAGTGACATTTGCCCGCCTCATTGCACCCTTAGTAATACCTCGTGGTTGGTTTTACGTTAATTTCAGTTAAGATAATTATTAACTGTCAAAATATTTTTAATTTATTGCAGCTCCGCATTGTAATTCACATTTCGGTGTATAATGGTTTTTTGTTTTCAAATACAAAGAGATTCTATATCAAGTGTTGTTGAGAAACTTTATAAAGAGAGCTACAGTAATACACTCGTACCTGTGTAATGGGGGGAAAATCCCACACAAATGTAAATGAATAATAATTTAATACAAAAAAAAACAGTTAAGAATTTATGAAATTGATTAAGATATATGAATATTTAAATAATTTAATGTGACTTGAAAATGTTGATTTTTTTTGTTTCTCTCTCTCTTAATATTAATTATTATCATTAGAATAAAGTACATGTGCCAATCCTCCAGATCATGAAATTCAGCGACTTGTGTAGGTAGTAGAGTGACACGTTTGCCACCTATAAATAAGTGATTATAACTGGTAATATTATTTACAATTCTTAATGGAAAATTTTGTTTTTCCTAAGGTAATCCCAGAGTTTAATATACTGTAAGTAAAAACTGCATCGTTCATAATTTAAAAGTCTTCCACGATTAGCATTGCAGTGCCATCAAGCTATCTAATTTGTCCGTACATTGTCGTGATTTAGACACGGCATTGTTACATAATATAAATAATAGTCTAACGGGATCACATGCGTCCAGAAAAAATACATAAAACTTATTTTTACTTTACACCCCATATATGAGGTTTGGGATAGCCTCTCACGTGTCCCTTCAAGAATGGCAAATCTACCGAAACTGCTTTACATTCGATAACATTGCTCTGCAAAAGATCGTTATGTACATTGACCTTCTGAATCCATTTTGCCCCATCACGTACCGTTTGCTCAGGACATCCCCTCACCCACATTTTCTTTAATTTACTTGAATGATAGAAAAAAGTAAAGTATTCCGTCTGACATTTACACAGGAATGTTATTGGCCGTATGATCGGTACGCGTTTGCTTACAAAGTAAGGGAAGCTGCCTGTAAGTGTTATTTCGGTTGCAATTACACGCTTGATAACACGCTTGATTACAAAGTAAGTGACGATGTCAGTAGGTGTCATTTCAATAACACTTTTAATCGGACGATGATTTTTACATTACACACCATGACATTCTAAGTACTTTGATCCTCGCGTGCAAAGCCATACTGATGTCATGGATAACTAAATAGGTACTTCGTTTCAAATTCCGCTGGGCGCTTATAACGTAATTACAACTGAAAAGGCACTTACTGACATCGTCGCTTGCTTTGCAAGCGAGAGCGTAGTGGTGTTATGCTGGCTTATATTCCTGCTTAAATTTAGCATAGGAGTGTCATAGACCTGCTGGCATCTTCACTTACTTCGTAATCAAGCTCGCTCAAAACTCCGCTAATAACGTAATTGCAACTGATATGGCACTAAATGACATCGTCGCTTACTTTGCACACGAGATCGCACATATTAAACGGCCTATGGCACTCCTATGCTAAATTTAAGGAGGACCAGTAAGTAAGATTCTGTCGGGCAACCCGACTTACATATACCCTTATCCCCAATAAAACATAAAATTTTCTATTATATTGACATTATTACTCGATCGAGTGATACTTTTATATGGGAGGTACCAGAAGGGGCACGGCTAGACCCAGTTTTTTTTCTCCAAAACTTTATCCTTAACAACACAAAATACAGAATATGAGCATGATCGTGTCGAATGTATTGATATTATTACTCCATATCTAAAGTTGACGTAGTGATACATTTGCATAGGAGGTACCAAAAGGGGCGTGGATAGATTTCTAGACTTTTTCTCAAAAACTTTATCCTGCTTGAGCTTTACTTAATACAGAATTTGGGCACGATTGCGTTAGGTCTATTTGCAATCTTAATCGATTTTTAAAGTGGGCGGTACCACATGGGTATGGGAGGTACCAGATGGGACGTGGCTAGACTTTCTAGTTTTTTTCTCCAAAACTGCAAAACTGACTTTCTAGTTTTTTTTCTCCAAAACTGCATCCTGCTACTGCTTTACTAAGTAAAGAATTTGGGTACGATCGCGTTGTATTTATTGATATTATCACTGCATCTCTTAGGTGGACGGAAAGGTACAATTGTATGAGAGGTACCAGAAGGGGCGTGGCTAGACTTTTTTTTCCAAACTTTTATCCAGTTATATCTTTACTAAATACAGAATTTGACTACGATCCCGTTGGGTGTATTGATATTATTACTCGATTTCTAAAGTGGCCGGATTGATGTATTTGTATAGGAGGTTCCAAAAGGGTCCGGGGCCATGTATCCCATTTGCAATACCGTAAGTATCTTAAAAAACATTATTCCTCATTACACCTCATGAATGAGGTATGGGATAGCTTTCGCGTTGTTGTGAATTAACACGATTTTAATTTTAGATTCACAACTAAAGGCACCTTCTTGTTTATCGACAAATGCGAACTTCACTGTTTGAGAAGCTCCTACTAGACATGCCAAATAACTCGACATTTATACTACGAAGTTGCTGTCAACAGCATTAGAGGGGAGCCGACAATGAAAGAAAATGTTTCTTTAAAGATGACTGGAGTCAGGTGTTGAACCTGTAATCTCCCGCATGGTTGAGTTCGAATCACTATGTCACGGCCGGTGGCATAAGTAGATTTGGGAAAATATTAACTGGTGCGTGTTTCGAAAGTTAATGTGTGCCAGCCGGACAGACAGACAGACGGACATGGCTCAAACGACTTAAAAAGTCATGAATCGAATTTTGTGCAAAAAAACATAGGGTCTGAAGTGGCTCCTTCTATGTGTTACACTTTTGGGTCGTATCAAATGATATATACCCTCCTAGCCGTAGGGTGAGGGTATACAGATAAGTGAGAGAATCATTACTGATTGCTACTATATATAGCTGACACCAAATGTGTACACAAACATTGACGTGGTGAGGCGCATTAAGGTGCAGCGGTTGCATTGACTAGGTCATGTTGTAAGCATGGACGTAACATAAAACGTGACAAATTGTCCTATACGATACTTACTAACTTCAAATCGATGTTAAATTATTATGGCATGTAACTTGACAAAACGAATGATGCAGAACTTCTTATTTTTGGGGCAACTTTCATGTGCAGTTCTCAGAATTGAATCCCAAATTAATGAGCTGAAAAATGTTTTTATGTACATAATAGATATACAACAAAACATGTATAATCATACACAATATCTCCTACGGAGACGTGATGTCGCAAGTTTCTTAGATATGAGAAATGACTTGCGACTGTTTTACTCATTTATGCAATGACACATACAACAAAAGATCTTATATGCACGCTTTTTATTAACTAATAAGAAAACAATATTCCCTTCTAAGTCATTTTCAAATCAATTTAAATATTGACATGTTTTCCGTCTAGAATCTTGAAAACTCTTTTTTATACATTATTCTGCATTCACACTATGACAACTGTCGAGTATACGCGTTGTTGTGTCTGCACTTTATTATGCCATAGACAAATCTCGTAGGTTGGATCGGTGTCTTATTCCCATGTTGTTGGCATAAGCACCGTGTAGCTTTGCCATCATTCTATGTGTCAAATTAAAGTTTTTTTACTGCGCCAACGCAAAACTATTCTTATACCAGTTGCCATATAAATTATAAAAAAAATATTAAAATAAATTATATTTATACAAATAATTTACAACGCAACTGTATGTAGTTAAGGAGGTGGGGTAACGAAATACACGAGAACAACAACAACAACAAGAGAACCGGTAAAGAAATAATATATATTGTTTTTGTTGCTATTAATTATAATTTATAATGAAGTGCAATTTCTTGCACACAATTTCAACTGACTTGGCATTTCAATTTTCTTTGTTTGTTTTGTGAAATTTAAATTCAAGTTTGTAACTTTTGTACGGAGGGTGTATGATAACGACTTAGCAAATGGCAGGCATGGTGTTGCTGTTGCAATAATACTTCTATCTTTGAATGTAGTAGGGTCCGGGATAAGAAGTGTTTTAATGATTTTCTTAGTCTATAAAAAAACATAATTTCCCTTTACACCCCAAGAATGAGGTATGGGTTAGCTTCTCGCGTTGTTGTGAATTAACACGCTTTAGATTTTAGATTCACAACTAACGGCACCTACTTGTTTATCGACGAATGCGAACGTCACTGTTTGAGAAGCTCTTACTAGACATGCCGATTGACTCGACACTGATACTGCGAAGTTGCTTTTGACAACATTCGATGGTAACGACAATGAAAGAAAAATGTAGATGAATCGAAACACGGATCTTCCGCATGGTATTCGCGTGTTCTAACCACTATGCCACGTCCGGTTCCAGTTATTTGATACATGCCACCTATATATCATGCGACCCTCAAACTTGTGATGAGTTAGAATTAATTTTTCTCTCATCGATATTTTCGTAACTACGTATGATGATAATCTGCAATATGCAAATGGAATATGAAATATGTTTCTATTGACGTTTCTAATTAACTGAACATTTAAGCTGCGACACTCACGTTTAGAACGGAATTAATTACTGTTTAACTTTATCATTTGTATTCCGAAAAATTTTTTGCATAGACCAACGCTATTGCTTTACGACAAAGATCAACTACACAGTACAACATATGATTTTGGGACTCAATTCTGACAACTGCACGTGAAAGTGGCCCCAAAAGAAGAAGTTCAGCATCATTCGTTTTGTCAAGTTACATGCCATAATAATTTAATATCGATTTGAAGTTAGTAAGTGCCGTATAGGGGAATTTGTCACGTTTTAGGTTCTTTGTTATATGGCGGCGTATGATTATCATTAGTAATATTCCACGTAAATCATACGCCACGGAGTACAACAGTTTTATTGTAACTGCTACAAAATAAACCCAGTTCAAAATGATTTGATGAATGGAAGAGGTAAACTGTTGCTTATGAAGGGAAACGTTATATGAACAGATTAAAAGGAATTGTAATTCTTAATTTTTTTTAATTTGCTTCAGCTAAATCGGAATATTGGTTCGTGAGTTATGTCAAAGAAAAAAGCTTAAAACGTGACAAATTCCCCTATACGAGACTTACTGACTTCAAATCGATAGTAAATTATTATGGCATGTAATTTGACAAAACGACTGATGCAGAACTGCTTCTTTTTGGGGCTACTTTCAGTGGCAGTTCTCAGAAATGTGTCCCAAAATCATATGTTGTACTGTGTAATTGATCTTTGTCGTAAAACTAGCATTGGTCAGAATTGAGTCCCAAATTAATGAGCTGAAAAATGTTGTACTGTGTTATGCTGATTCTTCAAATGAGAAGGTGGATTTTCAAATTGACTTTAGAATATCTCTAGATATCATGTTGCCAGTTCGTCGAGTTGCCTATCTTAAAAATGCTTAAAGTTTTCACTTCAAAAGTAACATTTATTTAATACTCTTTGCACTAATCAAACCACCTCCGTTAGTGAATTTTGGTTTTCTATCGCAAACGCATAACACATTAACACCAACCAACCCACTGTGCAATTTCACACCAACTCACTAATTTCGCTGTATACAACTTTGGTACCATTACCCGCCACTGTCGTCCATTCAAGGTCATCGAAATTTCATCATCATCGTGATCATATGTCACATTTGGATTTCAGCAATCATGACGGTTTCACATTATTATTACTCTTCTTCTTCACTTCCCTAACTTCTTCGTAGCGTTTGGTTTTCCACAGACCCCCACTCGCGTGGAGAACGTGTTCAGCCATAGTTGTTGTTTGAGTTGTTGTTTTTATAATGTTTACTCTGCTTACCAAGAATATGAAATAGAAATGTTGAGATCAGCATGAAAAAAAAGTACTTTAGCGTCGCTCGTTGCAAAGTGTTAATTTACAACAAAAGGTTAATAAATCTATACTATATGTGTTTGTTTAATGTAGACCCTGCTCTGATACATTTAGTACAAACATGTTAATTGCATATGAAAATAATGTATAAAGAGTAATTGAATTGATCGTGTTTGCCAACTTTATTTATAAGACAAACAACATACGAATGGAAGCAACTGAAGCCAGAAAATACTATTAAGGTATTGTTATGACAAAAAAAAAAACGTTTTATATAATACCCATAATTTCAAATTAGATAAGATTTTTTTTGGAATTTATGTACATATCTCAATCTGTTGTTTACTTATTTGTATGTTTTTAGTTTCCTTTCGGGTTCGTTGCCACCCCCGCAACTTAAATTTGCTAAGCAAATTTATTCAAATGCCAATATAATCTACACACACAATACTTGCAAACTTTATAATTCTCTTTCTATTCGTACAACTTCCGTTTCCTACGCTTTTGATGTATAAGTCAGTGGCACATTTATATTTCTACTTTCATTCCTTTTACATTTTCTGTGGTTCTGTGGTTTAATGAATTTGGTTTCTAAAATAAATTTAATTTGTAAATTCATTGAATTATTGTTGAACAATATAAGTGATTAGACACATTGTATTGTAATTAGAGTAAAAGTTTTAGTTATGCCATAGACCGGATCTAAGTAAACTTGTAGTAATTTATGCAATTGCAATTGCGGTTTCTATTATATTAGCATTATAATTATTTGTTACAAAATGAAAACGTTTGAGGTGGCAAATTAAACTATGAGGGCGAAGAAAAAGTAAAATTCCTTTCCTTTCCTAAAAACAAACCAGTAAGAAAGTTTCAGTCGGGCAACTCGACTTACTTATACCATCTTAAAAAAAAACTTAATTTCCCTTTGCACCCCAAGAATGAGGTATGGGATAGCTTCTCGCGTTGTTCTGAATTAACACGCTTTCTATTATTAGATTCACAACTAACGGCACCTACTTGTTTATCGACGAATGCGAACGTCACTGTTTGAGAATCTTCTACTAGACATTCCGATTGACTCGACACTTATACTGCGAAGTTGCTGTCGACAACATCGAGGGGGCTGGCAATGAAAGACACTTTTTTTTCGATGACTGAAGCCAGGAGTTGAACCTGAGATCTCCCGCATGGTAGTCGCGTGTTCTAACCATCATGCTACCCCCGGTCTATTATATTGGACTTTCAGGACTTTTTAAGACGATTGAGCTATGTCCGTCTCTCTGGCTGGTCAGCAGGATAACTCGAGTAAACCTTAACGGATCGGTATGAAAATTTACCAGTATTAATATTTTTCAAAACGAACTTATGGAATTGTAAATGGACAAAATAGCCCCACCCCTTCTCATACATCCCATACAAAATTACCTATTTTTGTATAATTTATATTTCTTTCATAACTTCCAAACGGACGATCGTAGGATATTTAAATTTGGTCAGTGCATTTATCTTGCAAAAGTAGACAAACCCTAAGAAAACCTAATCCTTTGCCATACCCCTTCTGGTACCTCCCATACAAATGACCTAATTGACCATTATAGTTTTACATACATATCTTTTTTGTAAGTAAACTTAATTTACTCAAATTTTGAGTATGATGTTCGCTTATGAAAATAGGACTCAGGAATGAATATGGACTATATCGGTTTACGCCTTCTGGTACCTCCCATACAAAATTACCTATTTGTGGAAAAATAATATTTCTCCTATAACATCCAAACGGACTCTTGGGGGGTAATGAAAATTGGTCGATTAATTTATGTTATTATAGGAGGCTAAACTCCAGAAAACCTAACTATTTGACACACCCCTTCTAGTACCTCCCATACAAATGACCGAACTCACCCCCTTAGTCTTACAAACATATCTTTTTTCTAAGTACACTGAATTCAGTCAAATTATGAGTAATTTGTACGCTTATGAAAATATGAATCATTAGTTAATATGGACTTTTTCTGTTCACGCCTTCTGGTACCTCCCATACAAAATTACCTATTTTTGGAACTTTAATATTTCTCCCATAACTTCCAAACCGGCACCTGGGTGACAATCAGATTTGCTCAGTTAATTTATCTTGTAATAGAAGGCATAACCTCAAAAAACCTAACTATTTGACACACCCTTCTGGTACCTCCCATACAAATGACCGAATTTACCCTCATAGTGTTACATACATATCTTTTTTACAAGTACACTGAATTCAGTCAGAATTTGCGTAAGTTGTACGCTCATGAAAATTTGACTCTTTGATAAATATGGACTTGATCGGTTGACCCCTTCTAGTACCTCCCATACAAATTGACCTATTTTTAGAAATTGAACGTTAATTTACATAAAAAACTTCGGACACTTTGAGCTGCCCCTAACGGTACCTCGTAAACAAATAAGTCTGACTTTTACGGTTTTGCTACATGTCTTTAGACCATTGGTATTATAACCGTTTACGCTCCAAAGCATGCATATACCTAATAATACATAAGTAATTTAATTACAAATCGGTTAATTTTAATTACACAAGACTTAAACAATATCTTATAGTGGGTGATGGTATTTATCAGTCAGTTTATCTGACTGAAATTTCTGTACTGGTTTCTCTATAACTTTGTCCTAATTTTGCCATACTAAATACAGAATTTGATCACGATCGAGTCAAGTATATTATTACTCCATCTCTAAAGAGGGCAGAGTGGTACTTTTGTATAAGAGAAACCGGAAGGGGCGTGTCTAAACTTCCTAATTTGTTCTACAAACGTTATCCTGCTAGAGGTTTACAAAATACAGAATTTGGCACGATCGCGTTAGTTCTATTAATAATATTAATCGTTTTCTAAAGTGGGCGGTTCAGATGGGTATGGGAGGTACCAGATGGGGCGTGGCTAGACCTCAAGTTTTTTCTCCAAACTTTATCCTGTTATAACTTTTCAAAATACAGAATATGGACAAGATCGCTTTGGGTGTAATGATAGTATTATTCGATTTCTAAAGTAGGCGAAAATTTACATTTGTATGGGAGGTACCAGAAGGGGAGTGGCCATGTAGCCCATTTTAAATACCGTAAGTAGTTTTGGGGTAATATTAACTTGGGCAAAGTTTCAAAACATTTGGTTTCGTCATTCGAAAGTAATCGTGCGTACCAGACGGACATGGCTCAAACGACTTACAAATTTGGTCCAAAGAAACTTTGGTTCTAAAGTGACTCCTTCTATGTGTTACACTTTTGGGTCATATAAAATGAGGAGGGTAGGAGGGTAACCCGTAGGGTGAGGGTACAAAAAGTTCCTTCTATAAGTGACATGGAATATTTATAAATAAGGGTGCCACCCCTACCATTCCGTTCCTACCCCTAAGATCGGCCAATTACACACATTAGTTGAGTCCAGGAGAGTTTTACATGAGTCTTGCCGTGAAGGCCTTGCACACGATGTGCTAAACACACTGGGCTTTTAACATCGCGATTGCAAGCGCCCCCAAGGAAAGTCTAAGCAAGCTTGAGCTATCTAGAAAAGGAAGTCGACAACTTTGGGAGCAAGCTACCGCAATTGTCGGATCGTACTTCTTTAAAGAAGACAATACATCGGGTATGATGCTATGGTACAAAGAGTGGCCTATCTTACTACCTCTGCTAATCTATGGGTCTGTAGCACCCCGGGTTGTATTACAACTCCACAATTTTGAGAGCAGGCTACCGCAATTGTCGGATCTTTTTCTATCCAGAAGGTAAAAAATCAAGCATGACAGTATGGTGTGCCTATGTTACCACCTCTGCTACGCTATGGGTTTGCAGCACTCGGTTGCAGTGCAACTTTAAATTCGACTCTATTTCGGTATCAACCACAAGCCGTGTCATGCTCCCACTAGGGGAGCAAGTCGGCTCCACGAAAAGCCCCCCAATGAAATAACGCCCAAACGAGAAATGAAATATTCCCCAAATTTTTTTCATACACTTTTGGGTGTTATTTCATATGAAACAACTCCCAATTTTTTTGGGCCGTTTTTCATTTTTCTTTGGGAATTATTTCATTCCTCATTTGGGGTTTTCAAATTATGAAATAATCTCCAATGAAATAACACCCAACCAATTTTTTAAATTTGGAGATTGTTTCATATCGTGAATAATTTGGGTGTTATTTCATTTTTTATTCGGGGGTTATTTCATTTTTAAAGCTGTTGGTTTTTAGGGGTTATAATTATATAATTATATTAAAATAGGCCTTTTACAAGAAAACTTTTAGTCCATTTGTATTTATATTGACGGATAGAAAATCAACAAAATGCAAAGTTTGATTAGAACACACTAAGAATGGAATTTTTTTTTAAATTTGTAAGAGTTCTTCAAAAGGAAGAATTCAATAAAAACAAAGAGTTTGATTTGCTTTTGAAGACTGGAGGTGGTTGTGTAAAGGCCAAACGTAAAAGGCAAATTGTCTTCCGAACTGCAAAAATAGCAGGGCTACAACGATCTACGATCCACACGATTCATTTCAATAATTTTGCGACTTTGCTGTTGGTCCATATTGACTTCATGAAATCCTTGGTGAAACTGACTCTTTTATGAATTTTGGGCATAATTTCATTTTTGTTGCTGATGGGGTTTATTTCATTGGGGGTTATTTCATTTTCATCATTGGGTGTTATTTCATATGAAATAACTCCCAAATATTGGGGGTTGTTTCGTTTTCGCTTTGGGGTTTATTTCATTTATTTTTGGATGTTATTTCATTCACTGTTTTTGGGCGTTATTTCCTATTTTTTGGGGTTTATTTCATTGGGCGTTATTTCCTGGGCGTTATTTCATTGGGGGGCTTTTCGTGGAGCCGAGCAAGTCCCGTGGCTGCTGAACCCCATGCTACTGCCAACACTCACCAGAAGGTGCTGCGCAATAAAGCTGCTACCAATTTGTGATTTAATGCAGTACCAATGCTTCGACATCAATACATTAAGCAGCACGAAGTTGAAATTGGAAGTAGTTGGACTACAAGTCAGTCTGGCAAGCAAACTGCACTGATCTAGCCAACGCTACTGAAATAGAGAGCAACTCACTGACGTTCCACACATTTCCTACTCTAGTTATCGCTAATCCCTGGAGATCCCATATATCATCATATAACGAACAATCACATAATACGTGCAACCAGCCTTCAGAAGATGCTTCACAGGTGCACTGAGAGCAATCGGACAGGACTCTTTAAAGCCAGAAGGTATTGAGTATACCCTACGAGTAGGAGGGTATACATCGTTTTATACGACCCAAAGCGTAACACATAGAAGGAGTCATTTTAGAAGTTAGGTTTCATTGAACCAAATTCGATTCACGTTGTTCCAGCCATGTCTGTCTGTCTGTCTGTCCGGCTGGTACGGACGATAACTTTCGCAACCAATTGTTTTGAAACTTTGTATTCGTAAATATTTGCAAATGGGCTTCATGGCCACGCCCCTTCTGGTACTTCCGCCCACTTTAGAAATCGAATAATAATATCAAAACACCCAACGCGATCACTTGGTAAATTCTAAATGTCTAAATTCTGTATTTTGTTAAGCTATAACAGGATAAAGTTTTTAAGAAAAAATTGGGAAGTCTAGCCACACCCCTTCTGGTACCTTTGTATACCACGACGCTCACTTTAGAAATCACAAGTTTTATATTTAGTAAAGCTATAAAAAGATAAAGTTTTGAGGTAAAACTAGAAGTCTAGCCACGCCCCTCCTGATACCTCCCATACAAATAATATCAATTCAATCTCAACTTATCAGTGCGTTCACCTGACTGGAGTTTCTGTACTGGTTATATAAACATTTCGCTGCTTTGTTTTGTTGGTCTAAAACAGTGATAGACATCCCATAGCCATACCAGGCCGACAATAATATCTATCGTCACACAGATACGATCAGCAATTCACACCTATTCGAAAGTTGTATTTGATTGAAAACATTTAGTCTCTGCTTGAGTGTTATAAAACAATGCTATGCAAGCGTGTGTGTTGTTTCTTTCATAACACTCAAGCAGAGAGGTCGATCCACTGATTTAAATCAAGCAAGTTGTGAATGACTCCATGGCACTAAATTCCTATGGCTGCTTTAGCATTTCGATACACCTAAGCCCCACCACGCCATGACTGCTTTAATCTGTATATGGCCGTGTTCGCAGTCTTTCACATTACATTTGTACACACAAATTTGAAAAAATTGGTTTGAAAATAGTTAAATGCTAATGTTTTATGCATGGAAATTATAAAGCTTAACAGTGTGCTCATTTCCTTCAAAGAAATTTTTTTTCCAGGTTCTATGGTTTTCATGGTATAAACAGTTAAAGACGGTCTTTCACATTACAAATTTTAGAAGTCACTTTTGAGGTAGACAGATACTTTCTAAAAGTTCTGCTCTTATAGACAACGGGTTATCCCCGTACTTTTGGAGATAAAAGTTGAATAATGAAGAAAGGAAATTGCATTCAAACGGTTTAAATATGTTGCTTAGAAACCTCAGTAGGACTAAAAATATCAAGTCTTTCACATTACAACGAAAGTCTTTCACATTACATCGTACAAATTTTTGCATTTAAAAACGACTTTTAGTGCTTATAAATGCTTCTTAAAGACATTTTTTTACAACCAAAGTTCAATATTAGGTCTTGGGGCTAAGGGATCGTAATAAATATCATGGTTTGGGAGGTGGGGAAGAGGGATTTGTGACAGGTGGCACAAAACCATGTTTTTATCAGCTTTTTATGGCAAAAAAAAGAAAGGTGTCAAAAAATTCGAAAACAGCATGACAATATTCAAGGGCGTGCCCACACCTGGCCGTGTTCGCGAAAATTTTTTGATGTGTATGAAATAAGAAGTGTCTAATAAATTTGGCAACACTGTTTTTTTGGTAGGGCTGTTTTCCAGCCCTAGCATGTTTTTTCTAGTTAGCTTTAAAGTTTTATGTCACCATTGTTCCGTATGCCAAATAAAACTACATTCTTTTGAAAACGGTTATATTTGCGGGATTATAAAAAAATGCAAAAACAAAGTTATTCAAACTCTATTTTTATTTTGATTCTCTTTTGATTTTAATTTTTTATTTTTTAAGATTGATTATATCCTTCTTTGGATGTTGAAAAAATGCGGATATTGCCGGACTCCTGCTGTATTTGATGGGCCAACGCAATATCACGAATATTTTTTGTGTTAAAAAAAATCGGCAACATTTAATTTTTTGTTTATTTTACAAAAGTCTTCATCAGTGACTTCTTCGACAGAAATGGTTGAAGGTAAGGTTGAATGCATTTACGTAGTCCTTGCGACGTCTTTCTACAAGACACTCCCGATCCATTCTTGGCATTTCACTTTCCTTCAGTTTATGGTTTTTTCTCAATTTACGCATAGCTTCTGCCCTCTTTCTTTTGTGTTCTTCGTATTTACCATTCTTGTTTAGCTTTTCGATGTAATTTTTATTTTTTTCTGCACTTGTGAGTGGATCCTACCAAAAAAAAAATTTAAGTGTTTTTTTTGGTCTTTCACATTACACACATTTGATGTCAATTTAAACTGAGAAACCAGCATTAATCTTTAAAAATACCACCCATTCCAGATATTAGGATCTCCAGCTCAGAAAAAGTTATGTTTTCATAACAAAACACCAGCGTGCAAACACCGTTATTAAACTTTTCCAATTTTAGTCTTTCACATTACACCGAAATTGCGCAGTTTTCATTGCCATCAAATGTGCATTTAAAATTTTTTTTTAATTTTTTTTTTTGGTTTCAGCAATAAAACAATTCTTTATCTATATATTGCAAAAGAAAACAATGCAATTTTCTGAGCAAAATAGGTTGTTTTTACCTTTTTCTGTGAGCTATCCATTTTGTTTTACTTCTCAGTATAAAGCTTACTAGAAAAAACATGCCAGGGTTGCCACTGTTTTGCAATTTTCGACCAAAAACAGATTTTTCCAGATTTATTAGACACTTCTTATTTCATACACACAAAAATTTTTTGTAAAAGTCACAAAAATTTTTTTCCCCTCTGGTTGACATTTTCGCGAACACGGCCATATGGACTTTTGGTCAACACAGTAGCATTAAATTTTGTTTCGATTTTAAAAACTTGTTTATACGAGTATACAAAGTGGGGTTATTTGAAAAAATTTTATTCAAAGACATAAAAACCTTGTATGTTGCTGTGAAAATTCTGGTGAGCCTGGATGTCACAATGTGGCAGAGATATTGTTCTACACCAAGAAACAAAACTATGTCAGGATTTAAGTTCTGAAATAGATGAAATAACGAAACTCGATACCATTTCTGTTTTTTATTTTGGATCCCATATTCTGTATTTGTGTCTTGTTTTATTTCAAATGAAAAACCAAACGATCTATGAATTAAAAAAGTAATATCAATCGTTATCAAAATTCTAATATGTATTTAAGTATGTTTTAAAAACCAAAGCAGAGACAAATAAAAACTCATGAGAATGTTATAAGTATCTGTAAAACTTTGTGTATGAGGTCTATTGGCTATTTTCGTCTGTTAAATATATTCACTACCATAATTTTCGAGATACCATAAATTACCCTCCTCTTCCTCTAGTCAATGTTATAGATATATTTATTTATTTATATTTTTAAATATTATACTATTGATTTCGATTAATATTCAAAACTACTTTTAATTTAATATAACGTTTGGTTCTTATCTGACACAATAAAAGAAACCAACATCAGTTAGTTTACCAATCTAAAATATCTGTATTCTTTTTTCACTTTTTGTACTACAGTAGTAACGGACATTCATAAAATTTACAAATTTTTTCCATATCACCATCCACAGTGCAATGCATTCTTGTGCATAATACGTCAATGAAACCTAAATAATGCAAACGTATATTTAACATACATACATATTTATGCGCACAACCTTAAGCAATAAATTTAGCAAATTTATGTAAACACTTCATAAATTTAGATAGTTTAGACAATTCGAAACTATTTTGCATAAAACTATTGTTGTATCGATTAATATTTTAGTGTGACACTAATGCGGAAGTTAAACTAATGTACGTTAGAAAAAAATATGTTAATATCTTACGTTAAAAATAGTAAAGTAATTAAGTTGTTTATTAGTCTATATTTAAATATACCCTGTGAACTTATTAAATATACTAATTTTTAATTACATAATGGAAAGATAATTTACCTAAACAAATTTTCAGTGAAACATCAAAGAATTGCTACCATTTAAAACTTCATTAATTCGTTAGCCAACAACATGTGTTGCACTCCATTAAAGTCATATGTATTAAATATTTATAAAACATTTAAATTCCCCATTTCCATTCACACTTTTGCACCAAGACATTTTGTTGTCTCTGCTATCGTATTGTGGGCTTAAATCTATGATCTATAGCCGTTTTTTTTAGAATGTGTGCACTCAGCATTTGCAGTACTTGACGTCGGCGTTGTGTGTGTGTTTTTGTTGTTGCTCGGTTTAGTGGCTCTAAACAAATTGGTCTAAACCATCTAAACCAGTTATTGAAAGTGAGTTTTTTTGTTTGTTTTATTTTCACAGATACTTGCAACAGTTTTAGTCTTGATATTCGTATTGGTTACTACGAGTATTCTATATTTTATACGCATTTTCTGTTCGTTGTCTGAATATGGAAATCGTGAAACAGGTTTTTGTTTGGCTTTTATGACAAAGCCATCAAATATTAAGTTTGACATTGAAATTTTTAAAGTTACGCGGACGAGTTTTAGTTTTATTTGGTTAGTGTGATCTCAATTTTTTTTTGTTTCTAATGGATTAGTAGTGGAAAAGTTACAACGATATTTTAAATTAACAAATTACAAAACTATTGCATTGTCTATATGATTACTTTACATTCACTTTATATGATATTTTAATTAATTTACATATTAATTGTGGATTAGCGAAAGTTTAGAATTTTTATTAACATATATTTATTTATGACAGTCAATGTGTCGTGTCTAAGATGAGATAAGATTGGGGAAAGTATTTCCTTGATGTAGATACCACATTTATATCAAGGGGTTATTGTAAGTATAAGAACATTAACGGATTAGGTTTTCCCCCTGTGTTAGATGACTTTGTTACAAGTTTCCAGTAACAAAGATTTTAAAGATAACATATAAACTGAGGAGCAGAATTTTATATTACACAAAATTAGAAAGTAAATACTGATTGACAGAAATCCTTAATACTTAGTAGCGTAGTTGCAAAATAAACGTTCAAATCAAGGAGAGACAGACGTGAGCTTTTACTACTTTCTACGGCTCCACAAAAAGCCCCCCAATGAAATAACCCCCAGGAAATAACCCCCAATGAAATAAACCCCAAAAAATTGGAAATAACACCCAAAAACAGTGAATGAAATAACATCCAAAAATAAATGAAATAAACCCCAAAGCGAAAACGAAACAACCCCCAATATTTGGGAGTTATTTCATATGAAATAACACCCAATGATGAAAATGAAATAACCCCCAATGAAATAAACCCCATCAGCAACAAAAATGAAATTATGCCCAAAATTCATAAAAGTCAGTTTCACCAAGGATTTAATGAAGTCAATATGGACCATCAGCAAAGTCGCAAAATTATTGAAATGAATCGTGTGGATTAGATCTTTGTAGCCCTGCTCTATTTTTGCAGTTCGGAAGATAATTTGCCTTTTACGTTTGGCTTTTACACAACCACCTCCAGTTTTCAAAAGCAAATCAAACTCTCTGCTTTTATTGAATTTTTCCTTTTGAAGAACTCTTACAAATTTAAAAAAAAAATTCCATTCTTAGTGTGTGCTAACCGAATTTTGCATTTTCTTGATTTTCTTTCCGTCAGTATGAACATAAATGGAAATATCTGTAAACATTCAAAAGATATTTTAATATATTCACAGGCTAAAAGTTTTCTTGTAAAAGGCCTATTTTTATATAATTATATAATTATAACCCCTTAAAGCCAACAACTTTAAAATGAAACAACCCCCGAATAAAAAATGAAATAACACCCAAATTATACACGATATGAAACAATCCCCAAATTTAAAAAATTGGTTGGGTGTTATTTCATTGGAGATTATTTCATAATTTGAAAACCCCAAATGAAGAATGAAATAATTCCCAAAGAAAAATGAAAAATGGCCCAAAAAAATTGGGAGTTATTTCATATGAAATAACACCCAAAAATGTATGAAAAAAATTTGGGGAATATTTCATTTCTCGTTTGGGCGTTATTTCATTGGGGGGCTTTTCGTGGAGCCCTTTCTACTACTTTTTTAGGTTTAGCCTACTATTACTATTCTAATATCCTGAAGTTTTTCGTTTGGAAGTTAGAGAAGAAATATTAATACGAGGGCTGCTATATATATTTCTGGCCTAATAATGAAAATGCGAATATTTATCATCAAAAATTGTTTTATTGTTTTTCAAAGTATTCTCCAGCTTGATTTATACACTTTTGCATTCGCTCAAACCAATTGTCGAAGCACTTTTTCCACTCCGATTGAGACACCTCCAAAACATGGTTTTTGAACGCTTCAACAGCATCTTCTGGGCACGAAAATCGTTGACCACGCATTTTTTTCTTGATGTGCGGGAATAAAAAGAAGTCATTGGGTGCCAAGTCAGGGCTGTACGACGTTTTGGCCGGTCAAAAAGGCGCTGGTTTGAGCCGATGTGTGAGAGCTCGCGTTGTCATGGTGAAGAATGATTCGTCTTCTCTTGTTTGTTTTTCGAATTTCTCCGAAGACTTCAGGCAAACAAATTGTGGTGTACCACTCAGAATTGACCGTCCTTCGTTGCTCAAGCGGAACAGTCGCCACATGACCAGTTTTGCCGAAGAAACAGGCGACCATTTGCTTCGAAGTGCTTCTTCCACGAACAACTTTCGTTGGATTTGGCTCGTCTTCGAAGACCCACACGGTCGATTGTTGTTTTGTTTCGGGCTCATACGCATAGATCCAAGATTCGTCACCTGTGACGATCTTATGAACATCTTTTGAAGCACCGCGATCGTATTTTTTCAACATTTCTTTGCACCAATCGACACGAGCCTTTTTTTGAGCGATTGTCAAATTGTGCGGGATCCAACGACAACAAACCTTTTTTACGGTCAGGTGTTTATGTAATATCGAATGTATGCTGGTGGGAGAAATGCCCAAGGATGCCTCTATCTCCCGGTATGTCACATGACGATCTTGCATTATTAGTTCACGCACGGCATCAATGTTCTCTGGCACAACGGACGTTTTTGGAGGACCTTCACGGAATTCGTCGTTGAGCGAACTGCGACCACGATTAAATTCGTTATACCAGTTTTTCACGGTGCTATATGATGGTGCTTGATCACCATACAAAGACTTAAGTTCATCGATGCACTCTTGTCTGGATAATCCACGTCGAAAGTTGTGAAAAATGATCGCACGAAAATGCTCACGTGTCAATTCCATTTTTTTAACGGAATTGAATTGTTCAAAGCTCTGTAAGTTTAACAATTCACGATAAAATGACAACACGTTCTGAGTGATGTTATGCTAAAAAATGTCAACCTTTCCAATGGAAATATCAGATTGCACCTGGCAACACTTATTGTTGCCTAGGCCAGAAATATATATAGCAGCCCTCGTATTTGAAAAAAAAAGGAAATTTTTTATGGGAGATTCCGGAAGAGGTAGGCCAATATAGCCCATATTCATAAGCGTTTTAATTTGACTGAATTCAGTGTACTTACAAAAAGATATGTATGTAAAAAGGTGAAGGTTGAATTCGGTCATGTGAATGGGAGGTACAAGAAGGGGTGTGGTAAACTTAAGTTAATTTCCCTTTACACCCAATGAATACGATATGGAATAACTTCTTGCGTTGTTGTGAATTCACAATTCGAACGTCACTGTTTGAGAAGCTTTTTACTAAACTTGCCGACACTAGACACTATACTGCGAAGTTGCAGTCGACGACATCGAAGGGGCCGGCAATGAAAGACAATTGCAGATGATTGGAGTCAGGAGTCGAACCCGGGATCTCCCGCATGAAAGTCACTTGTTCTAACCATAATGCCATGGGTGTGGTATTTTATTCGGTTTGCTGATGGTTTACCTTTTTATCTGACAAAGTAAACATATTCCGCTGTTTTCCGTTTGGAAGTTATAGGTTACAATGTACAATCCCATAACTATATTTCGGAAAATATAATTACTGGTAAATTTACATAAGAATGAGTGAAGGAAACACTGCGCAAAGCTACCCGAAGGCTCTCCAACAAAGCGAAGAGATTAATAGAACAGTTACAAAAGGGACTTTATAAGGCAAAAGAGAACTACGTCGAAAAAGTACAGCGAGTCTATACTAGATGTCGATGATGCCGCCCGATTCAGAATGGTTTTGTCTAAGGACTCCAAAGTTTTGGGTTCTATTCGTAGGACAAATGGGTAATGGACAGATTTCAGTTCAGAATCTTTGGAGCTCCTAATGAACACGCACTTTTCAGACTTATGACTACCATTCGGTAGTAAGAGCTCAGCCACATTGAGCAACTATATGGACTTGGATTTTGTGGATAATATGGTGGATGAGGAAATAGTGACACTTTCGAGGCCTTATGAATCCCCGATCCAAATGGAATGATACCAATCATGTTATTGGTGGTCATGTTTAAGGCTCGTATCCGGCTTTGTTATATTCCAGAGAAATGAAAGGATGTTATGGTAGTTTTAATACCTTTCCACGTCTCCCCAAAAGACTACATACGAATTACCATCTCATCCTTTATACTGAAAGTTTTAGAGAGATAGTTTGATATGTATATAGGGCAACCTTAAGGCCCTCTCAACATGCGTACGCAATCTAAGTTGTGGTGGCTTCACTTAAGCTGCCTTCCTGGATGAAGGAAGGGCTTTCAATAATTTGACGACATACATATTAAGGAACTCTCTTGAGAACATTAACGTATCACAGTGAATTGGCTGAATTGTATGCTGCGAAACCGTGTCGTCAACTCAGAACTGAGTGGAAGCTGCGTGAAAAGAGATGTACTAGAGGAACATACGGGGAATGGAAAATTTTCTTATTTGAGTCTTTCTGATTGTTATTCATTTTGGAATAACCAGAAGCTCTGTTTGGAGGTTCCCAAGCAGCTCACAACATCCGAGAGATCCCGTATTCCCCGGACAATGCCACTGAACATCCGTTCAGTGGTAGGACATGTGAGAGGGCGCACTTTTGAGTAACCTAAACGGCATGCTACCTATGGCGGTGGAAATGGAAATGTTCAGGAGGATAAAGCATCTGTGGAAGAAAAGAGAGAGTCAGGATATCGAAAACTACAGGGAAAGAGGTGAAGCCCTAAAGATCTTCCAAAAGGTGAAAAGCAAAGGTTTTGGAACAGGGATCCTCAGCTATAAGGACAGAGACGGAAATCTGGTCACGAACACTCAAAATGTACTGCAAAAACGAAGGGAACTCTTTCGATCACTACTCCTTCTACCCTTTTAGCCTTTTACCCATCGCATACAAGGTACTGCCTAGTGTGACTAAATCCCATTCTGGCGAACATGATTGGACCTTATCAGTGTGGCCTTATATCTGGTAAATCCACGGCCGACCAGATGTTCACAATACGACAAATTCTGGAGAAGACCCAAGAAATGCAGATCGACACCTACCATCTATTCATCGACTACAAAGCTGCATTCGACAGTCCGATACGGCAGAAATTGTTAGATGCTAGGGCTCAGGGCGAAGCTAATACGATTTGCGGGATGACAGTGACTGACACGAAGTCTTTAGTGAAAATTGCCTCCGTCAGATCCATTTTCTACCGAGCGAGGCTTTAGACAAAGCTATAGTCTGTCTTGCGATCTCTTTAAGAACGTAATGGAGATGACCATGCGGATGGCAGCAGTAAACAGGAATGGTACTATCTTCAACAAAAGTCACATGCTGCTCACGAATGGCGATGATATAGATAGGATTGGCTGTGGATTGCAGGATATTACTGCGGTTTTTTCTAGCATTAAAAAGCAGTCGGCAGAAGAAGGTCTGGTGATAAGTGAGGACAACCCCAAGTTATTTGTTTCAACGAACAAAGAGTCCACTCGTCTGGTACTCTCCGTGAACGTTGACAACTAAAACTTTCAAGTAGTAGATGATTTTGTCTACCTTGGCTCCGCAATAAACAAAAGTAATAATGTCAGCCTGGAAATTTAAATACGAGTTTTGATTGCAAACGGCTACTACTAGGCGCTAAGAAAGCGGTTTAATGACAACGCGCTCGGTCAAATAACAAAGATCCAACTTTTCCAGACCCTAATCCTGCCTGCCTTGCTGTACAGCGCAGAATCCTGGGTAATGACACAAGCGGATCAATCTATTCTGGGAGTCTTCGAGAGAAAAATACTTCACAAAATATTTGGTCCCATCAACGTTACGGCGAGTGTCGTCGTCGAATGAACCATGGCTATATGAGCTGTACAACGATATCGAAGTATTCCAGCGCGTTGATATAGACCGAATGCGCTGGCTTGAACACATTGTACGAATGAATGGCAATGTTCTAGCTCCACCAAAATGGTTTATTGGGGCGCTGTCTCATAAACACCCTATAGGTATTTTTCCATTACTTTTGTATTGATTTTTTAACAGTGCTGCACAGCGTCAGTTTACTCGTATATTCCATTACGGTAGTTACTCAATAAATTTTAAATATTCACGAATATAAGCTGACTAATTTATTACTCCTACAAACTACGTAATTAACAAATAGTTGGACTATAATTATTTTATTAATTTATATTCCCTACTAACATCAGTTAACAGAGTTAAGATTGATATTGTATACATAGCAAGCACAACATTCTTTAATTATCACTACTTTTGGGATAAGGACAATTTATAGCGAACATGAATTTTGCACTTGCAGATAGGAATATATCATTTCATATTATCAATGGCCAATTTTTTTCCGGTAATCTATAAAATTACTTTGAAATTGTTAGGTGTGACAAAGCTAATAAATTGTATTATTTATTTTGATATACAAATTTGTTGATTCTCCTACAAATGACTGGTATTGTGGACCCAGCTGAAATATTGGAAATTTCAAAATAACACAAATATTTTTATTGATACAACATTAACCTGTATTGATCCGCAATTGTCTACTTTGTCGTTATGTACAATCAAAAATGCAGCGATAGCTTCAAGTCTTCAATAGAGAAAATATTGGGAAACATGACTAAGATTAGAGGTAAAAGTAAAACGAAACCGGAACAAAGAAATTTTTTTAAAAATAAAGATATAGGAGGCGCCATATTCCGCTGGTGGATGGTCAAGATTTAAGGGAAAAAGACTTTGAAAAAGTACTCAACACATGTGTAGTTTTGCTTTAAATTTTCAAGAATATCCTAAAATTGATGCGGTGCTTTTACATGACGTACGCACTAGTTTTTATTTCTTTTTTAATGATTGACTGTTAAATATTCATATTGTACGTCGACGACTATATCTTGCAAAAATTTTTATATATCTACATATGTATATTTTTATACTGCCCTATATATTCTAGATTGTAACGGATAACAGCCAAAAATATAAATATTTTACAGTGTCCATTAACTGCATACTTTTACTAATGGTGGCTATAAAAACAATATACTGCATAGAAATGACCAGCCGAAAGTAACAGTGTCAAAAATACAAATTGTATATTATTTTTTTAATTGTATATTATTTATTGGCAGTTTTTTTATTTAAAATTATTTATAACTCATTTGGCCGAAAATTATGACAAATTTGTCCGTGCCATCGATATCACTGTGATCAAGCTGCAGTAGACCGACCAGTCTTGGCCGTAGTGATAACAAATGATAAGTGACATAAATGTTTCACAATTAGTCTCGCAATTATTATGTTAGGTCGCTGCCCAAATAAGACGGACGGTTAAAATGTACGTTTCCGCAAGAAACACAAAATTTATATGGTCATATATTTCTAAGATAGAGGAAGAGCAGGGAAATTGTCAATTGTAACGGGTCGAGTGCGAAAAAAGTAAACCCCCTTGTCTAATGTTTGCAGAAGAGCTATAAACATAAATGAAATAAAACACAGGATCAGATTTTTTTGCAACTTATGAATGAGCTTTGGGAGAGCTTCTCTCATTCAATTAGGCATATGGAAAGTGAAAACTAAACCTGTATTCTAAAAGTCATGGCACAAAACGGTCATAGCAAGCAAACATAACACACACCCTATGTGTGAAATTAACCGATTTTAAAATGAAATTTCTTATTGCGGCATTATGGTAGGAATACGAGACTATTATGCGGGAGCAACTTCGCAGTATAGTGACAAGTTAATCTGCATGTCTAGGGAGAGAAACTTTCTCATACCTCACTCATGAGGTGTTAAAGGAAATTAAGTATTTAAAATGCTTGTGGAGTGAATTTCTGATATTTAGGAGATATATCATTTTCAATTTTTAACATGCTACCACAGATGCGTCTTAGGAAGTAGGTAACAGAAGTTACTGAAATTCAACACAAAGGCGCCATTAGTGGATTCGGCAGCCCCAAGAAACTAGGATCGGGCGCGGTGGCCTAATAAACCAATCTCCTTAAACAAAAACAATTATTATGAAAACACGAAGAAAAGAAAAAACAAGACCCCCCCCCAAAGGTTAACGACCCCCGCAAACGATACAAGGAGCATGATTTAAGGATATGCACCTGGAAAGTCCGAACTCTATACAGAGATGTTATCTCTATCCAACTGGCGGATGACCTCGACAAATACAAGGCTGACAACACCGCCATACAGGAAATGAGGTGGACGGAACAGGGATACAGCTACCTTTGCTGAAAAATACGAATTTGGATGTGGATCCATAGTCGGCAAGAGGCATCGACATCGGACAACCCTGTATATAATATTTTATATTTTTACATTATGCTGATTTTTGATCACGCCCCGACGAAAGACAAATATGAGGACTTTAAATATGCACTCTATGAGTGCCTGTAGGAAATATATGACCGCTGCCTACATATGACATTTAAATTGTTCTGGGAGATTTTAATGCTAAAATAGAAAGGGAAGATGCTCTTGGTTCAGCAGTCGGAAAAGTCAGTCTACACAACAACACCTCCGATAATGGATTCAGACTGGTTAGTTTCGCGTCGGCAAGAAACATGGTTGTGAGTGGAACCAGATTTCCGCATAAAGATATCCACAAGGCAACTTGCATATCTCCCGATCAAAATACAAGAAATCAGATTGATCACGTGGTAATTGATGGAAGGCATGTCTTAAGCATGATGGACGTGCGTGTGATGCGCGGTGCTAGTATTGACTCGGATCACCATCTAGTTGCAGCCAAGGTACGAACACGATTAAGTAGTGCTAAAAACACTCGTAATCAAACGCAAAGAAAGCTAGACATCACGAAGCTTCACACCACTGAGATAGCCAATGCCTATTCCAACCAACTCTCTCAATTACTCCCAACAAACCCCCCTAGTTCTGATGTTCCAGACACACAGTGGCAGCATAGTGCGAATTCTATGACCACTGCAGCAACGACCGTACTGGGTTATGAAATACCACGCTCAGACAAGCCCTGGTATGATGATGAATGTCTCGAAATGTCTGAGGAAATAGATGCTGCATTCAAGGCAAAACTGCAGCCAATGGCGACGCGTGCGGTGACGGAGCGTTATAATGATAACAGGAGGGAGATGAAATGCCAGTTCAGGCGGAAAAAGCGTCTGTCGAAGAAAAGAGAGATCCAGGATATTGAAAGCTACAGGGATAGAGGTGAGGTCCCAAAGTTCTACCAAATCCTCAGCAGTAAGGACAGAGACTGAAATCTGGTCACGGTTTGGTGCTGCAAATATGGTGGGAACACTTGCAATCTCTACTCGTTTCCAAAGGCAGCATAAGTGACGAAATCACAATCATAGACGACGGAGTAGATTGTCCACCAACGAGCTAAAGCTGCGGGAGCCGATGGACTGCCAGCAGGGCTATTTAGAGCCGGCGGCGAAGAACTGGTAACATGCATGCACCAGCTCATAAACACGATTTGGCTCAAGAAATGCATGTTGCCGATGATTGGAATCTAAGTGTTCTATGCAGCGTTTGAAAAAAACTCACAAATGTGCACAAAATGTATGCAAAACTCTTTTCATGAGAGTGTTTGAGAGGTAAATGTGACACAAACTCTGTACCGTTGAGCATGTTAACATGCAAACACATCTCGCTAAGTGTCGGAAAACGATGTTGCTCTTTTTTCTGACTCCCGTCGTGTGTGCGATAAAGATGACACAACTCATATGTGCACTGAGAAACGAAAACACCCAAACACGGAGTAACACATGAATATTCATATAGAGAAAAAAACACATACATACATATATTTACACATATACAGCTATATTTCTTCTTCTTCTCTACAAATCTTTTAGTGTCGCTCGTTTATGTGTGCACACCATCTTTGAGTGCTCAGGAAAAAATTGTACAAAAGAGTTTTGTTATGTGCTGACTCTGTGTGCGGAGCATCTTCGATCATTAAACTCTTGTGTTTTGAGTTCGCCTGCGCTCATTACCGACGTTTAAAATGTGTTGAGCAGAGTGTTTTGGAGTCTTTTCAATCCCTGGTTCTATGTCCTGTGCTTAAGAAAGGCGATCCAAGTGTGTGTACCAACTATCGCGGGATTAGCCTTTTTACCAATCGTATACAAGGTCCTGTCGTTTGTGTTATGTGAAAGACTAAAGCCCATTCTGGCGAACCTGATTGGACCTTATCAGTGTGGCTTAAGGCCTGGTAAATCCACGACCGACCAGATATTCACACTTCGACAAATCCTGGAGAAGACACAAGAAATGCAGATCGACACCTACCATCTGTTCCTCGACTACATAGCTGCATTCGACAATCCGATACGACAGAAATTGTTGGATGCTATGGCTGATACGAAGCTAATACGACTTTGGTTAATGACACTGATTGACACGAAGTCCTCAGTGAAAATTGGCAAAAAATTGACAGATCCATTTTTTACCAAGCGAGGCTTTAGACAAGGCGATAGTCTGTCCTGCGCTCTCTTTAACATCGTAATGGAAATCTTCAACAAAAGTCACATGTTGCTCGCGTACGCTCATGATATAAATATTATTGGACGATTGCGGGATGTTACTGCGGCTTTTTCGAGCATTGGAAAGCAGTCGGCGGAAGTGGGTCTGGTGGTAAATGACGACAAAACCAAGTTATTTGTTTCAACGAACAAAGAGTCCACTCGCCTGGGACGCTGCAGCTTTTTGAAGGGAAAAATACGGTTGAAGCAAAAACTTGGCTCGATGACGAGTTTCCGGACACTGCCCCAATAAAATCAACCATCAAGGATTGGTATGATATGTCTAGGCGTGGTAAAATGAGCACCGAAGACTGTGAACGTAGTTGACGTTCATAAGAGGTTGTTACCGACGAAAACATTAAAAAAATCAACAAAATGATTTTGAATGACCGTAAATTGAAATTGAATGGAATAGCAGGCACTCTAAAGATATTAACTGAACGTGAACATCATATCATTTACGAATATTTGGGTATGAGAAAGATCTGTGCAAAGTGGGTGCCGCGCGAGCTCATCTTTGACCAAAAACAACGACGAGTTAATGATTCGGAGCAGTGTTTGGAGATGATCAAGCGTAATAAACCCGAGTTTTTACGATGATATGTGACTATCATTTTACTCCGAAGTCCAATCGACAGTCATCCAAGTGGACTGCACACGATGAACCAGCTCCAAAGCGTGGAAAACGCAACAGTCGGCTGGCAAAGTTATGGCGTCTGCATTTTGGGATGCGCATGGAAAAGACCCAAGAGAAACAGATCGACACGTACCATCTTTTTGTCGACTATAAAGCTGCCTTCGACAGCCCGATACGGCAGAAATTACTCGATGCCATGGCTGAGTTTGGTATTCCAGCGAAGTTGATACGTCTTTGCGGAATGACGCTGACTGACACGAAGTCTTCAGTGAAGATTGGCAAGGACCTTACGGAGCCATTCTATACCAGACGAGGCCTAAAACAAGGCGACGGCCTATCGTGCGATCTCTTCAACATTGTGATGGAGATGATAATGAGAAAAGCCGCAGTAAACACGAGTGGCACTATATTCAACAAAAGCCACATGCTACTCGCGTACGCTGATGACGTAGACATCATCGGTCGAAAACTGCGGGATGTGACTGCAGCCTTCTCAGGTATACAGAAGGAATCAGCGAAAATGGGCCTAACGGTGAACGAGGACAAAACGAAGTTATTAGTTTCAACGAACAAAGAATCTACTCGTTTGGGAAACTGCGTGAACGTTGACAACTATAATTTCGAGGTGGTAGATAACTTTGTCTACCTAGGATCCGCCATCAATAAAGCAAATAATGTCAGCCTAGAAATCCGGAGAAGAATCCTGCTTGCAAATAAATGCTACTACGGACTAAGCAAGCGATTCAATGACAGAGCCCTCTCTCGACGAACAAAACTCCAGCTATACCATATACTGGTTCTACCTGTCTTAATGTATGGCTCAGAATCCTGGGTTATGACACAAGCGGATGAATCGGATCTGGCGGTATTCGAGAGAAAAATACTCCGTAAAATATATGGGCCCATCATCGTTAACGGAGAGTATCGGCGTCGTATGAATCATGAGCTGTACGAGCTGTACACTGACATTGACGTGGTCAAACGCATTAAGGTGCAACGGCTGCGCTGGCTAGGTCATGTTGTACGCATGGATGAAAATGCTCCAGCTCGAAAAGTCTTCGACAATGAACTCGATGGACGGCGCAGAAGAGGGCGACCAAAACTCCGTTGGAAAGACCAGGTTACTGAGAATCTTACAGAACTCGGTGTGACTAACTAGAGAAGAAGCGCAGAAGATCGAGGCGCTTATAATATTTTTCTACGTGCGGTATATAATCCACTGGGATTGCATAGAAGTACCAGCTAAGTAAGTAAGTAAGTAAGTAAGTAAGTAAGTATGGAATAATTTTCATTGATTACCTTGAAAAATTAAGGACCATCAACAGCGACTATTACACAGCGTTATTGGTCCGTTTGATGGACGAAATCGACGAAAAACAACCGCATTTGAAGAAAAAGAAAGTGCTGATTCAACAAGACAATGCACCGTGTTACAAGTCTGTGAAAACTATGGCAAACATCCATGAATCTATGCTTCGAATTGCTTCCGCATCCACTGTATTCTCTAGATCTGGTCCCTATATATTGTCGCGAGTTATGTTCGGGCCACAGATTACCTAATATAGATGTGTACTGATGGATCATCCATTACACAGTACATCATATAATTTTGGGACACAATTCTGAAAACTGCACGAGAAAGTAACCCCAAAAAGAAGAAGCTCTGCATCATTCGTTTTGTCATGTTACATGCCATAATAATTTAATATCGATTTGAAGTTAGTAAGTATCGTATAGCGGAATTTGTCACGTTTTAGGCTTCTATGTTGTACTGTTTTATTAATAACAATTTATTGAATATTTATAGAAATATTTATATTTAATTTTGAAGCATGAAATCAAAGTAGATCTAAATAAGTCCATACCGCCACTTATAAATTTTGATAATGCCCGATTAATATCACAACAAGAAAAAAATTAACATAGTATCAAAATCATGATAATTTTTGAACAAATTCCAAACTGTAATCTCTCAACGGTCTGCGATATCTGTGAACGAAAATTTACAAGTTCAAAAGAGTGTACCGATTTAGTTTAAATTTGAACAAATGTCACTTATTGCAGTAAACACCAATATTTATCTATTGTCATCCTGTCTGCCATTTCAGAGTCAATGATTATCATGTATAGTTATCGTCGGAAGCATATTGTAGCAAAAAATTCCAGAGCAATACTATTGTAGGGTTGCATGGATGTAATTCACAAGTTTTACATTTTGACAGTTCTTCTTTTACTTTTACTAAACTAAACTTCATAATCTTATTGTACTTCTTTTGTTTTATTCCTTGGAAAATTTTCATATCGTATATTGTATATTTCATTAACAGACCAATTAGTTGTTCATATTTTATTGAGGTGTTTTTAAGGATTTTATATTATTTTCTTTTCGTAAGTAAATCCTTTTTTGAAATTGTGAAACTTGCCAAATAGTACAAGTAGAATAATATTTAGTTCGTTATAATTTTTCAACCTTATTAATGTTTTAAAACACTTTTTATATAAAACTTTTAATAATATTTAACACTGCATTGTTTTTAAATCCACAACAATAAACTTGAATAGTTTATATATATATATTTTTATATAGTTTATATAAATATTTTTGTAATCACCTTGGATTAAGCTTAACACCACCAATAGGCTCCACAATTTGCATTTGATTTCCATTTTGTTCTAGTTTATCTCTCACTTCAGAATTATATTATTATTGTTAAAAACAATTTTTTTTTTTTAATTATAACTTTGTATCGAAATTTGTGTAATAACCGTTACAACCGTTTCTTTTTTTTTATTCCATTAATTTTTACGTTTCCAATGATTTTTTTTCCGTTCCTAATTGGCAAACTGTCGCTTGCAATTTTTCAAATTCAACTGAAAATCTTTTGAATCCCGTAAAACGTTTTATAATGTCGTCAACTTAGGTAGCTGAATTTCTGTTGACTGTCTCGTTCGCTGAGCGTTTTCTTTTCGAACCGCTGAATAAGTAAACAAAAAACAAAATCTGTTACCAGAACACAACTGAAAAGCATACAATGTCAATAACAAAAAAACACGAGCGGCCAAAAAAGTTCAGGTAATGAAACGTTAACGATTTCGCTTAAGCGTTTTGTCGGTGCTCTGAACGACGGTAATGAACTCTCAATTCGCAATCAATCGTTTAATGGTTCAGGCCATACGTTGCGGTGTTGCCAGAAGGTGAGTATTTCTCAGATGATTGGGAAATTGTTTGAGTGTTTAGGGGATATTTGGAAATGGCACAATTTGTGGGCAATTTGTAAACGTTTGCATTAACTATGTCGGATTTCAAAAAATTATGTTTTCGTTATGAAATAACAGATTTCAACAGATTTGTGCCTGCTTGGAGAAAGTTTCTTAATGAACAAGTTGAACAAAACTAAAGGTAGATGATTGTGTTAGTGTTCGAACCTAAGACCGAACTGTATAGATTCTTTATTATAGATGCTGTTATTCCAGATCAAGATCGTCCCAATTTGAAACCTCTACAATACATAACCATCAAAGAAAAATACATGTTTAGTTTTTTATCTTCATTGCCATAAAGAGTAAATTATAACAAAGATCGTCACACTTTGAAACCTCTACTCCACATAACCACCTATATAGCATAACTTTCTTGCCCACACGTTAAAAAATACCATCTGGCAACATTTGACCCTTAACGGCATCGCCCGCTCGTTTACCTGTTCAACATTTATTTACCATGAGAGTGAGAGAGTGCAAGTTACTCGACTTTTTGTTACTGTTAAGTTGGCGTTGTTAATAACTTTGCTGTTGTTAATTATGTTTAATAAAAACAGAAACAAAACAAAGAAAAATACATAAACACTCTTTAGTTTTTTTTCTCTTCACAGCCATAAAGAGTAAAGATCAATAGTTCTGAAAAAAAAGTAAGAGTAAGTAAACTTATACCGCACGTACAACTCATTCTTCACACGTCATTGTTAATCGATATTGTGGCTTAACTGCTGTCTAGAATGAACCGGTCGTTTTATCGGTTACGCATTCAAATGGATCGCATGGCGATCGTTTGTGAACGTTTAACTAATTAATCATATCGAATTTTTGACAATACGTGTTTTTTTTTCTTAACCGATATAAAACATCGATATAAACAACGATGTTTTCAAACTTAGGGAACTTTTTTTATCATAGCATATTGTAAACAAAATTTGGCCAGATGGTTCAGTTATGTTTGGTTCAAAACCGTTGACTACTACTCAGGTGTAATATTATGTTAATTACAAATTCAGATAAAAATCAAATCAAATTGACAGGACCAACCTTTGCATGATGTATATTATAACATGCAGCTTTATATCGGGTGACTCGTATTCGAGGTTTGTCACAGACATCAGCATGGAGGTTCTGTTTAGTCGGCATTTCTAGTAAAAGCTGTTCAAACTAGTGGTATTTGGAATCATCGTTAAACTGTTGGACATCCAATGCAAAGGGGAAAAAATTGTATTTTAAGAAAACTACCTACTGTTTAACGACGGGTTAATTTATTTAGAAGCCTTCTCTAGACTTAACGATTCTTTAATTGGATAACATGCTGTCTTTAGGTAAAGAGGTGATGACGTCTTGATAGTTGCAATTTCTGAACAACGTGCCACAGTCTATTAGCATAGCTCATGGTTACGTATAGTGCAATAAAAAACTCGGAAGAGGTCGACTACAACTATCTTCGGAGATCCACGAGTCTTTAACAAATCTTAGCGAAATAAGTGTATATGAATACTGTCTCAGTTATTCGACAAGTATACGCTCACGAGTACAAGAGGATATCCATTGCCATTGCTGTTCAATGTCCACTGAAATTTTTCCATCAGAAATTTATCCATCAGTAGCCGCACGTAGAAAAGTATTCCAAGCGCTTTGATCTTTTGCGCTCCGTAGATAGTACGTCACATCAAGTTTAGTTAACTGCTCTTTGACCTGGCGCATCCTCCTGCGCCGCCCATCGAGTTTATTGCGGAAGACTTTTCGAGCCGGACCGTTTTCGTTCATTAGTACAACGTGTCCAAGCCGGCGCCCTTGACTAGGTAAGATTAGAGTCTGGTGGAGTTGGATGTTTGTTCTTCGAGAGAGCGCTTTGTCTTGCTGAGCTCATTGTAGCGGGACCGGCCGTGGCTTAGTGGTTAGAACACGCGACTACCATGCGGGAGATCGCAGGTTCAAACCTGGCTCCAGTCATCTTAAAAAAATTGTTCTTTCATTGTCGGCTCCCCTCGAATGTCGTTGACAGCAACTTCGCAGTATAAATGTCGAGTCAATCGGCGTGTCTAGTAAGAGCTTCTCAAACAGTGACGTTCGCATTCGTCGATAAACAAGTTGGTGCCGTTAGTTGTGAATCTAAAAATAGAAAGCGTGTTAATTCACAACAACGCGAGAAGCTATCCCAAACCTCATTCATGGGGTGCAAAGGGAAATTAAGTTTTAAGTAAGAGCTCATTGTAGCAGCGGTTTGCGATCAATACTCGTCTTTTGATTTCCAGGCTGATATAATTATTCTTGTTTATGGCGCAGACAAGGTAGACAAAATCATCTACCACTTCAAAGTAATAGTTGTCAACGTTCACGCAGCGTCCCAGACGAGTGTACTCTTTGTAAGTTGAAACAAAAACTTGGTTTTGTCCTCATTTATCACCAGACCCACATTCGCCGACTGCTTTTCAATGCTGAAAATGCCGCAGTAACATCCCGCAATCCACGGCCAATGATATCTATATCATCGGCATACGCGAGCAACATGTGACTTTAGTTGAAGATGGTACCGTTGCTTTTAACTGCAGCCTTCCGCATGATCATCTCCATTACGAGATAGCAATACACACTTCGTAGAAAATGGCTCTGACACAATTTTGCCAATTTTCACTGAAGACTTCGTGCCAGTCAGTGTCATCCCGCAAAGTCGTATTAGCTTCGCGGGTATACCAAGCTCAGCCATAGCATCCAATAATTTCTGTCGTATCGGCGAATCCAGTTTTGTAATCGATGACCAGATGGTAGGCTAATCCCTGCGATTGGTGCACAGACTTTGATCGCCTTTCTTAAGCACGGGGCATAGGACAATCAGATTCTAATCATCGGGCATGCACTCCCTGAGCCAAATCGTGTTTATGAGTAGCTCATCGCCGCCGGGTTTAAAAAGCTCTGCCGGCAGTCCATCAGCTCCCGCAGCTTTATTATTTTTAAGCCTTGTGATCGCCATGCTGATCTCGTTTTGGTACGGTGGTGGACAATCTACTGCGTCGTCTATGATTGGTGTGATTTCGTCGCTTATGTTGCCTTCGGAGCGAGTAGAGATTGAAAGTGTTCCCTCCATATTTGCAGCACACTATGAGTGCCCGTGACCAGATTTCCGTCTCTGTCCTTACAGGTGGTGATCGCAGTTCCAAAACCTTTGCTTCAAACCCTTTGGTAGAACGCATCCATTTCCTCTGGAATTCGCTATATAGTGCATGTTTGAGCGTGTATTTTCATAACACAGTACGGTCGTTGCGGCAGTGGTCATAGAATTCGAAATATGTATTTCTGGAACATCAGAACTAGGGGGCTTTGTTTGGAGTAATTGAGAGAGTTGGTTGGACTAGGCATTAGCTATATCGGTGGTATGCAGCTTTGTGATGTTTATAGTCCTTTCCGTTTGATTACGAGTGTTTTTAGCACTACTTAACCGTGAGCGTGCATTGGCTGCAACGTGGTGGTCCGAGTCAATATTTGCACCGCGCAACTCACGCACGTCCATAACGCCGGAGACATGCCTACCAACAATTACCACGTGATCAATCTAATTTTTGTATTTTGATCGGGAGATATCCAGATTGCCTTATGGATATCTTTATGCGGCAATCTGGTTTCACTCACCACCATGTTTTTTGCCGACGCGAAACTAACCAGTCTGAATCCGTTATCGGAGGTGTTGTTGTGTAGACTGAATTTTCCGACTGCTGAACTATCGTCCTTTCCTATTTTAGCATTAAAATCTCCCAGAACAATTTTAAGCTGTTGGGACTGGTGCTGGTGTCGGCTCTTCACTTGCAGATGTCGGCGCTTGTGCCGAAGCTGGTGTTGGACGTACAGCTGCCGGCGCTTGTGCCGGAGATGCTTCGTTAGCTGGAGTGGCCGGTGCAGTGGAAGGTGCCGGAGATGCCTGTGGACAGTTATGCAAAACCGCACCTTTGAGTGGAGTGCACCACCCTTTTTCGTGGCCCAACACAACAAAACGAGCACTTTTAATTTAAAATTACTTTTTTTTTTGTCTTTAGTGTCGGGCACTTGTCGCTTTGACTTTCTTTAATATAATAAATTTATTTTTCATTAGAAGAAGAAGTATAACCGATTCGCCTTGAGTGACGGTATTGCCAGTTTCGAATTTGGGCCACTATAAACTAGGGTATTCAAATACCTTTGACAAAGCATGATTGGGCGACTATAATAGTGGCGTAAACATTTACGATATAGATAATTGCACATTAAATAAATAAATATATAAAATAAATAACGGCTTGTTTTATCAATAATGAACAAATTTTCTAAACTTATTTTTATTATAGTATTTCTACAAAATTTAAAGAATTTATTATTTAATTTACACTGCCCCATAATATTGTAAATGTTATTTATTTGTTGAGTCATCTTTTTGTGTGGCACTAAGTTCTAATTGGTTTTCATTTCGTTTCCTTCAAAAGGTGCCAAGGTTGTCTTTATTTATTGGTGCAAATTGAAAATGCAACGAATACTGTAAATAATTCACATAGTTTTTTTAAACAATTGAGATAGGAAAAAAGACTATGGCACTTAATAGGCTATGGTGTTCATTATTTGGTAAGTGTTTGAAAATTGAAATGGAAGAGCTTTAACTGCAGCTTGTCCTGCCAATTTATATTTAAAAAAATTTAGCCTTTAGCAATAATTTCGAAAACGTCCATGTCAGCGAAGATAATTGAAATATATTAGAAATTTTCTTAAATATGTGCAAACATTCAGTTTTGTCGAAACCAACAACATTTTCAAATAACGCATTACCTAACACATTGTAATCTTATTTCTTACAGTTATTTGGCAATTAAAATTTCTTTAAATTTATTTTTTTCCACATCTAGTATTTTCAACAAACCACCAGGTGATCGCGTAACCGAAGGTTACTGTTTTTCTGATGTTGTTTTCACAAGAATTTTCATATGAACTGCCCTTTATAGTTTGTATAGTAAATAGGCAGAGGTATCTTCTTAATCAATTAGAAGTCAGTAACTTTACCACAAGTTGCAATAGCCTATTCACAATCTTGTGATTTTGATACTGCAAATGTATGTTATTGTAAATATTTGCAATAAATTGTGAAAGACCTCATTGGTTTCGTTTACAATGCTTATTGCAAACCCCGAAATTCACAGCTGATACATAACACTATGCAACAAATGAAGACTTTTTGTAAAATACAACAACTAGACAGTATAGGTTCGATTCTACTATCGAAGGGTAATAAAACCCTATACTCAGTTTGGCGAGATTGGTGACCAATTTTTTTTTTATTGACCCCAAAAGATTCTCAAAATCAGTGAGCCTTCGAAAAAAGGTGTCATCAGTTTTTGTCCAACAGCTAACTCACACTGTAGCTGGGAGTTTTACGCTCTAATTTTATTAACAATTTATGTCAAAAAGGTTGGTTATTAGGTGGGCATTACTTTGAGGGAGTCGAAATTTTTCACTAACAATGTTCGCCAAAAATATAGCCATGGTCAAGTTGAATAACTTTCGTGAACATACCAATACAATCTGAACGGATCTAGGCAATCTACATAGCTCAGAAAGACCTCTAGGATACCGGTTTGTTGTACCTTTACGCACTTAAAAGCCAGTAATGTGATTAACTATCAACCGATTTTAAGTTTCTCAGCCGTTTTATAAAGATGAGACTACGGTCTTTCCAATGGTATATATAGTCCTATTGATTACTTATCATAAATGTCTGTTTTTTGCCTCGAAATTTCAAACTTTTGTGACTTTTTCACTATTTTTTAAGTTTGACGAAGTTTGTAGCCACTATTTTATAAGGACACCCTAATGTTTACTATTTTATTCAGAAAGTGCACGCTATCACGAGTTAAACGCATATTTGTTTGAAAAAATAGTTAAGTTATTCATGTTTTCCGACGGACGCAGCTGACAGTGTCTATCTGTAATATTCAACCACGTTACTGGCTTATAAGTGCATAAAGGTACGAAAAATCGGTATCACAGCGGTATCACTATAAAAGTAGTGAAAAAATAATAAAAGTTTGAAATTTCGAGGCAAAAAACTGACAGATATCATAAGTCATCAATATAGCTACATATACCGTTGGAAAGGCTGCGGTATCTTCTTTGCAAATACGTTGTAAAGCTTTAAATCGGTTGATATTCAACCACGTTACTGGCTTTTTAGTGCGTAAAGGTACAACAAACCGGTATCCTAGTGGTCTTTTTGAGCTGTTTAGATTACCTAGATCCGTTCAGATTGTATTGGTATGCCCACGAAAGTTATTCAACTTGACCATGGCTACATTTTTGGCGAACATTGTTAGTGAAAAATTTAGACTCCCTCAAAGTTATGCCCAAAAAAGTAAAAAATTAAAATTTTTTTTACATTTTTTTTGAAAAAGTCCTGGGATTTTTAATAAAGTTAGAGCGCAATACTCCTAGCTACAATATTGCCAAATATATTTTAGCGCTATCACGAAGTGTGAGTTAGGTGTTGGACAAAAACTGATAACACCTTTTTTTCGAGGGGCTCACTGATTTTGAAAATCTTTTGGGGTCAATAAAAAAAAATGGTCACCAATCTCGCCAAACTGAGTTGAGTTGAGTCTAGTTTTTGTATTTTTTTCACTGTTGCACTGGGTAATTAGCCGATACAATCATCAACGGTTTTTTATACCTCCTAAGCTTTTGAGCGAAATAATCTCAGAGGTTGCGGTTATATTTGAGCCACCGAATGCAAGGCGACCGGCTTCGCTCTCTGAGTGTCAGCAGTCAGATTTAAATTGAACGCAATAGTAGCAAGTGCATTGCCTTATATTTTTTTGGTGTAGAGTAAAAATATACTACACCATTTTGCAACTGCTGCGATGCAAGACCATTTGTACAAGATTGCGAATAGGGCTAATATGTATTATTATTTATGCAATTTTTTTAATCGGTGGTCTCCTCTTTACAGACATCAACTATAAGTCAATCATTCGGTTTGTATTAGGGTAACAAAAAAAATTGGTTAAGAAGATACCTTCTATGTATCTCATTCATGGGATGCACAGGGTAGTTGCTCACAATGAATATTAGTTTAATTTCAATCATAAAATGCATTAATATTTATACCCTCACCCTACGGGTAGTAGGGTATATATCATTTTATGGGACCCAAAAGTGTAACGCGTAGAAGGATATACTTTAGATACTAGGTTTCTCTGAACCAAACTTGATTCATGATTTTTTAAGTCGTTTGAGCCATGTCCGTCTGTCTGGCTGCCCGGCTGGAAGGCACGATAACTTTTGAAAAACGCAACCAAATATTTTGAAACATTCCACGAGTTAATATGGACTACATGGCCACGCCCCTACTGGTACCTCCCATATAAATATATCATGCCGCCCACTTTAAAAATCGAGTAAAAATATCTATCCACCCAACACGATCGTGCCCAAATTCTGTATTTAGTAAAGCTATAGTAGGATAACGTTTTGGAGAAACAAAGCGGAAATCTAGCCACATCCCCTTTGGTACCTCCCATACAAATGTACCACTCCGCTTACTTTAGAAATCAACAAAATAATAATAATACCCCCAACGCGATCGTGTCCGAAACCTGAATTTAGTAAAGGTAAAGCATGATAAAGTTTTGGAGAAAAAATGTGGAAATCTAGCCACGCTCCTTCTGGAACCTCCCATACAAATGTATCACTCCGCCCACTTTAGAAATCGATTAGTAATATCTATACACCCAACACGATCGTACCCAAATTCCGTATTTAGTAAAGCTAAAGCAGAATAAAGTTTAAGAGAAAAAATGTGGAAGTCTACCCACGCCCCTTCTGGTAGCTCCCATACAAATGTATCACTCCGCATACTATAGGATTCGATTAATAATATCAATAAACTAGAAAATGTATGTTTTGCTGAGGGTAAGGGTATATGTAAGTCGGGTTTCCCGACTGAAACTTTTTAACTGGTTTTAATTATATGTTATCAAATAATACTAGTATCTTCGGCTATGCCGAAACTCAAATACCCTTTACTTACTTACATACTTAATTGGCCAATTACAATTTACGAAACGTAGTTCATAAATTTGAGGCCTGAAGTAATAAAGAATTCCACACGCTTCGGTCTTCTGCGTGTGTTCTCCAGTTAGTGTTACCAGATGATGGCACATCGCCTACCACTTGGTTCTTCCAACGGAGTTTGGGTCTCCCTGCTCTGCGCCGTCCTTCAGTTTCGCCTTCAAACACCTTTCTCGCTGGAGCATTTACATCCATCCTGGCAACATGTCCCAGCCATCGAAGTCGTTGGATTTTGACTTTTTTAGCTACGTCGATGTCGTGTTAAAGCTCATACAGGTCATGGTTCATCCGATGGCGATACTCGCCTTCGACACAGATATTTTTCGGAGTACTTTTCTCTCGAATACTCCCAGGTTTTGTATGTCCGTTGTTGTATGCACCCATGATTCGGCAGCATACAACAGAACAGGTAAGATAAGCACCTGGTATAGCTGTTTCTTAGTATTCCGAGAGAAGGTGGTGTTACTAAAGTGCTGCCGAAGTCCGTAGAAACATCTGTTGGCTAGCACTATTCTCCGTTTAATTTCTTGGCTGACATTATTTTTCTTGTTGACGGAAGATCCGAGGTAGGTAAATTCGTCGACTACCTCAAAACAATAATTGTCAACGTTCACGGTGCGTCCCCATCGAGAGGACCCTTTGTTCGTCGAAATCATTATTTTTGTTTTGTCCTCGTTGACCGCTAAACCCATTTTTGCTGACTCCTTTTCTAGTGATGAGAAAACTGCAGTAACATCCCGCAGATTTCGGCCAATGATGTCAATATCATCGGCATAGGCTAGTGGCATGTGGCTCTTGTGAAATATGGTGCCAGACATGTTGACACCAGCCTTTCTCATCACCTTCTCCATAACTATATTAAATAGTGTACAGGACAGGCTATCGCCCTGCCTGAGACCTCATTCCGTGTTGAATGGTTCAGACTGATCCTTACCAATCTTAACCGAGGATTTGGTGTTGTCTAAGGTACATTTGCAAAGTCGAATCAGCTTTGCAGGAATACTAAACTCAGACATGGCCTCATAAAGCCTATTCCTTATCGGAGAGTCGAAGGCAGCTTTGTAGTCGATAAAGAGGTGGTAGGTGTCGATCTGCTTTTCATGGGTTTTTTCTAGGATTTGTCGTAAGGTGAATATTTGATCCGTCGTAGATTTGCCAGGTCTAAAGCCGCACTGATATGGTCCAATTAGTTTTTCTACAATTGGCTTTAGACGTTCACACAATATGCTTGAAAGGACCTTGTACGCAATTGGTAATAGGCTTATTCCACGGTAGTTTTTACATTCACCACGATCTCCTTTCTTGTATATGGGACATAGCAGACTGAGACTCCAATTCCCGGGCATGCTCTCCTTTTGCCAGATGTTCTCCATGAGCTGATGCATGCTCCTAATCAGCTCCTCCCCGCCAGCCTTAAACAATTCAGCAGGGAGACCATCGGCTCCAGCAGCTTAGTTGTTTTTAAGGCGGGAGATTGCCACACGTATCTCGCTCTGGCTCGGAGGCGGACAGTAAACACCATCGTCATGGATTGGAGCGGGGTCTTCAGGAGTGGTGTCTGCATCCAATAAATTTTTAAAATGATTTCTCCATATCCTCAGAACGTTATTCGGGTCCGTCACTAGCTGACCATCGCTGTCCTTGCAGGAGGGTAAGCCTGTTCCACGCATTCTCGCCTTAACTCTCTTGTAGAATTTTCGGGCTTCCCCTCTGCTTCGGAGCAACTCTGTGCATTCATCCTGCCTCATCTTCAGCTCCTTCTTTTTCCGTCTAAACAGACGAGTTGCCTCTCGTCTCTTCTCCCTGTGCCGTTCACGAACAGCTCGCGTTGCCATTGGCTGCATTTTCGCCCTGTATGCAGCAACCGTCTCTCTCGTGGCATTGCGACATTCATCATCGTACCAGGCATCTTCTTGAGACGGCTTTGAGTACCCAAGTACGCTTCTCGCAGCCCGTTCTAAGGAGTATATTTTGCCACTGCGAGGTTATATTGTCAGGGGTTGGAGCATTCCGCAGCAGTTGAGTTAGGTGGTTGGAGTAGGCGTTTGCTACATCTGTGGTCCGCAGTTAACCGATGTCCAGCTTTCGTTGTGCCTGGTTACTTACGTTTTTCGCCATGCTTAGCCTTGTGCGTACCTTAACTGCGGTAAGGAAGTGATCGGAGTCAATGTTCGCACCCCTAATCACTCGTACGTCCAGAACACTTGATGCGTGCCTTCCATCGACTACCACATGATCAATCTGATTCCTCGTCAATTGATCTGGAGATAACCATGTTTCCTTATGAATATTTTTATGTTCAAATCTAGTGCTGCTAACTACCATATTTCTTGACGCAGAGAAATCAATCAGTCTGATGCCAATGTTCGACGTTTCGGTGTGCAGACTGAATTTTCCGATGGTAGGCTCAAATGCGGGTTCCCTGCCTATTTTAGCATTAAAATCGCCTAGTACAATTTTAATGTCATGGCTCGGGCTACGGTCATAAACATTTTCTAGGCTCTCGTAGAACTCGTCTTTGACCTCATCGCTTTTCTCTTCTGTCGGAGCATGGGCACATATAAGTGTTATGTGGAAAAACTTTGTTTTGACTCTTATGGTGGCTATACGTTCACACACGGTTGAACCTTGAGACTAGGTGTCGCAGTCTCTTGCCAACCACAAATCCACATCCAAACTCGTGCTTGTCCGCATGGCCACTATAGTAGATGTCGCACGTCTTCATGCGCGAGCACCCGTGTCCCGTCCACCGGATTTCCTGTAAAGCGGTTATGTCAGCCTTGTATTCTTCGAGGACTTCCGCCAGTTGGATGGAGGCACCTGGTCTATACAGTGTTCTAACATTCCAGGTGCATATCCTTAAATCATGGTCCTTAATTCGATTGGGGTGGTCGTCAACATTTTGGGGGGTCCATTTTATTCTTATTTTACTTCTTTTCATTGCAATAGTTTATGCGTCGGTGGCGAGTTGCAAAAACAGCGCACCATGTCGCAGTTTTCTCCTCCTGCCAGGATTTTATTACAGCCGCCCATTCTGGGTCAGACGCTGACCAGGGCACCGCTCACTCTGAGCAGACGTGCCTGGGTTTTAGGTTTCGCCCCTCACAGTTAGTCGTGCTCTGACGGTTGTCAGAGGCACGCTTCCAGGCGTCACCACGTGGAGGTACTCCGTCCGCAGTAGTACTACGAATACGGAGCTCTGTGAGTAGACTTGAAGTGCAATTGGCAAGGGTCACTCTGGGTTTGCCAAGTTAAACCGATCAGAAGCTTTACCTTGCATCACACTCCCGACGCTAAATACCCTTTAGCTATGGTAAAAATGGTGATAAAACTGTTTATTTGCTTTACAACCATATTTTATCAAAAAAACAATTTTCGATTTCGCTCAACTTAGAGCCTAACCTCCGCTTAGAGGATAGAATAAAGGCCATAATCGTGGGAACTGACAGTCTCAAACCCCCAGAAAGGGGGTGTTTGTAAGGAAGGTAGGAGTAGTTTATGTCCGATATTGCTTATCATCGAACTTAACCTCGGTTTGAGGGATAGAAGCATGCGTACTAAATTTAAGCTCGATTTCTCTTAAACTACAACTGTAATAGCAGGGATGTTTGTATGGGAGAGAGATAGGGTGGAGGTAGTTAATATAAGATCTTGCTCATATTAGAACTTAACCTCCGCTTAGGGGGTATAAGATTGTCTGTTAAATTTCAGCTCAACATTTCTTAAACTACTTCAGTAATCACGGGGACAGATAGACGGAAACCCCCAAAAAGAGAAGTTTGTATGGGAGGTGTGAGTAATTTTTGTCCGATCTTGTTCATCTAAGAATTTAACCTTATCTAAGAGAATAGAAGCTTGCATACCAAATTTAAGCTCGATACATCATAAACTACGGCTGTTATCGTATCAACAAACCCCAAATAGGGGGAGTTTGTATGGGAGGTGGGAGGTATTTTTGACCGATCTTGCTCATCTTAGAACTAAACTTTCGCTTAGAGTAGGGAAACTTGCATACAAAATGTCAGCTATCTCTCTTAAATATCTCTTCAACTACGGTAGTAATAGCGGGGACAGACGGTCACCTTTAAATCGAGAGATGACGATGTATATCGTCACATTTACCACGCCTCCTTATGGACGTTACAAATAGAAGAGCAATATTAATATACCCTTCACTCCGTCCGTTGGCGTGATGAAGGACATAAAAAAGAGAAAAACTTAGATTTGCTAAACAAAATATTTGAAATACTCATTCAGCTCTAGTATGACTAAATATAATGAAATATTTTAAATCTATGTACTAAATTAAGAAATATCTCACTATAAGCTATCGTCGCGACAACTTATATATATTTAATTTTTCAGTTTTCAAATAGTTAATTAAGTTGCTCCTAAGAGGAAAATTTATCAACATGTTATCTTATTGATACGGATGTAACACAGATGCTCGATCAGAATTTCTTCCGTTTAGCTGTAATCGTAAATTATTTAATTATCATTTTGATTTTAGTCTCGCTTTCTCTGTCTCGGCAGTTTAAGGAAATGACATCTGTTGCAAAGTTGTAATCACCATCGGTCGCATCGCGTCATCAACACCAAAAATTACGATTTCAATTTGCGATTATGTGAGAACGTGTGATTCTGATATTATTTTTGGGAAAGACCAGTGTCAATCCGGCTCACAGCCGAACGATAAAAACAGAAAACAAGTTTATGTCTCTCTCTCTCGACCGGAGGCCATATTTAGTTAATTTGTACTCAAACCGTTAATATGTGAAATGCATACGAAACTAATTGGGACTGTTCTTTGTTGTTTGGTTTTAGGGAAGTACACAACAACCCAAAATAACAATAAGACGAAAAAAAAAAACAAAAGTAAATTTCCTCAAAATAACAAAAACAAAAATCACACAAAATCTGGCCAAAACTGAAACTGATGACTAATTTGTGATCATTGTGTCTGTCAGCAGATGGTAACAGGGAACTTACTCTTACCTAATGTGTGATGTGCCATTACCCAGGGAGAATTTAGAGTTAAGCATAATTTTCCACTTGAAGTTCTTCTTGTGTAATATCAATTTGTACTTAGTTTTTCATGCGAGTACTGGTGTCTTCCATAATACTTTGGTGTTAAATAGTTATTTATTTGTGAAAAGCTTAAACTTTTATCACTCATGTGTTAAATATTCCGTTGGTGTGTGGGAAACACATGATGAACTTGTGATGCAGGGCACCCACGCCGCAACGTCATATGTTCATTGGATGTTTGTATAAGATTAAACAATTTGCACTACTTATGGAGTAGGCAAATTGAAGAGAGGCTTTGAGAATAGATAGCATCATGACTTAATTTCACAGAGCGGTTGGCGTTGTGTTGAGAAATTGTAGGTGGCAGATGAATACTATCAGAAAATATTCATGAATCTTTTGGGGAAAACATTGGTCAAAGTTGTCGGTATAAGAAAAACGAATTGAACTAATTTAAAAAAAAACACAGAAATTCCAGCTAGATAATCTATTATCTAATAGTCGTGTGGCAGAATTCTTTTGCACTAGTACAATGTAATAATCAGGGCAACCGGAAATATGCCCTAAAAATCGTGTTTTATGCGCATACAATATGACCTGAAAAATGGCAAAATAAGACTTAAAAATCAACAAAAACATGCTCTAAAAAATTAAAGCCATACACATTTTTTTCATATGAATTAGAAATATTTTTATTTAAAGTAAAAAAAAAACAATATTATTTGAAATTCAGACTTTGTAAGTATTTTTGGTAAATTTACATACACAAATGTTGAGTAAATAAAATAAAATAAAAATAAATATTTAAGTATTATTATTTAAGGAACAATTAAAAAAATATCACAAGAATTTATTTAACATTAAAGTTACAAAAATCTTAAACCATGTTTCCTAAGTATCACGGTGTTTTTATATGTTGAGCATCTTATTTGAGATTGTTGTTGCAATAAACTACAAAACATTGAGATAAATTATCGAACAAAAAATGTTGTCCATCTAATCCAGATCTAGTTTGGGGGTCTGTCAAGACATCCTTTAATGAATTGTGCATAATCATCGTTTAATGCACTTAGGACCTCTAAAATGTCCTCATAATTGTTGGCATAGTAACTGCTTCAAGCCATGTTCCCCATTGTGATGTTATAGCTTCTGGAGGTAATGGAAGGTCTAGGAAACATTTGTTTAAAAAGTTCTTCTCTACATGGAGCTTTTAAAAATACCTTCTTCACATTAGCAATAGTTTTATTTACGTTTTCATATAAATTCCTAATACATTCAAACAATCAATGGACACCATGAGCAATACATGCCAAATGGGTCACTTTCGGATAAAATGCCACTATAGCTTTTGCAGCCTTTACTATGTATGGAGCTGCATCCGTCACAAAAAGCAAAACATTATTCTTATTGAAGTTGATGTCCAGATTTTTGATGGCGTCGTCCCACAGTCGAGCAATTGTTGAGTAATTAGCCCTTTCTAAGGCTGCTGTATGAAGTTACAATTTCTCACTTGCAATTTGCTTAATACACCTGCTAAAATTTTTGCCACATTTTTGCCTGTTGCATCTTTAGTTTCATCGATTGCGATCCATATCAATTGATTTTATAGTTTTGTTCGTATATTGTCCTGTCCATGCAGTCGTTGTATACATTTTTTATATGTTTAGTTAGAAGAACTGTTTCGGATGGCATTTGGTAGTCCGTGTATTCCTCAAAAAGTGTTCTCATATTTTGATTTCTCATTTTGTAAAGTTGAATGTCAGCAGACACAAAAGCTCGGCATAGTTTTTCTTGAAAATCATATTCTTTTGAGAGTCTACCGGAATATTCTGTCAAAAATAATTGTTTGGTCTGCTTATTTTCACTTCTATGACTTAGTTGAATATGTTTGCCGCTTTCCACATGTTGCTTCACTTGAAATCTGCGATCTGCTGCAGATTTTAGAATAGGGGAATCCACCATCAGCTCGCAAGTCTGGAAAGTTTTCTACAACCGCCTTTAGTTTTGCTGCTTTTGTCGGATTAGCTTTAGGTATTATGTCCAGGGTCGATATTGGTGGCGGTTGGCACCTCTTTTTTATGTTTTGTTTACTTATTGAACAAGAAAGCGCGAAAAACAGGATAAATAAACGTTTAGCATTTCACAGTTATGTAAAACATGTAGTAGATTTGGCTGTTACATTTTAAAACACCAAAGTTGCAAAGACACTTGTTTTTACGAACAAAAAAATAATGTGAAAAACATAAAATATGCTTAGAAAGGGATATTTTAAAAAAATATGGCCTTAAAAATATAAATTATGCTTCTAAAAAGGAGAATTTTTTAAAATTATGCTCCTAAAACCAAATGTTGCCGAAATATGACTTTATGGGTAAAATATGCCAAAATATGTTCTAAAAATTAGGTCTCAAAACACTTGTAGGTCCATGAAACATGTAAATACATTACCCATTTGTTAATATCTCATTCTAAAAAAAACATGCTGTAGCATATTTCCGGTTGCCCTAGTAATAATGATAAGCTTAAATCATATTTTAAATTTGTACTATGATTACCCCAAAAATTCATTAATGTAAACATGAGTGGGTGACACATTCGTTCTATATTGAGTTGCTGATAAAAGCTATCGCAATTTGCATTCAATGTGAATGTACTGAAAAACAAAATAACGTTTTCGTATTCGCTCATAGAGAAATATCTCACGGAAGTGGGAAATCCCTTCGAAATAACGTTAAAACACGCGGCAGCTATTCCAGCAGGTAGGTAGCCCACTCCTTACCGTGACAGTAGCTTCACTTCAGAGATAACAACAAATAACATAGGAATGAATAACTCTACGCTAGCCCGGTAAACGCTCCCTCTCTGTTGGCACCCGCAGTTCTATGCGTAAGATTATAATGTCATTATTAGAATTAATTTAATTACTCTTAAGTATACTGAGATAGTAACTGAACAACATATTCGAGGGATGTATAAAACCCTGCAACAATTTTCAATTTTTTTTTTCATACTTGATGAAGACAATTTATACGTAAAACTAGAGACCTTATGTAGTAATACTGCGTTCTCAGTTTATCGCCAGAACGTCAGGATTTTTTTTAAGGACTTCAAAGTTTCAAAGGATACACCACTTTCAAAAAATTAAATCAAATATTTCCACGAAGCATATGATATCGATATGGGTATCAAATGAAAGGTAAGAATCTCAGCAATGCAAACAAATAACAGATTTTAATGGAGTTTGTATGAGTGTTGGACGTTACCTTTCAGCATCTCAAGTCCATTTTTTGTCAGTCATATTTAATATACCCTCACCCTACGGGCAGGTTATCATTTGATACAACCCAAAATGTAACATATAGAACTAGTCACTTTAGTTTCTAGGTTTCTTTAAACGAAATTCGATTCATGATTTTTAAATCGTTTGAGCCATGTCCATGTCCGTCTTTCTGCCTGTCCGGTTTATTCGAAAGATGTAACATATTGTTTTGAAACTTAGCATGGGTTAATATTTTCCCGAAACTACTTACGGTATTGCAAATGGGTCACATGGCCACGCCCTTCTGGTACCTCCCATACAAATGTACCATTCCGCCCACTTTAGAAATTGAGTAATAATATCAACACACCCAAAGAGATCTAGCCCAAATTCGGAATTCAGTAATGCCGTACCTGAAAACGTTTCCGAGTAAAACTTGGAAGTCCAGCCATGCCTATTCTGTTACCACCCATACAAATGTACCATTCTGACCACTTTAGAAATCAAGTAATAATATCAATAAACCCAACACGATCGTGCCGGAATTCCATGTTTTGTTATGCTACAACAGATAAAGTTTTGGAGGAAAATTTTTAAGTCTATCCACGCCCCTTTTGGTACCTCTAAGAAATTGAGAAATAATATCAATACACTCAAGGCGATTTTGCCCAATTTCTGTATTTTGTTAAGCTATAACAGGAAAAAGTTCGGGAGAACGAAATGGAAGTCAAGCCACGCCGCTTTTCGTACCTTACATACAAATGTACCACTCTGCCCACTTTAGAAATCGAGTCATAATATACTAGAAAATTGTATGTCTTACTGAGGGTGAGTGTATATGTAAGTCGGATTTCCCGACTGAAACTTTCTTACTGTTTGTATAGAAATTTTAGCTCAACAGCTCTTAAATTAAGGCAGCTAACAGAGGGAGTTGGTATGGGTGTTGGGAATAGTTTTTTTCTGATCTTACTCATTTTAGAACTTAATCTCCACTTGAGGGATAGAAACTTGCATACCAAATTTCAGATGGTTCTCAAACTCGATGTTGTCGACAGCAACTTTGCAGTATAAGTGTCGAGTCATGTCTAGTAAAAGCCTCTCAAACAGTGACGTACGCATTTGTCAATAAATAAGTAGGTGCCTTTAGTTGTGAATCTAAAAACAGAAAGCGTGTTAATTCACAACAACGCGCTATCCCATACCTCATTCATGGGGTGTAGAGGGAAATTAAGTTGTTTTAAGGTTCTCAAACTACGGCTGTGATAGTGTGGACAAACAGAAGGACACCCTCAAACAGAGGGAGTTGGTATGGGAAATGGGAGTAGTTTTTGCCGAATCTTGGTGACATCAGAACTTATCTTTCGCTTAGAGTATAGAAGTTCGTATATAAAATGTCAGCTATATAGCTTATTAACTACGGCTGTAGAGACAAAAAGGAGGGAGGGTGTATGGGAGGTGATATTAGTTTTTGTTCGATATTGCTTATCTTGGAACTTAACCTCTTTATACGGGATATAAGCTTGCATATCAAATTTCAGCTTGACGTTTCCTAACCTTAGTTTGAAATGGAGGTGGAAGTATTTTTTTGTCCGGTCTTGTTCATCTTAAGACTTAACTTCCGCTTAGAGGAGAAAAGCTTGCATTCCACATTGCAGTTCGATATATCTTAAACTACGGCTGCAATCGCGGGAACGGACGCATCCAAATTCTGTATTTAGTAAAGCTATAACAGGATAAAGTTATGTCTAGCCACGCCCCTTCTGGTACCTCCCCACTATAGAGATGGAGTAATAATGTCAATAAATTCAACGTGATCGTACCCAAATTCTTTATTTAGAAATGCTTTACCAGGATAAAGTTTATGAGAAAAAGATTTGAAGTCTAGCCACGCCCCATCTGGTTCCCAAACCATCTGGTATCGCCCACCTTAGAAATCGATTAGTATTATTAATAGACCTAACGCGATCGTGCCCAAAATCAGTATTTATTAAAGTTCAAGCAGGAAAAAGTTTTAGAGAAGAAATCTGGACGTTTAGACACGTCCCTTCTGGTACCTCCCATACAAATGTACCACCACGCCTACTTTAGAGATGGAGTAATAATATCAATACACCCAACGCCATCGTGCCCAAAATCTATATGTAGTAAAGGTATAACATGATAAAGTTTTGGATAAATAATCCGGAAGTCTAGACACGCCCCTTCTGGTACCTCCCGCACGGAAGTTTAAACACTATGCCACGCCCGGTCCCTCCAAATATTTCGGTTTTAAAAATAGGGCGGGGCCACGCCCACTTGATATATCAAAAATAAAAGTACCCTATTTTCACTTCCGAAATTTCAGCTATATTCTCTGACAATTTCAAAAAGATCGGTCAAGCCTTTGCGCGCCTGTACGGTACTAAAAAATGCAAAGAAACAAAGACAAACTCATCTTCATATCTATTAATTTGATCTTTGACCTCTTTGGGGCACGGCTTAAATCTGTCCGATTTTGCTCAAATTTTGACCATTGCCGTTGTATATCAACTGATACAATTTTCCTCGGACATTACTGAAAATGCAAGGTGGAATTTTCGTTGCCACCGTAATATATATATTGTCATACTTACCACGCCTCCTTATTGGCGTTACAAATGAAAAACAAAATAAATATATCCTTTACTGCGTCCGTGCGCGCGTTTTGAAGGCTATACAAATTTCTGAAACCATAATATTTTATATCACGTCATGTTACCATCGTCACCAGCTATAAAAGTTGATACGATGAAAGTGAGAATGACATTTAAATACTCGAGCACACAATGTTTTGCATCAGACGGCCCCAGATTTGATTTCCGCAGTTGAACAGTTTACTATGATCAAGCAAAATTAAATTGTTATTATATAATTTTTCCTTGTTCTACACATTTCGAAACATCATTCGCGTAGACAGTTAGTTACTAGACGACCCTCATATAATCAACTAAGAATTTTCACATATTAAACAAACACTCAAAATAAACTATTTATATAATGAAACTTTCACTGAATGAAATAAATTAAGGGACGTTGTCTAGGCAAATGATATAACATACATAAGCAGTACGCGACCCACATACCAATGAACTCTGATATCAAGTGTTGTTAAAAACAAAAACCTGTAGATAAAGTAAACAAAGAGCTATGTTTGTTTTCAAAATGAGCTAATAATATTTAAAAATTTCGCATTCTGGCCTCTATATTTAAATACTATTTTCTATCAGACACCATGTCGGTAAGCAAATTTGGTTTTTAACACCATTTATCAGTTTTTGGGTATAATGGAAAATTGTTGATCAGAAAGAATATTTACTTAATTTTCGGTCATAAAATTGTATTTAAAATGTTTATATGTGCAACTTACACTGTTGACCTGTGAGCAGTTATGCAGTAATTTAACATATATCGTACTGGAGCCTAATTATCTAGTTCTTGCTTTAGAACAAGATCTTAATTTGGGGGTTATCTCTATCGTCACAAGTCATCACAGCCTTATTCCGTTTTGAATTTGAATAAATATTTTATATAATATATATTTCGAAAATGTTTTATTAAAAATAAAAAAAAAATCTAAAATCAAAACCTTCTATGAGAATTTGTTACCAATTCCACTGCTGGACAGATAAAACCCAGTGTCCTACCTCACACTATTTCAAGACAAAAAAAAATATAATCAATTACTTAACATAGCACGTGACTTTATTTGCAGTTCTTGCCTTGAAGACTTTTTTTGATGAACAACATAAAAAAAAGTATGACGAACACAGCGGTGTTTTTTTTCGAAAAGTTATCCATCATGCAGTCTACAAAATGGATATTAAGCAAAATGGTAATTAATAATGAGGAGAGGGCATGAGTAAGCAATATTTTTTTTAAATAGTTGAGAATATCCAGGAATATTCGTATCGTATCGGAAAAAACTGAAGCTCAACACAGAGGCTCTCTTAGTGGCGTTGGCAGCCTCAAGAAATTAGGATCGAGCGCGGTGACCTATTAAGCCACTCTCCTTAAACAAAACAATTATTAAGAAAACACGATGAAAATAAAAAACACGAACACCACTCCCGTACTGGGTTATGAAAAATCACGCTCACATAAGCCCTTGTACGATGAGGAATGATGCGTGCTGTAATGGAACGATATGCAATTAGAAGAGGTGAAAGATAAGACGTTTATTCAGGCGGAAAAACGTGTACGGAAGAAAAGCAAGAGCCAAGGCATCGGGAAAGAGGTGATGCCCGAAAGTTCTACCAAAACGTAAAAAGCAAAGGTTTGTCGCCGATGATTGGATTCTGTGTTTTCTATGACTTGTGTGAAAGGCGTATCAAGTGTGTGTACCAACTATTGAGGCATTTGTCTTTTAGTCATCGCCTACAAGTTGCTGTCTTGTGTGTAATGTGAAAGACTAAAGCCCATCCTAGCAAACCTGATTGGACCTCATCAGTGTGGCGTTAGATCGTTTGATCGACCAGTTATTAACACTACGATAAATCCTGGAGAAGGCCCAAGAAATGCAGATCGACACCTACCATATATTTATCGACAACAAAGCTGCATTTGATTGTCCGACACAACAGAAACTATCTGATGATATGGCTGAGTTTGACTGACTCACACGAAATCTTCAGAGAAAATATGGCACATGCTGCAAAACTCTCACTCCCTAAAAGAACAAAGATCCCACTGTACCAGACACTCCCAGCAAGTGCGTCTCCGTCTGATGTACCTCTTTACGAGCTCCGGCCAAGGAGTCTAAAAATGGTGCTACCGGAGGTCAGGTATGCCCAGGGCTGTTTGCCCTAGGTAAACCGCCTGCCTAATCATTTGGGTATGGAACAGCTTCGGCTGTGCCACGTAGTGGCTGTGAAACGCTGGGGAACTAAGAGTTTGATACTCGAGAGAAATGGAGCTGGGTATCTCTTAATACCATACAAGAATTGCATCTCTCATTGTGCATCCAACGGCTTTTAAGTTGAGTGTGGCGTTGCACTCTCAGCATCTTGGTGATGGATAGCACCAAACCTCTAACAAGGGTGTAACAGCGATTTAAGGAGCACTGTTAAGTTGTTACGGACTAGTTCTAGTACAAAGCGAAATATTATAATTGTGAAAGATTCTTTGAGCTCTTCCTATCAAGTCGGAAAGTAACTATTCATTTTATATTTGTGTATTGTCCAAAGCGTGTTAGCCTTGAGTTAAAATTGATGATACCAGCCGGATGGGGTACCAAGGTACCTAGCATAAGCTGGTTATTGCGGTCAGCCGGATGGCGAGTTTTGCTCCTAGCTGAAGGTGAAGATGAGTGAATCGGCAGAATACTACGGTATTCTGATGTGTGGCCGGCCAGATGGGGAACTTCAGTTCCTAGCAGATGGCGGTGTGGAGCATAGTTGCAGTTTGCATGAGTGTTGAGGATGGAATGGTCACTGTCCATATGACCAATAATATAATTTAATAACACCAAGTAGCAAATAATAACAGTGGGGGCCAAATCAGACAGAGTGCAAGCCTCGAGCTTGTACTTGTCATTCAATATGATACCCCACATAATAATCATGCACAATTTGAAAATTTCGTGGCGTGTTGTAGAATTAGATCCGGGCCTTAACAGAGGCATAGTAGTATGTTCCGGTTGGGTTGAGCTCACTATCTGGTCAGGTCTACACGACGATACTAGATGTAAAACACAACGACTCTTGTACCAGACACTGATACTACCTGTCTTGCTCTACAGCTCAGAATCCTGGGTTATGACACAAGCCGATCAATCTAATCTGGAAGTCTCCGAGAGAAAAATATTTGGACCCATCATCGTTAACGGCGAGTACCGTCATCGAATGAACCATAAGCTGTAAAACGACATCGACGTAGCCAAGCGCGTTTAAATAGACCGAATGTGCAGACTTGGACACGATGGAAAAGCTCGGGCTCGAAAAGTCTTCGGCAATAAACTTCATCTTTACCACAATATTCTGATTCTGGCTACAAACTTAGAACTGTAGTACATAGGACCATACCATAAATGAATTTTAGTTGAAAGATAGGTAAATTTTCCACTGCATTGAAATTTCAACAGAAATGTATGCATGTAGAAATATCATGCACATATGGTATTTCAACACATTTGTATTGTCTGTTATTTATGTACTATATCGTTACTGAGTAAAAACAATTCATATTTATTGCAAAAAAAAACAATTTCAATTAATCCACATATGGAATTACAGTAAACAAAAAGTTCGTTTGCTTCTCCCTAGAATTAGGAATGAGTTTACTTTGCGGAATGCAATTGTCTTATTTAAAATTCGACCAAAATTTGCTGAACATTTAAACCTTTGTATGAAAGTATTTGCAGTCTTTTTTCGTATGAATCAGTATTTAAACAACATGTGGTACAATAACGATTTCTTTACAACAAAACAGTCAATCTAAAAAAATGTTCCATTCGATCAACCAGTTAACCTTCACTTGAATGTTGAGAAAAATTCAAATAATGAGATGTAGCTTATATAGATATCTAAGATTATTGGGCATTTGAATAAATCCTAGACATTGATCAGTCCAAACAGTTTCTCCGACATTGATTGTGATGATTTAAATTAAAGTCAGGCATCGATATTGATATAGAATTCGCATATTGAATAGAATTTTCACTCCTATACACATATTTGTAAAACTATGTCCAAATTGATCGATTAATATTATAAACATTACACTTGCCTTGCCGATCATTTGAAATAGCCACCCGCCTTCAGGTCCTTTACTGGCTATGAAAACATGACAAAGAAAAAGTAAGAAACAGAACCCCCCAAATGTTGACGATCCCTGCAAACGTAATATGGATTATGATTGTACCTTGTCAAGCACGAACTTGGATGTGGACTTATGGTTGGCGAGAGATTCAGACGTCTTGTCTCGCGGTTCAATCCCGTTAGTGATCGAATAGCCACAATCTGCATCAAGGCGAAGTATTTTTACATCACGCTGATTTGTGCTCATGCCCCGACGGAAGATAAAGACGATGAGATTAAAAATGCATTTTACATGCGCCTAGAGGATACATACGACCGCTGCCCTGGCCACGACATTAAAATTAAAGAGGAAATGTTCTTCGTCCATCGATCGGTAAACTCAGCGTCAGACAACGGGTTTAGGTTGTTTAGCTACGCAGCGGCATGGAACATGGTAGTGAGTGGAACCCGATTCCAGCACAAAGATAACCACAAGGCAACTTGTCTATCTCCCGATCAAAACACCAAAAATAAAATTGATCATGCGGTAATTGATCGCAGGCATGCATCTAGTGTCATGGACGTGCGTGTGATCCGTGGTGCTAACATCGGCTCGGATCATTACCTGGTTGCAGCCAAGGTGCGCATAAGATTCAGCAGAGCTAAAAAGTCCCATTACCAAACACAAAGAAAGCTGGACATTGCAGAGTTAGCCACTGCCTACTCTCCATGGCAACCGCCGCAACAACCGTGCTAGGATATGAAAATCGGCGCTTAGACGAATCAAATACTATGAAGAATATCGCATAGCTTCTGTGGAACAGGATGCTGCTTATAGAGGAACGCCAATTGACAGCTTTTAAAAAAAAATTAATTTCCCTTTACACCCCATGAATGAGGTATGGGATAGCTTCTCGCGTTGTTGTGAATTAACACGCTTTCTATTTTTAGATTCACAACTAACGGCACCTACTTGTTTATCGACGAATGCAAACGTCGCTGTTTGAGAAGCTCTTACTAGACACGCCGATTGACTCGACATTTATACTGCGAAGTAGCTGTCAATAACATTCGAGGGGAGCTGACAATGAAAGAACAATTGTTTTTTTTTAAGATGACTGGAGCCAGGTTTGAACCTGCGATCTCCCGCATGGTAGTCGCGTGTTCTAACCACGATGCCACGGCCGGTCCCGGACAGCTATTTAAGCGAAAAAAAAACGTCAGATAAAGGAAAGGGGAAAACGAGGATATAGAGCGATACAGGCATAGAGATGAAGCCCGAAAATTTGACCAGAAAGTAAAAGCAATAGGCTACGGTAGTGGGCTCTCCTCCTGTCTGGACAAGGATGGACATCTGGTTACAGATGACGAGATGATGAGATGAGTGTGACTTTAGACCTGTTAAATCAACAACTGACCAGATATTCACACTTCGGCAAATCCTGGAAAAGACTTAAGAGAAACAGATCGACACGTTCCATCTTTTCGTCGACTATAAAGGTGACTTCGACAGCCCGATACGGCAGAAATTACTTGAAGTTATGGCTGAGTTTGTTATTCCAGCGAAGCTGATACGCCTTTGCGGTCTGACGCTGACTGACACGAAGTCTTCAGAGAAGATTGGCAATGCACTTACGGAGCCAATCTATACCAGACGAGGTCAAAAACAAGGCGACGGCCTATCGTGTGACCTCTTCAACATAGTGATGGAGATGATAATGACGAAGGCTGTAGTAAACACGAATGGCATGATATTCAACAAAAGCCACATGCAATTCGCGCACGCTAAAGTCGTAGACATCATCGGTCGAAAACTAAGGAAATATACGGAAGAAATCAGCAAAAATGGGTCTAATGGTGAACGAAGACAAAACGAAGTTATAAGTTTCAACGAATAAAGAATCTACTCATTTGGAAAACTGCGTGAACGTTGACAATAATAATTTCTAGGTGGTAGATAATTGTATCTACCTTAACCAATAATGTCGGCCTAGAAATCCGGAGAAGAATCCTGCTTGCTAATAAATGTAACTACTTACTAAGCAATTGATTTAATGACAGAGCCCTCTCTCGATGAACAAAAATCCAGCTGTACCATTTTCCGGTTCTACCTGTCTTGATGTATGGTTCAGAATCCTGGGTTATGACACAAGTGGAAGAATCGGTTCTGGCAGTATTCGAGAAAAAAATACTGCGTAAAATAACAGGGAAATTGAAACAGGGAAAGAAAGTTGTCCGGCTGGTACGCACGGTAACATTCGAAAGACGCAATCAAATGTTTTGAAATTTTGAAAGAGTTCATATTACCCCAAAACTACTTACGGTATAGCAAATAGGCTACATGGCCCTGCCCCTTTTGGTACCTCCCATACAAATTCATTATTCCGTCCACTTTAGAAATCGAGTAATAATATCAATACAACCAACGGGATCGTACCCACGCCCCTGCCGGTACCTCCCATATAAATGTACCTTTTTGCCAACTTTAGAGATAGTGAAATAATATCAATAAATGCAACGCGATCGTACCCAAATTCTTTATTTAGTAAAGCTATAGCAGTTTGGGCGAAAAAAAACTGGAAGTCAAGCCACGGCCCAACTGATACCTCCCATATCGGTCTGGTACCGCCCACTTTAGAAATCGATTAATATTATTTATAGACCTAGCGCGATCGTGCTTAAATTCTGTATTTAGTAAAGCTCAAGCGGGATAACTTTTTTGAGAAAAAATCTGGAAGTCTAGGTACGCCCTTATGGTACCTCCCATACAAATGTACCATTTCGTCCACTTAAGAGATGGAGTAAAAATATCAATACACCCAACGGGATCATGTCCAAATTCTGTATTTAGTATAGCTAAATAAGGACAAAGTTTTGAAAGTTTTGTAAGTCAAGCCACATACCTTCTGGTACCTCGCAAATAAATGTACAACTCCGCCCACTCTAGAAATCGAGTAATAATATCAATATAATAGAAAATGTTATGTTTTACTGAGGGTGAGGGTATATGTAAGTCGGATTTCCCGACTGAAACTTTCTTACTGGTGTTTGTATTCAACATAATTCCCTTCTAGGTTGATATACTGATTATAGCGACCCTCTGACTCTTTCGATACCATTTTTGTCACCTCTTCATCCGACGAAATTTCTTCCCAGCGAACATTCTTTTGAGATCTAAGAACAGGAAATAGTCGCTGGGGCCAAATCTGGATAACACGATGGATGCGGGAGCAATTCCAAGCCCAATTCAAAGATTTTTGCCATAATTTTCATTGACTTGTGGCACCATGCATTGTCATCGTAAAGCAGAACTTTCTTTTTTTTCAAATGCGGTCGTTTTTCGGCGATTTCGCCCTTCAAACGGTCCAATAACGCTATGTAATAGTCGCTGTTGATAGTCCTTCCATTTTCAAGGTAGTCAATGAAAATTTGTCAATGCGCATTCCAAAATACAGACGCCATAAAGCCATGTTTCCTCCATTGTTGAGGATCATCGAGATGATCGCTTGATCATCTCCAAACACTGCTCCGAATCATCTACTCGTCATTGTTTTTGGTCAAAAGTGAGCTTGCGCGGCACCCACATTGAACAGAGCTTTCTTATACCCAAATATTCGAGAATGATATGATATACACTTTCAGTTGATAACTGTAGAGTAGGGTGTCCCATTCAAAAAAAATTTTGGGGATCATTCTTAATTTGAATACTCATAAGGCTAAGAATTTTTGAGAATTTTTTCAGATTTTTCGGAGGTGGTTTAGAGGTCGCGCAAATTGATTTTTTACCAAAAATCGACCTTCTTGGGCTTTTTGAATTTTGCTTCAAAATTGGTAAAAAAAATAGATATTTCTTCAGCTTCTGAGTCAATATTCTTAAAGAAAATTTTCCGATCTTTAATTTTATGTGCATAAATAATTAGTTTCGGCAATGATTGTGCACATTTTGACAATTTAATAACGGTTTTTCGTAAATTTTCAACAAATATGGAAAATAATGCTTTGTAACTTTTAAAATTTGTATAAAGAATAAAAAAACTAATGATGCAGTTTAAAAGATTATGAAGTTTTAAATTAATTAGCAGAAAAAAATGAATTTTCTCTCACCGTTCTCGAGTTACGGCAACTAATCCCGGTTCTGTCAAGGCTTGCACAAAGCTCAAAGTCAAAATTTTATTTTCAACAATTTTTTTTGATGGTTCATAGACCGAAACGTCAGAATCATCGCTATCAACGCTGCTGATATCCTCCATTTCAAACGGTTTTGATTTGGTCTTCCGAACTTTATTTGTGGGCTGAGATTTTCTCAAAGGTTGACCTATATTGCAGAACGCGCTTTTCAAGTCGTTCACGAAGTCCTTTCTTTTCTTAATTTCGAGTTTGGTTTTTCTAGACTTACCCTTTCATAACTTTGCCCACTTCGAGCGCAATATTATTATTTTGCGAGAAGTATTGCACAGTTCCTGATTTGGATTCCACAAATCTCTGAAAGTCTTTGCTATTATTCTGGCGCTTTTGGAAACAGTGCACTTTTCCACTAAATGCAATTTAAAAAATCTTTGCAGTATTTGCATTTTTGTCTGCGGTTTGGCAGTATCAAGGTCATCAATCATTTTGCCCACACACCACACATTCCTTGTATTCGACAAAGGCTCATCTATTTTAAAAAAATATTACCCAATATTTTTTGGACTACTTTATGATAATTTTAACTTACCGGAGCAATAAAACTTCAGATTAACAAAATATTTTTATTAAAAAGACGGGACTTCTTGTAATAATTACAAATGTTTTGAAAGAAAATGACTGGTTTTTCACAAAAGGTTTTTTTTCTATTTCTCTGCCAGCTGATCACAAAAACTTATCAGCTGATTTAACAGCGGATGCAAACCACCCGTATTGTGCTTTGTGAAGTAGCTTTGATTGCTAGAGCTAGAGATTGATAATTACCGCAAGAGGGATCTAGCATAAAAGCTTTTATCTGAAGCCATAAAATGTATCTCAATCTCGAGCAAGCGTCTTCCACTTATCAGTTTACAAAAATTTTAATTGTATACTTGTTATCTCTAAACCTGCCAAAAATAGGGTTGCAGTTCCCCCAAATCCAATAAATCATGAATTTTAGTTCGAGCCATTTCAGTGTCACCTATTGATAACGGCTTTTTGGCTACTTTTTTTGCTGTCCACAACTTGACAACACTTAAAACTAAGCTTTGACATACAATAAATAAATTTTCAAATCTCATAATCTAAAGTTTACAACAAATAGGATGCCGAAATCTTATAGTACTAAAAATTTCATACAATGGGTGCAAAGCTTTAAAAGGGTATAACTGGAGAACGGCAAAAGAAAATTATATTGTTTTTTTGCCAACTTATTTAAAACTTCATAATCTTTTAAACTGCATCATTAGTTTTTTTAGTCTTCATACAAATTTTAAAAGTTATAAAGCATTTTTTTCATATTTGCTGAAAATTTACGAAAAACTGTTATATAATGTATCAAAATGTGCAAAATCCCTGACGAAACTTATTACTTATGCACATAAAATTAAAGATCGGAAAATTTTCTTTAAGAATATTAACTCAGAAGCCGAAAAAATACCGATTTTTTAGCAATTTTCAAGAACAATTCAATAAAAGTCAAAAAAGCTCGATTTTTGGTACAAAATCGGTTTGCGCGACCTCTAAACCACTTCCGAAAAATCTCATAAAATTCTCAAAAATACTTTACCTTATGAGTATCCAAATTAGGAAAGATCTTCCAAGAAAATCCAAATTTTTATTTTTTTTGGGACAACCTACTGTAGAGTGCCTGCTATTTCATTCAATTACAATTTACGGTCATTCAACAACATTTTGTGTATTTTTTAAAGGTGCAGTGGTTGCATTGGCTAGTTCATTTTGTACGCATGGACAAAAATGCTCCAGCTTGAAAAGTCTTCGACAATTAAACTCGATGGATGGCGTTAAAGAGGGCGAGAAAAACTCCATTGGAAAGACCAGGTTACTGAGAACCTTGCAAAGTGGAGATTGGAGTGTGACTATGTGGAGAAGAAGCGCAGAAGATCGGAGCGCTTATAATATTTTTCTACGTGCGGTATATACTCCAATATGATTGCAACAAAGTACCAGCTAAAGTAAAGTAAGTTAGAATGCCAATATTAAAATTGTCCAACACAAATCAGTATTAGCAAATACGATAGTGATGAGGGCAGTATTGATTTTATTTGCCTTTGGAGTCGAGAATGACGGCAATACGTCAATTACTGCCTGCGATAACCATATGCTGTTATATTCACCTATCTTTTTATTAATTTTTCATATTGATAATAACTTATAATAGCTTTCTGAACCACATACCATAGAGTTATCATGGGCCAGGTTACTTATTTTGAACTGAAATAGAAAGTTAGAATAATCTATTTGTGCAATAAATAGCCGGCGTAGTGATTTGTGTATTGAAATGTCCCATTAAACAACAGTCTAAAATTAGCAATTAATCAAATATAATTGTTGGGCCACCTTTGATTTGTTTTTCCATAATAATAATTTATAGCATGCACAAGTTTGACCAAAGAAATTTTCAATCATTTTGTTGCGGGCGAGCACACACAGAAACCGAGCAAAAAAAAATTTTGCGTGGAGCTTCGCTATGGTGTGGCATTTTTCCACTATGGAGCCACGGAAACCATCTTTAAATTTCAATTTATTCGGAGGAATGATGGTTGGTGAAGTGCCGGAGCACTTTGACCACCATCACTCGCCCAAAAATCTTTGTTTTTGCCTGTTTTGCAGTTTGGAGGAAAGATGGTAAGTGAGGTGCCGAAGCACCTTGACTACCATCGATCGCCCAATCAGGCTGGTGAGAATATGGCACTTGGTGTAGAATGGAGGAAAGATGGTTTGTGAAGCGCCTAAGCGCTTTGACAACCATCAATCGCCCATTTTTATGTGCCTGTTGCTGCAGCAAAGGGTTCATTATGGAGGCCAGGGGTTGTTGTGTAATATCTGGTACAACCCTCAAGCGCCCATGAACCGACCTGAAAAAAAAAGAGATAAATATATTAGTATGACGTCCAAATATAAATTGAATATACTTCTCCGTATAGCCTTGACCATGCAACGTAAAATAAAACCTGAAAATAAAAGAATAATTAAATTAACAAAGAAAAGTATTACATATATGAACTTACCAGCGTGCAAATGAATGAATAAAATGCGATCAGCTGTGTAGGCACCAGTTGTAGTAAATCGTACTATCGGGGAGATGCCAGATGGATGATGGTGGTATTGCGATATTATGTTGGCGTTTTTGTTAGTGTAATAGCCAGTAATGTTTGAATGTTAATTTAATGAAACTAATGAATGAATGATAAGAACTGTTTTCAGCAAGAGTTAAGTATTAACATAAGGGTTTGTGTCTAAGAGTGGTTTTATCCAAATAGATTTGTCTGAGTGGGGGATTAAAAATAAGAAAGGGACACATAATATAATTTTTATTAAATTAAAAAAAGGACAAATATTTTAATCACTACTGAAAAGAAAAGTGACAATATATTGATTTATGGGAAATTTCAAAATGAAAAAAAGATGGCTGGTTGGAAGAGGATTGCCCAAGCTTGCCAAGGCGCGTGATCTAAAAGGCTAGGAAGACAAACGGCAAGTAAAGTTCAGTCGAAGAAGAAAGTTTATGGTGATTAGTAAGGACAACCGGGAAAATTCTAGTTGAATAAATAGAATCAAAGTTCCAAAAGGATTATTTGAAAAGGAAGGCGAACCGGATAATTGCACCGTTTATTAAATAAATTTATTAAAATAATCAAAGAGGTATGTGTGTGGTGAACGCTTAATAAAAGTGGGCAAAATTAAAAGTGAAATAAATCTAATTAAAATGTAGGTTACTGTGGTGAGAGGAACATCAATTTAATACGGCTCCAATCCGGAACAAAAGACCCTTCAAAATAACAACCGCCGGACACCAGGTAACCTCTTTTTATTTTACCGATTTTATTTGATGGCCAACTTGAATAAGTTTCTGTGGAATGAAAGCGAAAGATCGCGGGCCAACGAAAACTAAGTCGGCGAGAAATTAGTGAAGAATCCTAGTGAAGCCGAGGGATGAAAATTATACCCCAATGAAGAAAATCTTATAAAAAAGAACGAATTATTGTTATGTGTTTTATGTGTGTTGATACAGTGTTGTTTGTGAGTGTCCCCTAGTTTAAGATTTTGCCGAAATTTATTTTTTTTTTGTTTGTTAAAAGCGTTTTGTTTTTTTTGGAATTTTGATGTAAAAACGAATATAAATCGAAGCGTTGGTCAGCTATAATATTTTTGGAGGGTTTTACAAATTTTATGAATATGAGTTAAGAGGAATTTCAGTTAAAGAAAAGATAAACTTTAGGGAGCTCCTTCAGGTTTTTTTTTATTAATTTAATTTGAATGGATTTAAAAAAATAGAATTTGTCAGGCCCCCCAGTGACGTTAGAGTCCACTTTGTTTCATTTATTTTTCTTCGATATATTTTCGTTTGTTTAGGTTTTAAAAAAATATAGAAATTAAGTAAATGTTTGAATTAGTCTTGTTTTAATTTTCATTATTTGTTTTTTTTTTGTCTTACATTTTTATAACATTAAATTTTATTTTATATCTATATCTATATTTTTTTATCTGCTAATATTGCGGTTTGAATTATTTCCTGAACGCAGGATTCGTTTTATATAAGTAATACCTAGAAAGGAAAAGCAAAGAAGAAATTAATTTTATAAATTATAAATATTTATTAAATGTCATAGAAAGTAAAAACATTGTTAGTTCTAAGAGTAGGTTAAGATAATAATGAAGGAAAAATGAAATTAAAAGTGACTGAAAGAACAGAAAAAGTTATGTGTGAGTAAATTATAAATACGAGGGGAGGTGCAATAAAGGGTATGGTGCAATAGCGGGTGGAATAAGAGGGGTCGCGTAAACTAAGTGGTGAAACTTGCGACCAAGGATGGGATGGGCCGCTGGAGGTTAATACCTACCTCCCACTCCATATGTGCTTTGTGTGTATTGTTGTAATGATTTGTGTTTTGTTCATAAAATTTAATTGTTCGTCCGTTAGGCCAAATGATTGGGATGATTCCACTCCCAGAGGGAGAGCCGATGGAGCTAGCTGGCCTGGGATCATTTGGTGCAAATGGCGGCACGTAACAATATGGCGCCCAAACGAAAGGAAAAGCGTAACAACGCATCTAAAATACAAAAATTGTGTACCACACCTAAACACGATACAATAGCCCATTAGAGATTACAATTCCATAGACCAACGCGGTGCCTGGAAAAAAAAATATACGAAATTTAATGCACGAAAACTTCGTAGCCGTTCTAGGTATAACCTTGAAGTCAGATGTACGAAGATTTCAAACAATAAATATTCGGAATATTTAAAAGATATCGCGACTAATTCTACTTAACCATTTTATGTAGCCTAGGTGTTTGTGAATTACGTCCCTAGTTGTACAAAGTGTTTAAGATTTTGTTTTTTTGTAAGTGTAACGTAGATTCTGTTTTATGTTCAGGCTGTGGAGCATTGATGACCCTATGTTGATAGCCGCTCAAGATTTGTTCTTGAGGCCTGAAGTATCATAAGTCATCAATGGCCTTTGGTGATAATGCCGAGTGGGCGAAATTACTAAAGAACACACCTGAACAAAATATTGAAATATGTTTGTAATATTTGTTGTTAAATTTGACTGAAAGCACATCAAAGGAGTGCTCTCATTAGAGAGAGTCGAATAAAATTATAAAGTTCCGCACGCTATGCTCTTGTGAAATGCACCCCCCTCATTAGAAAAGAAATAAGAAAAATAAAAGTTTAGTAAAAAAATTAATAATTTTTGAATTAGCCTTATTAAGAAATTTTTTTTGATTGTTTGTTTAGTAAGCCTAATATCCTAAAAAAAAAAAAAAAAAAAAAAAAAAATAAAGAAAATTAATAATTGATGAAAGTAGTCCATAAGGAATGTACTTGGGAACGAGATCAAGAAAAAGAGAAAGACAGCCCGATTTAAATCTAACCAACACACCACAACATACTTTACCGAAAATAAGAAAAATATTTAAGAAGAAGCCAAAAATGTCAACGCCAAACGAGAACACAGCGGAATGTCAATTTGCTGATCTGTCAGGGACGATTAATACCAGAGATAGAGCTCAGGGTACCTCTTCCAACCAGAACGGGAATACAGAAGGTATATCGAACGGAAATGGGAATATTGAACAAAATAGAGTGTCTGATGACTTGGAAACCGCGTTTTATGAGGGTCGAGCATCTAGAACATCTTTAGAAGATGAGGTCATAAAAGTCCAAGAGGAAATGACAGATTTGAAAAGAACTATAGGGAGGTTAGCTAAAGCTGTTACTGATCTCGCTAATGTGCAAACTAGGAGCGATCAAGTACTCCAAAGCGCCCCAAATCGTCAAACGGGAGGTGAAAACCGCTTACCCAACGAAAATATGGTACTCGCTGCAAGTGGGTTGACCAGTGGTATAAATGGTCAGAATAATCAGCCACTTTCAGGGAACAGGATTTTGCCAGATCATCCGAGAAACTGTTATACAGCGATGTCAAACGGAAACCTAAGTATGGGACCAAATCGAATTAGAATTGAAAAATTAGGAATTGTTTTTGATGGTAATACCTTGAATATGAGTGTGGATGATTTTATATTCCGACTCGAACATCTGCAAAGTCAGCACAATATACCATGGGAAGATATTATAGGAGATTTCCATCTACTTTTAAAGGGTACAGCCAACCAATGGTACTGGCTGTATCTTCATAGCCATAGACCATTAAACTGGCCTAAACTCCGTCATGCTTTGCACCTCCAATATCAGACCGTCCGCTCCAATTTTGAATTAATAGGTGATTTGACTGAAAGAAAGCAACAGCCTAATGAATCCATCGATCAATATTTCCACGCCATGGGTACACTTCGCTCAAGGTTGGTACAACCCATCACTGAATACGATATGATTAAAATAATGAAAAGAAATATAAAAGAAAGTATAGGCAGAATTATATACCCCATGTCAGTCTCTTCAGTGGAACAATTGAGAATAGAATGCAATGAGGCAGAAAAGAATTTTCCACGGCGGGAAAATAGAAACATTCCAATGCCTCAACGGCCAATGAGACATGTAAATGAGGTATATGTAGATAATTACGAGAATACTTACGATTATGCATATTCCGGTGAATCTGAAGTGGCAGCCATGCACGTAAACCAGCAACGCCCGAGACAACCAATTAAATGCTGGAATTGCCAGGTTTCAGGACATACTTTTATGGAATGTCCATCTACCACTAGGAATTTGTTTTGCTACAGGTGCGGCAGTCCTGGGGTCATAACACCAACATGTCCGAATTGTTTGGAAAACAGGAAACGGGGCGTGGGGACAACAGGGGCCCTACGTCAGGCCGAGAACCCTGCGACAACTATAAATTAAAAATTGCAGTTAGAGACTCCGAAAATTGTACAAGTCCTACATTAAAATTAATAGATAAATTAAATAATAATGAATATCAACCTGGAATGAGGCACTACACACCAATAGAGATTCGGCAGGATAATTACGACCAAGTAAGGGCAAGAATTTTTGAAAGTAACACCGGAAAAGTACCCATATCTGAAAATATTAAGAAACTTAGACAAAAATTTGCAGATCGCCGTAAGAATAGAAAAATCCTCATAGAGTCTGTAGCCCGAGCCGTAGAAAAAGGTGGTGATCCACGAGTTTTTATGGAGGTCCGTTTAAACGATGTACCAATGAAGGGACTTTTAGACTCCGGTGCTTCAGTTAGTTTATTAGGTAAAGATTGTCGAGAGTTTATCCAGAAATTAGGCCTAAATATTCGTCCGATGTTGACTAACGTGAAAACTGCCGGTGGTCAACAGCATAGAATATTGGGAAAATTAAATGTATCCATAAAGTATAAAGAACAACAGCACAACATGCTGATGTATCTTTGTCCAGATTTGGAACAAAATCTTTATCTAGGAATTGATTTTTGGCGAACTTTCGGATTAGCCCCAGAAGTGATAGGAGTAGAGGAGATAGATATAGAAAAATTGCAAAACGAAATGATAAATGATAAGATAGAGTATAAGATGAAGCCTCATGAATTATCTGTTGAGCAAAGGAACCAGCTAGAAGAAGTTACAAAAAGTTTTTATTCATTCGAGGAAAAAGGCTTGGGTCACACTTCATTGATGAAGCATTCCATAAAACTAGTTGAAGATGCAGTACCTGTTAAGGATAGATATTATCCAATTTCTCCAGCCGTACAAGAAATAGTCTACCAAGAAATAGATAATATGCTTAAATTAAACGTCATAGAACTAAGTGAAAGTCCATGGAGTCACCGAACTACAGTAGTAAGAAAACCCGGTAAAAATCGATTCTGTTTAGATGCCAGAAAGCTTAATAAATTAACAGTCAAAGACGCATATCCATTGCAAAATATCGATGGCATCTTAAGCAGAATCGATGAAACGCACTTCATTAGCAGTATTGATCTAAAATATGCCTTCTGGCAGATCGAGTTAGATGAGGAAAGTAAGCAATATACAGCTTTTACTGTAGCAGGGAGACCTCTATATCAGTTCAGAGTCATGCCATTCGGCCTCTGTAATGCTGCACAGCGGCTTTGTCGTTTGATGGACCAGGTAATACCCCAAAGGCTCAAGGAAAATGTTTTTGTATATCTTGACGACCTGTTGGTGATATCTAGTACATTCGATGAACATTTAAAACTGTTAAAAGAAGTAGCGAACTGTTTAAAGGAGGCCAATCTGACGATAGGACTACAAAAATCAAAATTTTGTTTTCAGGAACTTCGATATCTTGGGTTTATCATAGGTGGGGGTACATTGAAAACGGACCCGGAGAAAGTACAGGCTATAAAAATGATAAAATTACCTAAAAATCCAAGAGAAATAAGAAGCTTCTTGGGTACTGCCGGGTGGTATAGGCGGTTTATAAAAGATTTTGCTACAATTTCCGCCCCCCTTACAGACAGATTAAAGAAAGCAAAGAAATTTGAAATGACAAGAGAAGCTATAGAATCTTTTGAGAAACTTAAAAAGGCTCTTACAACTGCGCCTGTTTTGCGTCATGCTGATTTTTCCAAACGTTTCTATATACAGTGTGATGCCTCTGACTATGGAGTAGGTGCCGTTTTGTACCAGCTAAATGAGAAAAATGAAGAGCACCCAATTGCGTTTTACTCCCAGAAATTAAATGCGTGTCAACGAAATTATAGTGTGACGGAGAAGGAGTGCCTAGCAGCGGTGTTGGCCATTAAAAAGTTTAGGCCGTATGTGGAAATGATGCCATTCACGGTCATTACCGACCATGCTAGCCTTAAATGGCTCATGTCTTTAAAAGATCTTAGCGGCAGGCTGGCAAGATGGTCGCTACAATTACAAGCATTTGACTTCGAAATAGAGCACCGAAAGGGTTCTGAAAATGTAGTAGCTGACATGTTGTCTAGGGCACTCATAGCTGAAATATCCAAAGATGAATTGTTAGACTTTGAAACGACCGAGTTCGAAAGCGAAGAATACCAAAATTTAATAAACGTAATAAACGCGAACACTGAGAAATTGCCCGATTTAAGAATTGATGATGGTATGATATATAAGAAGATAAAGCTAGATCAGGACATTGATCAGGACTATACATGGAAATTGTGGATTCCTTCTAACCTGACAAGTTCAATAATTGAAAAGGCGCATGCTCCAAATACAGTTGCTCATGGCGGGGTGGCTAAAACTTTGGAAAGAGTAAAAAGATTTTTCTACTGGCCTAGAATGAATTGCCAAATTCGAGAGTATGTAAGATCGTGTAGAACCTGTAAGGAAATAAAACCCGCCAACCACAATTTAATGCCTGAAATCGGACAGGAGGTGGTGACCGATAGACCGTTTCAAAAGTTATATATAGACTTTTTAGGGAAATATCCCCGGTCTAAAAGTGGCAATTGTTATATTTTTATTGTTGTGGATCACTTCTCAAAGTTCACCTTTTTAAAGGCAATGAGAGACGCCACAGCGAATAATGTCATTCGATTCTTAGTAAATGAAATTTTTCACAAATTCGGTGTACCAGAAGTGATCCACAGCGATAACGGGGCCCAATTCATAGGTAAGGCATTCCAAAGCATGATTGAAACTTATCGCATCAAACATATTAGAACTGCCGTCTATTCCCCTCAGTCGAACGCGTCAGAGCGGGTAAATCAGTCCGTGTTAGTTGCGATTAGAGCATATTTAAAAGAAGACCATCGCGATTGGGATCTATATCTTTCAGAAATCGAATGCGCACTGAGAAGCTCTGTACATTCGGCCACGGGCGTGACACCATTCTTCGCGTTATTCGGGTTTCATATGTTTTCTAGCGGCAACGACTATAAATTGGCTCGCAAACTTTCCTCCTTAACCGACCACGAAATCGTTAACACAAACAGAAACGACAAACTAGAAGTAATTCGCGATAAAATCAGGAAAAATATGCATGAGGCGTATGAAAAGAGCGCAGAAAGATATAATAAACGTGCGAGAAAAGTAAAGTTTGTACCCGGTCAAGAAGTATACAGGAGAAACACGGTACTAAGCGATTTTGGAAAGAATATAAATTCAAAATTTTGTAAGAAATTTGTAAAATCTAGGGTACTGAGGCCGATTGGAAACAACATGTATGAGCTTGAAAATTTACAAGGCAAATCTATCGGGATATATCACGCGAAAGACATAAAGGTTTAAAGTGCAATAGTAATTTAGTAGGGCGTAGAAAATCACAGTGCAATACTAGGTTTAAGAATGCGTGTTGTGTTCGTCCTAATATCTGTGATATTTATCTAACGTACCTGACTAAAGAACGTGCAATATTCCTTTTCGTATGTCTTGTCCATTTTTTTATGTACAATCTAATTATACACCCAGTCCGTCATAAATCTTAATTATACACCTAAATGTTGTTAGTGTCTATATACAAATATAAATCAATGAAATACTCACCATAGTTAGCCCGACAAAGTCTCGACGTGTTGACAAATTGAGGTTAGTCCGAGTGCACCTGTTGAAAAACGAAACATACACAAAGTAAAATCTTAAAAGAATGTATAGTCAGATTACTTCCCGTAGTTTGTAGAATTATGCCCGGCTAGCACAATCTCAGGGCGTGAGAGTTCCCCACGTTGAGCCACAAAAGCCCAATTGTCGCCCCTCGCACACCGCTCCTGCCCGCTTGAAAATTGTCAGGATCGGAGTTTTGTTGCGGGCGAGCACACACAGAAACCGAGCAAAAAAAAATTTTGCGTGGAGCTTCGCTATGGTGTGGCATTTTTCCACTATGGAGCCACGGAAACCATCTTTAAATTTCAATTTATTCGGAGGAATGATGGTTGGTGAAGTGCCGGAGCACTTTGACCACCATCACTCGCCCAAAAATCTTTGTTTTTGCCTGTTTTGCAGTTTGGAGGAAAGATGGTAAGTGAGGTGCCGAAGCACCTTGACTACCATCGATCGCCCAATCAGGCTGGTGAGAATATGGCACTTGGTGTAGAATGGAGGAAAGATGGTTTGTGAAGCGCCTAAGCGCTTTGACAACCATCAATCGCCCATTTTTATGTGCCTGTTGCTGCAGCAAAGGGTTCATTATGGAGGCCAGGGGTTGTTGTGTAATATCTGGTACAACCCTCAAGCGCCCATGAACCGACCTGAAAAAAAAAGAGATAAATATATTAGTATGACGTCCAAATATAAATTGAATATACTTCTCCGTATAGCCTTGACCATGCAACGTAAAATAAAACCTGAAAATAAAAGAATAATTAAATTAACAAAGAAAAGTATTACATATATGAACTTACCAGCGTGCAAATGAATGAATAAAATGCGATCAGCTGTGTAGGCACCAGTTGTAGTAAATCGTACTATCGGGGAGATGCCAGATGGATGATGGTGGTATTGCGATATTATGTTGGCGTTTTTGTTAGTGTAATAGCCAGTAATGTTTGAATGTTAATTTAATGAAACTAATGAATGAATGATAAGAACTGTTTTCAGCAAGAGTTAAGTATTAACATAAGGGTTTGTGTCTAAGAGTGGTTTTATCCAAATAGATTTGTCTGAGTGGGGGATTAAAAATAAGAAAGGGACACATAATATAATTTTTATTAAATTAAAAAAAGGACAAATATTTTAATCACTACTGAAAAGAAAAGTGACAATATATTGATTTATGGGAAATTTCAAAATGAAAAAAAGATGGCTGGTTGGAAGAGGATTGCCCAAGCTTGCCAAGGCGCGTGATCTAAAAGGCTAGGAAGACAAACGGCAAGTAAAGTTCAGTCGAAGAAGAAAGTTTATGGTGATTAGTAAGGACAACCGGGAAAATTCTAGTTGAATAAATAGAATCAAAGTTCCAAAAGGATTATTTGAAAAGGAAGGCGAACCGGATAATTGCACCGTTTATTAAATAAATTTATTAAAATAATCAAAGAGGTATGTGTGTGGTGAACGCTTAATAAAAGTGGGCAAAATTAAAAGTGAAATAAATCTAATTAAAATGTAGGTTACTGTGGTGAGAGGAACATCAATTTAATACGGCTCCAATCCGGAACAAAAGACCCTTCAAAATAACAACCGCCGGACACCAGGTAACCTCTTTTTATTTTACCGATTTTATTTGATGGCCAACTTGAATAAGTTTCTGTGGAATGAAAGCGGAAGATCGCGGGCCAACGAAAACTAAGTCGGCGAGAAATTAGTGAAGAATCCTAGTGAAGCCGAGGGATGAAAATTATACCCCAATGAAGAAAATCTTATAAAAAAGAACGAATTATTGTTATGTGTTTTATGTGTGTTGATACAGTGTTGTTTGTGAGTGTCCCCTAGTTTAAGATTTTGCCGAAATTTATTTTTTTTTTGTTTGTTAAAAGCGTTTTGTTTTTTTTGGAATTTTGATGTAAAAACGAATATAAATCGAAGCGTTGGTCAGCTATAATATTTTTGGAGGGTTTTACAAATTTTATGAATATGAGTTAAGAGGAATTTCAGTTAAAGAAAAGATAAACTTTAGGGAGCTCCTTCAGGTTTTTTTTTATTAATTTAATTTGAATGGATTTAAAAAAATAGAATTTGTCAGGCCCCCCAGTGACGTTAGAGTCCACTTTGTTTCATTTATTTTTCTTCGATATATTTTCGTTTGTTTAGGTTTTAAAAAAATATAGAAATTAAGTAAATGTTTGAATTAGTCTTGTTTTAATTTTCATTATTTGTTTTTTTTTTGTCTTACATTTTTATAACATTAAATTTTATTTTATATCTATATCTATATTTTTTTATCTGCTAATATTGCGGTTTGAATTATTTCCTGAACGCAGGATTCGTTTTATATAAGTAATACCTAGAAAGGAAAAGCAAAGAAGAAATTAATTTTATAAATTATAAATATTTATTAAATGTCATAGAAAGTAAAAACATTGTTAGTTCTAAGAGTAGGTTAAGATAATAATGAAGGAAAAATGAAATTAAAAGTGACTGAAAGAACAGAAAAAGTTATGTGTGAGTAAATTATAAATACGAGGGGAGGTGCAATAAAGGGTATGGTGCAATAGCGGGTGGAATAAGAGGGGTCGCGTAAACTAAGTGGTGAAACTTGCGACCAAGGATGGGATGGGCCGCTGGAGGTTAATACCTACCTCCCACTCCATATGTGCTTTGTGTGTATTGTTGTAATGATTTGTGTTTTGTTCATAAAATTTAATTGTTCGTCCGTTAGGCCAAATGATTGGGATGATTCCACTCCCAGAGGGAGAGCCGATGGAGCTAGCTGGCCTGGGATCATTTGGTGCAAATGGCGGCACGTAACAATTTCTAAATAGAATCATGAAGTCATATGAGATATTTTACGATACAACTACAACTCACTTTGTTTGTAATTGAATCCAAATTGATAAATCAATTTAAATTGTTGTTATCGTTGGACGGAGAGGTCCACGGTTAAGTGTGAAAGTCGTGGCGTGCGTGTCGTTCATAATCACTGATATCAAAGTGATTATGACGCCCACCTAGTCGTACTTATCGCATTCAATGAATGAACATAATTTAAGTGGTTTATTTTTATGGCCGAAGATCATAATTCCAAGTTGGTAGATTGCGAATAACTATTCGAATATTGAATAATTCATTCACACCTATTTCAAACTAATGTATCAAATTCCAAATCGATAATACAATTCAAAAGAAATTTTTGTGTGCTATCTGCAAATAATGATGGAAAATCTATATGTATTGCTGGTTAAAAAATATTTTTCTATTAATTTTAAATTTTTTACTCTTATAAATATACAACTTGCTAAATTAACATTCGTACTATATAATATGAACTAAGCCGACCCCTATTTATTTTTTTTATCGAAACGATACGCCTACTTTATCACATGTTAAGAATTTGGGAGCTCAGAGTGTAAATGGCACGTGACATAATTAAAAGTGACGATACACAATAAGGGAATGACATTAGAACATAAAAACATAAAATTTCTTTATAACTGTGTTATATTATTGCTCTGTTTAGATAGCAGAAATCACAGCAATCTTTGAACATAACGGAAAAAAACAACATTGTTTTAAAACAATGTTCATATATGTATTTAGTATGTACTAGATTGGGATTTATTTTTTGAAACAGCTGTGGCCCTTGTAGCTTATAGTTGATGACCGCTATTTTGGCAATAAACACTTTGTTATCAAAAGCATTTACGAGTTTTCCCATGAATCAATATAATACACAAACGATTTACAATGCCACTATTTAAATTACTTAATTCAATTCAATTATAACAATTACCTCATACAGTGTTCCATCGTCACACTACGTGCGATAATTATAATTTATCGTCTGGCGGTGGTGGTGGTATTAGCGCTTGAGGAATTGCCGCAATTTATAATGACCAAGTTTTTTTGCACCAGACGTGGGCACGTATGAGCCTGCTAAGTGTAGTATGATTAAAGTTTTCTACATATTTAAGATATAAAGCAATGCTATAAAATCTAGAAATATTCACAAATTAATATTTGATAAGTAGACTGTATTTCACAGAAGTTCTTTATTATTTTAAAAGAGGTGGTAAACCAATATTATTTGACGTTGAAAACTTTTGCAATGTATAGTGCAAAGTATCATAATCATGAGGCACTCAAAGTGAACGAAGGTAAGTCACACGACTTGATGTCCTCAATGTCGAGATGTACTATACATATTTAACTATCTACATATATCACAGTACAACATTTTTCAGCTCATTGATTTGAAAGAAGAAGTTCTGCATCATTCTTTTTGTTAAGTTACATTGCATAATAATTTAATATCGATTTGAAGTTAGTAAGTATCGTATAGGAGAATTTGTCACGTTTTAGGCTCATTTGTTTGACTTAACTCGAGAACCACTAGTCTGATTTAGCGGAAACAAATTTAAAAAAATTAAGAATTACAATTCCTTTTATCTGTTCATATAACGTATCCCTACATAAGCAAAAGTTTCACTTTTCCATTCATCAAATGATTTTGAACTGGGTTTAATTTGTAGCAGTTACAATAAAACTGTTGTACTCCGTGGCGTTTAATTTACGTGGAATATTACTTATGATAATCATACGCCACCATATAGTATTTTTGTTATGTCGAACAAATGAGCCTAAAACATGACAAATTCCCCTATACGATATTGACTAACTTCAAATCGATATTAAATTATTATGGCATGTAACTTGACAAATCGAAAGATGCAGAACTTTTTCTTTTTGGGGCTTCTTTCAAGTGCAGTTCTCAGAAATACTTTTTTTAATATCCCGTAACAACTCTCTCAAGCATATATTTGCTTACAGATAATTTTAACTAATTTTGTTGAGGATTTTTCCCCCAAACTCTAATTAATAAATCTGCGCTGCAACCCCTACCAGAATAGTAAGTCTTGACTTGAAGTGGTTGAACTCATTTGCAATCGAAATTTGTTTACCTCAAATATCATACGATTTCAAAATATGAAAATCTGTATTATCAAAGCTGTTTTTGATATCAAAATAAGTATAATCAAAACAGTTTTTGATCTCTTCAGAGGTTTTAAACGAAGCTTTACCTCCAATATGGCTTCAACGTTCTTTCATACAGCGGAATTTTGATGTCCAAAACTCCATTATTGGATCACTTAATTTTAAAAATCTAATTATGCAGCTTTGTTAAAAATTTTTATATATAAAATGTGCATTGACGGTTTTTTAGAAAAATTTTATTTTCGATATGTTGAAGTATGGTCCCATAAGGTGTGTTAAGCAAGAAAAAACTTCTACTTTCATGCAATAAAGTTTATAATTTGATAACACCACTTGGCCCTGACCTTTAGTAAAAACATACAACTTGCAAGCACAAACATTTTAAAGAGGTACTAGAAGAGGTGTGGCTAGACCAGACCAGGTTTTTTTTCTCCAAAGTTTTATCATGTTATAGCTTTAATAAATACAGAATTCGGGTACGACAGCAATGGGTGTATTGATGTTAATGCTCGATTTCCAAAGTGAGCGGAATGGTATATTTGCTACCAGAAGTGGCGTGTCTAGACATCCAGTTTTTTTCTCCAAAACTTTATCCTGTTATAGCTTTACTAAATACATAATTCGGCCACGATCGCTTTGTGTGTATTGATATTATTTCTCGATTTCTAAAGTGGGTAGAATGGGACACTTGTATTGGAGGTGCCAAATAGGGCGTGGCTAGACTTTCAGTTTTTTCTCTAAAACTTTACTCTGTTTTAGCTTTACTAAATACAATATTGGAGAACGATCGTGTTGGGTGTATTGATTTTATTACTCGATTTCTAAAGTGGACGGAATAGTTGGTTACGTCTTTTGAAAGTTATCATGCGTAGCAACCGGACAGACGGGCATACAAACGGACAGACGTACATTGGTCAATCGACTTATGAAGTTATGAATCAAATTTGGTGCAAAGAAATATAGGGTCTAGAATGACTCCTTCTATATAATACACTTTTGGTTCGTATCAAATGATATATACCCTCCTACTCGTAGAGTGAGGGTGTAGCATATCGGCATGTATAAAGCATATATTTTACGGAGTCGTTTCCTCCGGAATATTGCCAGAACAGATTCACCCGCTTGTGGCATAACCCAGGATTCCGAACCAAATATCAAGAAAAGTAGAACCAGTATCTGGTATAGCTAGATTTTTGTTCGTCGAGAGAGGGCTCTGTCTTTGTTCATTAAAACTAATAACTTCGTTCACCATTAGACACATTTTCACTGGTTCCTTCTGTATACTTGAGAAGTATGCAGTCACATTCGACCGATAATGTCTACGTCATCAGCGTACGGGAGTAGCATGTGGCTATTGTTGATTATCATTCAATTCGTATTTACTGCAGCTTTCCTCATTATCTTCTCGAACACCATATTGAAGAGGTCACACGATAGACCGTCGCCTTGACTTAGGCCTCATTTGGTATAGAATGGCTCAGAAAGGTCGTTGCCAATCTTCACTGAAGACTTCGTGTCAGTCGGCGTCATTCCGCAAAGGCGTATCAGCTGTGCTAGAATATAAAACTCAGACATGGCTTCAAGTAATTTCTGCCGTATCGGGCTGTCGAAGGCAGCTTTATAGTCGATGAAAAGATGGTACGTCTCGATCTGTTTCTCTTCGGTCTTTTCCAGGATTTGCCGAAGTGTGAATACATATGGTCAGTTGGTTGATTTACCAGGGGCCTAATCTCGGCAATCGTCATCGAGTAATCTTTCGTGTCGATTCAAATTTAGTACAATAAATTTTTTTAATTTAATTTCAATCGAAATTTCAGTGCAAATTTCGTACTCTGATAGTGTTTTTTTTTCCAAACACTGAATACACATTTGGTTTTGTTATGCTATTATTTGCTAAGTCAGAATGCTCGGCCATGTAATATGTTAGATTTTGTTTTGTCTAATGTTTATTTTGTTGCCCACTTACATTTCGTGTGTTGTTCTGTTTTGCGAAAAACTTTTTTAAAATGGCTACTCGATGACATCTGAGCTGTCGAATGGCATTTCGCAAAATTTTTCATTCAATAACGATTGCCGTGATCCAAAAAGTCAACATTTCGATCGAGCTTTTCCGATCAAGAATGCCGTGATTAGGCCCAAAGTCTAAAGTCACACTGATAAGGCCCGATCAAGTTGGATAACGCTGGCTTCAGTCTTTGACATAGCACACTCGACAGGACCTTATATGCGATGGGTAATAGGCTGATCCCACGGTAGTTGGAGCACACACTTGGATCACCTTTTTTCAGCACAGGATATAATACGCTTAGATTAGAAGCTGGTGTATGCTCGTTACCAGATCCTCGCCACCGGACTTGAAGAGCTCTGCCGGAAGTCCGTCGGCACCTGCTGCTTTATTACTTTTCAACCGCGATATTGCTCTTCTTACCTCGGGTAGACTTGGTGGTGGTAAACTAAGCCGTCGTCGACAATCAGCGTGACACCTTCACGTACGCTGCCTTCTGGAACCAGCAGTTGCTGGAAGTGTTCTCTCCCTATAGGAAGCACACTATGCGTATATGTAACCAGATTTTGCATTTTTGTCCTTACATGAGGGGAGCCCATTACCGTAGTCTTTTGATTTTATTTTCTGGTAACATTTTCTGGCCTTTCCTCTATCCCTGTATCGCACTATGTCCTCGTTCTCCCGTTCCTTCATTTGACGTTTTTTTTCGCTTAAATAGCTTTCTCGCCTGCTTTACTGTATCCTCGTGCCGTTCCCTAGCAGCCCGGGTTGCAATTGGCTGCAGCGTTGCCCTTTAAGCGGCATCCTGTTCCTCAGACGCTATACGACTTTCTTCATCGTACCAGGATTCGTCTAAGAGCCGTTTGCCCTATCCTAGCGCGGTTGTTGCGGCGGTTGCCATGGAATGCGCAATATGCTGCCACTGTGTATCGGGAACGTCAGAAGTAGAGGCGTTGTGTCGTAGTAGTTGGCAGAGCTGGTTGGAGTAGGCAGTGGCTATCTCTTAGCAGCTTTGCGATGTCCAGCTTTCTTTCTGTTTCGTTACGTGCGTTTTTCGCTCTGCCCAATCTTGTGCGGATCACACGCACGTCCATGACACTAGATGCATGCCTGCCATCAATTGCCACATGATCAATTTGATTTTTGGTGTTTTGATCGGCTGATAGCCAAGTTGTCGCGTGAATATCTTTGCGCTGGAATCTGGTCCCACTCACTACCATGTTCCTTTCCGCTGCGAAGCTAACTAGCCTAAACCCGTTATCTGACGTGTCGGTATGCAGGCTGTATTTACCAATCGATGGACCAAAAACATCTTTCCATGCAATTTTAGCATTAAAGTCTCCCAGAACAATTTCAAGGGATGATGTTTTAATTTTGTTGACTTTTTATACCATCACCCTTAGGGATGAGGGAATATATCATTTGATACGACCCAAAAGTGTAACACATACAAGGAGTCACTTAAGATTCTGTATTTAGTAAAGCTATAACAGGATAAAGTTTTGGAAAAAAAATTGGAAGTCTAGCCACGCCCCTTCTGGTACCTCCTATACAAATGTACCTCTCCGCTCACTATAGAGATGGAGTAATAATATCAATAAATCCAACGTGAGAGTACCCAAATTCTTTGTTTAGAAATGCCTTAACAGGATAAAGTTTTTGAGAAATAAATTAGACGTCTAGCCACGCCCCACCTGGTACCTCCCATACTCATCTGGTACCGCCCACTTTGAAAATCGATTAATATTATTAATAGACCTAACGCGATCGTGCCCAAATTCTGTATTTAGTAAAGTTCAAGCAGGAAAAAGTTTTAGAAAAGAAATCTGGAAGTTTAGACACGCCCCTTCTGGTACCTCCCATACAAATGTATCACTTTGCCTTCTTTAGAGATGGAGTAATAATATCAATACACCCAACGCCATCGTGCCCAAATTCTGTATTTAGTAAAGGTATAACATAATAAAGTTTTGGAGAAATAATCTGGAAGTCTATATACGCCTCTTCCGGTTCCTCCCATACAAATGTACCACTCCGTCTACTTTAGAAACCGAGTAATAATATTAGTATAATATAAAATTTTTTGTTGTACTAAGGGTGATGGTATATGTAAGTCGGGTTGACCGACTGAAATTTTCTTACTGGTTTTAAAACAAATTATTATAATAATATTTTTTTTTTTTTTTTTTTGTAAAAATTCGAAAAAAAATTTGTATCCTTTTATTTTTTTTTTCAATTGATTAAATTTTTCTTAATACGATTTACTTTAACAAAGTTTATTAGGGATTAGTCACAACACCTTAATAATGTTTTTTATCAAGAAAAGAAAAACCCCACAAGAAAATTTGCGAAATTCACAAAGTTGATATCAAACATGATTGTTTTGATATTAATAAAGATAATAAAATTGCAACGTAAAATGCAACTGCAATGCTGCCGAACGATTTATTACATTGTTTTATTTACTTGAACTTACTTGTACATATTAAGTCAATATTTTGTTACTGTATTGATAGAGCATATTGCATATTGCGCACTATTAACGAAATTCCTTTACGAAATAAAACTTAATCTTTAAAATGGTTTACTATTTTCTTAAATAGGCCGGTTTGTTAACGCTACCATCGCGATCATAAAAATATAAACTTTGTCACTTGTTGAACATTTTTTTATAATTATTATTTCCAACAAAACCTTTGTGCGTATTCCACGCGATTAGTTTAGTCTATTTAATACCATTCGACAGTGGGCGTGAGGCCATATCAACATAAGGAATATGATATCGGTGTTTTTTTTTGGAAAGGGGTAAAGGTGAAAATAGTTAACTTGTGCATGAATTAAAGGTATACCTAGGCACATACATTTTTATTTTATAACCTTAGAAATCTAAGAAGTACAGTTTAGCCATAAGTATTGTTAATAAATAAATATATATTAAAATGATTGAAAATAAACCAAAACCAACAGTATAATAATTCATATTTATCGCATAAAAGCAACACTGGTTCTACATTGACCAGAGGTTTGTGATCCGAATAAAAATGGAAGTTACACGCAACATTCCTACCGCGGTTCACAAAAAAGGCTGTTATTGCATCACCTTTAATGTAAGTGATTTCAGTTGTAACAACGAAAATAAGGATTTCCCCCGTTTGTGAAATCACGTGCATTACTTGTCACGTCTGTATTAGAATTTTAAAAATAATCTTTCATGCGAATAAAAAAATAAGGAAATTAACAATTAAGTTCTTGAAATTTGCTTCTCGAGTAAATTATGCAAATTTTTGTATTCGTTATACTACTTGGGTGACTGCAATCTGGCTGGTCAGGTAAAATGCACACCTAAATTGCTATAAAATATTGTTATGTCTGTGTTGAGTTCATCACCCATGTGTGCATCCGCTTGTCGTTTTATATTTGGTTTAACACATTTTGGCGATACACATTTAGTCACCACTTAACTTTTTTAAGAGTTGATTGAACTTTGACTTAACGGGTAGAGCCAAACAGTGAGGAAGGGAACATATTAAAGAAAATGTTTATTTGGTGACAAGCAAATCGAGCACCAGTACATTGAATTAGTTCAGACTGTGAGTGTGACAGATGACTCGAATTTATCGATCCGACGCCGTTTTAGTAGATCGGCTTCTGCTTGTGTACTACTTGAAAAATTTTAAGGAAAGATCCATATAGGATCCAACTGGTGCAAGAACTAAAGCAAGCGGTCCTACCGTTTTTGGAGAGAGCACAATCCATGTGAGACTATTGAGACTCCATTACATCCCGAAAAAGTCACTGTTTGCTGCTTGTTTATAACCTTCACTAGGCGCACGAACGGAGTGAAGGTCTTATTAATTTTGTTCTTCCATTTATAACGCCCATAAGGAGGAGTGGTAGGTATGACAATGTATATATATACAAATGATCTGAGTCGATTTTAATATGAACGTCTGTCAGTCTGTTTGTCCCCGCGATTACAGCCGTAGTGGAATGCAAACTTCTATCCTCAAAGCGGAGGCTAAGATCAAAGATGAGCCCGATCGATTAAAACTACTCCCACCTTCCATAAAATCTCCCAATTTTTGGGGTCGGCCTCTAGGATTAAAGCTGAAATGGTATGCAAGCTTTTATTCTCTAAGCAGAAGTGACATAGAAGATGCTTTTGGTCATCTCTTCTTTCAGATCGTTACAGCTTTTACAGAAATCGTTGTATGTAAGTTTCAACCTCTAAAGTGTTTTCCAACCATCTGATGTTTCTATGATGGACTCTAGAAAGGTTCAGTGCAAATCGTGTCTTCTGTATATCCATGGTAGGCCAAATCGGTTTGGTCGCTGTACAAGTGCGTACTTTCTCCACCTCAACCTTTTCACCAATTAACTGTTGCTCCATTCGCCATTTTGACAATTTTGATTGTGCTATCTTGTCTATCTTGTCTTGATAGCAAGATTTTCAAATCTGCAATCCATTTTTAACTACCTCTTTTAGAAATTGTGATATTTCGTGTCCAATTAGCTCTATATCCCTTTGTTCTATTGGCCTTTTAAACTTTAAACCTAAATCCCCCGATGACGGTATAAGTCCCCATGTCCTAGAACACATATCAGAGTCACCGTGGTATGTCTCGAATTCTCAAACGTTTCTCGATGTGGTATACACGTAATCCAGGGATGTGATAGCCGTAAAACTATCAGTTAGTAAATTAATATTGGCACCCAATATCCTACTAAACTGAATTTGATCCAGGGCAATTCTAATGGCCGCTATTTCAGCCTGAACTATCCAACAGTGATCCAGTAGTCAAATTGACAGTTACAAATCCCACATCTTCGAAAAGATTCCAATAAAGATCTCTTAATTTGGATCCGTCCGCGAAAATTTGTATGACATCTTTACCAAAGTCCCGGATATTCTCATAAATCCCGGATCGAAAACAGGCTCAGATTTGGTGTAATCCGTATGACATATTATGAAGATATTCAGAATTTGGACATGTCAATAGTCCCCGTGATTCAATGCTCGTTTGGTGTCTAAACGCATTACTTTCTTCGCTTAAATGTCCCGGGTTACCAGTTTAGGATCATAAACAGTGACAGGTAGGAAAAATGACTGGGGGTTGTTCACTTATTTGAACCCTCTACGGGCGATTCCGGGGCAGTTGCGGGTCTTGTTGTGGATATTTTTCGTTAATTACCAGGGGATAGATTTTGATTCTAGACCCATAGTTTCTTGGGCTAATTTTCTTAGAATTCATAGTAGTTTACGAATTTGATAACCGCTTGGTCAAGATAAAAATTGACCCACTAGTTGTAAATAAAAAATTTTAATTATGAAAAATATAAGTTCATATTGCTTGCTAACATTGAAAATAAATCTTAACTAACCTAACCTAACGATCGACAGAGAGAGAAAAGGAAGAAATAGTCTATGTATCATAATAAGCGGCCACACAAGCGCAGTATGAATGCACACACGGGGCCGCACAATCGCCTTATCAGCATGGAAAATTCCATAACATAAACACCCTGACCCTGAGAGTATGGTTTACCTTATCTCCTGCTACCTGCAGACGACGATTCATTTATTTGTGTCAATAAGGGAAAACACACATTACAAAAATATTAAACACATGTTTGTTGTCTTCCAATGGAAATTCTGAACAGAAATCAAGTTCTTTTAGTGTCTATATCTTACTATACGTTTTAAAACTTAACATTCTTAGTAATCATAGCTTCTTTTTAATAATAAATTTTTTATCGTTCTTGACAAACCTTAAGGGTAGAAAGCATCACAAAACTAATGAAAACTTTTCCCAACGGTGCGATAATAAATAATAAATAATTGCCAATACAACTGATTTTAAACCGAACTATGACAATATCATAATAAATTTTTTATTTATGAATTATAACCAAAAATGTGAGTAACATGGTCACACCCGTCTTAATGGAATTTTCCATAACCAGATCACACTTTTTATCACTATAAGTACGAATTTGCAAAAATCCTCTCACATTGTTTGGTCTTAAAGATGTTGGCCCATTTTCTTCTCTTTTTACTCCTAATACACTGGAGATCAGAAAATTATACGCTCCACTGTATTTCGATGCAGATTTACTAAAGGGGTTATAATTCAAAAACAGAACATAAGGAATGAAAGAGAATCAAAAACTACACTTTTACATCCAACAACAACAAAATTGTATTTAGTTAAATTTATGTTTTTTTGCATTTCCTTAAATTTTTAGGTGATCATGAAATTAAACGCAGTGGTTTTGTATGAGAGGTACGAGAAGGGGTTGACCGAAATAGTCCATATTCATTCCTGAGTCAAATTTAAATAAGCTTATATATAGCTCAAAATATGACTGAATTCATTGTACTTAGATAAAAGATTTGTATATAAATCCCTGAGGGTGAATTCGGTCATTTGTATGGGAGGTACCAGAAGGTGCGTAGCAAATGTTTAGGTTTTCTTAAGAATTTTTGTACAACTGCAAGATGATAAAACTTACCAAATTAAAATATCCTCCACTTGTCCGTTTGAAAGTTATGGAAGAAATATTAGTTTGCCAAGAATGATAATTTTGTATGGGAGGTAACAGAACGGGTCAGTCAATATAGACCATATTCATTCCTGAGTCAAATTTCGTAACCGAACATCTATCGAAAAATATGGCTAAATTGAGGGTATTTACAAAAAAGATATGTGTGTAAAACATGATAATCAATTCGGTCATTTGTATGGAAGGTACCAGAAGGGGTGTGGAAAAGAATTCGGTTTTCTTAGGATTTGTCTATTATTACAAGATAATTATCTGACCAAGTTCAAATATTCTCCAGTTGTCCGTTTGGAAGTTATGAATGAAATATTAATTATTATTTTTCATTTGTCTGCCAGCCAGATAGACAGATTGACATGGATCAACCGTATTAAAAAGTGAAACTTATTTGATCTTAAGATACCTGGTGTCTAACACGTCTCCTTTGGTGCATTACACATTCTTACGAGTATGGGTACCCAAAATATACGACCATTATGCGGATTAACATGGGTTCGAATCCCGATACAACCATATCGATTTATTGACCATGATTGCCTGTCACCTCATTGCGTATACAGAACTACGAATAGTCGATTAGTAAAGAGAAACTGCAATCAGCATTGTCTAACGAACAATTAGGTGTCTTCGTTTTTAGATTCTGTTACTCACCCATATGTGAAAAGCTGCCAAATGTATCTCATTCATTGTGTGTAAAGGTTTTTTATATTAGGTCACATGGTGAAATGCTATGACTTGGCATGCTGCAACATATTGTTCAGACGGACTAAGCACTCCGTGACTAATCGATGAGCTTAATAATACTATTATTATAATACAATTTTTGAAAGGTTATAAAACGCATTTTTTACACCTTTACTCTTTACGGATTAATATATATGTGGACTTAATTTTCTCTTATCGCGGAAGGTTATCGCACTAATAATGTCGGATAGCCTTTGTTCAATGTGTTTTTTTTTATTTTTGTTTTTCGTAAATATTTCAATGACTGATATCAGTTTCAAGTGCACTAAATTCATACATACCGCACAACGGATGAGTGATTTTGGAAATGGGAACTACTCAGGCTATATGTATGTGGCACAATCAAAAAATTGTTATTCCAATGATTAGGCCTACAACTAAACAACCTTTCGAGTGCGACCGCCAACTCATTTTGAAGTGCAGTTCACAGTAAGTATATATGATAGATAATGAGGACGACGACGTTGTCGTCGTACCTGATAACACATAACTCATCTTGAAGTGAATCTATTTCCTTCATTGAGGGTAAATTTTATATTGAATTTCTATTAACTTAGTAATTGATGGAAATTTAATAGAATTTTAATTAGAAAAACACTTAATGTGTGATGTCCCGATATCATGAGTATATGAGTATAAGATTCGTATTTATTGGCCACTGGTGCATATGTGCTGGTGTTTGTGTGATTTACATACTTATATTAAGGAAACATGTGCATTGGACCATCAAAGATTTTAAGTTTTATTTAATGTGATTTATAAGGTTCAACATTTTTATTATATATTACTTTACAAAAGAGAAAATTTTCAACTTAAAGTATTGTGATAAAATGTATTGCAGGATATCACTAGCTCTTCCAATGAGTGGTTATTTAAGCGATTGTTATAATTAATAGTATATACACATACATAGATAGGTTATTACACAAACCATGCAATTACACAAGTCACCAATGCGATTGTAAAAATGGAAGACTGCTTTGTTACGCCAACGCTAAAGAGATTATCTTCCCCGCTTTCATCGAATTCGTACTTATTGCAGCCATCGCTACTGCATATTCGACAATCGGATATAGGTTGACCCTGGTACAGGGATTGACAAGTCAGATATTTATTGGCATTGATGAGGTTGGTACAGCCGCGAGTCGTGTAAATTGTGTTGTTAGCTGAAAGACATATAAATATGGAATGTTATAATGCCTTTATAATGTTGATTGCAGTCAAGCGAACATTTAATAAGAATAGATGGGAGGTATCAATTAAATTGTAACTATTATTATTGTTTATTGTGAGTTATTATAAGACTTGAAGCCCTCAAAAACTCATATCTCTACTAACACAGTACAACACATGATTTTGGGACTCAATTCTGAAAACTGCCCGTGAAAGTAGCCCCAAAAAGAAGAAGTTCTGCATCATTCGTTCTGTCAAGTAACATGCCATATTAATTTAATATCGATTTGAAGTTAGTAAGTATCGAATTTGACACGTATTAGGCTCTTTTCTAATATTGTTATATGGTGGCGTATGATTATCATAAGTAATATTTCACGTAAATCATACGCCACGGAGTATAACAGTTTTATTGTAACTGCTACAAAATAAAATCAGTTCAACATCATTTGATGAAAGGAAAAGTGAAACTGTTGCTTATGTAGGAAAAGGTTATATGAACAGATTAAAGGAATTGTAATTCTTATTTTTTTTTTTAAATTGTTTCAGCTAAATCGGATTAGTGGTTTAAGAGTTATTTCTAAAATGTGACAAATTCCCCTATACGTTACTTACTTACTTCAAATCGATATTAAATTATTATGGCATGTAACTTGACAAAACGAATGATACAGAACTTCTTATTTTTAGGGCTTCTTTCACATGCAGTTCTCAGAATAGAGTCCCAAATCAATGATCTGTAAAATGTTTTACTGTGTAATTACCCATTAGATTTCTATACACCCATATACATACCATGATACCGTATCATATAGCAAACAGGTTCATTAATTTTCATTAGTGGATCACTGCTTCCCGCTTTCGACAGACTATTCTCATTCAACATCTTGGGATCCTCGTATTCCATGTAATCGTAATCCAATGGAGGTGCGACAGGTTTTAAGGTTGTCGTTAAAGCCACAGTCGTATTTGATCCATTATTAGGTATAGTATTGTTCCCACCTTGAATTTGCGTCGTCAAAGCCATTGGATTTTTGGTGGTCATGCTGCTACTGCTACTACTGCTGCTGTTTCTCTTTGTTGTATTAGCAGATGCACCAGCAGCCCCCTGCCCTTCCATACTGTAATCATAAGCATAGTCTCCAATATCGGCGGGAGCAGATGGTTTCATGGTGGTTTTGACCATAGGTTTCATAGTAGTGGCCGCATTCGTTTCCAATAGTTCAGGTAGTGTAAAGGGTTTTTGCGTACTGATGACAGAGATTTCACCACATATGTAAAGTTCTTTAAAATCCTCATACTCATTGCAATCTTCGCATACATAACATTGAAGACCTTGGGAGAGGGGGATTCAACAACAACAAAAAAAGTAAAAATCAATTAGTGGCATTGCTTAAATTGTGTCTCCATAACCAATAGTGGAAATCTTTCGTTAGTTCTATCGATACGCAAAATTGTTATCATTTTTATCTTATCTCGGAATATTGTACATTGAACATTCTCCAACATGTGTAATGTGTATGCGATATGATAATAGGGAGGGAGGTATGTATGGATACATCCATAAATGTTGTACATGTGTTCGATGCGGTTCGATTATTGCGAATTGTAGTTTGTCATGGCCTGGCATTTGGCTTTGAGTTTATATCACAGCCTATGGTCATAAACCATAAAATATCGTATTCAAATACATATAAGTAAAAGAAAACGTGTTATAACACTTTTTTATAGATGTTGTACCAAACCCCTGATATTCTGAAAAAAATTGAATACAGACTTAGGCTGTTATGATTGGTGACCAAAGATATATACATAAAAACTCAAAACAAGAAATAAATCGCAAAGATGCATACCACCGAGATAGCTTATGCCTATTACAAACAGTAGCAACATATTGTGCATTCTATGACCACTGCAGCAACGACCGTACAGGGATAAGAAAAACACCCCTCAGACAAGATTACAATATAAATTTAGACGATTCCTCAATAGCCGATGGCTGGCACAAGGCATAACTGCATGCAATGGTAACTTGGCTCTTCTCAGGCGGAAAAGGTGTTTGTGTGAAAAAGACAGGACGCTGCTTATAGGGCAACGCTACAGCTAATTGTAACCCGTGCTGTTAGGGAACGGCACAAGGAGAAAGTAAAACAGGCGAGACAGCTATTTAGGCGAAAAAACGTCAGATGAAGGAACGGGAGAACGAGGATATAGAGCAATACAGGGATAGAGGTGAGGCCCGAAAATTTTACCAGAAAGTAAGAGCAAAAGGCGACGGTATTGGGCTCCCCTTCTGTAAGGACAAGGATGGAAATCTGGTCGCAGAGTGTGCTGCATATATGGAGAGAACACTTCCAGAAACTGCTGGTTCCAGAAGGCAGCGCACCTGAAGGTATCACGCCAATTGTCGACGACGGTTTAGATTGCCCATCACCAAGTCAAGCCGAGGTAAGAAGAGCAATATCGCGGCTGAAAAACAACAAAGCAGCCGGTGCCGACGGACTTCCGGCAGAGCTCTTCGAGTTCGGTGGCGAGGAGCTGATAACGAGTATTTACCAGATCCTACGCATGATTTGGCTTGAAGAGTGCATGCCCGGCGATTGGAATTAAAGTGTATTGTATCCTGTGCTGAAAAAAGGTGATGTACGGTTCAGAATCCTGGGTTATGGCACAAGCGGATGAATCGGTTCTGGCTGTATACTCCGCAAAATATTTGGGCTCATTATCGTTAACGGAGAGTATCGGCGTCGTATGAATCATGTGCTGTACGAGCTGTACACCGACATTGGCGTGGTCAGACGTATTAAGGTACAGCGGTTGCGTTGGCTAGGTCATGTTGTACGGATGGACGAAAATGCTCCAGCTCGAAAAGTCTTCGACAATTAACTCGATGGACGACGCAGATAAGGGCGACCAAGACTCCGTTGGAATGACCAGGTTACTGAGAACCTTACAGAACTTGGTGTAACTAACTTGAGAAGAAGCGCAGAAGATCGGGGCGCTTATAATTTATAATATTTTTCTACGTGCGGTATATAATGCGATATGGGTCCTGCCGTGGCATAGTGGCTAGAATACGCCACCAGCCACCAGTATAATGACAGTGAATAAAATGAGAAATAAGAGAAATAGAACCCCCAAAATCTCGACGACCACTGCAAACGTTTTAAGGACTCTATACCGATCAGGTGCTCTATTCAACTGGCGGAAGTCCTCGAAGAGTATAAAGCTGACATTACTGCTATACATTCGAGGGTTTACTCCTGTCAGTGAACGAATCGCCACCACAAGAGTGAAGGCAAGATTTTTCTACAACACGATGATTTGTGCTCATGCTCCGATGGAGAAGAAAATTGATGAGTCCAAAGAAGAATTCTAAGACCAATTTAAAGAAACATATGACAGTAGCCCGGGTCATTATGTTAAAATCGTGCTGGGAGATTTTAGTGCCAAAATAGGCCGGGAGAATGGGTTTTAGCTCAACAGTCGGAAAACGTAGTCTGCATACCGACACATGGCCACATAGAATCAGACTGATTGATTTCTCTGCAGCAAGGAACATGGTAATTAGCAGCACACGATTTGACCACAAAAACATTCACAAGGCAACGTTGATATCTCCCGATCAAGTTACGAGAAATTTAATAGATCATAGACCAATAGAATCAAATAAAGGCACGAGTCAGTTGTCTTAGACTAACGAGTGATTAGGGTCGCCACCTCACTGCAGTGAAGGTGCGTACTAGGCTAAGCAGGGCGAAAACCCTGCGTAACTAGGCACAGAGAAAGCTAGATATCGCTAAACTGCAGAACACGGAGATGGCCAACGCGTATTCCAACCAACTCACTCAACTACTTCGTAATGCTCCAACTACCGAAAATAATAGCGCGCAATGGCAATATATTGCCCACTCGATAGAAAGGACTGCGAGGTCCGTACTGGGGTATATGAAGCCCTTGAACGATAATGCCTGGTTCGATGACGAATGCCGCAATGCCACCTGGGAACAAAGATGCTGCTTACAAACCCAAACTGCAGCCAATGGCAACGCGAGCTGTTCATGAAAAGTACAGGGAAAAGAGGCGGTATTCGACTCGACCCTTCCGGCGAAAAGAAACGAGAGCTGAAGGAGAATACAGGAGCAGAGCTGAAGACCGAAAATTCTACCAGAAGATAAATAGTAGGGTACATGGAACAGGCCTTCCCTCCTGTAAAGACAAGGAAGATCATCTCGTGGCTGACTCCGAGAGCGTACTGAGAATATGTAAAGATCTCTTCTGAAGCTTACTGAAAACTCCCTCAGAGCCAAGCTGAGATAAAAAACTGAAATATCCCGCCTAAAGAACAACAAAGCCACTGGGGCTGATGGTCTACCAGCTGAGTTATTTAAGGTGGGTGGAGATAAGCTTGTTTTAAGCATGCAACAGCTCATAGAGAATATTTGACTTCAGGATAGCATCCCAGAGGAATGGAAGCTCAGTGTGCTATGTCCTATTCACAAAACAGGTGACCGTAGTGAGTGAAAAAACTGCCGTGGAATTAGCCTTTTTACCAATTTCTTATAAGGTCCTCTCTAACATACTGTGTAAGCGTTTAAATCCAATTGTGGAAAACCTGATTGGACCTTATCAGTGCAGCCTACGATAGTCCCGTCAGGTATCGACTACACCAAGCCATGCCTGAGTTCGGTATTGCTGCGAAGATAATTCGTCTCTGCCGGTGTACCCTTACGAATACCAAATTTTCTGTTTGGGTTGGCAAGTATCTATCTGCGACATTCGATACGACGAGAGGTCTTAGACAGGGAGACGGTTTGTCATGTATGCTGTTCAACATAGTGATGGAGAAGGTGTTAAGGAAAGCAGCGAGTTCAGGAGTCGGATGAATCCTGAGCTGTACAAGACATTGATGTGGTCAAGCGAATCAAAGTGCAACGATTACTCTGGCTAGACCATGTCGTGAGGATGGATGAGAAAACTCCAGCGCGAAAGGCCTCGAAGGAAGGCGCAACAGAGGGAGACCGCGACTACGTTGAAAGGACCAGGTGGAAGAATCACTGACGCTGCTTGGTAGGACTGACTGGAGACTGGAACTAAAGCGACGAAATCACTTCGACCATCGATGACTGAGAAGATTGTCCATCACCGAGTCAAAACGAGATCTACATAATAATTTTTCGATTAGATAGCTGCATCCGACAATTCGATGCGGCAAAAACTATTACATGCTATGGCTGAGTTTTGTATCCTAGCGGTTTTCAAGCATTGAGAAGCAGACAACAGACTATATCAGCATTTTATATATTTGTTTGTTTTTTTTGCTATGACTTTTTGGGAGATATATATGCAAAAAATGTCCTACCGTAAATTTAACCTTGAAAATTTGCAACAAAAAAAAATTGGAAAAAATACATGTTGCATTCTCTTATAGTTCATATCCATATCACAATTGTACAACTTATAGAAATACAGAAATAAATTATTTAAAAGTAAATATATTTTTAAAAATTAAAAGTCCTTTGAAACGAAAACTTTGCAACAAAACCTGCAGATATGAAATCACTTTGATATGCAGTGTTACTATACATGGTCACTCCTATCACTTGTATATAATATCCTTCATGGATCATAAACTATGTCGCACGATGTCTTATACTTTGTAATGGTTGTAGGATTCGAATTACGAACTTTACTTTTTACAGGCTTTCTGAATCAAATCTGGATTTAGAGTTATAATTTGTTACCATAACTTTTGAAACAACTTTGTTGAAGAAAATTTATCGGTACAACCAACAGGATAGAAGTTATTGACTGAGTGAAAAATAAAAAAAAATCCGTCGTATTAGTGAAAGCAAAAAAAAAATTGTGTGAAACCGTCATTCTAACTCAAAAAACTAATGATGCAACTCGATTAGGGTTACGTCTTTTTTCGACTACCACAGTGTAATTTATGCAATTTTTTGTTATAATCCTTTTCACAAAATCGTTCCTTGGCAAACAAATACCTTCAACAGAATTTTTGTATACAACAGCCATAACTGCGCACATCACAATTAACAACTTTTTCGCTTGCATTATTATTTACTTTACGTGTTTTTTTTAAATTATTTTTAATTCTATATTCTAATTAGTATATTAAATTTTACACCCGTTAATATCCGTTTCGAATTCCGTCACAATTCATATCAGCAAAACACTCTAAGTAATACTGACGACACTGACACTTCTATTGCCAAATCAAATTTCAATATTAGAATCTATTCTGTCTATTCTGTCTGTCTGTTCCTTTCTTGATGAGTAGACGGTAGGAAATGTTGAAGTGCCAACAATTTTTGCATTTTCTTTTAACTGATAAAAATCTTTCACCTGTTAACATATCAATAACACTGAAGATGACAGAGTCAACAACAATAATAAGAGTATTACAACAACAAAACACCTAAGATAAGATGAAATTAAAAGGTACCATTAGTGTAAAATTGACGAATATTATAATGATGAGTTGACTGAAAGTGGTACATAGCGCACAGTGGGCATAAATGGGGATATTAATAGAAATGTGACCCAAAATGCTAAGACTTAAGTAAGAATTTTAGAATGACAAGGCAGGTTTAGTAAAAATCACACTGAGTGCGAGTTTTCAGAAATTATAAAAAATATGTGCAAATAATTGAATGCTCAAATAACAGGTTGGTAACAGTTTTATTTCAAAGTACTTATAAGGTTGATTTTTTAAGAGCTATAGGAAAGTTTTTAAAAAAAACACATATAATTCAGAAAAATTCATGAAATCTTTATTTGAATCGATAGTACGGTCCATATAATTTAATGTTTGAAGATTATTTCATGCAAATGTTGACCGTGACTGCGCCTCAAATGGTCCATCCGCTTAGTCCAATTTTGACATACTCTTTCCAACATTTCGGCCGGTATCTCATGAATAAATGCTTCAATGTTGTCTTCCAATGCTTCAATTGAAGCGGGCATGTGTGTATAGACATGAGCTTTAACATAGCCCCACAAAAAATAGTCTAAATCGCACGATCTAGGCGGCCAATTGACCGGTCCCGAACGTGAAATAAAATGTTCACCGAACTCGCCTCTCAATAAGTCCATTGTTAAGCGTGCTGTGTGGCATGTGGCACCGTATTGTTGAAACCACATGTCATGCAAGTCAAGCTCTTGCATTTTGGGCAAAAAAAGTTGGATATCATCTCACGGTAGCGGTCACCATTTACGTTACGATTCGCATCATCTTTGAAGAAGTACGGTCCAATGATGCCACCAGCCCATAAACCGCACCAAACTGTGACTTTTTCTGGATGCATTGGTAGCTCTTGCAATGCTTCTGGCTGATCTTCACTCCAAAATCGACAATTCTGCTTATTAACGTACCCATTGAGCCAAAAATGAGCTTCGTCGCTGAACACAATTTTTCGAAAAAAAAAGTGGATCTTCGGCCAACTTTCCAAGAGCCCATTCACCAAAAATTCTACGTTGTGGTAGGTCGTTCGGCTTCAATTCTTGCACCAGCTGTATTTTGAAAGGCTTCACACCTGAATCCTTCCCAATTGCTGCGAAAGCCGACGAATCGATAATTGATGGTCATCATTAACACTGGCCGATACAGCTGCGATATTTTCTTCACTTCGCACTCTATGTAAGCGGGTTGGTGGTTTAATGTCCAACAATTGATAATTTATGTCGAAGGACCAGTTTAACGGATGCCCACCTGTAAAGACGGAGACGGAAAACTGGTCACTGACATTCAGAGTGTGCTGCAAATATGGAGGAAACACTTTCGATCTCTACCCGTTCCCGAAGGCAGCAAAAGTGACGAAATCACACCAATCATAGACAACGGAGTATATTGTCGACCACCGCAGGGGCAGCCGATACACTGCCGGCAGAGCTTTTTAAAGCCGTCGGCGTGGAGCTGGCAACATGCAAGCGCCAGCTCAGCTCAACATGCTTAAGAAAGGCGATCCAAGAGGGTGTATCAAATATCGCAGGAGCAGCCTTTTACGCAGCGCATACAAGTTCTTGTCTAGAGTGTTATGTGAAAGACTAAAACCTATTTTGGTGAACCTGATTGGACCTTATCAGTGTGGCTTTAGACATGATTAACAAAAACCACATGCTGCTAGTGTATGCCGATAATATAGATATTACGTGCCGAGGATTGCGGAATGTTACTGCGGTCTTTTCGAGCATTGAAAAGCAGTCGGCAGAAGTGGATCTGGTGATTAATGATGACAAAACAAAGTTTCAACGAACATAGAGTCTAATCGTTTGGAACGCTGCGTCGTTGACAACGTTGACAACTATAACTTTAAAGTAGTAGACAGCGTTTGAAAAAAACTCACAAATGTGCACAAAATGTATGCAAAACTCTTTTCATGAGAGTGTTTGAGAGGTAAATGTGACACAAACTCTGTACCGTTGAGCATGTTAACATGCAAACACATCTCGCTAAGTGTCGGAAAACGATGTTGCTCTTTTTTCTGACTCCCGTCGTGTGTGCGATAAAGATGGCACAACTCATATGTGCACTGAGAAACGAAAATACCCAAACACGGAGTAACACATTAATATTCATATAGAGAAAAAAAACACATACATACATATATTTACACATATACAGCTATATTTCTTCTTCTTCTCTACCAATCTTTTAGTGTCGCTCGTTTATGTGTGCACACCATCTTTGAGTGCTCAGGAAAAAATTGTACAAAAGAGTTTTGTTATGTGTTGACTCTGTGTGCGGAGCATCTTCGATCATTAAACTCTTGTGTTTTGAGTTCGCCTGCGCTCATTACCGACGTTTAAAATGTGTTGAGCAGAGTGTTTTGGAGTCTTTTCAATCCCTGGTAGTAGATGATTTTGTTTACCTCGACTCCGCCATAAACAAAAATAATACTGTCAGCTTGAATAATCAAGAGACGAGTATTGGTCGCAAACTCCATCTACTTTGCGCTAAGCAAGCAATTTAATGACAAAGATCTGTCTTGCTCTACAGTGCAGAATCCTAGATAATGACAGGGGCGGATCAATCTTTTCTGCGAGTCTTCGTGAGAAAAATACTTTGCAATATATTTTTGGACCCATCATTGTTACCGGCGAGTATCATCGCTGTATGAGCTGTACAACGACATCGACGTAGTCAAGCGCGTTGAAAAGACTGATTGCGCTAGCTTGGACATATTGTACGAATGGATGAAAATGTTTGAGTTCGAAAGGTCTTCGACAATTAGGAGGTGGCGATCAAAACTTCGTTGGATGGACCAGGCGAAAGTGCTGTTGTCTTAACTTGGTATGACTACCTTCTTAAGAAAAAAACGTAATTTCCCTTTACACCCCATGAATGAGGTATGGGATGCATCTCGCGTTGTTGTGAATTAACACGTTTACTATTTTAGATTCACAACAAATGGCACCTACTTGTTTACCGATGAATGCGAACGTCACTGTTTTAAAAGCTTTTACGTGAAATGTCGATTATCTCGACACTTAAAATGCGAAGTTGCTGTCGATTTCGGGAGCCGGGAATCGAACCACGGATCTCCCGCAGGGTAGTCGTGTGTTATAGCCACTATACTACGGCCGGTCCCCAACTATCTGGGGAGCGCAAAAGACCGAAGCGTTTGAAACTCTTTTCTACGTGCGATTACTGACAGATAAATTTTAGTTGCTGCTGCCAATTAAGAAGAAGAAGAAAAACTTATCTAGCTGCAGAATTTTTGATTAAGATCAGTTTAATTATCTTGGAACAGTAGTCAAAACCGCAAAGGAGCGAAATATGTGTCACATCTATTCTTGCACCTCTTATACAAACGACTGAAATCATACCCATAGTTTTACAAGAACACTTTAGTCAGAAAAATTGTGCACCAGGATATTGTTTATCACCAGACCCACTTCTGCCGACTGCTTCTCAATACTTGAAGAGGCCGCAGTAACATTACGCAGTCCTCGGCCAATGATATCTATATTATCGGCATACGATGGCTTTACACAGCACAAAATTTTTTAGCTCATTGATTTGGCACTCAATTCTAAGAACTGCACGTGAATGTAGCCCCAAAAAGAAGAAGTTATGCATCATTCGTTTTGTCAAGTTACATGCCATTGAAGTTAGTAAGTATCGTATAGGGAAATTTGTCACGTTTTGGGCTCTTTTGTTTGACAAAACTCGAGAACCACTAGTCCGATTAAGCTGAAACAAATTTAAAAAAATTAAGAATTAAAATTCCTTTAATCTCATATAACGTTTCCCAACACAAGCAACAGTTTCTTTTTTCCATTCATCAAATGATTTTGAACTGGGTTTATTTTGTAGCAGTTACAATAAAACTGTTGTACTCCGTGGTGTATGATTTACGTGGAGTATTCCTTATGATAATCGTACGCCACCATATAACAAAAGAGCCTAAAACGTGGCAAATTCCCCTATACGATACTTACTAACTTCAAATCGACATTAAATTGTTGTGGCATTAAACTTGACAAAACGAATGGCGCTGAACTTTTTCTTTTTGGGGCTACTTTCACGTGTAGTTCTCAGAACTTGAGCATCCATGGGAGCATCAGAATAAGGTGGATTTGTTTGAAGTAACTGAGAGAGTCGGTTGAAGTAGACATTGGCTATCTCGGTGGTACACACACGTCCATAACGCTTAAGATATGCCAGTCTGGTTTCTTGTCTTTCAATCGGGGGATATCCAGGTTACCTTGTTAAACCAAAGAATCCTGAAGGCTTACCCCATCCATTAGAGATGTTGAGTTCTTTTTAGATTTTTGTGCAAATTATTAAGAGAATTAAACATTTTGCGTTTGTTGGCTTTTTTACAGTGTTGCTATATGTCTAGTCAGGTCATGCGACCTATAATATTTTCCCCCCAAGTCAAAGTGTTTATACCATCACCCTTAGGGATAAGGGTATATATCATTTGATCATCATCATTTGATATCACATAGAAGGAGTCACTTTAGACCCTAGATTTCTTTGAACCAAATTCGATTCATGACTTTTTAAGTCGTTTGAGCCATGTCCGTCTGTCTGTCTGTCTGACCTCGCCCCTTCTGGTACCTCCCATATAAATGCATCATTCCGACAACTTTTGAAATCGAGTAATAATATCAAAACACCTAACGGGGTCGTACCCACATTTTGTATTTAGTAAAGCTATAACAGGATAAAGTTTTGGAAAAAAAATTGAAAGTCTAGCCACGCCCCTTCTGGTACCTCCCATACAAATGTACCTTTTCGCCCACTGTGGAGATGGAGTAATAATGTCAATAAATCCAACGTGATCGTACCCAAATTCTTTATTTAGAAATGCCTTAACAGGATAAAGTTTTGGAAAAAAAATTGGAATTCTAGCCACGCCTCATCTGGTACCTCCAATACCCATCTGGTACCGCCCACTTTAGAAATCGATTAATATTATTATTAGACATAACGCGATCGTGCCAAAATTCTATATTTAGTAAAGTTCAAGCAGGAAAAAGTTTTAGAAAAGAAATCTGGAAGTTTAGACACGCCCCTTCTGGTACCTCCCATACAAATGTACCACTTTGCCTACTTTAGAGATGGAGTAATAATATCAATCGTACCCAAATTCTGTATTTAGTAAAGGTATAACATAAAAAAGTTTTGGAGATGTAATGTGGAAGTCTAGATACGCCTGTTCTGGTACCTCCCATACAAATGTACCACTCCGCCCACTTTAGAAATCGAGTAATAATATTAGTATAATAGAAATTTTTTTGCTGTACTGAGGGTGATGGTATATGTAAGTCGGGTTGCCCGACTGAAACTTTCTTACTGGTTTGATAGTCACTTCAATAGAAAATTAGCTCACCCTAGACCTTAGAGTAGAATTTTTCGATATATCACAGATAGATTTTGGAAACAGCAGCGCAAAAATTTAAACAAATTAACAGCACATCTCATGGCACCTGTGCAACTGAGAAGTAATTTGCAATTGGTTATCTTATCAAATTTTCTAAAATAACGACGATAAATTCTGAGATTTTATCAGTTCGTTAAATTTTATTTTTATTTTATCTTATTTTTCAGAAATAAAATCAATATTTGTTGGTATTTTACTCAAACATTTGACGTGTTGTATTGATTCATAACATTTATTAGTACATAGTTTTATATTATTATTGTTGTTTTTGTGTTCTGTTTTATCGTTTGGTTTCAATTCATATGAAATTCTAACAATTTTATTGTTCTAGCAATTGCTTTTGTATTCACATTTATAACTTTCGTATGATTCTAACATTTAATCGCATGTGAGTGTGTGTGTGATTTCTACTGTGTGTGTGTTTATGTTATGCATTTTCAGCTTCATTATGATGATGTTATCATTGTTAAAGTTTATCTTTTTTTTTGGTGTATATTTACTAGTATTTTTTTGTTATATTTTTTTAACTAAGTATTTCTTATTAATTATTTTATGCTGTCCATTCACTTGTTGTAATGACATGTTGTATTTTGTTGGTGTTTGTTTTAACAAAGTTTTTTTTTTGCTCAATTTTTTTTTATATTTTTATAATAAAAAAATGAAAAAGGCATTAAGGTGAATAATAATTGTAAATTTAATAGTAATGATAACAATATTATTATTATAATATATATATATATATATAAATTTAGTTTTTTGTTTTCTCTTTATAGCGTTTTAATGCAAGATGTGTAATATTATTTGTATTCGTTAATATTTTGTTTATGTCTATGATGTTTTAGTAATGTGTCTTTAACTCAAAAAAATCATTGAGAATAACCATAAATAGCGCTCTACTTTGAATTTTTGGTTATGTTTCCGTTTCTATGTGTAGAAATTTGCCATAACAATTAACATTTATTAGCATTTCTTTGTTATATTTATTTTCATATTTTTTTCTTCTTTTTTTTGCTGTCTTAATGATTTTTATATTAAAAGCTTGTTACAAATACTTTTTAATCTGCTTACATCTATTTTGGTTAAACGTTTTGTTGCTAATAAATTATAATATTGCAATACAAGATGTAATTAATAATTTTATTGTTGTTTGCTATAAAATATTGAATAATTAAAGCATTTCTATATTGTTGAGATTTTTAACGATAATCATTTAGTGTTGGAACTTTCAATGTATTGGTATATAACAGTGTAAAACAAATGATTTTGGGATTCCACGTGAAAGCAGCCCTAAAAATAAGAACTTCGGCATCTTTTGTTTTGTCAAGTTGGTTGCATAAATGTGTTACTTACATACTTACTTAAGTGGCCCATTACAACTTACGAACGTGGTTCATAAATTTGAGGCCTGACATATCAAAGAATTCCACACGCTTCGGTCTTCTGCGTATGATGGCACATCGCCTACCACTTGGTCCTTCCAACGGAGTTTGGGTCTCCCTGCATTGCGCCGTCCTTCTGGTACGCCTTCAAACACCTTTCTCTCTATAGCATTTACATCCATTCTGGCAACATATCCCAGCCATCGTAGTCGTTGCATTCTGCCTCTTTATGCTATGTCGATGTCGCTCATACAGCTCATGGTTCATCCGATGGCCGTCGACACAGATAGGTCCATATATTTTTCGGAGTACTTTTCTCTCGAATTCTCCCAGGTTTTGTATGTCCGTTGTCGTAAGCAACCACGGTTCGGCAGCTTACAACAGAAAGATTTGTAACAGGTAAAGCTGTTTCTTAGTATTCCGAGATAAGGTGGTGTTACTAAAGTGCCGCCGAAGTCCGTAGAAACATCTATTGGGGAGCACTATTCTCCGCTTGATTTCTTGGCTGACATTATTTTTCTTATTGACGGAAGATCCGAGGTAGGTTAATTCATCTACTACCTCAAAATAATAATTTTCGATGGTGCTTCCTCATCGAGAGGACTCTTTGTTCGTCGAAATCATTATTTTTGTTTTGTCCACGTTGTCCGCTCAACCCATTTTTGCTGACTCCTTTTCTAGTGATGAGAAAACTGCAGTAACATCCCGCAGATTTCGGCCAATATTGTATTTATAATCGGCATAGACTAGGGGCATGTGGCTCTTGTAGAATATGGTGCCAGACATGTTGACACCAGCCTTTCTCATGACTTTATCCATAATTATATTAAATAGTGTACAGGACAGGCTATCACCCTGTCTGAGGCCTCTTTCCGTATTGAATGGTGCAGATTGATCTTTACCAATCTTAAACGAGGATTTGGTGTTTACCAAGGTAAATCAGCAAAGTCGAATCAAATTGCAGGAATACCAAACTCAGACATGGCATCATATAGCCTATTCTTTCTATTGTCGGCTCCCCTCAAATGTTGTCGACAGCTACTGCGAAGTATTAGTGTCGAGTTAATCGGCATGTCTAGTAAGAGCTTCTCAAAAACAGAGACGATAAAGAAGGAGGTGCCGTTAGTTGTGAATCTTAAAATAGAAAGCGTGTTAATTCACAACAACGCGAGAAGCTATCCCATACCTCATTCATAGGGTGTAAAGGGAAATATTTTTTTTTTTTTTTTTAAGTTTTAAGTTGAATATTTGATCCGTCGTAGATTTACCAGGTCTAAAGCCGTACTGATATGGTCCAATTAGTTTTTTTACAATTGGCTTTAGACGTTCACACAAAATGCATGAAAGGACCTTGTACACAATTGGTAATAGACTTATTCCACGATAGTTCTTACATTCACTACGATCTCCTCCTATCCAATCCCCTGGCATGCTCTCCTCTAGCCAGATGTTCTACATGAGCTGATGCATGCTCCTAATCAGCTCCTCCCCGCCAGCATTAAATAATTCAGCAGGAAGACCATCGGCTCCAGCAGCTTTGTTGTTTTTAAGGCGGGAGATTGCCACACGTATCTCGCTCTGGCTCGGAGGTGGTCAGATAATACCATCGTCATGGATTGGAGCGGGGTCTTCTGGAGTGGTGGTCGTATTCAGAAAATTTCTGAAATGATTTCTTCATATGTTCATAACGTTATCCGGGTCCATCATTAGCTGACCATTGCTGTCCTTGCAGGAGGACAACCCTGTTCCACGCATTCTCGCCTTAGTTCTCTTGTAGAACTTTTGGGCTTCACCTCTACTTCGGAGCAACACTGTGCACTCATCCTGCCTCTTCTTTAGCTCCTTCTTTTGCCGTCTAAAAAGACAAGTTGCCTCTCGTCTCTTCTCTCTGTACCGTTCACGAACAGTTCGCGTTGCCATTGGCTGCAATTTGGTTCTGTATGCAGCATACTTCTCTATCATGGAATTGCGACATTCATCACCATACCAGGCATTTTCTTAAGATGGCTCTGAGTAATTAAGTACGCCTCTCGCAGTCCGGATATATTGCCACTTCGAGGTTATGTTATTAGGTGTTGTAGCATCCCGCAGCAGTTGAGTTAGGTGGTTGTAGTAGGCGTCCGCTACCTCTGTGGTCCGCAGTTTACCGATATTCAGCTTTCGTTGTGCCTGATTACGTACGTTTTTCGCCATGCTTAGCCTTGTGCGTACCTTAACTGCGGAGTCAATGGTCCTACCCCTGACCACTCGATGAGTGCCTTCCATCGACTATCACGTGATCTATCTGATTCCTCGTCAATTGATCTGGAGATAACCATGTTGCCTTATGAATATTTTTATGATCAAATCTAGTGTTGCCAACTACCATATTTCTTTCCGCAGAGAAATCAATCAGTCTGAGGCCATTGTTCGACGATGCTGTTGTTTCGGTGTGCAGACTGAATTTTCCGATGGTTGGCTCAAATGCGGTCTCCCTGCCTATTTTAGCATTAAAATCGCCTAGTACAATTTTGATGTCATGGCTTGGGCTACGGTCATTTACATTTTCTAGGCTCTCGTAGAACTCGTCTTTGTCCTCATCGCTTTGCTCTTCTTTCGGAGCATTGGCACATATAAGTGTTATGTGGAAAAACTTTGTTTTGACTCTTATGGTGGCTATAAGTTCACACACCGGGTTGAACCTTGAGACTAGGTGTCGCAGTATCTTCCCAACGATAAATCCACATCCAAACTCGTGCTTGTCCATATGGCCACTATAGTAGATGTCGTACGTCTTCATGCGCGAGCAACCGTGTTCCGTCCACTTGATTTCCTGTCAGCCTTGTATTCTTCGAGGACTTCCGCCAGTTGGATGGAGGCACCTAGTCTATACAGTGTTCTTACAATCCAGGAGCATATCCTCAAATCATGGTCCTTAATTCGTTTGCGGTGGCCGTCAATATTTTAAGGGGGTCCATTTTATTATTTTCTTACTTCTTTTCATAGTTCAAACATCGGTGGCGGGTTGCAAGCCCAGCGCCCCACGTCGCTGTTTTCACCTCCTGCCAGGATTTTATTACAGCCGCCCATTCTGGGTCAAATGCTAACCAGGGTACCGCTCACTCTGAACAGACATGCCTGAGTTTATTGTACCAAAAAGTACAATTTATGGTATATACCGAGGTAAATTCGTGTTACAATATAGAAAAAGGGCTAAAAATCCACATTGAGCTAAAAATTCGTATGGCCATTAAATTATTAATGCAGCTAATTTGACAAAACGAATGATGCACAAGTTCTTATTTTTGGGGTTATTTTCACATGTAATTCTCAAAATTGAGTCCCAAATCAATAAGCTGAATAATATCGTACTGTAACATATTAATGCAGGCAACCTGATAAAACGAATGATGCAGAAGTCCTTATTTTTGGGGCTACTTTCACGTGCAATTCCCAGAATTGAGTCCCAAATCGATGAGCTGAAAAATTTTGTACTGTGTAATATTATTATCTTAATAGATTCAGAAGTGTGAATACCATAAAATATCTCTTATTAAAATCATGAAATCATTAATAGAAACCATTTATTGGACCCTAAAGCGGAAAATAATTACACATCCGTTATGGAAATTGCCGTCGTTGTATGAATTATGAGCTGTATAACGACATCGACGTGGTCCAGCGCTTTCAATAAGAGACATATTGTGCGAATGTATAAAAACGTTCCAGCTTGAAAGGACTTCGGCAATAAACTCTAGGGTCAACCTAAGGGATGACGACATAACAATCTAATACTAACAACTATCAGCTGTCGTATTTTGCGGAAAGTTCCAACATTTTCTGTATCATCAATAACTTTTAAAACTTCTTAACAGTTTTGCTAATTTTAAATATTAAAAAAAATATTTCATATTTTGCATAAAATTGCTGCTAAACGCTTCAACACATCACACATATTTCTAATAAGGCCTATTTACATTTATTTATTTTTTTAATTAGTATTTTCTATTTCGCACTAATATTTCTCTTTCTTACGAAATTGTGAACTTTGACTTATGTACAGTGACGTAAAGCGTATTTGAAATGCATGATTGGCGTTCACTTTAAGATTTAGACACAATGTTATGTTAAGGATAACACAAAAATAATATGTTAGGTTCAATGAAATTGCTTTTTTTTGGTATAAAATAGTTGTTAGATTAGACTTAATAACTTATATGGGGGGGATGTTAATGTTTTGCTAACTAAGGCGTTTGTCTAGCAGCAAGCTGCTTCGTACGCCTAGCTACTACAACTGCTGCGAAATTTTCACCATAGCCTAAAGATAATTTGCCAGAGTTGAACTATAAATAGACCGCTGAGGAAACAGCCTGTAGCGCCAATAAGAGTCTGTATGCTCTTTACACTTGTCGCCCCATTGCAGTTATCTGTACTGCAAATGGAACAGTGAAATTGCTCTTCGTCATCACTTTCCGACTGTACCATGCGACGTCCATTATTGTTGTTGTTGTTATTGTTATTGTTATTGTAGTTTTGAGAATTTTTCTTATCATCGGGAGGAGGCAACAATTTTCCTCGCAAAATAGAACAGGCATCCGTTTCGGCCGTGTGCAGTTGACAGAAGCGAGCCGTCACCACTCGATTTGTTGTGGCTGTGAAGAAAATAATTTAAAAAGATTTAATTTTCATCTTGATGAATTTGTTTGTTCTGAAATTCTTTTAAACTTAGATAAGTTTATTTTTAATTTTTGAGTTGATTAAATGTTTTCATTGACCTTAATAGTTAATATTTGTTATCCTTTAATTAAGAATATTTTCAGAGCAAACTCGATTTAATAGTCTACATTTCTTGATATTTTTTTTTGTAGTTGATCTACTTATCACTTACGATCTTTGGCCACCACCTTCTGGCAATTCATTAAAGGACCTTTGCTCGCTCCAGTGTCGAAATATGAAAATTTATTTAAATCAAATAACCAGGTGTCAATTGATTTCGTCTTGTCCAGCGTACATTCCTGTAAAATGAATATAAGAAAAGAAAGTGAATTTAATTCAACGACAGTATCAAAAACATTGCATCTTAATTATGATATTGATAATGTGAAAAGGATATCAGTACATCACAAAAATTAGATTTTAGATTTTACATTTTGCTTTTTTCATTTATATTCTCAATATTGTTTCTCTTATCATATTTTATTAGACCGTTGGTAATTTATAGGCTAAATAACTATATGATTCAAAAACTAGTAAGGAAATTATCTTCGGTATTCCCAAACTGGTAATTTGCACTACAACTATATTTTATTACACTTTGTACCGCAAAAATGGGAAGTATGTATGACGTTCACATCTATTTTTCCCAGTGACAAATTTGTTACTACTGAAATGTCTAGTACTAAGATTGAATTAATTTTTTGATCTATCGGGCTCATCCTAGAACTTAACCTCCTCTTAGAGGATAGAAGCTCGCATACAAAGTTTCAGCTCTTATACTGCGACTGTAATCGCAAGAATAGATCCCAAAAAGGCGGGGTTTGTGTGGGAGGTAGAAGTAGTTTTCGACCGATCTTGCCCATCTTAGAACTTAACCTCTTAAACTACGGCTGTAATCGTGGGAACGGACAGACGGACGGACATCTTTAAATCGACTCAGAACTCGACGCTGATCATTTATAAATATGTATAAGGGTGGCAGCGAAAATTGAACTTTGGAATTTCGGTAACGCCCGAGCGGAGTATTGTGTCACTTGTTATAAAACGGCTATCGTCAAAATTTGAGCAAAATCGTGCGCCAGAGGTTCAAGGTCAAATCTATATACATGAAAATGAGTTTGTATTTGTGTTTGTTTGTGGGCGGTGGTGAAAATAGGGTACTTTCATTATTATTTATATATCTAGTGGGCATGGCCCCGCCCAGTGGACCCTATTTTTTAAGCTGCAATATCTGGAGGACTGTTTCTCCAATTGCCTTGAAAATTTGTGTGGGTGCATTTGGCAGTAAAGTTCGTGATCCTACAAAAAATGGGCGGGATCGGTTAAAAGCCTGTATCTTATGAACTATAAGAAGTATAAAGCTGGTAAATGGTATGTGTTGTTGGTACAGTATGAATTACAGCGGGTGTGGAAGTGGGCTGTGCCTCGCCCTTTTTAACCCTTATGTTACATCCTTTGTCGTACCCCTTCTAATGACATCCTTGGTACATTTGTACCAATGTGTATGTTTTTTATACTAAAACTAGTGGACCCGGCAATGCTTCGCTATTGCATATTAACTTGTAATATATTTCACATTTAGGACTACAAAGTATTTTAAAACGGTACTTAAGTTCGACAATAATATGTTGAGTTTATTAACTTACGTAACTTATTTCAAGTAACTCCTTAACATGGAAGTTAACTAATTAAGTTTTATTGTTTTAAATTCTAAATAGTAAAAAGTTCATCATCAAAGTCATACCTATAGTTTCGACAGGTAGATTAAGTTTTGTCTGTATGTAGGGAGAAAAAACACTTCTTTCACAAATCGGAAATAGAAATTCCTCTAAAGATCAAAATTCAAAATTTTTATTTATCTGTAGTAGCGGGAACCGTCTGTATAATAACTATGTCTTTGGGCGTAAAATCATTTTTGTTATGAATTCTCCTCCTATTGACCACAAATGAAAATTTCGTTTGAAGCTTCATGCTTTTAGCCATGTCTTCTTCTCATACGGACCAAGAATATACCCGAATACTCTCTATATATTGAACTCGTATTTTTTGAGATAATTCGGTCACCAACGTTTGGCTTAACAAAGTGATGATCTCACGCGCTGCATAGCATATTACGCCGTCGTGTTGGAACCATTTCTCCTTCAAAAAATGTGTAATGACATGATAAATACAAAAATTAATTGATCGTCCACTGTCTCTAGTTCTTCTACCAGTTGGATTTTATATGAATGTAGACCAAGATCTTTCCTCAGCATTTCCAGAGACCGAGTTGCTGTGAACGGTGTTGGTTCGATAAATTCGAGTCCCCTGTCACACTTACGTCTACAGCGTCGATGGCTTCTATTAGCTGCTCAGATGGATGATTATATGCACCCTAAACTTCACAAAGGGCTCCATAAGTTTGGCGAACAGAACGTGCATTTTATCTATAGGATTTATTACCGATTCGCTCTTCTGAAAAGTAATTAACAAATTCATATCTGTAAAGTAAATTAAAAACAAATCACTGTTTTATGCTGCGTGTGTTCTAAATTGCCTGGTGTACGGACCATTATATGATACAGTTAAAAAGTTAAATATTGAAGTGCGTGGGCAGAGCCTCGACACTTTTTACTTATTAAGTTCCAAATAGCCTGTTCATTAGCAACTTTTTTTTTCCGATGCTTGAAGACCATGACGAAGAGAATGGTATATTTTTGACATTGTTTTCTGTATGCCAACACTGGAAGGCCATAACTTTTTAACCAATACATAGATTTGCTTCATTTTCGGTTTGTGGTCATTTAAAAACAAAAAAATCTCTATCTGTAATCTTCCTACTTCCCAACGCGAGCTAGGAATTGATTTTAGACACAACATTTTATTAGTGATGTTTGATTTGATGTTTGAAATATCGGTTAAGTTAACATATAAGAAAGCTCATTGCTGTGCATAATGTATTTAAATATTTAAGGTTTTAGTGATGTGTTTATATTTAATTTATTTCATAGATCCCCGAAGATGTGATTTACAATAGCTAAGTATATAAATTAAATGAATGGTTTGAGTAAAATGGAATAGCAACGAATTGCCAATTTCTATTCCCTAAATGTGGAAAACTCCAAACAATGTATTGCCTATGTTATCCGCGGGGTTATTCTGAAGATGCTCTGAAAATTTCATCAAAATCGGCACAGCCGTTTTCGAGTCCATACGTTGCAAACAAAGAAACATATATATATAGGAAAGGGGAGTTTTATCCCTTTTGCTATTTTCACCCCCTAAATGTGGACAAATTCAAACAATGTTTAGGCTATGTTACTTGCGAGGTTATTCGGAAGATTCCCTGAAAATTTCATCAAAATCGGTCCAGCCGTTTTCGAGCCCATACGTTATAACAATACACACATCCCCACACACACACACACACACATACATGTTTCGAAATCAATGCAGTGTTCGCTATAACTCAAGAACCAATGCACATACAAAGACCGTTTATACATAAAAACCTTGGTATTAACGTCACCTTTCATATGAAGTTTGCAGAAACAAAATCGGTTCACGCATTCCAGAGAACATCAATTTCTAACACAATGCAACTTATTTTTATATATATAGATTTTAACCCACCCCCCGGTACGGTGACATTATTAATAAAAGTCGTGGATTGTGTGTGTATACGTGTGTAGGTATGTTTAGGTGTCTATATATGAGGTGATATGTAAGACAATAAAAAGTCGAAAAGTACTCAGTTTATGCAAAAAGATGGGAAATTATATAGAAAACATCAGGCATAGATGTACGTTTACCATTCCCACCGATGTAAGAGAGACACATTCTCCCACAAAATCTTGCATCGTTTCATTCTGAAATGCATAATTGAGGATATCATGAAGTTTCAGATTTGTAGACACACACATAGCTTAAAAAACGCATTGAAAGTTAAATTGGTACATTTGTACCAAGGATGTAATCTAAGGGTTAAAGAAACCGTTGTAACAGCCGTAACCGATGTCTTTTGGCTTTACGTGAATACCTGCCAGTAAGATTTAACTTCACGGTGGGTTCAACCCCACTGGAACTTACTACAATACCGCTGTTAAGGCCCGAATCTAATTCTTCTACTTAAAAGGATGTTCAAACTGTTTATATTTCTTTTGTCAGGGTATCATAATGACTGGCAAGTACAAGTTCAAGTCTTGTACTCTGTGCGGTTTGGCCCTCCATTCTTTTTATTTGCTCCTTAAGGTAACATGCACTAATGTGCCATTATACATCTCCTCTCCATCCAAAACGCCACAAGTGACGTCCACGCCGCCATCAGCTAGGAACCGAGGTTCCCCATACGAACCGCTCGCCGACCATTGTTAAAGGTTCGAATCTATCTAAATTTCTTAGATATGTTTTCGACCAAGAGATTGTTTGATGCACAGTGAGAGATGCGAGTCTCGTATGGTATCAAGGGACACCCATTACTCTCGAACATCAAACATCAAGTGTTCCACACCCATGCGGAGGGAAGGTAGTTGTTCAGGCTATCTTGGGCTCCTGACCGCCCCTAGCACCATCTTTAGATTTTTTTGACGGAGCACGTAAAGACGATACTACCTTTACTTCCTCTTTTCGCAGATCCAAAAAGAGTTCTACTGGTGGTTCTCTCAGGTCCGTGGGGCGATACTCCTCAAAGGCCTCCTGGAGGTGACGCCCTTGCGGAAAACAGCCATAACAATAGTTTAATCATCCTGAAAATTTCACAGTAGGCTTTTTAGAACTATGGTCGCAAAAAGAGCCGGATCGCTCCCAAACATGTCAATATTTGACTATTTCACATTTGCTAGAAAAAAAAAAACACAATTTCTTAAACGAACATTGGTACAAACATAGGATTTACTAAGAACCTTACCTTTGACTTACTAAAACAAATGAGCACCAAGTGCATAGACCGTGGGCACCCCTGCTCTATAGCTACGTATTGGTTTTTTAATTTTTCTCTAAAATAGACTAATTTTAAATAAGAAAACGTATTTTCCCTTTACACCCTTTGAGTGAGAAATGTTAGATCTTCTCACATTATTGTGAATTAACACGATTTGTCCTTTTTGATTTACATAACGAGACCTACAGTTTAACGACGAATCCGATTGTCAGCTGTTTTAAAATCTATTAATAGACATGGCGATTGATTCGACACCATCGACAACATCGTTTGTGAATGAAATCTAGATGACTGTGACATGATTCAAACACTGGTTTTCTGCATAACAGTCGCGTCTTCTAACCATCACGCCATGGTCAGCTTAAATGTATTTATACTAAAATTCATGACGAATGGTGCCATAACGTTTTATAAAATAGAGATCTATAGGCGGAGCTTCGCCTACTTATCTAAATTCTCTCATTTTTATTCTGATCAAGCATATTGCTGTGAACTGCATGTACATATAATTCCAAGTAGCCATCGTTAATAGTACGCCAGATATTGCATGTTTGTTAATGGGGTCGTATGAGCGGGTCACACCCGTTGATCAGATTTTTATCCCTTTGCCCTTAATATGTTAACTGATCTCAAACAAATCTATACTAAATGTCAAGAAGAATGATGTAGTAGTCCTCTAGAGTAGTTTCGTTTTCAAAAATCGGGTCCAATGTGTGCGATCACGCCCACTTAATAGCGTATGCATGTAGCGTATTGTTAACTCCAGACATACAACTATATGCTATAAAAATTCCAATAACATCAGTTAATCGGTGTAGCTGCATATGAGTTTCAAATAAATACAAGTTAAGTTTTATATGTAAAGGGTGTCCCAACAAGAGCGCAATTTTTAAATTTTAAATAAAACACAGATATTTGAGGATATGAGGTTATGTATGGAACAATATATCGTGCAGATGGCCGCCGCGGCTTTGCTGGCATGCACGCGATCTTTTAATGAAATTTTCAATGACCGTTTCGCATAAATGCTGCGGTATTTCATTAATGCAGCGTCCAATTTCCTCTTTTAAGGCTTGAGTCGTCGTCTGCTTATTCGCGTAAACCATCGACTTCAAAAAACCCCAAAGAAAAAAATCTAATGGTGTTAAATCGCACGATCTAGGCGGCCAATTCTGATCTCCAAAACGCGAAATAACACGACCGGGAAATGACTGATGCAGCAATTGAATTGTTTCTCTGGCTGTATGACATGTGGCACCGTCTTGTTGGAACCACATGCCCTCCACATTAATTTCTTCAATTCAAGGCAAGAAAAAACTGGTTATCATTTCACGATACCGAACACCATTGATTGTTTGCGCTTGACCTGCCTCATTTTCATAAAAAAGGTCCAATGATTCCTCCAGCCCAAAAACCACACCACACAGTGACACATTGAGGATGCATTTTCTTCTCGTGAATCACTCGAGGACTTTCCTCACCCCAAATGCGACAATTCTGCCTATTGACGAAGCCATCAAGATGGAAATGGGCCTCGTCAACGAAGATGATTTTAGCGGCAAAATCAGCATTCTCATGTTGTCTCTCCAATACCCAATTAACGAACTCCCTTCGCTGTCCATGGTCAGCTGGCTTCAGTTCCTGAGTCAATTGAACATTGTACGCATGAAGATGCAAATCTTTCGTCAAAATTCGCTGCATAGTGGATTTGGAGACACCAATTTGCTGAGCTCGGTGTCGAATTGAGGTGGATGGAGTTTGAGCGACATCATTACGTATAGCTGCGACATTTTCGGTCGATTGACCTGGTCGATGGCGCGTTGTTGTCTTTACATCACTAACAGACCCAGTTTCGACAAATTTATCCATTAATCTCTTTACAGTTGACTCTTTTGGAGCATTATTGTGACCCCAAATTGATCGCAATTTGCGAACTGTAGCCGCAAAACTTTCACCATTTTGGTAAAACAATTTCACAATGAGAATGCGTTGTTCATTCGTGTAGCGCTCCATTTTTACTAACCTCGTACCTTCTACTAGCAAACAATAGCAATTGTTCAAATGTCAAACAATGACACTTCGAATGTTGCCAGATTTAAAAATTGCGTTCTTGTTGGGACACCCTTTAGATTTCAAAATTCGGAAAGATTTGTGTACAAGAAAAGTCGAAAATCTACTTCATTAATGGACGGAAAACAGCTTCGCATTATTGACTTGCTAATGACACCGATACGGAGCACATCAATAGGATGGTTTCAAAGTCATAAAAGGACGTAAGTAGAAACCATGTCTGTGTTTTATATTTACATCGCTAAATAGTTAGATTAATATACTTTCAAATACGACTACAATTTCAGTAAGTTATGCTCTATGCAGTAACATTCCGTTTAATTCTCTCAATGATATTTTTTTTACTTTCACGCAACGTAAGAAGTTTCAAAATGTCCTAAAGAAGTTTCAAATGACAAAATTAACTACTTCCTCATGTCAAACCATCCATTTCAATTGTTAAATCTATACGGTCATTGAGAGGACAACTTTGGCAATTGTTTGCCAAACTAAAAGGTCATTAGCGCCAACCCTCAAAGCAGTCAAATAAAATATGACAAACAAATGCAGCAAAAACTACGCCATTGAAAAATAAACATGCCAAAATACAATGGGAGAACAAGACAACAAAAAACGAGAAAGGTCATAAATGGAATTGATAGAATAAATTCTTTTATTTTATATTTCCTTCAGTTGTGGACCAACGAACAAAAACAGCGGCAGCTGACCTTTGCGTTGGACTATTACGCTGCCGCCTCTCACCTTAATTTACGACAACATTTCGATACGGGTCATGGACGATTTCGTATTCAAACATCGTTGCGAATAACAATTTAGATAAGTTTCAAAGTAGGAGCACTTTGCGAAATGTAATTAATGTAGGTGACACTCGTTACGCTGTTTGTTTTATAGCCACCGTCGTGATTTCATTAAAAACAGACAATGTTTTAATTGCTTTCAATAGTACATATATTCTCAAATATTGAGAAGCCAGTAAAGTGAGTTAGGTAGGAACTCAGAATTAATTTAAAGAGAAATATGGAAATGTTGCTATGATTTATGACGCAGTTGAGGTGGATTGTGTTATAGCCTCACCCGTGGGGATTCCCTTCCTGATGAGCGGATGTACAAATGCTCCAACATAGCAGAATTTAGAAAAATAAAGTCAAGTAGTGTTTTTAGACAAATTCTTGCCCTCAACCATAGAATAAAACAAACAATTTACCTTTGTAACCCATGGATAAGTTATGGAATAGATTCTCCCACATACTTTGAAGTGAAGTAGTGTTTTAAGACAACAATAATGACAAAAATTACGAAAATATGATGCGTTCGGCCAGAAAATTTAGAGACTTTTCAAATCACATAGGTTTGGTCAGAGCCAAAGTTTCGATATTGGCAAAAAAATAACTTTTTCGCTAGCGATGTTGATCAACGACACTTATAGTAAATTTACATAAAAACAATAAATTTTAGCACATAACACTTAATGACTTTTCATCTCACTAAGTTTACAAACGCTAAATGACCAAGTCATTATAATCTCACCACAAGCGTAAGTTCTGTCATCAAGTTCCTTTAATTGTTAAAACGATTTTAATAACAGGGTTATCTTAATTTTTAAGCAAACAGATTCATTAAAAGCATTCAGTGGCAGGTAATTACATCAATATAAAGTTTTATTTTACAAATTACTGATAATTGTTAGTATGGTCAGTTATATGGGACAGTCGATGAAACACACTTAAATATGTAGGGCATGTAAACACCAAAAGATAATTTGTAGTATCATGATAACATATGTCGTGTAGTCATAGTAATTGTTTTATAGACATATTTTTATACTCTCAAAACTGAGATTGATAGTTGACGCGACATCCATGACAAACTGCCATATTTATGACATGTGACAAAATCAGATGTTTTGTTTTAACATTCGACATAACTCTTAACATAACTTTAGACTAGGATTGATTTATAGTGATATATAATATCGTTGATTCCGACATATTATTTGACATACATATTTTTGATAGTTTGAAGGAATCACGTAGCATAATCTATTAGATGTGTTTAAGTTACCTTAGTCAATATATTGAGTTCTGAGATAATGTCAACGACTTTTGATAATATAGAAATTTTAGGGTTATATCGTATATAAGGTTTTGTCGAACTATATACCTGAAGTTTTAAAGGTCAGTTAAAGGTCAGTGTTTTAAAGTCTTTAGTTGTTAGTACGTTTTGCAGTGATTACAACTTCGAGTATGGGGGAGTTGTGTGTAAGATATTAACGAATTAACGAATTTTTTTTTGAATTAAGGGGGGTTTGCGGTTTTAGAAATAGGGTCCTATGGGTGCGACCACGCCCACTTAATATAACAAAACGGCAAGTGGCTGTAAAAAATTCAATAAGCTTCAAATAAACACAAGTTCGGAAAGATTTTAGTATAAGAAAAGTCGAAAATCAACTTCATGAATAGACCAAAAACCAACATCGCATTATTGCCTTTCTAATTGAAGCACATCAATATAAAGTGCTGTCAAACTTTATACAAACGTTGTTCTGCCATACAACTTTGGACCCGGCAAACTTCGTCTCGCTCCTTAGATAACGCCTTTATATAATAGTAAGACACATATAGTTCAAGTTTTTATCTGATTTACTTGAATTTAATCGAAATCTGTGAAGAGCGATCTGATATACCAGGTTTTTTGATTAGTTTCCGGCGTAAAAACAAACAATGAAGACTGTTTGCCAACACGCAAACAGACAACTCACAGCTGACCGTGTGAAAAGCAGGGAAATTCGAGGTTGATTCCACAAATTTCCAATGATTGGCCTTACGATTTATTGATTGTTATCGCAAAAGCCAATCGAATGGGGAGTTGAATTTGAAGGGAAGATCGGTTGGAATAATAGATTCGAGGGATAAGGACTTCCTCTCCTTTGCATATGCCCTTGATGATCGTCGCTGTAATTACAATTTCGGATGATTTAGATTCCGCAAAATGATCATGATCGATCCCACCTTCAGCTGCAAATTATGTACAACTGGCACATCTAGAGAGTTCAAAAATTCTGTCGAATAGTTGGTCGTCTCATTCTCGTTAAATGACCTCGAAAATTATTCATCGTTCGGTCCATCGTGCATTCATTCCAAATAATGATTTAGCATTCTCGCAACAATTTCGCTACACGTTGTCTTGTCAACCGTGAGAAAAAAGCGGAATGTGCAGTTCGACCGCCTTTCACGAATGTGGAAGCAATACCAGAGGATGCAACAGCTAACTCAATTGCGATCTTAATAGAATTGTTGCCAGAATCAACGAAATTACGAATGTCTTGCCTGTCCCACCGGGATCATCGAGAAAGTAAATCCTTCCGTTCCATCGTAAATAACCTTCATCATTGAATCGTACACGTTCGTTTGCTCGGCAGTTAAGGGCGCCACATTTGTTCGGACTCTTTCAGTCAGCTCAACTCGATCAAAGTCTTGTTCTTGTTGCAATTCGCGATTGAATGCATCGAACGATTTGGCGCTGGTATTCCCAATTTCAACAGTAGACTGCCGCACATTAGCACGCACATGTCTTTGATCAGTAGATAATTTCAAGATCGAAATTGGATGTTGTCGTGCGAACTTTGTGCAAATGTCGTCAGCCATCTCGTCTAACTTGTCCTCCATCCCTATGCTTGAGAACAATATCACGTGATTCCACATTCTCCGCAACAATCAACACTGCGACTTCATTTATAGTTGGAGCATTGAATTGTCTTACATGGCATCCAGGACGTCATAATGCATTGTATTCAATGCGGTTTTGAACAATCGGACCAATGCATTATGCTTATGCAGAAGATTTTAAAATTGTTCGACCATTTTGCATTTAATATTTTAACATAATAAATTTTACAATATTCCGAAATAGTTCAAGCATCATAATGAATTTTTCATCTTTACGTCGTCTAAACTCATCAAATCAAGCGATACAAAGAAAAATTTCGTCGAAAAAATCAAAAATTTTCGAGTTTTCCACTAAGAATTTTTCAATTTTTACATTCGAAAAGTCATTTCGGAATAATTATCCGAAATTTTTCACATTTACATAATTCAAAATTATACAAAACTTACAATAAAATGTAAAATTTCGTCGAACAAATATTTAAAGTTTTGGCATTATTCCATAATTTTCCAACCAAAATTTTCTATTTTTCCAACCGATAAGCTACAACGGAACAATTAAACACAAAATGTAAAACAAAAGTTCAATTTTCGGTGCAAAATGTTTCCGAAAAAATCCAAATTTTTCGAGTTATTCCTGAATTTTCCGAGTTTTCCACCGAGAATTTTTCTATTTTCTCATTCGTAAAGTTATTTAAGAATAATTATCCGAAATTTTTCACTGTTACATCGTCCAAAACTATAAAATCAAACGATAATAGCAAAATTTCGAAAAAAAAAAAATTAAAATTTTTCGAATTTTTCCGGAATTTTCCGTATTTTTCAACAAACGCTTTCCATTTTTCTATTCCAAAAGCCATTCTGTAACAATTGCACACAAAATTCAATACAAAATGGCAATTTTCGATTTTTCCAATTTTCCGATTTTCCGACTTTTCCGGAAGATTTTTCCAACGGCCCGTTCTCAATTGATGAATTACTATACATTTTTGCCACCATTTGTATATATATAGATGTTAAGTGAAATTAAACCATCGAGTATGGGGGAGCTGTGAGTATGTTTAGTAACGAAATGAATTAAGCGGCTGAATTTTAGCTTTGTTATGTTGACTTTATTGTCCGAATGCGGCTTATAATGAAAGATCTGCGCCCCACAACAAAATATCTAAGTATCATAGTCAAATCTCACGTCACCACTGTGACGGGTCTTATTAGCGGACTTGTCCGTACTGTGTGATACGATGAGTTGATTACTGCTTTCGGATACCATAAAGCCCTTTCTTGTCAGAGTGTGACATTGTTGGCTTGTATGCCACTATGTCGTATGGTACTTATGTGTTTGTACTGGCCTGTTGAGGAAGTACAGAACATGATTTGACGAATGTGCCTTGTTAAGATGACAATCACGTTGGAATAAGAGAGTAAGTACGATCGTACCACTTATATGTTTATTTCTAGTGTTGGGTGTGTTAGGGAGAACCCGTGGCATGGGCCACTCAATTCCTTTCTTGCGTAAGAGAGTCCTTGCGTTCCAAGCTACTGTGGAGCACTGTTCGAAGATTAGTTGTACGTACTATGTGAATGTCCCATATAAAGGGTGGTTAAATTTTAAGGGCCGATGTTGATTTTAAGTAAAACACAAATTATATAGGGAGTAATTGTCAAAAAAAAGGGGCCCCTTGAGTTCTATGATGACCTCCCATGTGTGGGTACTCTAATGAAAGATATTTTCGAGACGAATCCAACGATGTTATTTTTATTTCCGGGATATACCAACAAAAAAATTTAAAAAATGTGAAAAATCATGGAAAAAGTTAGAAAAATTTAAGGAAATAAATTGAAAAATTCTAAAAAAAATAGAAAATCTATTTTTTTTCTGAAAATCCCGTAAAAAATTTAAAAAAATGGGGAAAAATCATGGAAAATTAGAATAATTTAAGGAAATGAATTGAAAAATTCCATAGAAAAATGAAATGTCATCAGAAATGTTTGAAAATTTTAAATTTTCTTGGAATTTTTTAAGGTTTTTAAAGGAACATTTAAGAAAAATTTAAAAAAAAATTCAAGAAAAAGTCTAAAGAGAAATATTTGAAAGAAGAAAATTGATTAAAAAAAGGATAAAAGTGGAAAAAATGAAGAAAAATATTTAAAAAAAAAATATGTATTGTAATTATATATTTTTTTTTGATATATCCCTTTAAAATATTATTTGTTTTTTAAATTGGAGTTGTAACGATTGAGATGGTTGCAGTTTTGAAAAAAAATTTTTTTTAAAAATTTTTTTTTTTTAAACCGCCCCGTATTCTGCGCTTCAGCCAAGAGTTCGTTATCAACTCACGATAGCGAACACCATTCACAGTAACTGCCTGACCGGCCTCATTTTGGAAAAAAATACGACCCGATTATGCCGCCAGCCCATAAACGAGCTGTACGCTTATGCACTGGTCATACAGACGCGGTTTGCTCAAAATTTTTCACGATTTTTGCGATTGTACGCACCTTTACATGAAATCTGAATAACTTTAAACGCGTTGCTCGATTGTGTATCTTTCCATGGTTCAAATTGAGTTAGTCTGAAATTGAGAAATGTCAAATGAAATGCAAAAAAGAACTTAAAGGTAAGGTGTGACATTTAACAACGGCCCTTACAATTTAACCACCCTTTATGATGGCATATGGGATCTCTAGGGATAAGCGATTCCTAGAGTAGGTAATACGTGTTACTTAGAGCAACGGACTTTTCTTCCAGAGTGTCTGGTCGACATAGGGCTATTGTGAGATGGCTGAAGATATATGGGTCTGCCGACTTTTATCAACTAGGTCTTTCTGATGGAACTGGCCCGAACTGGTACTGCAATACTGTTCAGCCTAATGACTCATGGATTGCAAGCACAGTTATCCTTTGATTGTAAAGTAATTTATATCGTTGGAATATATTTCTGTAAAAACAAGTAGTTTCAGTTGGGTAAACCGACTTACATATACCCTCACACTCAGTAAAAACATCAAATTTACAAGTATACTTATTTTAGGGAGGTGCCAGAAGGTTCGTGGCTGGAATTCCAATTTTGTCTCCAAAACTTTATCCTGTTATAGCTTTACTGCACATAGAATTTGGAAAGTGCAAAACAAATGCGGTGGAGGGCTCGCTCATATGGGGGGCACGCTTTATTGCACGGCACTTAAAAATAAGTGTGGTGGCACGCCCCCGTCCAACGCCCAAAAAATTGGTTTATTTTTCATTTGAAATTTCGACCACTTTTGTATGGGGTTTTTAGGGCGATTTTTCGGGGAGCAAATATTGGCTCGATATACTCGATTTCTAAAGTGGTAAATTTGTATGGGAGGTACCAGAAGTGGCGTGGCTAGACTTTCTCCAAAACTTTATTTTGTTATAGCTTAACAATCGTGGGTACGATTGCGTTGGGTGAATTGATATTATTACTCGATTTTTAAAGTGTGTGGAATGGTCCATATGTCTGGGACGTACCAGAAAGAGCGAGGCTGGCCTTCCAATTTGTTCTCTAAAACTTCATCCTGCCTTTATGCTATAAACTTAATCCTGGTTTACTTAATCCTGAATTTGTGCACGATCGCGTTGGATGTATTGCTTATATTACTTGATTTTTAAAGTGGGGCGGAATGGTAAATTTGTATGGGAGATATCAGAAGGGGCGTGGTCATGTAGCCCATATGCAAATATTAGCCCATGCTACGTTTAAAAACAATTGATTGCGTTTTTCAAAGGTTATCGTGCGTTCCAGCCGAACAAACAGACAGACAGACTGACATGGCTCAAACGACTTAAAAAATTATTAATCGAATTTGGTTCAAAGAAACCTTGGGTATAAAGTGACTCCTTCTATGTGTTACACTTTTGGACCGCATTAAGTGATATATACCCTCCTAAACGTAGGGTGAGGGTATAAAAACATACATTTTTTAAGTATAAAAAGTTTTTCTCTAAAACTTCATCCAGTTATATATATACTAAATACAAAATTTGGGCATGGTCGCGTTGGATGTATTGATATTACAACACGATTTCTAATGTGGGTGAAACGGTGCATTTGTATGGGAGGGCCAGGCCATTTTTTTTTTTTGGAAAATATTTACACGTGAGCAGTTTCAAAACAATTGTTTACATTTTTCTAAAGTTGTCGTACGTACAGACAGACAGACGAATCACACGACTTAAAGAATCATGAATCGAATTTGGTTCCCAGGGTCTACTGTGACTCCTTCTAAGTGTTACACTTTTGGGTCCTATCAATTGAGATATACCCTCTTACCCTTAGGGTGAGGGTATAATGACCAAATGCCCAGAAATGGTGAGTTGAACTTTTTACATTTGTTGACGTATCTATTATCTTTTTTTACACTGCAACCTTTTTAACAGTTTTACTACATATCTGTTCACATTTGGTCTTACGATCGAAAGTCTTATGTCTTACCGTTAATGGTGCGCAAGCGGGCTAGTAATTATAGTATTGTCAATAAAATATCGGATAATTTTAATAACTTTAGACTTCAGCAATATCAAGCATATGGGGAGAGTTTTTATCAGTTTACCTGACTGAATTTTCTGTGTACAATTTGAATTTATATTCAGCTTAAAAAAACCCCTATATAACAGCGTTATCGCAAAATAACCGAACAAGCAACTAATAGGTGGGTGACCTGGGTTTAAGCCTTGTCACAGCCATCTATATTTCTTTCATCGACTGTCCTCTCGATATTGGCTGTGTCCATCAACTTCAAAGGTGCCAACAATTTAGTTGTCGAGTAAATCGGTATGCCTTGTAATAGCTTTCCAAATAAGCTAAAGATCGAATTCCACATAGAATATAGGTTCCGTTTTGGTGGGTCTAAAAATAAATGCGCGTTTTCACGGCACTCGAATGTAAAAAGCACTCCCATATTTCATTTATTGGATGCAAATGGATTTTCTTTTCATATGACCACATTTTTTCGTTATTAAAATCTTGTTCCTATTGTAATACAATGCCACTGGAAAAACGATTTAATGTTACGGATTCTTTCCTCTCACGAAAATTTATTTCATAGTAAATATTATTTCTCCTAGTATCCACAAAGAAGTAACAAAGTAAATCCATGTAGCACATATCTGAATGCTAAATGCCATTGATATCTTACAAAAGTGATAAAAAACTGTCATTCCATTAGACATGTAAAGCCTTTTAAATGCGATTTATCTAAATCGTATATATACAATTATACTAATTCTAATACAATGAAACAAAATGAAATTACGTGTGCGTATCCCAATAGCTTTTGCTAACAATTTTGACAGAATATTTTGTGGGGGGTGGAGCAGTAGATAAAAAAACGAAAAGTTTATAACTTTCCAAAAGCACAACAACAAAAACTTAGGCAATAAATTGCAAACGTATGCAGGTATTAGCTTTCACGTGCGGCAAATTAAAGTAATAAATGTTCTGTTCGAGATGAATGTGTTCTGTGTTCCTTACGAAGATGATGCCAACCAACACCCACCCATAGTAAATTTTAATAACAGCGGCACATACGGTGCAACTGCCTAAAGGTATAACCTATATGTTACCATTTGGTGCTGAGTTGGTATTGTCATAAATGCTGCTAAACAGCAGAAAATATATGAGATTCTGTGGCAATTAAATGCATTTTATTATCACTTATGATGGTCGTAATGGTTAAATATTACACGTTAGATTCATATGGTGGGCACATGTGGGCATTTGTTGAAATGCGATGTGAGCACAGTTAGAGAAGAATTTATGCTGACAGTTCAATGATGATATTCGTAAAATATAACTGTTTGCAAAATTCATATATTTTTAATTTTTTGCTACACCGGTATTTCTTATAAAGCAAATAAATAATTTCGACTGGTTACCACATTACTTTCGGAATTCAGTTTTGCCAAATATAAATATAAGAATTGATTAAAATTTCATTCATTTCGTTTTTTGGTACAAAAAAATAAAAACCAGTACAGAAATTTCAGTCAGGTAAACTGACTGATAAATACCAGCACCCAATATAAGATATCGTTGAAGACTTGAGTTATTGAAACTAATAGATTTTTAATTCAAATAAAATTACTTATGTATAATTTTTCCCCTGCTTGTGGTGCAAAATCGTCCAAAACTTGACTTACTTGTGTAGGAGATATAGGAGCCGGTTTGGAATTTATGTGAAATATTAATTTTCCACAAAAAGGTAATTTTGATAAGGAGTACCAAAAGGGTGAATCGATACAGTCCTTATTCATTTCTGATTCAAATTTTCATGCGTACATCTTACGAAAAATTTGACTAAATTCAGTGTACTTACAAAAAAGATATGTATGTAAGACTATGGGGGTGAGTTCGGTCCTTTGTATGGGAGGTACCAGTAGGGGTGTGTCGAATAGTTAGGTTTTGTGAGGTTTTGCCTCCTATAACAAAATAAATAAATCGACTAATTTTCTTTACCCCCCAAGAGTCCGTTTCGAAGTTATGGGGAAATATTAAATTTCCAAAAAAAGATCATTTTGTATGAGAGGTACCAGAAGGGGTGATCCGATATAGTCCATATTCATTCCTAATTTATATTTTCATAACCGTACAACTTACGAATAATTTGACTGAATTCAGTGTACTTACAAAAAAGATATGTTTGTAAGATATGGGGGGGGGGTGAGTTCGGTCATTTCTATGGGAAGTAGCAGAAGGGGTGTGTCAAATAGTTTGGTTTTCACGGGTTTGCCTCCTATAACAACATAAATTAATCGACCAATTTTCATTACCCCCCAAAAGTCCGTTTGGAAGTTATGGGAGAAATATAAATTTTCCAAAAATAGGTCATTTTGTGTGGGAGGTACCAGAAGGCGTTTACCGATATAGTCCATACTCAGTCCTGAGTCCCATTTTCATAAGAGAACATCATACCAAAAATTTGAGTGAATTCAGTCAACTTACAAAAAATATATGTATGTAAAACTATAAGGGTCAATTAGGTCATTTGTATGGGAGGTACCAGAAGGTGTATGGCAAAGATTTCGGTTTTCTTAGGGTTTGTCTACTTTTGCAAGATAAATAAACTGATTAAATTCAAATATCCTACGATCGTTCGTTTGGAAGTTATGAATGAAATATAATTTATTCAAAAATAGGTAATTTTGTATGGGAGGTACCAAAAGGAGTGGGGCTTTTTTGCCAACTTACAATCCCGTAAGTTCGTTTTGGAAAATATTAATACTGGTAAATGTTCATACCGATCCGTTAAGGTTTACTCGAGTTATCCTGCTGACCAGCCATCCAGCCATCCAGCCAGCCAGACGGACATAGCTCAATCGTCTTAAAAAGTCCTGAAACGAATTTGGTCTTAAGATACTTGGGGTCCAACTCGTCTCCTTTAATGCGTTACACTTTTTTTCGTATCAAATGATATATACCCTCATCCCTAAGGGTGATGGTATAAAAACCAGTAAGAATTTGTAAGTGGGGGGAACCGACTTGCATATATCCTCACCCTCAGTAAAAACAGAATACAAAATAAAAATATTAGGTACGATAGCGTTGTATTTATTGTTATTATTACTCCATCTCTAAAGTGGGCGGAAAGGTACATTTGTATGGGAGGTACCAGAAGGGGCGTGGCTAGACTTACAGTTTTTTTCTCCAAAACTTTATCCTGTTATAGATTTACTAAATACAAAATTTAGGCACGACCGCATTGGGTGTATTAATAATATTAATCGATATATAAAGTGGGCGGTACCAGATGGGTATGGGTACCAGATGTGGCGTTGCTAGACTTCCTTTTTTTCTTCAAAACTTTTTTCTGCTATAGCTTTAATAAATACAGGATTTGGACACGATCGCGATAGGTGTATTGATATTATTACTCGAAAACAATTAGTTACGTCTTTCGAAAAGTAATTAACAGAAAGACGGACGGACAGACAGACGGACATGGATCCAACGACTTCAAATGTCATGAATCGAATTTAGTTCAAGAAACCATGGTTTAAAGTGACTGCTTCTGTGTTACACTTTTGTGTCGTATCAAATGATATATACTCTCCTACCCGTAGGGCGAGAGTATGACAAGAATGATTCGTATACGAAATGTATGAACGATTTTTTTGACGGACACTTTAAAATGTCCGACCGGAATATTGTGTCACTTGATGTACAAAATACATTTGAGTAAGATCGGTCATCGATTTCCCGTGCCGCAAAGACGTCAATTTTGATTTTTGTCTGTCTGGCTGGTATTGTATGGTTGGCGAGCAGGATAACTCGAGTAAACCTTAACGGATCGGTATGAAAATTTAACAGTATTAATATTTTACAAAACGAACTAATGAGATTATAAATGGGCAGAATAGTTCCACCCCTTCTGGTACCTCCCATACAAAATGACATATTTTTGGAAAAGCAAAATAAATTCACTCATATTTTGCGTAAGATGTTCGCTTATGAAATTTGGACTCAGGACTAAATAGGGACTATATCGGCTCACGCCTTCTGGTACCTCCCATACAAAATGACCCATTTTTGAAAATTAATATTATATTTCTCCCATAACTTCCAAACGAACATTGGCGGGGTAATGAAAATTGGTCGGTTAAATTATATTGTGATAGGAGGCAAAACCTCAGAAAACATAAACCTTTGCCACACCCCTTCTGGTACCTCCCATACAAATGACCGAACTCACCCTCATAGTCTTACATACATATCTTTTTTTTATGTACACTGAATTCAGTCAAATTTTGCGTAAGTTGTACGGTTATGAAAATTTGAATCAGATATTAGTATGGTCTATATCGGCTTACCCCTTTTGGTACCTCCCATTCAAAATGGCCCATTTTTGGAAAATTAATATTTGTCCCATAACATCCAAATCGGCACCTGGGGGTATATCAAATTTTGTCAGTTAATTTATCTAATTTACTATTTGACACACCCCTTCTGGTACCTCCGATATAAATAGGCTCCACGAAAAGCCTCCCAATGAAATAACGCCCAGGAAATAACCCCCAATGAAATAAACCCCAAAAAATTGGAAATAACACCCAAAAACAGTGAATGAAATAACATCCAAAAATAAATGAAATAAATCCCAAAGCGAAAACGAAACAACCCCCAATATTTGGGAGTTATTTCATATGAAATAACACCCAATGATAAAAATGAAATAACCCCCAATGAAATAAACCCCATCAGCAACAAAAATGAAATTATGCCCAAAATTCATAAATGTCAGTTTCACCAAGGATTTCATGAAGTCAATAAGGACCATCAGCAAAGTCGCAAAATTATTGAAATGAATCGTGTGGATCGTAGATTGTTGTAGCCCTGCTCTATTTTTGCAGTTCGGAAGGCAATTTGCCTTTTACGTTTGACATTTACACAACCACCTCCAGTGTTTACAAGCAAATCAAACTCTCTGCTTTTATTGAATTAATCCTTTTGAAGAACTCTTACAAATTAAAAAAATAATTACATTCTTTGTGTGTACTAATCGAACTTTGCATTTTGTTGATTTTCTATCAGTCAGTATGAACATAAATGGAAATATCTGTAAACATTCAAAAGATATTGTCATATATTCACAGGCTAAAAGTTTTCTTGTAAAAGACGTATTTTTATATAATTTTATAATTAAAACTCCTAAAAACCAACAGCTTTAAAATGAAACCACACCCGAATAAAAAATGAAATAACAGCCAAATTATACACGATATGAAACAATCCCCAAATTTAAAAATGTTATTTCATTGGAGATTATTTCATAATTTGAAAACCCCAAAAGAAGAATGAAATAATTCCCAAAGAAAAATGAAAAATGGCCCAAAAAAATTGGGAGTTATTTCATATGAAATAGCACCCAAAAATGTATGAAAAAAATTTGGGGCATATTTCATTTCTCATTTGGGCGTTATTTCATTGGGGGCTTTTCGTGAAGCCTATAAATAACCGGTATTGTCCCTTTTACATAAATAGCATTTTTGTATGTAACTCAAGATTAAAACAATATCTTATATTGGGTGATGGTATTTATCAGTCAGTTTACTTGACTTAAATTTCTGTACTGGTTTTCTCGCAAATATGTGTGGGCGGCACCTCTGCTCTTTTTGCCAACATGGTTCCGAATAGCATGGTCATACCTCCACTATGCTGTGAAACGATCAAACTATTATTAGGGCTGTTTGACGGTTTCTTTTAAATGGGGCGTGGTATAGCCCACTTACACTCTGGATGTAATTCATACTGTACGAACAATGCATACCAAATATCAATTTTATACCTCTTATGGTTCACGATATACAGCCGTTTACAGTTTCAAGTTTTATACCACGCCCACTGATCTGATCCCGCCCATTTTGTTGTTGGATCACGAATTTTACTGTCATATGCATCAACATAAATTTTCAAGGCGATTATAGAAACAGTCCTCCAGATATTGCGGTTTCAAAAATAGGGTCCAAAGGGGCTGGGTCACGCCTACTCGATATATCAAAAATGCAAGTAACATATTTTTACGACCGACCTCACATCTACATTCTGTGAAAATTTCAAAAAGGTCAAGCTCAAGGTCAAGAACGTAACTTAATTTCCCTTTACACCCCATAAATGAGGTATGGGATGCTTCTCGCGTTGTTGTGAATTAATACGCTTTCTATTTTAGATTCACAACCAACGGCACCTACTTGTTTATCGACGAATGCGAACAACACTGTTTATGAAGCTTCTACTAGACATGCCGATTGAATCGACACTTATACTATACAAAGTTGCTGTCGACAACATCCAGGGGGCCGGCAATGAAAGAAAAATTTAGATGACGGGGGCCGGGAATCGAACCACGGATCTCCCGCATGGTAGTCGCGAGTTCTAACCACTATGCCCGGCCGGTCCTGAGTCAATACGGTACTAAAAAATTAAAACAAACAAACACAAACTTATTTTCATATATATAGATATGACCTTTGACCTCTCTGAGGCATGGCTTAAATTTATCCGATTTTGCTCAAATGTTTACCATAGCCTTTTTATAACAACTAACACAATATTCCGCTCGGGCAAAGTTGAATTTTCGCTGTCACCGTAGTATACGGCTTTAGTAAGTACATATTTCTTTAGTCCGTACTAAATGGTCATAATTCAATTATTGCTTTTACTTTAATATAATTCTTACGTTTACGTACGTTCATTATCTTCAACAAAATCTTAATTCAATTTATGTCAAATAACTCGAATGTAAATTTAATCAAGCTTCTATTTTAGCTATCAACTTAATCCATTGCTCCATTGCTATAGATATTCTTGCGCTTCGTGTGCTTTGTTGGTCCTTCATGTGGCTCCAACAAGATATATTGACACTATCGATCAAAATCCTGACAAGGGTGGAATAACAAGTATTACCGATTTCCATATCGAATAGGTGATGAGGCCATACTCTAATCCCTGCAACAGACAGGTAACCTGCTGTGGCATTTGGCTTACATGGTGAATCGAACAATGTATCCTGGCAATTCATTTCCCAAGGAATGATGTTGAATGGTGGCTATGCCATTTGATGTAAGACAATATCAATAAAACATTGATGGCAATTTAATGTGATTTTGAATGACTTTTTATCGAAGGAATGACAACAACACCAAAGGCTGAGGACTAAAAGTTAAAGAAACGTGTCCCACTTAATGTGGCACCAAACAAAGCAAGCATTGTTGTAGCATAAGGAAGTCATTCAGGCAACATTTGCAAATGCAAATTCCCACAATGGCAGGTTACCATGTAAAGAGTTTCTCTGGTCTCCTTTTTTATAAACCAAATTTCATATTAAAAACAAAAAAATTATGCAGGAATAAGGAATGGCTGTAGTGGCAACATAGTTTAGTTCTTTCTCCAATGAAATGCAAAAATAATAGCTTGTTGGATAAAAAAAACTAAGAGTAACGTGTGTGGGCAGTATTACAGGTAGCGAAAATAGTTCACAACGTGACATCGTGAAACGAAACTGTTAACACAGGCTCAGACTTGTTACAAGATGTCCCCGATAAAGGTCACCAAAGTCAACCGGAAGTGAATGTAATATAGAAAAAAAATACAGGTCAAAGGAACTTCCTGAAACATTTACACGCTTTATTCTTGTCGGCCATGCGCTTGTCATTGTTGTTGTTGTTCCTGGTGGTGGTGGTCGTGTGGAATCAATGTATAGAAATTAATTAACTGCAAGTTGTCATACAAAACAGAGATTGTGACTACATAATTTATGGCGATAAAATGCAAATGATAAAGAATCAGGTCTAGCGGCGACATTAAGACTGGCGCTTCCTTTAATGACTTTTGTTAGGAACTAGTGGGAGTGTGGAAAAATGTATACAACGCTAGAACCACAGTAAACCAAATGCAAGCGGCTACCCATGTAACCTTTATTTGTATAGAACTTGCCTCTTACCCCCACCCATATAGACAAGGTATCGCATGGTCCTGCTGATTCTGCCTTCTAACATCCTATTGTTGTATGTATTCATATGTAATGTAACGCTAGATACTTAGCCATTGATTGCAATCTTCTTGGCTGCTTATTATCACAATATTACGTATAAACTTGAAAATAATTATGAGCTGAAGAATATTCTAAAAGCCACACAAAAACATAATGTCCTTCGTACGCTAATAATACCATGTCAGTATAAAAATAAAACTTGATACACTGCATATGCGATTACATCTGTAGCAGCAAGGAGGAGAACAGACAATGTCTACTTATATGACAAAATCGAAACTGAACACTAGACTTGGTAACAAAAACAACAAAATTATTTTTGAGAAAATGAGTTAATACATTATTATGTATTTAAATATTGCGGTTATAAATAATAATGTTTAGCATAGAATTGTGGGGAAAGACTTTCCTCCATTCTCATGTCAATATAAATGGTTAATTCATGGATTGATGCATGGACATTTTCGGCTGATATCTGCTTCGAATGTGGACATTACAAATAATTGTAGATATATATACAGCTGATGATGAACTCGTCATGGAGTTCGAAACGCGTCATCCTAGTGAGAGACAATGAATTGCCATTTATATTGACAATAAATAACCTTTCTGATCGTTAAGCTAGATTAACAAATTTAATAATAAAACTTCACACAATCTCATCTCACATGAAAATTTTACTCAGTTTAGCAGTTTAAATAGTAAATATTTTTAAAAATTTTGGCATTAAGGCATTTTTACTAGCTTATCTCACTTTTATAATTATAATGGTTACAAGACTAATTTGGACCAACCTAAATGCTGTGTAGCAAATACTTAGTATTGATGTATTCACACTCAGAATATATATTGCTTTCGTCTTTAACTAATACGCTCTGTTTAATCCTATTTGTATAGTTTATTTAGTCCTTTGGTCTCATGTATCAACTGTGGCTTTTGAGGACATTTTGGTTCAAATGATTATTTAATTCACCTAGAAAGTTTTCGCATAATCTTACAGCATCTCTAATTTGTGTATGTTATTCTTAGGACATGTACAATTTTGTGGGATAATTTAAAAGTTTGTTATAAAGTGTAAACTGTCAACACATTTTTTGTACGTATATATATATATATATTTCATTAGCATTTATTAAAAAGATCTGTTTTCTAGCTTTTAATATAAAATCATATAAACATTTTAACGGCATTTTATGAACTCTATAAATTTTTATAGATACATACACTGGAGAGCAGAAAATTATACGCTCCCCTGTATTTCGGTGCAAATGTAGTTAAGGGGTTATAATCCAAAAACCAAATATGAGGAATGGAAGAGAATCAAAAACTACGCTTTTACACCCAATAACAACAAAATTGTATTTAGTTAAGTTTATGTTTTTTGCATATCTTTACATTTTAGGGTGATCATGAAATTAAACGCAGTGGTTTTTAATTACGAAATAAAACTTTTTTATTAAAACAAAAAGCTAGGATGTAAAAGTGTAGTTTTTGATTCTTTGTCATTCTTCATATTCGGTTTTTTGATTATGACCCCTTAAGTACATCTGCATCGAAATACAGTGGAGCGTATAATTTTCTGCTCTCCAGTGTATTTTTAGTTTTGAAAACGTTAGTTAGTGAAGCAAAAACAATATCTCTTCATTGCTATGGCGTTTTATATACATTGAACTTTGTAAAAAACCAATAATCAAATTTGGGATGTATATAGTTTGATATCTTCCGTAGATACAGACAAAGAATAACCCAGGGACACAAAATTAATCAATATGCTGGGTTGATAGCACCTTGATGATGGCAGATTTTTTTGAGGGGCTTACGGGATTTCAATGTATTTAGGGGCACAAAAAAAAATTAGCTAGGCTATACCTGGACCATTTAGTAGAATATTACTCGCACACTTCAAACTTTAACAATGAGTTTGTAACTTCTCTAACTAAAACATTATCATTCATTTATCAATGCGCCTCGTAAACCTCGTAGATACAGCACTTGTGGACCCGACATTGCTTTGATATTACATAGTTGATGAATATTACACCAGTACAGAAATTTCAGTCAGGTTAACTGACTGATAAATACCCTCACTCTGTGTATGATATTACTTAAGTCTTGAGTTATCCAAATGGTTCAGTTTTCTGAGGTTTTACCTGATAAGACAAATAAACTCATAAAATTTAAATATCCTTCTGTTCTGGATTTGGAAGTTATAGGGGAAATATTAATTTCCGAAAAATACGACATTTTGTCTGGGAGGTACCAGCAGGAGACAGCCGATGTAGTCCATATTTATTCCTGACGCAAACTTTAATAAGCGTAGATTTGACGCAAAATAAGACTGAATTCAGTGTAAACCAGTACAGAAATTTCAGTCAGATAAACTGACTGATAAATACCATCACCCACTATAAGATATTGTTTAAGTCTTAAGTTATTGAAACTAACCGATTTGTAATTAAAACCAGTTAGAAAGTTTTAGTCGGGCAACTCGACTTACATATACCCTTACCCTCAGCAAAACAAATAATTTTCTATTATATTGATATTATTACTCGATTTCTAAAGTGGGCTGAGTGGTACATTTGTATGGGAGGTACGAGAAGGGGTGTGTCTAGGCTTCCAGATTTATTCTACATAACTTTACCCTGTTATAGCTTAACTAAATAAAGAATTTGGGCACGATTGCGTTAGGTGTATTGATATTATTACTACATCCCTAAAGTGGGCGGAAAGGTACATTTGTATGGGAGGTACCAAAAGGGGCGTGTCTAGACTTCCAAATTTTTCTCCAAAACGTTGTCCTATTATAACATAACAAAATTCAGAATGTGGGCACTATCCTGTCGAGTGTATTGATATTATTATCCTATTTCTAAAGTGGGCGGAGTGGTACATTTGTATTGGAGGTACCAGAAGGGGCGTGTCTAGACTTCCAGATTTATTCTACATAACTTTACCCTGTTATAGCTTTACTAAATACAGAATTTGGGCACGATTGCGTTGGGTGTATTGATATTATTACTACATCCCTAAAGTGGGCTGAAAGGTACATTTGTATGGCAGGTACCATAAGGGGCGTGTCTAGACTTCCAAATTTTTCTCCAAAACTTTGTCCTATTATAACATAACAAAATTCAGAATGTGGGCACTATCGTGTCGAGTGTATTGATATTATTACCGTATTTCTAAAGTGGCCTGAGTGGTACATTTGTATGGGAGGTACAAGAAGGGGTGTGTCTAGGCTTCCAGATTTATTCTCCATAACTTTATCCTGTTATAGCTTTACTATTTACAGAATTTGAGCACGATTGCGTTGGGTGTACTGATATTATTACTACATCCCTAAAGTGGCGGAAAGGTACATTTGTATGGGAGGTACCATAAGGGACGTGTCTAGACTTTCAAATTTTTCTCCAAAACTTTGTCCGATTATAACATAATAAAATTCAGAATGAGGGCACTATCGTGTCGAGTGTATTGATATTATTACCCTATTTCTAAAGTGGGCGGAGTGGTACATTTCTATTGGAGGTACCAGAAGGAGCGTGTCTAGACTTCCAGATTTTTTCTCCGAAACTTTATCCTGCTTGAACTTTACCAAATACAGAGTTTGGGCACGATCGCGTTAGGTCTTTTAATAATATTAACCGATATCTAAAGTGGGCGGTACCAGATGTGTATGAGAGGTACCAGATGAGCGTGGATAGACTTACAATTTTTTTCTTCAAAACTTTATCCTGTTATAGCTATACTAAAAATAGAATTTGGGTACGATCACGTTTGATTTATTGATATTATTCCTCCATCTCTTTGGTGGGCGGAAAGGTAGATTTGTATGGGAGGTACCAGAAGGGGCGTGGCTAGGCTTCCCCAAAAATTTCCCAAAAATTTATCCTGTTATAGCTTTACCAAATACAGCATTTGGGTACGATCCCGTTGGGTGTATTAATATTATTACTCGATTTCTAAAGTGGGCGGAGTGATGTATTTGTATGGGAGGTACCAGAAGGGGCGGGGCCATGTAGCCTATTTGCAATACCGTAAGTAGTTTTGAGGAAATAGTAACTCGTGCAAAATTTTAAAACATTTGGTTACGTCTTTCGAAAGTTATCGTGCGAACCTGCCAGACAGACGGACATGGCTCAAACGACTTAAAAAGACATGAATCGAATTTGGTTCAAAGAAACCTAGGGTCTATAGTGACTCCTTCTATGTGTTACACTTTTGGGTCGTATCAAATGATATATACCCTCATCCCTAAGGGTGATGGTATAAAAATAATATGAGTATGAAACTATGGAGGTCAATTCGGCTATTTGTATGGGAGGTACCAGAAGGGATGTGACAATTTTTTTTGGTTTTCTATGGGTTTCTCATGTTTATTATTCGCAATAAATTTAAATGTCCTCCAGCTGTCCGTTTGGATGTTATTGCAGAAATATAATTTATTCAACAATGGGAGGTACCAGAACGGGTGGAGCTATTCTGTCCATTTACAATCTCATTACATCACTTCAGAAAATAATAATACTGATAAATTTCTATAGGGACCAGTTAAGGTTTACTCGATTTATCGTGCTCACCAGCCAGACAAACGAACTTCGCTCAATAGTCCTTAAAAGTCGTAAAACGAGTTTGGCCTTAAGATACTTGGGACCTCTAATTCGTTATACTTCTCTTGTATCAAATGATTTATACCATCAACGACTGAATACAAATTGACTTATTCTACTTTTAAATATACATTGGGAACGATTCCTCAGCTCGATACAAATATGGTGGGTTTTCTTACGTTCTACACCCACCCTCCGCTCACTTGCCGAAATAAAATAATCTGTGTGCAAATTCATACCTATAATGGCGAGTACTATCTGAATACAAATATTATTCTATGTATTTTTCCACAGTTCATTTCAGAGATTGACTATAAGTTATCGGCAAGAAAGTATACTTAAGTCCGTACCCATACTTGTGTGGACCCATACCTACCACTCAGAGAATGCTTACAAACTCTTATTTGCGTTGAAACAGATGTGTTTACACTCTATTTTTAACGAGCATTACCTCTACCCACCCTTATTTTTATATTATCACCCTACGGGCAGAAGGGCATATATCATTTTATACGACTTAAAAGTGTAACCCATAGAAGGAGTCACGTTAGACCCTAGGTTTTTTTGAACCAAATTAGATTCATGACTTTTTAAGTCGTTTGAGCCATGTCCATCTGTCTGTCCGGCTGGAACGCATGATAACTTTCAAAAGACGCAACCAAATGTTTTGAAATTTTGCACGAGTTAATATTTCCTCAAAACTACAAGTGGGCTACAAGTGGGTATTGCAAGTGGGCCACATGGCCCCGCCCCTTCTTGTACCTCCCGTACAAATGTACCTCTGCCCACCTTAGGGATGAAGTAATAATATCAATACACTCGACATGATCGTGCCCAAATTCTGTATTTTTTTAAATTATAACAGGATAAAGTTTTGGAGAAAAAATTGGAAGTCTAGCGACGCCCCTTATGGTACCTCCCATACAAATGTACGTTTCCGCCCACTTTAGAGATGGAGTAATAATATCAATACACACTACGCGATCATGCCCAAATTAAGTATTTAGTAAAGCTATAACTGGATAAAGTTTTGGAGAAAAAAATCTGGAAGTCTAGACACGACCCTTCTGGTACCTCCCATACAAATGTATCACTCCGCTCACTTCATCAATATAGTAGAAAATTTTTAGCTTTACTGAGGGTGATGGTATATGTAGGTAGGGTTACCCAACTGAAACTTTCTTACTGGTTTCATAATTGTTTAGTGAATTAATTTTCAAATGTAGGCGATATTTCTTATTAGAAAGTCGTAAAAATTTCTTAATAATAATATTGATTTATTTAAGTTTTACTTTTATTTAGGCAATATTTCAGTTTTTCCACTGTTTTTTGGGCAATATTTCAGTTTGCCTACTGTTTTTCGTCGGTCTATATTTCGGGAAGCCGAGCCGAGAAATATCTGATTTAGCAATAAAAAAAAACACTTTCGCGACGCCCCTCCCGCCTCAATTAACGAATACAAAATATTTTTTTTTTAGTATCTTTACGACTGTATTATATATGCATGTGTGTATCAAATATTATCCCCTCCACCCAGTATTCGAAAATAAAATGTTCGTCTTCATATGATTAGCTGCACCCAGTACTATCCCTTTAACCCTGAATCCTTTTTTGACACACTCCTATCCGTTCGCTGATCGAAAATAAAAATATTGCCTACATATTTACATCAGTTGTGCCGAGTCCTACCTGTGTACTAAGTTTCATCTCGCTGGGAATAAAAAAAAACACTTTCGCCACGCCCCATCTGCCTACTAATCGAAAATAACAGGTAGTGTGGAATACTATCTGTATACCAAATTGTATCTACCTAGAGATTAAGTACAGCTTGAATACGCCCACTCCGATTAAAATATGTAATTTTTATCTCTCTAGGGCTAAGATGCTGTTTTTCCAGGCACCCTCCGCCCAGTGATTGAAATAATAATTTCGTTTGCAAATTTAAACCATTCCTAAATCCTTAGGGTTAAAATATAGTTTTTTCACGCCTACTCTGCCCACTGACCCAAATTAAAGATTTCGTCTACATGTTGATAATTGTATAACAGAGTACTATCTCTCTAGTACTCAAAAAGTTTGGCCGCTTCCACTCTGCATATTCATAATTTTGTTACAGAGTGCTATCAGGGATACCAATTTTATCTCTTGAGGATTAAAAAAATTTGGCCATGCCCACTCCGGTGAATAATTCCAAAAATACTTTGCATATCGTTTTTTATTTACAGTAGTAAATATTTGAAAAAAATTTTTTCACGATCGCTTTAGTGTAAATGGAAATTATTAATATATTTTGGAAATGTGGGCGTAGAAATGGTTGTGGCCAACATTTTTTTCATAAAATCCAATCTGTCTATTACAAACATTATAATAAAAAAAATTGTCATATCGTCTACTACTTACTAAACTAAATGCTTGGGCCTTTATTTGAAACTGAAATAGTACAATATTTTACTTCACCAACTATATGAACAATGTATGATATTTCGACTTCGATTTGAATGCATAACCAACTAATTCTCCCACACTACTTAGTTGCACAATCTTCCCTTATCCCCAAAGTAAAGTTGAAAAGTAACTTGACTTTGATTTATCACTGTAAGTACAACTACATGTGAACATTTGCCAATGGCCATGAGTTCAAAAAACTTAGCAGCTCTGAAAATATTTGTCTTATCGAATTGCACAAATATTTGCCCTTACATGTAACTTAATGCCGTACCGCACTATTTCTTTCATTGGCAGACTTCACACAAGAAATCTAACATTTATAAAGATTACACCAAAAGCAATAGAACATTTCGAAGGAATCTCAAATAAGTATGTTATTTCTTTACCCCGTAGGAGTAACATTACTTCAAGGCAAATAACGAAAATTCAACAGAATTTCCAAAACATTGCCCCATCAGGAAACATCACGCATGATATTTGTAAGCGATGTTATAGGAATCTCTTTGAGATAATCGAGTGTGTGTGTGTGTGTGAGTGTGTTTGAGCACACACGTGTAGAACATTAGTGCTCGTGTGGGTGTAAGAAAATAGGATTAATCAGTTGAACTTACCTCGGCGATAATGCTGTTATTTGATTTTACATCTGCACAACTCGGATTGATGCTGGAATCGCAGACAAAGCATTTGATGGCAGAGCCTTAAAGTATGCAGTTGAAATTATTTGAAAATTACATTTGGTAGTAGTAGTAGTTGTTGTTGGTGTTGTAAGATATAAATTAATATTTAAATCGATTTGTTTTTTGTTACTGGTTTTATCAACTGAGTTTACACATTTAACAAACATTCACACCAGCGCACACACACACACACACACACACATAGTTACTTTGTGTCAATCACACATCGCACATTTACCACCCGGCCACAGAGCAGCATCATCACAGACACACAGGAACCAAGTTATTCACACACAAACTTCTATAGAAACTCACACACACATACACACAGTATAAACAAATACACTCTAATACATTAATAGAAATTATAGAAAATATTTTAAAAACTCTGTTTGTTTATTAATTTTATAGCTACAGCCAATCTGCAGTCACACACAACATTTTAAATTTAAGTTTGATATTTTAGTCGAACATCCACACAAACCATTTGAGACGAACAGCAAGATAACCGTTAAAATTGAAAATTGCACTAGACTTGTATTCAAAGGATATAAGGCCATTGTGTAGACACCGTCGTTTAGCACAATTTGCTAATTATTTCAATTATAGATAATTTGCTACTTGTGTTACTATAAAAATAAGGCTTTCAATTATTGTGAATTCACTGAGGACAGATCGTTTAGATTTTTTCCGTATTTAGCCGTTGTTCGGTTAATGCCAATTACGACGCTGCCGTTTGAAAACCGTTCCATTTAAGAGTCAACAGAAAACTGAAACGAAATCCATAAAATAGCAAACACTCTACCACATGGCTGACTGGCTGTCTTCTGCTAGACCAGCAGCATATCCTTTCGTGTGTTTCGTCTGTACTTCGTTTGTTCGCAACGCTCGCTCGCTCACTAGTACGTTCGTAGCATTTCGTAATCGTTTTCTATGACACAGTGTGGCAAACGACAGTGGACTGATGGGGGTGGCCCCACAAAGGACTAAGGCAACATTTAAACCATAACCGCCACAAGTTTATTGAATGAAAAATGATTCCTTTTCTTCCGACCACCACATAGTTATGAATTCCCTGCCGTTTGCTGCTTGTGTCCTCAGTTGTGTCTTCAACACGGGTGCTAGTGCACTTCTTCCTTAACTCAGCTGCTGTTGCGGGGACGACTCATGTGATGTCCGCATGTGGGAGTACTTCTCTTTGGCGCCAGCTTGTGCCAAAGTCTGTTGCTGTTGTCGCTGTCGCGGCGGCCGTTGTTAACTTTGTAACATGTTACGCTGCTGAGGCATCCATAAAAGTTTTGAAAAATAACTCTTCTCTGTGTTAGAAAATACTTCGTGTTACCTTTTACACAACGCCACCAAGAGATAGGAATGTGTTGTACTTTGTGCATCCCGTCCACAGAGGGAGAGCAAGAGAGTATGAAAGTTGGTATGTGTACAAATTAAGTTTTATTCTTCGCCGAGTACAATATACTTGATATGTCTCGTTGTTGTTATTGTTGCCGCTGTTTTTGTGTTTTTTCTCATATCTATGTATGTATAATTCCCTCAAAGAAACAATTTCGCCTGTAGTAATATTGAGGGTTTTGTTCTTCTCATCTCGGTTATTATTAAATGTTGACAGGAATAGTTTTTCTATAGCAGTGCCTGGTATCTGAAATGTTGTCTATCTGTCATGATGCGTTAATTTTCTCCTTTGTTGTCAGTTATAATGTTTTGCTTTCGAAACTTTTTCTGATGCAATTGTAAAGATTTTTATGGAGTTAATATTGAAAGGATACAATAAACATTCAGAAAGTGCAAACTGTAAAATAATGTAATTTTGACACGTATTATTTTTAAATTAACAGTTAAACCAGTACAGAAATTTGAGTTAGGTGAATAGACTTATAAATATCCTCTCCCTATGTCATTTCTTCAAAATTCTAGTGTACATTCCTTAACTCTGAGTTAATGAAATTCTACCAGCTTGTGAATCTTAAACGGTTGAACGTATGACATTGTGACCAGACGCTAACAGATAGGCGTTCAAAAAAGTTCGGACTATAATTTAAACAACTTTTTCTTTTACATGTTTTAAGTTATATTAATCCCACCAGACACACACCATTACCTTTCTTTGTGTCAAACCTGGCATTGCCACCGTTTTCATCTTGCTTCGTACGTGATCCACATTTCATCGCCCATAACACTTTGGAACATTTTCGGAATCATTGTCATTGGGGTGAGAAATTCCAAGTCAGGGCGGAGATAGTAGGTGCTGATATCTTAGTTTCTTAGCTATACTTTAAGAACCATGGATGATTTCTCATTTCATTCCCAGACTTGAAACTAATTCTCGTAGATTGGCTTTTGCACAGTGTTTTAAACCATAAATCCACAACATTGGAACGCCTCCGTGCTTAATGGTTTTTGCAAGATAATTTGCCCCATAGCCCTGGCCAAATTCCAGGTAGACCAGAGAATGTCGTCTGCCAATATGACAACGTCCCAAAACATTCTGTAAAAATTGTCAAGGAAGGGCTTAGTTCTCAGGTGTTTGGGGTCAGGGAGAACCCACTGCAGAGTCCAGATCTGAACCCGATCAAAAATCTGTGAGCTTACCTAAAACGCGGGCTGACAGAAACGAAAGAGCCCCGAAACGTATAAATGAGCTGTGGGAGTGGGTTCTGGCTGAATGAAACAAAATTCCTGTATATTATGTTGCTCAACTTTGTAAATGTACGCCATATAGGGTGGATCATTTGAAGAAAGTAAAAATATGCAGGACTAATTATTAAATTTAGATAAGAAAAACCTTGGAGCAAAAGTGTGCCAATGGTCTGATTTTGAAAATGTTTTGTTTTTATATACTTACAGTAATTTTAGTTTTGTTTTTGTTATTGCTTTACATATTTTACAGATGCATATTTTAAATTTAGCAAAAGGTAAAAGATCAATGATTTCGTTTCTTGTGTGGCACGTAGCGCCGTCTTGTTGAAAGTAAACGTTGCCCAGATCAATACCGTCCAACTCCGACCATAAAAAATCATTAATCATCTCTCGATAGCGCAATCCATTCACCGTAACTGTTGATTCAAACTCATTTTTGAAAATATAAGGTCCAATGACCCCGCCCGACCATAAACTGCACCAAACAGTAGCACGTTACGAATGGAAAGGCTTCTCAACAATAACACTTGGGTTTCCCGAGCTCTAGATGCGACAATTTTGCTTGTTGATGTAGCCACCGATATGGATATGGGCCTCATCAGTCAAAATGATTTTTCAATGGAATTCCGGATCATTTTCATGCATTTCAAGGACCCAATCAGCAAAGACACGACGTTGTTGATGATCGGCCGGCTTGAGTTCATGTGTTAACTCAACTTTATAAGCCTTAGGACCCAAGTCTTTAGGCAAAATACGGTAAAATGACGTTTGTGGAATGCCCAATTCCAAAGAACGACGAGGAATGGACAAATCTGGGTTTTTTTCAACACTTTGGACTACAGCAGCAAAATTCTCAGTTGTTATTGAGCGACGTGCTCAGACTTAAAGCTCTGCCGGCAGTCCATCGGCTTTCGCAGCTTTATCGTTTTTAAACCGTGCAATTGTCATGTTGATCTCGTTTAGGCCTGGTAGTGGACAATATACTTTACCGTCGACGATTGTCGTGATTTCGCCATTTATGCTGCCTTTGTGCAGAGTACGAAAGTGTTTCCTCTATATGTGCAGCATACTCTGCGTCTCCATGACCAAATATCGATCTCTATCCTTACAGTTGGGGATCTCTATTCTAAAACCTTTGCTTTTACCTTTTGGTTGAACCTTTGGGCTTAACCGCTATCTCTGTACTATTCGAAATCCTAAGTCTCTTTTTCCTCTTTCCATAGCCTGAATAGGCGTTTTTCTCTCTCCTTTTCTCGTTGTATCGTTCTATCACAGTACGCGTTAAAATTGGCTGCAGTTTTGCCTTGTATACAGCATCCATTTCCTTCGACAATACGCGTCATTCTTCATCGTACCAGGGCTTGTCTGAGCGTGGGTTTTCTATAAATGATATAAAAGGTAAATGTAATGTAATCACATTATTTTTGTTAGTTTTAAGTTCCAAAGCCTTTATTCAACTTCGTCGAATTTCTTACTAACACCAAGAACTCTAAAATGTATCCCACAAACAGTTAAGCATTTAAATCGCTACCCGACAAATCCAATTTAAATGTGTTTATTGCATTGAAAGTCAAACTGATTTCATGTTATCGCTCTAATAGCAAATTATTGTCAAAATAAATCCAAAAACTATGTAAATTGTCTACTGTTATTCCTTTGCCCTTTGGGCCAGCCGCATCAAAGCAGCGAGGAGGCTGCGTTACATCACTTAGTCACAGTGTTTTGGCTGCCTTTTCAGACAACCACCGACTGGCTGACATGCTAAACCGTAAATGGAATCAAAGCAGCATGTAAAAGAAATATAAAATCTGTGACAAGCACCATGCTACCACACCTCCCCTTTTTGGTGTGTCACCAATCGACGAAATCTAGTTTTTGATTTTTGTCCTTTGCCTTCGCCGAGCTTCTTCTCATGCTCCTAACTGACTATTTAGGTGTTGTTTTTTCATGCTATTCGCAATTGAAAAACTGGAAAGAGAAATGCGAATGTTTTTTATTTTGTTGAATGGTTTTCATAAATTGGATTTTTAAGTATTTGCTTCTTCTTCTTTTTCTTGTATACCTTCTTCGCATTCAGCTGTCATTCAGTTGAGAAATCATTTAGAAAATTTAACTTGCAAAGCAATTTTCTAACATAACAAGTACTTTGGATACTGAAGTGAAAATAAAAGCAACTTCTAAAGGAAGCTCAAATAGAATGGCAAAGGATGCTTCAGACGCCGGTAGACAGCGGCACTATGATGGCTAGATTATAACATTTGTCGGGACTTAAAGATAGTAGCAAACTTCATTTGAATGAGCTGTTAGAGTAAGGGGATAAAAGACAAATAGAAATAAATAAAATATAACATTTGAATTCAAAACAATAAATCTCTAAAACGAATGAATCTTCCAAAACACTTAAGAGTTGCGAATTTTATGTGATAGAAACTTTAGAAGTTTTTATGTGTGGATGTTATTTATTAGCCATTCAGAAGTTGACGTGGATACTTTAATATTATGATTTCAAGATTCAAAGTTTGTTCAAAACTATTATTCGCAACTGTTGTCGTTTATTTTGTAAATAAAAACGTTCAAGTTTTAATTATGAAAACAACAACTTAAATCAGATAGTTAATTAAAACGGCATTGGGTTATGAGCATTAATTAATTAATTTATTAAAAATATTTGATCTCATTGAATTCCACATAATTTGACATATACTTAAAGAAAGGTTTGTGTCGATTGAAGCAAAGAAATGTTGAAACTAAAAAGGTCATTATCTTCGGCTATGCCAAAGCTCAGATACCCTTCACTAATTGTAATAACTGTGAAAAATCTGGTTATTTGGCCTACAACTTTATTTTGTTAAAATTTGTGCAAAAAAGAGGAGTTTATATGAAAGTTGGATGTTTGCATTTAGATTTTCATATGGGACTCGAAAAACTTCACAACCATTCACTATGAGAAACCATTTGCTAAACTTCTTTCTTATTTTGATTGTTTATGTTGAACTGTTTTCTCATAGTAAATGGTTGTGATGTTTTTCGAGTCTATGCACTCAAGAAAGAATTCTCATTTTGTTGTGAATTCTGATGCATAAGACTTGATAAACATTTTGCAATCATTATGCCAAAGTCTGCTGATGAGGATTCGTGGTTAAATCCGAAACAGCTGTACAGACTACCAAGGCATTATGGGAATATCATTCTGCTATGAACTTGTTAAAAAAAAAACACTGGTCTTGAGCTTGAAATAAATTCTAAATCAATTTTAGTAAAATGTTAAATACGGAGTTTGAATTGTTGTAAATTTTTTACACCCAAAAAGGGCGAAATATGTGGGAGGTGGGAGTAGTTTTTGTCCGATTTTGCATGCATATGAAATTTCTGCTCGATATTTCCTAAACTTCAGCTATAGTCGTGGGGGCAGATAGACGGATAACCCCAAAAAGAGTTGTTATGGGAGGTGGGAATAGATTTTGTCCAAACTAGCTCATCATAGAAATTAACCTCCCATTAGGGGATATAAGCATGCTTATGAAATTTCAGCTCTATGCTAGGTCTTTAGCTCCATCGTGGAGACAGATCCCAAAAAGAGGTAATTTCTATGGAAGTTGTGAGTAGTTTTTGACCGATCTTGCTCATCTAAAAACTTACAACTCCTCTTAGAGGAATAAAAGCTGGAATACTAAATTTCAGATCAATGGCTCTTAAACTACGGCTGGATATCTTGTAGGGGCAGACAGACGGACAACCCCAAAAAGAGGGAGTTCGTAATGGGAGTTGAAAGTGGTTTGCGTCTGGCATTCTTAATTTAGAACTTAACCTTCGTTTGAGGGATAAAGGCTGGCATTCCAAATTTAAAATACGTCTTGATATCTAATGAGGTAGACAAACGAACAACAGCAAAAAGGTGGTGTTTGCTTAGATCAGGATAGAAGATAGAGTAGAAAATTTCGGCACGATAGCTCTTAAAATACGGCTGTAATCGCAGGGATAGACCCCAAAAGAGAGAGTTGAAATGGAAAGTAGTTTTTGGCCGATGTTGCTCATCTTAAATATCTCTTAAACTACGGCTGTATGCGGGGATAGACAGACGGACACCCCCAAATATAGGGTGTTCCTATCTTGCTCATCTTAGAACTTAACATTTGCATAGAGAAAATAAGCTTGCATTCCAAATTTCTTAAACTAATCGCGGGGGAAATCAGACAGACGGAAATCGACTCAGAACTCGATGCAGATAATTAATTTCATATCAACCACGCCGCCTTCGCACCGGTGTATTTGGGCTTTGCATTTCATTGATAGAACTTTAAACACTTAAGGTTTGTGATGATAGTGGAGAAGTCACAGCAAAGGGTGCTGATGAGGTAGCTTGGAAAACTATCGAAATAGCTATCCGCCCTGCCAGCTGTCATATAATTCATTTCACACAACTCTTGTAAAACCAACTCTATTAGCAATAATATAAAAGATTTTGAACCGAACGATAAAAACAAATTCACACTGTACAGCATAGATCAACAAAACAAAACAAGAGCAACATTAACGCGGTTATAGCAAGACATACCGTACGGAATATACCTTTGTATCTGAAGCAAAGTTGTAGATATTGAGCAGGAGAAAAAAAATGGGGAACAAACAAAAAAGTGCATCCAGTGCCTTAAAAATCTTTTTTGCGATTTTTATTTTGTGCTTGAACCGGTTGTCGACAACAAGAATGTCACATCAATTCGTGATGGCACGATTAATCGAAAAATTGGTTATAATCGATTATTTTCTTTCGTGAATTCTCCTTCGATTAATTGAAATAATCGATTATTTCAAATAATAATCGATAGAAAAAAGATTCGTCGCCAGCCGCCAAGTGTATTCATTAAGCTTTGACGGCTGACGACGAAAGACCTAGAACTGCAACCCTAGTTATTTACAGCATTGGGAGCGGCAGTGAAACATCTTCTGCTGGAGATGCTGAATTTGATTTATGGGCGCACCATAAATCTTTCTCCCACACACGAAGAAGGAAGGGCAATAACTCAACGCTTCCTCAATATGAACTAAGCTTCTTTGTCAATGCTCCAGTACTAGAATTAAAGCGCAATGCTATAGACGCATGGGAAGAAATTAAATCGATCTACCCTAAGCTGGACTCTATTGCACAAAAACATTGAATTTTGATTGGTACATCTATACCATCAGAGCGGCTTTTTCCCAAAGCGGGTGCAATGATAACGGAAAAACGGAACAGATTAACCACGAACCGGCTATCAAAGCACCTTTTTTTAAATTTTGTATTAAACAAATAAATTCTTTTTTAATAAATTGAATAAACAGAAAATTTTATAATTAATTTAATAATATTTTTTTTTTATTTATGATAATTTTAAATTTTTGGTGAAAATATCGATTAATCGATTAATTGTTTCCAATTAATCGCGATTAATTATTTGTCGTTAAGATTAATCTATAATAAATTAATCGATTATTTTTTTTTTATTTGCCAGCACTACTCCTGACAGACAAATTTTTCGAACGCTCCTTTACACTTACTTTAGTATATACTGATTTACGTATGAGTAATACATAAAATTCCACATAACTCATACGCTTTGGCCTGGGAGACTTCATATCGTCACATAACACAGTACAACACATGATTTTGGGACTCAATTCTGAGAATTGCACGTGGAAGTAGCCCCAAAAAGAAGAAGTTCTGCATCAATCGTTTTGTCAAGTTACATGCCATAAAACGTGACAAAGTCCACTATACGATACTTACTTACTTCAAATCGATATTAAATTATTATGGCATGTAACTTGACAAAACGAATGATGCAGAACTTCTTCTTTTTGGGGCTACTTTCACTTGCAGTTCTCAGAATTGAGTCCCAAAACAGTAAGCTGAAAAATGTTGTACTGTGTAATATGCTGTGACCTTAATAAGAAGCTTATTGTGACGTTTAACCCACAATTACTTGTTTATTTTATGCTTCTTTACAATAAAAACAGATTTAGTCAATTTTTTATAAAGTTTTATTTGCAAAAGCCAAACCCCAATAACGAGATATAACCGTGTCAATATATAGAAAAACTGTTAAAATTCACCTTGAGCACAAAAATTCGTATGGCCATTGAAATATTATTGCAGCCAACCTGACAAAATGAATGATGCAGAAGTTCTCATATTTGGGGTTACTTTCACATGCAATTTTCAGAATTGAGTCCCAAAATCATGTGTTGTACTATGTTAGCGAATCCAAACAGAAGTTATAAGGAAATTTTTACTTGGCAAATAAGTAGAACATATATGACTCTCAAACTTTGAATGTTATTTCTTGCAAAACTTACATTGTACACTTTGGAATTAAGGTATTGATATGATCACAAATAAAGCTCCTTTTTACAGTTGGACACTTAGTTAGAGATAAAGGCACTTAAAGTTTTTTCATATGAACATCGAAGGCCTCCCACCCATTTCAAGGTGAATTCCCAACTGAATCCTGGTGATTTCTCAACTACGGCTCCGTTTTGATACGAATTTCGAGGGCTTCCAATCCATTTCATGGTGAGATTCCAAACTATTTTTTTATGCCACATGTATGATGTATAAAAAAAACTAATGTCATGTATACGTTTCACACACATTTTTGCCTATACCAAAAATACATACATATATAAGTTCAATAGAGAAGCTTCATTTAATAATCCAAAAGTGTTCGTCATACCAATAAGTTATAAATTGATATACTATTTAAATATCTATGTCACGTTTTCGTACATTGCATTTGAAAAGCAACCGCTAGCATTTCAATTTGAATACTCATTCTTCAATTTTCTTGTCTCTTCTTCTGCAAAAAATTCAATACATCTTTTGAAAAGTACAACAATTGAGAAGTTCCTTCAAAAAAATGCTATTCTTTTCGATGATGATGCTGATAATGATGCTGATATGACGCAGATGATGTACTCACAGACGCACTTGTAGATGATACTCCGTGTAACCATAGCATCCCCATGGTGATGTTTCGTGATGATGACGTTGCTGATAATGATGATGTGCTCACACAGAGGGTGTTTGTCTTTCCGCTGCAATATTTTGGCAACATTTGAACGGAAATTCAAACAACACAATGCGGCAAAAATGGTTAGAAACGAATAAAGCAACAAACCAGCATATAGACAAACGAGGAAACCGTAGCAAAAACAACTGCCAAAGCAGCAGTTAGCAGACTTTAACAAAACTGCACAGACAAAAGTAATACCATTTCATAGGATCCGATTTGTTCAAATCAAAATTAAATTCTATCACATTTCAGTGGCGGTAAAGAAAAATAAATCACACAAATTTTTTGTGTGAAGCACATAACTTTTTTACGAATTTTTAGAATTTTTTACTGAATGGATTAAAAATTCAACATGCAGCTGCGTAATGCCGTCATAACGAGCGAATGAAACGTGACAAACATTTGTAATTGGTTAGACATTTCTCAAATAAATGGAGGGACATCCGAAAGGTTATAAAGAGCAATTTAGGCAATCTGTAGAGTAGTAAGTTATTCAAATTGTATGAATAGTTGATAGAGAACTACAGTTACATAGCTAAGGAGTAGCAGGTCGTATGTTTCTATTATCGTTTGCTATGGATGTAACATGAGTTACTAAAGCTCAATACTATGGCTCTCTTAGAGACTTTTGAATCGGGTCGGGTTATAAAGAGCATAGACATAAGGATATGCACCTGGAATGTCCTATGCCCATCCCATTACAAGAATGAGCAATATTTTCTATAATTTAGATGGAAAATACTGTTACGGAAATTTTTTCATATTGTTGCATAGTGAAATTTGTTCCAACAAACGACGTCGGTCCCTCTTGTCTCTTTTGAAAAATCTATTATAGCTTTCAATGCCATTTCTGATTGAGGTCACTGTGCTGCGGTTGACCGCATTCTAAGAGTGCTTGCCGTAGGCGCTATATAACGCTTTAGCTAACAACAACTGATTTTAACACTCGCTACTTGTTATTTTCCACAAAGTAAAATCAACTTTAAGTGTTGCGACATTAAAAGCAAAAAAGAGCATCAAGCAACTGCTTTCGCTTGTTGCATCCAACACATCCATTTGCTTAAGCCAATGCCACATAGTAATGGTGTTTCATGAAACTTCACTTCAGTTTCAATCTTATATAGGACTCTAATGCTCCATTAAAATTGTGCACTAAAATCCGCAGCTGGAATATTGTTGTGGTCAGCATTGTTGTTATTGTTATTTAATGACTGAACCTGAAGGTAAATAAGGTGAAAAAAGGGGGAGGTGTGTGTGTGTGTGCGACACCTTCGTAAAGGTAGTGATGGTGCAACGGTGGTAGGCGGATGATTGGCTTTAATAGTCAACTTAAAGTCCTTGCAAACTTATTTTCTCACTCTCTTTCTCTCTCGCTCCCTTGGTGGTGCAAATGTTCATTTGTGTTTTGTATTCACTTTCCGGTTTTTACGATATAAGGTTCATTGTTGCATACTTCCAGGCGGTTTAACTGATTGCACTATTCAAATGAGGCAGCAGCAGGCGGGCAGTGTTGAAAGACTGCTTGCTGAACGTTATTGTGACATTTCAATGACGTTTTTTATGCGTTTTGTAGTTTGATTGTTTTTTATTGTCGTTGTTGTGCCACCTGCTATTGCTACTTATTTTTCATTTGAATATAAAATGTTACGCCAGCTGTCACTGACACAAATGTTCTTTTTTTAGAAAGTCACAATTAAATTGTGATTAATTGCATGATTTAATGTTAAGGTTAATCAGTGTCCTTGCATTTGTACATGGAATGAATTCGTCTTGTAGTGCTGTTACAGACATCTCTGCAATGTGAATTCACATATGTGTTGTGAGCCATTGCGATTTATTGCTGCTGTGATGGTGTTAACATAAGTTATTTATCCCTCTCCCTATCGCTATTAATATTATAAATGTCTGTCTGTTTGTATGTTTGTTTATTTGTATGTTTGTGGCTCAATCACACCTAAACGGCTGAACCCGTTTCAATGAAATTTGGTAGGCAGTTAGTGTATTATATGGAAATGGGCGGTGTGGGCATGGCAACACTTTTATTAGCGCAAGAGAGATAGAATTTGGTACACAGATAGTACTCGCCAGCAAACGAAATTTTAGTTTTGGATCAGTGGGCGGAGGGGGCGTGGCAAACCGTATTTTAGTCCTAGAGATATAAAATTTAATATCCAAACAGTACTTGCCAACACGAATATGAATATGTATACGAAAATTTAATTTTGAATCAGTGGGCAGAGTGGGCGTGGCAAAACTGTATTTTAGCCATAAAGAGATACAATTTGGTACATAAATAGTACACGACAACACGAATATGCAGATGAAATTTAAAATTTGGATCAGTGGGTGTGGCAAACCGTATTTTAGTCCAAGAGATATAAAATTTGATACCCAAATAGTAATCGGCAACACTCATATGAATTTTTAATTTTGGAGCACTGGAGGAAGGGGGCGTGGCAAAACTGTATTTTAGCCCTAGAGGGATAAAATATGGTAACCAGATAGTACACGACAATACGAATGTGAAAATGCAGACGAAATTTAGATTTTAAATCAGTAGGCGCAGTGGGCGTGGCAAAACTTTTATTAGCTCTAGAGAAATACAATTTGGTACACAAATAGTACTCGGCAACACAAATATGAGTACGCAGACAAAATTTTGATTTTGGATCATTGGGCGGAGTCAGCGTGGCAAAATTGTATTTTAGCCTTAAAGATATAAAATTTGACACCCAGATAGTACACGACAACACGAATATGAATACGCAAACAAAATTTAAATTTTGGATCAGTGGGCGAAGTGGGCGTGGCAAAACCAAATTTTAAGTCTAGAGAGATAAAATTTGACAAATAGTACTCGGCATTTTAGGTTCAAATTTACAGACAAAATTGTTATTCTCAATAAGAAGGCGAGGAGGTGTGGTAAAACTGTAGTTTAGTCCTAGAGCGACATCTGTCTGTCTGTCTGTCTGTCTGTCTGTCTGTCTGTCTGGTTCGCACGATAACTTTCGAAAGACGCAACTAAATGACTTGAAATTTTGCACGAGTTAATATTTCCCCAAAACTACTTACGGTATTGCAAATGGGCTACATGGCTCCGCCCCTTCTGGTACCTCCCATACAAATACATCATTCCGCCCACTTCAGAAATCGAGTTATAATATCAATACACCCAACGGGATCGTACCCAAATTCTGCACTTAGTAAAGCAATTACAGGATAAAGTTTTGGAAGTCTAGCCACGCCCCTTCTGGTACCTCCCATACAAATTCACCTTTCCGCCCACTTTAGATATGGAGTATTAATATCAATAAATTTATCGCGCTCGTACCCTAATTCTTAATTTAGTAAAGCTATAGCAGGATACAGTTTTTGAGAAAAAAAACTGAAGTCTACAAACGCCATATCTGGTACCTCCCACACACATCTGGTACCGCCCACCTTAGAAATCGATTAATATTATTATAAGAACTACCGCGATCGTGACCAAATTCTGTATTTAGTAAAGTTCAAGCAGGATAAAGTTTTGGAGAAAAAATCTGGATGTCAAGACACGCCCATTCTGGTACCTCCCATACAAATGTACCTTTCCGCCCACTTTAGAGATGGAGTAATAATATCACTACATCCAACGCTATAGTGCCCAAACTCTGTATTTAGTAAAGCTATAACAGGATAAAGTTTTGGAGGATAAACCTAGATGTCTAGACACGCCCTTTCTAGTACCTCCCATACAAATTTACAACTCCACCCACTTTAGAAATCGAGTAATAATATCAATATAATAGCAAATTTACTGAGGGTGATGGTATATGTAAGTCGGGTCGCCCGACTGAAACTTTCTTACTGGTTCTCCAAAACTTTGTCCTATTATAACATAACAAAATTCAGAATTTGGGCACTATCGTGTTGAGTGTATTAATATTATTACCCTATTTCTAAAGTGGGCGGAGTGGTACATTTTTATTGGAGGTACCAGAAAGGGCGTGTCTAGATCTTCAGATTTATTCTCCATATCTTTATCCTGCTTGAACTTTACCAAATACAGAATTTGGGCACGATCACGTTAGGTCTTTTAATAATATTAATCGATTTCTAAAGTGGGCGGTACCAGATGTATATGGGAGGTACCAGATGGGGCGTGGATAGACTTAAAATTTTTTTCTTCAAAACTTTATCCTGTTATAGCTTTACTAAAAATAGAATTTCGGTACGATCACGTTTGATTTATTGATATTATTCCTCCATTTCTATAGTGGGCGGAAAGGTAGATTTGTATGGGAGGTACCAGAAGGGGCGGGGCTAGACTTTCAAAATTTATTCCAAAATTTTATCCTGTATATAGAAAAATTTGGAAGTTTAGACACACCCCTTCTCGTACCTCCCATACAAATGTACCACTACGCCCAATTTAGAAATCGAGTAATACATTAATTTATGGTTAAGGTTAAGGTTAAGGTTAAGGTTAAGGTTAAGGTTAAGGTTAAGGTTAAGGTTAAGGTTAAGGTTAAGGTTAAGGTTAAGGTTAAGGTTAAGGTTAAGGTTAAGGTTAAGGTTAAGGTTAAGGTTAAGGTTAAGGTTAAGGTTAAGGTTAAGGTTAAGGTTAAGGTTAAGGTTAAGGTTAAGGTTAAGGTTAAGGTTAAGGTTAAGGTTAAGGTTAAGGTTAAGGTTAAGGTTAAGGTTAAGGTTAAGGTTAAGGTTAAGGTTAAGGTTAAGGTTAAGGTTAAGGTTAAGGTTAAGGTTAAGGTTAAGGTTAAGGTTAAGGTTAAGGTTAAGGTTAAGGTTAAGGTTAAGGTTAAGGTTAAGGTTAAGGTTAAGGTTAAGGTTAAGGTTAAGGTTAAGGTTAAGGTTAAGGTTAAGGTTAAGGTTAAGGTTAAGGTTAAGGTTAAGGTTAAGGTTAAGGTTAAGGTTAAGGTTAAGGTTAAGGTTAAGGTTAAGGTTAAGGTTAAGGTTAAGGTTAAGGTTAAGGTTAAGGTTAAGGTTAAGGTTAAGGTTAAGGTTAAGGTTAAGGTTAAGGTTAAGGTTAAGGTTAAGGTTAAGGTTAAGGTTAAGGTTAAGGTTAAGGTTAAGGTTAAGGTTAAGGTTAAGGTTAAGGTTAAGGTTAAGGTTAAGGTTAAGGTTAAGGTTAAGGTTAAGGTTAAGGTTAAGGTTAAGGTTAAGGTTAAGGTTAAGGTTAAGGTTAAGGTTAAGGTTAAGGTTAAGGTTAAGGTTAAGGTTAAGGTTAAGGTTAAGGTTAAGGTTAAGGTTAAGGTTAAGGTTAAGGTTAAGGTTAAGGTTAAGGTTAAGGTTAAGGTTAAGGTTAAGGTTAAGGTTAAGGTTAAGGTTAAGGTTAAGGTTAAGGTTAAGGTTAAGGTTAAGGTTAAGGTTAAGGTTAAGGTTAAGGTTAAGGTTAAGGTTAAGGTTAAGGTTAAGGTTAAGGTTAAGGTTAAGGTTAAGGTTAAGGTTAAGGTTAAGGTTAAGGTTAAGGTTAAGGTTAAGGTTAAGGTTAAGGTTAAGGTTAAGGTTAAGGTTAAGGTTAAGGTTAAGGTTAAGGTTAAGGTTAAGGTTAAGGTTAAGGTTAAGGTTAAGGTTTAGCCTTTTTAGGCGAAATATTGATTACAAAATTAGGACAAAAATGGAGCGGTTCGAATGCGACAAAAACAGAAGTAGTTTTCGAGGACATCTTTAAAAACATGAGAATCAGCGAAATTCAAGACAATATTTTGTAGATGAAAATTTTTAAAATCATAAAAAATAACAATGTTTTCGAATCCTCTTTATTTGTTAGAAATAAGTGGTTTGAACGTGACAAATTTTCGCAGGAAAATGATAAATTTTTACTCAAGTTTTAATTTTTCGTGGAATTGCCCATTTTTTATAGCTGTTTAAAATTGGCCATTTTCAGCATTGAACGCGACATTGGATGAAGATGGTCACGATATTGTCTGATAAGCTTCCAACTCCTCTTTACGAATGAAGGATAAAAATGAATGGTCCTTATGGATCAAAGACATCAAAATTTGGAAAAAGTCATTGTCCTGGAAAAGTATCTTTTGATTTTCTTCGTTTTAATTTTGACTCAAAATTATTTTTATTATATTTTATTAGTTTCAATATATTTTAACAGTATTTTATTACATTTAAAAAAATTAGATCAATCAACTTAAAATAAATCAAACAAATATTCAGGAATAAAAACAAGAAAATAACATTTCAGTATTTGTTTGAAAGAAATTACTTTACCGTTGCTGACATAATTAAAAATATTGTAAGGAGTTCGTTATAACCGTCAAAAAATGTATGAATACTGGAAAATGGGACAACAAATATTGCTCGTTATACGTAAAGTTCGCTATAACAGTAAAGATTTATATGAAAAAATTAAGCAAAACCATTGGGACCAGAAAAAGTGTTCGTTATAACTGAAAGTTCGCTATGAACGGTGTTCGTTATAAACGTACTGCACTGTATTAATTGTTTCATAAGTACTGCCTCGGAATTATAAAAAGTCTTCATAAATCGAAATTAAATACAATATATTCTATCGCAACACAGCATCAGCCTATGAAGCCTATACCTCTCCAACTACTCTCATGTCAATTTATATATATAGGTCAAAAAATTCTTTTCCTTTAAAGTTTTTTATTTAAAGAGGTGCAAATGTTAAGGATTTTCTTAACGCCACAAATTGGAATTATGTCAAACTGTCGTCCAAGATACATGTCACGTTTTAAAAATGATAAAATTCATCATCGATTTGAAATTCCCACCCAATGCTTAAATGTTTTTAACTAGTTGTATATAAGTATGTATATAGAAATAAATTTAACTTAATTTTAAACTTTAACTGAAACGCTTAAGGGTCCCATTTATACAGACACTACGTCTACAAAGGTATATTTGGTAATTTACAGTTTTTGTATTTCCAGCTGAGTTTAAATCTTAAATAACCACTTGTCATTCGATTAATTAAAACTGCAAAAAGGACATGCTGTGTCCACAAGGTCCGGCAGGTCCTTTCATCGAGCCATCCAGTCGTCTAACCACTACAGACTCCCAAACTCACGTATAGGTGTGTACGTAAGTCCGTAAACACCAAAAGCAAGTCGCCAACATTCCAACTTTGATTAGAGACCATCAGAGCAGATCAACAGCAATTCTCCAAACTAAAATAACAACAACAAATAGAAAACATTTTAACGACTTCAAATAAACTAAGCGAGTAAAAGTTTAATATAAAAACAAAAAAAAAACGTAGCATTACATTCAAGAATAGAAGTGAAAGTGGCCAAGTAAAGTGGAGAGAAAAATAAAAACAGTGGGATGGAAAAGAGATAAAAAATAACGGTGTATGAAAATGTTGCCACAAGTCGGAAAGTGGGGAATTTTATTTGTTAGTGATATCATGGTCGAGACTAAAGAAGGGAGAAATATGGTAAAATGGGTAAATTGGTTCAACATTTTGTATTTACCAAAAAATTTAGGTATAAACATTTCTGCACAAAATTTAGTGAATTTTGGTAGCAATTTAATATTTAATATAAACGAATTTAATGAACCAATACAGTTCCTAAGGTGGACTGACTGATCAATACCTTCACCCTATGACCTTTCTCCACAATTCTAGTGGATAACGTCCGAGGCATGATGGAACATGTGGAACACGCGACTGGCATGCGGAAGATTCTAGGTTCGACTCTTGTCTCATTCATTTACATTTCTTTTGTCCGCAGCACCTGCGATGTTCTCGACAGCAGTTTCTCAGTAAAACTCTTATAAAAGCTTCTCAAACGGCAGTTAATTCACAATAACGCGAGAAGTCATCCTCATTTATGGGGTGTAAAGGAAAATTAAGTTTTGTTTAACTCTGCATACCAAAATTTAGCTCGATAGGTCTTAAACAGACGGACGGACATCTTTAAATCGACTTGCATTGGCTTTAACGGTACGGTACGGTTCACACTCTAATTTTGTAAGACTAGGAAAAAATGGGGAGGTTTGGTAGCGATCAAAGGTGGTGGGGAAGGGGAAAACGTCCAAAAAAACATCCTCGCAAACTTCCCGGAGTCGTCCTAAAGGGGTAAACTGTGTGAATGACTCCAACAGTTTCTCAGAACATATTTACCATTTATCTTCAACCCCAAAGATGGTGTCCCCATATATTTATACCCTTCACCACGCGTGTGAAGGGCATATTAATTTTGTTCTTCCATATGTAACGCCCAAAGGAGCCGCAGTTTAAGAGATATCGATCTTTGAACCACAAGCTTATATCCTCAAAGCGGAGGTTAAGTTCTAAGATGAGCCCGATCGGTCAAAAACTACTTCCACCCCCCCATAACAACTCATCCTTTTTGGAGTCTGTCCCTGCGATTACAGCCATAGTTTAAGAGATATCGAGCTGAAACCAAGAATGCGCTTATGTCCTACAAGTGGAGGTTGAGTTCTAAGATGAGCAGGATCGGTCAAAACCTACTCAAAAACTTTGACTGTCTGTCCCCACTAACACAGCCGTTGTTTAAGAGCCATCGATCAGAAATTTAGTATGCAAGCTTTTATTCTGTAATCGGAGGTAAATTTCTAAGATGGGGAAGATCGGTCATCGGGGTGTCCGTTACAGACGAAGTTTAGGAAATATCGAGCTGAAATTTGATATACAAGCTTATATCCTACAAGGGGAGGTTACGGTCCAAGTTGAGCAAGATCGGACAAAATCTACTTCAATTTCCAATACAAAAATTCCATTTGGGAGTGTCCGTATGTCTCTACCCCCGATTACAGTCGTAGCTTAAGAGCCATCTGAAATTGGGAAATAAGCAGAGGTTAAGTTCTAAGATGAGCAAGGTCAGACAAAAACCGCTCCCAAACAAACGCCACCTTTTTGGGGGGTGTCCATCTGTCTGTCTCCATTACACAACCGTACATTAAGAGATATCGATCTGACTCTCAAGTCAAGATTGGACAATAACCGTCCCCACCTCCCATAACAACTCTCTCTTTTTGGGGGTGTCCGTCTGTCAGTCCCCACTAACACTGCCGTACGTCAAGAGCCATCGATATAAAACTTGGTATTGAAGCTTCTATCCCTCAACCTCAACTTGTTGCGTCCTTTTTTGTACAAAAAAAAGTACTTTGTACCGAAAAGTACATTAAAAGTACTTTTTGGTATTAAAAGTACTCTGGTACAAAAAAGAACTTTGTGCAACAGAAAAGTGCTTTTGGGCCAAAAAAGTACTTTTCAATACAAAAAAGAACTTGGGACGAAAAAAAGTACTTTTTACTGAAAAGTACATTAAAAGTACTTTTGGATACAAAAAGAACTCTGGTACAAAAAAATTTGTTTGTGCAACAGAAAAGTGCTTTTGGACCAAAAACATACTTTTTGGTACATAAAAGTATTTTGGTACAAAAGAATGTACTTTGTACCCAAAAGTACATTAAAAGTATATTTTGATACAAAAAAAGAACTCTGGTACAAAAAAAGTACTTAGTGCAACAGAAGGTTATTTTGGGCTAATAAAAGTACTTTTCAGTACAAAAAAGTACTTTAGTTCAAAAGAAAGTACTTAGTCCCGAAAAGTACATTAAAAGTACTTTTTGGTACAAAAAAGTACTTTGTGCAACAGAATAGTACTTATGGACCAATAAAAGTAATTTTTGGTACAAAAAAGTATTTTGGTACAAAAGAAGGTACTTTGTACTGAAAAGAACGTTAAAAGTACTATTTAATACAAAAAAGAACTCTGGTACAAAAAAAATTATTTGTGCAACAGAAAGTCTTTTTGGACCAATAAACATATTTTTTGGTACAAAAAAGAATTTTGGTATAAAAGAAGGTACTTTGTAACCTAAAGTACATTAAAAGAATTTTTTGATACAAAAAATAACTCTGGTACAAAAAAAGTACTTAGTGCAACAGAAAAGTGCTTTTGGGCTAATAAAAGTACTTTTCGGTACAAAAAAATTATTTTGGTACAAAAGAAAGTACTTTGTACCGAAAAGTACATTAAAAGTACTTTTTGATACAAAAAAGTACTCTGGTACGAAAAATATACTTTGTGCAACAGAAAAGTACTTATGGGCCAATAAAAGTACTTCTTGGTACATAAAAGTATTTTGGTACAAAAGAATGTACTTTGTACCCAAAAGTACATAAAAAGTATTTATGTAAAAGTGCTTTTGGACCAATAATAGTACTTTTTGCTACAAAAAAGTACTTTAGTACAAAGGAAAGTATTATGTCCCGAAAAGTAAATTAAAAGTACTTTTTGGTACAAAAAAGTACTCTGGTACAAAAGAAGTACTTGAGCAACAGAAAAGTACTTATGGGCCAATAAAAGTACTTCTTGGTACAAAAAAAGTATTTTGGCACAAAAGAAGGTACTTTGTACCGAAAAGTATATTAAAAGTACTTTTTGATACGAAAAATAACTCTGGTACAAAAAAAATTAGTTTGTGCAACACAAAAGTGCTTTTGGACCAATAAAAGTACTTTTTGGTACAAGAGATAATGATTTTTCATTAGCTAGTATCAAAGGAAACAAGAGGCAGCATCAAATTACTCCGGGTCTGGTGTGTGTTTTTAGCAGATGTAAGACATCGGACGTAGCAGCAGATCGTATATTGATTGTTGCGGCACGAACTTTTTAGCTTGACCAAAGAATGATATACTTACTTTGCAATCGGAAGTCCCTTCTAGGAGCCCCTACACAAAATCGACATTTCTGAAGAAAACCCCACAGTTGGTTTAAGAATAGAACTGAATACACCCTTCGGTAGATGAATGTGCGTGTTGAAGGGTTTAAATATCAGTGTACCTGGAGCCATTACCAACCCCTTTCCAATGGCTTACTTTCTTCTCAACATAAACTGTATCTTTTAAGAAACTGCGGTAGTTTTGAAAATTCCGCAACATATATCAATTGTTTCAAATATTTGTCCACTCTACATCCCACTGTGTATTTCCCACGACAAAGTCCATAGATATACATATTACAAAACGTGTTCTAGAGCTTTGAATTCAACATTTTAAAGTACAGCAAAAACTGAAGAAGTAAACCCAACAACTTTAATTGATGAACATAAAATTCCTCTCAAGTAAAATCTTCTTATCCATCAGACATTCCACTGGATCGTCACAAGCGGGTTGAGTAAGCATTTAAGTGGAATTTGGCATCGCTCTGTGAAAAACGTCTGAAGGCTCTCATAAAACAATTTCATGACTTTTCTAAATTAATTTATTAAATACTTAAAAGCAAGAAAAAGTAATTTGGTGAGATATACGGGAACTGTGTCGAACGAATATTTCTCATTAACATGTTTAATGAGCCGTAGAGCAATACTCGTACAAAACATATAAAAACAAAAGCAACTAATTATAATTTTGCCATTCACAATATAAATCAATTAATTTTATGGAATTACAAAATTTGTCTATTTTTAATATCTTAAAGTAAAACGATAGTTGATTTTGCACAAAACAAGGATCCACATTGAAAATCCAAAAACACACCATCCTTTACAATATGACCACATCCCTTTAATATAAATCGTCCCGTCAACAAATCCCTTATATTTGTAACTCTGCAAATTCCTCTGTCATCGCTGTCCACTAGCGCGTTAGTGCTACATATTTTAAAGGCTCCTGTGTTATAAATTACATTGCGTGCTGGTGGACACACACACACACACACACAATGAAGTATGTGCGTATTCATGGCATTGCTCTCGTCCGCCCCAGCCAGGCCCTAAAGTAAACATAATTTCGTGACGATTTAATTAATTTCATTTTGTTTCGCCTGTTTTTGTGCTAATGGGGGACTTTGTCGAAATTCGACGTGATAACACCATTAAAAGCCCATTTCACTTGCATGTCCAGCTGTCCGGGTGCGTGAATCTAAGCAATTTATTTACTTTGTATGGGTTCTGATAATGGTTGTCTTTCGGTGATTTGATTTATTTTGAATGAAATAGTATTCAGAAATAAAATTAAAAGTCATCCCTAGATACGAAAGACCACAGTGATGACGGGTAGTGAAATTGGAGATTTACATGTTATGTGACAGATAAGGGTACACTACATGACATACAAAAAGTTAGTCGGCCGTTAGCTTTTAGGGTAGCTTAGGGTTGTGGTATTTTGATAGAATAGCCAGATTTCTTGACTTTTTTCAAACAATAAATATGTTAAACATAGTCGATCGCCTTTAGTTTTGGGGTTGTTAGAGGGTAAGAGCTAGAATAGAAGTAAAGTAAGTAAAAGTCATGAGAAAAGCTAACATCGCTACAACCTTGAAAACGGCTCATTCTCTTGTAGAATGACCACATGAATCCGAATATCACACCTCATATTCGGATTCTCGAGATAACGGCGGCTAATGGGGATATAGGGGAATGGGAGATTTTCTAATTTGAGTATTTTGATTGTTATCCATCTGGGAATAACCACAATTTCTATTTGGAGGTCCCCAAGCAGCTCACAACGTCCGAGAGATCACGTATTCCCCGGGCAATGGAAATGGCCATCCGTTCAGTGGTAGCAAATGGAGAAGGCGCAATGTTGAGTACCCTAATGGCATGCTACCAATGCGTCTTAGGAAGTAGGTAACAGAAGTTACTGAAGCTGAACACAATGGCCCTCTTAGTGGCTTTGGCAGCCCCAAGAAACTAGGATCGTACGCGGTGGCTAATAAGCCGCTCTCCTTAAACAAAACCAATTATTATGAAAACACGAGGAAAAGAAAAAACAAGGACCCCCCAAATGTTGACCTGGAATGTCCGAACTCTCTACAGAGAAGGTTCCTCTATCCAACTGGGGGATGTCCTCGACAAATACAAGGCTGAAATCACTGCCATACAGGAAATGCGATGGACGGGACAAGGATGCACAAGTTGAAAGAACTGTGGCATTTTTAATAGCTGCCATGCAGAAAGACTCTATTTTGGATGTGGATTCATAGTCGGCAAAAGACTTCGACACCTGGTCTAGCGGTTTAACCCTGTAAGTGACCGAATAGCTACTATTCGCATCAAGACGAAATATTTTTACATTACGCTGATTTGTGTGCACAACCCGACGGAAGACAAAGACGAGGACATTAAAGATGCATTCTATGAGTGCCGGGAGGAAATATATGACAGCTGCCCTGCACATGACATTAAAATTATTCTGGGAGATTTTAATGCTAATATAGGAAGGGAAGATGCTCTTGGTTCAGCAGTTGGCAAGAAACATGGTTGTGAGTGGAACCAGATTCCAAAATAAATATATCCACAATTATTACTCCATCTCTAAAGTGGGCGGAAATGTACATTTGTATGGGAGGTAGCAGAAGGGGCGTGGCTAGACCTCCAAATTTGTTTCTAAAACTTTATCCTGTTATAACTTTACTAAACACAGAGTTTGGGTACGATCCCGTTGGGTGTATTGATATTATTATCCGATTTCTAAAGTGAGCAGAATGATGTATTTGTATGGGAGGTACAAGAAGGGGCGGGGCTATGTAGACTATTTGCAATACCGTTAGTAGTTTTGGGGAAATATTAACTCGTGCAAAATTTCAAAACATTTGGTTGCGTCTTTCGGAAGTTATCGTGCGTACCAGCCGGACAGACAGACGGACATGGCTCTAACGACTTAAAAAGTCATGAATCGAATTTGGTCCAAAGAAACCTAGGGTCTTAAGTGACTCCTTCTGTGTGTTACACTTTTGGGTTGTATTAAATTACATATACCATCCTACCCGTAGGTTGAGGGTATAAAAATGGCAACTACCACCCCTAATTTCATCATCCTATCTACAGCCATTTCACCCAATCAGTTAGACAAGATAATTTATATATATTTATTATGAAACTTTTATACCAATCGTTCTACTAATATGACCGACATAATTATTTTTTCAAATAGGGCGTGGCTCTACCCGTTTCCCAGCGAGACGTAATCCCCCATATACCATTTACATATGTAGCAAATCTTATCTTCATACCTTTAATGGCTCGTGAAATATGACCGATTGAAATATTGGTTTGTGTGGATGGTTCCACACCCCTTTGTCTAATTATGTTTTCATATAGCCTATGATAGAGGCCCTACGGATAGTACTACACAGTGCAAATTTCATTGCAATCGGTCCATATATTTCGCCCAGATAATGATTTTTTCAAAAGGGGAGTGGCACCGCCTCTATTTCAGCGAGACGTATTCCTCTTTGTATTAGTAACATATGTAGCAAATCTAATCTTCATACCTCTAATGGCTTTTAAGATATGACCAATTGAAATTTCGGTTTGTGTGGGCGGTGCCACGCCCCTTCGACTAATTACACTATGCGGCAGTCAAAATCGGAATGGGATGAAACCAACTGGAAATGTTATATCGGACAAAAACAAGTTATACGTTGCCCGTCGTTTTGCTGGGTCAAGTCTAGGAATCGAGATATATCGATTTGAAGTTAGTAAGTATCGTATAGGGGAATTTGTCACGTTTTAGGCTCTTTTGTTATATTGTTATATGGTGGTGTACGATTATCGTAATTAATATTCCACTTAAATCATACGCCACGGAGTCAACAGTTTTATTGTAACTGTTACAAAATAAACCCAGTTCAAAATCATTTGATGAATGGAAAAAGGAAACTGTTGCTTATATAGAAAAACGTTATATGAACAGATAAAAGAAATTGTAATTTTTAATTTTTTTTAAATTTGTTTGAGCAAAATCGGACTGGTGGTTCTCGAGTTATGTCAAAAAAAATACCACCAAAGGTGACAATTTCCCCTATATGATAGTTACAAACTTCAAATCGATACATCTCGATTCCTAGACGTGACTAAGCGAAACGCCGGGACACGTATAACTTCTTTTTTACCGATATAACTTTCCCAGGTAGTTTGAACCCTTTCCGATCACTGACCCCTACCACTTGTCTCACAGTGTTATGTTTTTATGTAGCCTATGATATAGCCCCTATGAACAGTATCACACAAAGATCAAAGGTCAATTTATTCCTCTAAGATAAGTATTTTTTAAAAAGGGGCGTGGCACCGCCCACTTTCTACAAAAAAGTAATTTTTCTTGTACGGCCAATATATATACCAAATCTCGACTTTGTAACTATATTGATTAATGAGATACGGCCATTTAAAATTTCGAGCTGTATGGGGCGGTGCCCCTCCCTTTTGACCCCCTTGCAGTCCGAATTCCCAAAAATCCCCTCTTAGTATGCGCCAATGTCGAAAAGAAACTTATATTCTAAATATCAAGGTTCTAGCTTTAGCCGTTTGGCTTGGGGAGTGATCAGTCAGTCATCCAAGTCTTTTATAAAGGGTTTTTCAATAAGAGGTGTTATTTTGGTATTCAAAGAAAAATAAAATTTTTTGAGATAAATGATCGCATGTTTATTTCATAATCAAATAGGAAGCCGTTAATAATAAAAAACAACTTCAGACAAATGGCCACCACGAGTACGCTTAAAGGATCATATCCTTTTCATGAAATTTTCCATAACCAAATCGCCAAGTGGTTGCCCTAGGTCCTCGATAGCCTCACGAATTTTATCTTTGAGGTCTTGAATAGACGCTGGGCTGTTGGCGTAGACCTTATCTTTCACGTGGCCCCAAAGGAAGAAGTCGTAAGGTATTAAATTACAAGATCTCGGTGGCCAATTGTGATCATCTCTTCGAGAGATAACACGGTCCGAAAACCTTTCCCGTAAAAGATCAATGGTTTCGTTGCTTGTGTGGCACGTAGCGCCGTCTTGTTGAAAGTAAACGTTGTCCAGATTAATATTATCCAACTCCGACCAAACAAAAAACATTAATAATCTCACGATAGCGCAATCCATTCACCGTAACTGTTGATCCAACCTTATTTTCGAAAAAGTAAGGTCCAATGACCCCGACGGACAAACTGTCGCACGTTGATTACGGGGAGGCTTCTCAACAATAAGTCTTGGGTTTTCCGAGCCCCAGATGCGACAATTTTGCTTGTTGTCGTAGATGATTTTTGGATGGAATTCCAGATCATTTTTATGCATTTCAAGGACCCAATCAGCAAAGACACGACGATGTTGAAGATCTGCCAACTTGAGTTTTTGTGTTAACTGAAAGTATCATCATCAACATTTGTAATGCATATACCATCATTTGGAAGCGGCTTTCTCTATGCATTGCAGTTTTGTATTCAAACTACTTATATCTAAAAATTTGCATTAAAAAACCCCCTATATCACTTACTACTTTTACTGAAAACATTTCAATATGTTATTATACACTACAAAGTACCTAGTGTATCATTAAAATCCTCACTTAATGCATTGTGCTGAAAAAAATACTCCACCATTCCTTTATATAAAACATACATACATTAGTTTAAAAGTAATTTAAATTTTATACATTTGATATTCAATAACTGTAACTAAAACTTTCTTTCTACAGCGGATATGGAAATGTGGTTACTGCTTTCATTTTAGTTTTGGTTTAATCAAAACCTATTACATTAAAATTCAAATGGACAAAGTTCGTCCGTTTGCAACGTTAGCCAACAAGTAAAAGAAGTCGAACTCATGTTGAATGTACAAAAATATACATACAGTTATATTGCAAGTCAAGTTGTCACGCAAAAAAAGGACGACAATGGTTGTTTGCCCAAAAAGGATTGAGTTTCTGTAGACCACTAAAGCATTAAATTTAATACAAGCTCTGCGGAGAATAAGAACTACAATTGTTGCAATTTTATGCCAGGTGAATTAAGGACATGACTGGCTCCTCTACTTCCTGCTTCTAACCGTTCACAAGAAGTCACTACTTGCAATGGAATGTCTTGAATATTTCGTTGGCTCTATGCTTCTCTCTCCCACATGAAATCCTTTTGTGATATTTTGGCATTAAATGCAATAGCGTTGAAGTTTTTTTCCATTCCATTGTGGTTTTCATGATTTAAGTGCATTTGGTGCGTGGTCGTGGCCGCAGGAATACTTAACCCCCTTGTGGTGGAAAGGGGGGTATAAGAGTAAAAGCTCTTGTGAATTTATGGTCAATTCCAATTACATTTTCGTGGTGTTATTGTACTGTGTTGCCTGTTCTCTGTGCCGCATGCCATGTGTGGTAGCGAATCAACAAAACATTTTTCCTGATATCGTCCAAAGAAAGTATGTTGATAAGATTTATTGTTTACTTTTGGCGGAATAGGAAGGGGAGGTGTATTTTGTCGTTTCGTTAAAGTGTAACAAGTAATCTATCTATATATATAAAAGGCTTGGGTGACTGACTGATCATTCCCCAGGTCAAACGGCTAAAGCTAGAACCGTGAAATTTGGAATGTAGGTTTCTTTTATGACGTAGGCGTGCACTAAGACGGGATTTTTAGAAATTCGGACTGCAAGGTGGAAAAGTAGGCATGGCGCCGCCCCATATAACTCGAATTTTGAAGTGGATGTATATTTTAAACCATTTTAGGTACAAAGTCGAGATTTGGTACCTATATCGGTCGTACAAGAAAAAAATACTTAGTTTGTTGAAAGTGGGCGATGCCAAGCCAATTTTTTAAAAATAATAATATTAGCTTAATAAATGGACCGATTGCAATTGAATTTTCTATGTGTGATACTGTCCAAATGGCCACATGAAAACATAATTAGACAAAGGGTCGTGGCACCGCCCACACAAACCGAAATTTCAATCGGTCTTATCTCAAGAGCCATTAGAGGTATGAAGATGAGATTTGCTACATATGTTACTGATATAAAGAGGATTATGTCTTGCTGGAAAATGGGCGGTGCCACGCCCCTTTTGAAAATATCGTTATCTGGGCGAAATTAATGAACCGATTGCAATGAAATTTTCACTGTGTAGTACTATCCCTAGAGTCTCTATTATAGGCTACATGTAAACATACTTAGACACAAACCAAAATTTCAATCGGTCATATTTCGCAAGCCATTAAAAGTATGAAGATGAGATTCGCTACATATGTAAAGGGTACATGGGGGATTACGTCTCGCTGGGAAATGGGCAGGTCCACGGCCCTTTTGAAACAATTGTTACGTCGGTCATATATATTTATATACTAGAGGGCCCGGCAATGCTTCGCTATTGCATATCCCGTTATATTGGATGTCCCGTTATATTGGAATACAGAGAGTTATTTAAAGAATTTTTTTAAAGGTTTTCCCATGGACGTACGCAGGTATCTTAAAAGAGTACACAAAGTTGTTTATCATCGATTGATAATATATTATTTTTAACTTCTTGTAAGCGCGGAATACATTGTGTTATCGAATATTGCCATTTTCACCCCCTAAATGTAGAAAAATCCAAACAATGTGTAGCCTATGTTACTCGCGGGGTTATTCGGAAGATTCCCTGAAAATTTCATCAAAATCGGTCCAGCCGTTTTCGAGTCCCTACGTTACATACATACACACATCCTCTTTTATATATATAGATATATTTAAATTGTTAATTTAAATAATTCAATAAATTTAAATTGTCTACTGTCTGTAGATAGGATGATGAAATTTGGGATTGTTGTTCCCCTTTTCGAGTAAACGTCAGCTAAGAACGGATTTTTGGAAACTCGTACTTTTATGGGTTAAAAATCACCAATAAGGGATAAAAGTTGTACCATCACCTAAACCAATCGGCTAATGGTATAATCGCAAAAATTGATATGGAAATGCGTACTATCAAATTGGATTGAGGTAATTTTTTTTTAAATCCGATGTTTCTGGGTAAAAAAAATCAAAAAAATGATGTAATCAGGATAAGTTATATATGCTTGCTCCCTATGGAATTAGAAGGAAGCAAGGAGGGATTTCGAAATTCTTACCTTTTAGGGGTAAAAAGGACTGAAAAGGGATAAAACTGGTAAAAACGGCTATAGCCTCAAAAATTGTACGATGTGAAGTAATTTTAAAATTCGTTCATAAGTTGTAAAAATACCGAAAAAGGGATAAAACTGATGATATCACCCAAACCAAATACCTAAAGGTAGAGTTACGAAAATGTATATAGAATTGCTCCTAAATTAGAGAACTGTCAAATGGGGTTTTCCAAAATTCATTTTAGTTGCGCGATATGAAATATCTTTTAAAATTCGAACTTTTATAGGGTATTCGTTCGTCACATGAAGCGTTGGCATTTTACCTGTATTGCTTAAGGTCATAAGAAGGTTCATTGTATGTACGGGTGAAGCAACGCGAGCCGGGAAAGCTAGTACATATATAAGTATGAAAGTTAGTTTAAGTAAATAGTATTTAATAGAGAAATGTTTATTAGTTTTGTTTTCAGTGAATGGCTTCGAAAGCTGACTTATATACCTTTCTAATGGCACCAAAATCTTTCAAATCGGTTGAGTCATTTCATAGTAATCGCAGCTTAAAAGTACCTATTACCGTAATTTTTTAAATATTTCAAGACCTTGCCACGCCCACATATTTTCAAAAATGTAAGTTCTAAAAATGACGTTGTGTTTCCGTAGGTAAAATGTAGCTGTATGCATTTCATTAAAATCAGAGAGGGTCGGGTTCAAAATGTACCTTTTTTTATAGGTTTTGATATGAAATTCATCTTATGTATTATGTTTTGCTTGCTTATGGATCAAAACCGTTAAACATATTACTTACTTGAATAGGAGGTACAATTAGGGGCAGCACTACGTGTCTGATTTTTTATTTCGTAAATCAACGTTCAATTATCGCTTACCTGAACGTTGAATTCAGTATTCATACAAATATGTATGTAAAAGGGGCTCTATCGGTAATTTATATGGGAGGTACCAGAAGGGGTGTTGTAAATTGTTAGGGTTTCTGAAGTTTTGCCTCCGGTGCCGGTTTGAAAGTTATGGGAGAAATATTAATTTTCCAAAAATAGGTAATCTTGCGTGGGAGGTACCAGACGGCGTGACCCGATGTAGTCCATATTCATTCTTTATTAAAATTTTCATAACCTTACTTACTTAACTTAACTTCCCTTGACACCCCATGAATGAGGTATGGGAAAGCTTCTCGCGTTGTTGTGAATTAACACACTGTCTATTTTTAGATTCACAACTAACGGCACCTACTTGTTTATCGACGAATGCGAACGTCACTGTTTTTTGAGAAGCTCTTACTAGACATGCCGATTGACTCGACACTAATACTGCGAAGTTGCTGTCGACAACATTCGAGGGGAGCCGACAATGAAAGAATTTTTTTCTTTTTTTTAAGACGACTAGAGCCAGGAGTTGAACCTGTGATCTCCCTCATGGTAGTCGCGTCTTCTAACCACTATGCCACGGCCGTTCCCAACCTTTCAACCTACGCAAAATTTGACTAAATTCGGTGTACTTAATAGACTGTTAGGGTGAATTCGGTCATTTATATGGGAGGTACCAGAAGGGTTGTGTCAAATAGTTATTTTTCTGAGGTTTTGCCTCCTATTACAAGATAAATTAACCGACCAATTTTCACTACCCCAAGTGTCCGTTTGGAAGTTACGGGAGGTAAAAGAAAGAGTGACCCGATACAGTCCTTATTCATTCCTGAGTCCAATTTTCATAAGCAAACATCTTACGCAAAATTTGAGTGAATTCAGTGAACTTACAAAAAAGATATGTATGTAAAACTCTGAAGGTCAATTCGGTCATTTGTATGGGAGGTATCAGAAGGGGTGTGGCAAAAGTTTAGGTTTTCTTAGGGTTTGAGGTTGAGTCGAAGGAACGGAGTAAAGGGTGTATTAATTTTGTTCTTCTATTTGTAACGCCCATAAGGAGGCGTGGTTCTGTCAACGCGATTACAGCCATAGTTTAAGAGATATCGAGCTGAAGTTTGATATACAAGCTTATATCCTCAAAGCGGAGGTTATAAGATGAACCTGATGGTCAAAAACTACTCCCACTTCCCATAAAAACTTAACCTTTCTTGAGACTGTAACTGCGATTATAACCGCAGTTTAAGAGCTATCGAGGTGCTACTTTTATGCTAGCATCTGTCCTCTGAGTGGAGGTTAAGTTCCAAGATGACCAAGATCGTTCAAGCTCCCCCTTTCTGGGGTCTGCCCCTGCAATTACAGCCGTAGTTTAAGAGCTATCAAACTGACATTTGGTATGCTAGCTGGTATCGTCTAAGTGGAGGTTATGTTCTAAGCTGAGCCAGATCGGTCAAAAACTACTCCCAGCCCCTACACAAATTGCCATTTTTTGGGGGTCTGTCTCTGTGGTTACAGTCGCGGTATAAGAGCTATAGAGCTAAAATTTTGTATGCAAGCTTCTATCCTCCAAGTGGAGATTGAGTTCTAAGATGAGCACTATCGGCTAAAAACTACACCCACTTCTCATAGAAACTCCCATTTTTTGGGAGTGTCCGTCCATCTGTCCCACATCACAGTTTACCTGACTTAAAAGTATGTGCAGGTTTAGTATATGTCTTTCTTCTTCTTCTTTTTCTTCTTCTTGAATGGCAGCAACAACATAAATTTAACTATCAGTAGTCGCATGAAGAAAAGTACTCCAAGCGCTTCGGTCTTTTGCGGTTCGTAGATATTTCTTCACACCAAGCTTAGATTCCAGCTCTTTCCCCTAGTCCATCCATCGAAGTTTTGGTCACACCCTCTTTTATTGCCGAAAACTTTTCGAACCGAAGCATTTCGGCCTATTTGAACGCGCATGACTATGTCGACGTCGCTGTACAGCTCATACGGCTCATGAATCATTAGACGACGGTACTCGCCTTTATCGATGATGGGTCCTAATATTTCGCGAAGTATATTTCTCTTTTGGGCCGGCCGTGGCATAGTGGTTAGAACACGCGACTACCATGCGGGAGATCACAGGTTCAACTTCTGGCTCCAGTCATCTTAAAAAAAAGGAAAAATTTTCTTTCATTGTCGGCTCCCCTCGAATGTTGTCGACAGCAACTTCGCAGTATTAGTGTCGAGTATGTGACGTTCGCATTGGTCGATAAACAAGTAGGTGCCGTTAGTTGTGAATCTAAAAATAGAAACCGTCTTAATTCGCAACAACGCGAGAAGCTATCCCATTCCTCATTCATGGCGTGTAAAGGGAAATTAAGTAAGTTTTAATATTTCTCTCGAAAACTCCCAGAGTAGAAAGTTCCGCCTGCGCCATTACCCAAGATTCTGCGCGGTAGAGTAAAATGGGTAGGATCAATGTCTGGTAGAGTGGGATCTTCGTTCGTCGAGAGAGGGTTTTATCATCAAAACGCTTGCTCCGCGCATAGTAGCAGCGGTTTGCGATCAATACTCGTCTATTTGTTCGTTAAAACAAATAACTTGGTTTTTTCCTCACTAATACCAGACCCACTTCTGCCGACTGCTTCTTAATACTCGAAAAGACCTCAGTAGCATCCCGCAGTCCTCGGCCAATGATATCTATATCATCGGCATACGCGAGCAAGAGATCGCATGACAGACTATCGCCTTGTCTGAAGTTTCACTTGGTAGAAAATGGCTCTATTAGATTTGTGCCTAGTTTCAGTTAAGATTTCGTGTCAGTCAGTGCCAACTCAGCCCAAGCATCTAATATTTTCTGTCGTATCGGACTGTCGAATGCAGCTTTGTAGTCGATAAACAGATGGTAGGTGTCCATCTGCATTACTAAAGTCTTCTTCAGGATTTTTCGTAGTGTGAATATCTGGTCGGTCATGGATTTGCCAGTGCTAAAGCCACACTGATAAGGTCCAATCAGGTTCGCTAAAATGGGATTTGGTCTTTCACATACCACACTAAACAGGACCTCGTATCCGATAGGTAAAAGGATGATCCCGTGATAATTGGTACATACTCTTTGATCGCCTTTCTTAAGCACAGGACATAGAAAACTCAGATCACAATCATCTGGCATGCATTTCTTGAGCCAACATTTAGAGGGGTTCTTGTTTTTTTTACGTGTATTCATAATAACTGACTGTAACTGTTACCTACGTTCTTAGACGAATCTGTGGTAGCATTCCCTTAAGTAACTCAACATTGCACCTTCTCACATTTGCTACCACTGAACGGATGTTCGATGGCGTTGCCCGGGGAATACGTGATCTCTCTCGGACATTGTGAGTTGCTTGGGGACCTCCAAAGATAGATTCTGGTTTTTCTTTAGCGAATAACAATCAAAATACTCAAATTATTCCCTACCATTCCCTACATCTTTCTAACTCACCAAAATAATAGTGCAATTTCACATACATATTGCATTTTTACTCTTTTAAAACCCGAAAGCAGAGCGAACAATGACTTTTAAAATGAATATTGTAAATTTTGTAAAAAATATAAAACTACGCACAAATGCGAGTTTTCAGTTAAAAATGTGTATAATCTACTTGTCACCTTTTATTGTCCTTCCATAAACAAACTTCTTTTTGGGGGAGCAGCAACTTTAGCAACCACCAAATGTGTTGCAGGAATAAACAGGAATACCAGTTGCTAAGCTCACATTACAATTAATAAACAACCAATCGTAACTCCATTCCCAACAAACGATTTGCACCTAATGCAGTTTGCCAACACACTTCACTATACCAAGTGCATTTAACTTAAACTGTTCCAGAACGAAAATTCCAAAGACGCTTTACAAGTTAGGCGCCTTCAAAGACATGAAGACGGACAACAGGAAAATCTCTCATATTGCCCACACAAGGACAGGACCAATGACCAAACGCACATCCTGTACTACGTTGTTGTGTGAATTAACACGACTAAAGTCACAACAAAAATATCTTGAAAGCAGTCAGGCCACATTAACGCCCGAACACTTCTATGACTGTGAAGTTACATCGCCTTTGCCATTAACACAGCCGGAGCACAACGATAAAACCGTGAGATTTATCAATGAAATAGAAAATTACAAATCTCAACTTTTTAATGAATTGGCTGTATACCGTCAGCAATCGCAGACAGTTGTTAAGGAAATGTGTTCAAAAATAAAACAGATGAAAGAGGATACCTTCCAGCCTGAGCGCTTGAATTCCGTTTCAAATAGCGCGCTGCGTGAGCGTATTGTTCACATTAACACGGAAATTGAAGCATTAAATACTCGAAACTCTAATGAATTGAAACATCTTCAAAGTCAAATTAAATGTTTGGAAAATGAGGAAGACTATTTAATTAAGTGATTCTGTGTGTCTGTTTGTTTCTCTTTAAGAGTTTTACAGCAACATGTAACTTATTTATGATTAACTTTGATTTGAATCTAACCAATAAACACAAAAATTTAAACAAGAAAATTTTATGTAGTATTTGTTTACTATTTGGGTGATCCAAGAAGATATTGGAACGTCTACGGCGTAGATATTGCCTCAACTGGAATTTATTATTTATTAATAAACTGCGGTATTTGAATGAAGAACAAGTTGTTAGAAAAGATTTAATATTTATTTTCCCCCTAAAAACGGAGGTGAAAGTATTTTTGTCCCCTATAATGCTCAACTTTAGAACTTGACCTCCGTGTAGAGAATATAAGCTTGCATACGATGAATTGTAGAAGCTTGTATGTACGCGATGAAAGAATTTGTGTGTCAACAGTGTAATATTTGAGTTGCACATTTGATAAAATTACATAATTAAATCTTACAAAAAATGCCATTACCTAATTCTCTATATGAGTCCTTGTTATAATATGTAAATTGCATGCTCCCAAACTATAAGAGTGAAGCGTTATTTTTTATTTTTTTGTTACCAAAGTACAATGGAAACATACATACTCCGGCGCTCTAGTAAACATTTATATAAATACATATGTTTACAATATATGCATTTATCGCCTAACAAGTCCAACGAGTCGGAATTCTGCTTATTTACTTCGGTCAATTTCATTGCAAGTTTTTGTCGAAAGAAAATACAATTTTCTAATAATTCCGACATTTTATTTGATTTTAAGATTTTCTTTAAGCCAACATTGTAATATCCTTGCGTAGAGATAAACTCACTGACCTGCAAATACGATAAATTCGTATTTGAATTTGCTTCATTTCAAGGGAATCAACATATCTCCTCTTCCCGCTTGTATGCCCAGAGGACAACAGTGCGCGGCGGTATATGTGGTATATGAGTAAACAGATATTCAATGCAAATAACCAACCGAAAATCATCATGAATAAAATAACAACGTCAGCATACGCAGGATAGGGTACATCGGCATCTGCTCTACTAGATAACACACGCAAAACGCTCCTATAATATTTCATACTTTGTAATCCTGTGTTAGAGAATGAGAGAAACCGGTTTTATTGGTAAATTTAATGTTGGGAAAAGTGTTTACATAAATGCGACACTTTAAGTGTCTCGGAGGGTGTCTGGGGTAGTATTATACCGTTTTGAGTGGAAATGAGCTTAAAGAAATAATGGGAAATCCTTAAGCAGATCTGGAAAGGGATTTCCCTATTCGAAGGTAACTTGGCAAAGATCACGAAATATTCATTCAGTGAGAATTCATTCTCCGCTTATAGGACAACATAGATCGTCACACCAAGTTAAGATAACAATTCTTTTACCTAATTTTTACCTAATCCATCGAACGAAGTTTTTCATATTCTGGTCGTCCGTGGATTTACCAGTTCTAAAGCCACACTGTTAAGGTTCAATCAGGTTCGTTAAAATGGGCTTTAGTCTTTCACATAACACACTAGACAGGACATTGTAGGCGATGGGTAAAAGGCTGATCTCGCGATAGTTGCTAAACACACTTGAATCGCCTTTCTTAAGCACAGAAAATAGAACACTCAGATTCCAATCATAGGGCATGCATTCCTTAAACAAAACGTGTTTATGAGCTTGTGAATGCACGTTGCCAGCTTATAGCCGCCGGCTTTAAAAAGCTCTGCCGGCAGTCCTACGGCACCGGCAGCTTTGTTGTTTTTAAGTCGTGCAGTTGCAGTTGGACAGTCTACTGCATCGTCGATGATTGGTATGATTTCGTCACTTATGCTCCTTCGAAAACGAGTACAGATCGAAAGTATTTTATCTCCATATTTGCAGCACACTCGGAATGTCAGTTATTAGATTTCCGTCTCCGTCCATTCTGCTCCGTCCTGGTCCAAAACCTTTGCTTTTTAGGTTTTTGATGGAACTTTGGTAGAACTCTATCCCTGTAATTTTCGATATCGTGTCTTTCTCTTTTCTTCTAAAGACGTCTTTTCCGCCTAAATAGGCGTTTCATCTCCCTTCTCTCCTCATTATAACGCTCCGTTACTGCAATCGTTGTCATTGGCTGCAGTTTTGCCCCGTATACAGCATCCTGTTTTCAGACATTTCGCGACATTCCTCTTCGTACCAAGGCTTGTTGAGAGTGGTTTTTCATTACCCAGCACAGAATTTGCAATATACTGCCACTTGATGTCGGGATCATCAGAATTCGGGGAGGTTCGATCCAAGTAATTGAGAGAATTGGTTGAAGTAGGCATTGGCTATATCGGTGGTATACAACTTTGTGATGTCTAGCTTCCTTTGCGTTTGGTTACAAGTGTTTTTAGCACTACTTAATCGTGAGCGTACCTTGGCTGCAACTAGGTGGTGACCCGAGTCAATATTTGCACCGCGCATCACACGCACGTCCATAACGCTTGAGACAAGTCTTCCATCAATTACTACTTGATCAATATGATTTCCTGTATTTGGATCGGGAGATATCCAGGTTGCCTAGTCGATATCTTTATGCGGGAATCTGGTTCCACTCACAACCGTGTTTCTTGCCGACGCGAAGCTAACCAGTCTAAATCCGTTATCGGAGGTGTTGTTGTGTAGACTGAATTTTCCGACTGCTGCACCAAGATCATCTTCCCTTGCTATTTTAGCATTAAAATCTCCCAGAATAATTTCAATGTCATTTGCAGGTCAGCGGTCATATATCTCCTGCAGACGCTCTTAGAAGGCTTCTTCAATGTCTTCGGCTTTGTTTTCCGTCAGGGTGTGAACAAAAATCAGCGTAATGTAAAAATATTTCGCTCGCAAGCGAATAGTGGCAATTCGGTCACTTACAGCGTTAAACCGCGAGACCAGGTGTCGAAGTCTCTTGCCGACTATGAAACCACATCCAAATTTGTGTTTTTCTGCATGGCAGCTGTCAAAGATGTCACAGTTCTTTCGACGTGGACATCCCTGTCTCGTCTATAGCATTTCCTGTATGGCGATGATGTCAGCCTTGTATTTGTCGAGGACATCCGCCAGTTGGATAAAGGCACCATCTCTGTATAGAGTTCGGACATTCCAGCTGCATATCCTTAAGTCATGGTCCTTATAACATTTGCGGGGGTCGTTAACTTTTGGGGGTTCTTGTATTTTCATACTAATTGTTTTGTTTAAGAAGAGTGGCTTATTAGGCCACCGCGACCGATCCTAGTTTCTTGGGGCTGCCAAAGGTATTAAGAGAGACTCTGTGCTAAGCTTCAGTAACTTTTGTAACCTATTTCCTAAGACTCATCGGTGGTAGCATGCCGTTTAGGTTACTCGACATTGCACAGGACTTTGTATGCAATGGGTAAAAGGCTGATCCTGCCGGCACAAATGAATCGATTACCAATGAACACCATTTAAATTTTATCACATTGATAATTTTCTGTTTATTTTTTTGTTTCATGCTTTGGAAATTTGCCCCGTCCAAGAATAAAATCCCTCTCCCTAACTTGTTTCTATGGAACGAACCAAGAAACCGGTTAAAGTTTTAATTTTCCTAGTGGCTGCTTGTTTCAAATCATTAAATGCACTCATGTGGACATAGCAAACAAACGTTAAAGCTGACCAAGAGAGAGTAGGTTACGTATACAAAATCCATAGTCAGACATGGCCACAGAAATAGCATCATGCAATCTGTAATATGTGTACATACATCAGTCATTGAATTCAAATAATTTGTTTTAGAAAATCTCGACATACCAGCATACGTACACTCGTTGGCTAGTTGTTGCTAACACTCTTTGAATATCGGACATAGCTTAGTGAGTTCAGCTTTAAAAAAAATGTATTTTCAATACAGGCAAAGTAATGTTGCGGCTGCATTACATTCAGGGTGACTGGAGGAAAGTTGCTGTATTTTGTGTTGCCGCTATTGTATTGCAGCAAAACAGATAATAGGAGTTTTGGGCAACTGGAGCCATAGGCAGAAATTTTCTATTTATTGAAAATAATATGAAAACCATTGAAAAAGGTAGCTGATATTTATCTATAATGTTGTTTAAGTATCACAGTTAGTTAGTACATATTTAGTCATTAGAAATTCAAATGGTAACCTGAAGCTAAAGTTCTGCCGAAGATTTAATACTTTTTTATATTTCTTGTAACCTATGAACCCCATTGCCTTAGAACCCTGCCCGTTACCAAATATACTGTTTTTCCCATTAGGCTGAAATACTTATTTGATTGCAATTAACAAAATTGAATTCAGTTAAATAACACAGTACAACATTTTTCAGCTCATTGATTTGGGACTCAATTCTAAGAACTGTACGTGAAAGTAGCCCCAAAAAGAAGAAGTTCTGCATCATTCGTTTTGTCAACTTACATGACAAAATTATTTAATACCGATTTTAAGTTTGTAAGTATCGTATAGGGGAATTTGTTACGTTTTAGGCTATTTTGTTTGACATAACTCGAGAACCACTAGTCCGATTAAGCTGAAAAAAAATAAAGAAAAATTAAGAATTACAATTCTTTTAATCTGTTCATATAACGTTTCCCTACATAAGCAACAGTTTAACTTTTCCATTCATCAAATGATTTCGAACTGGGTTTATTTTGTAGCAGTTACAATAAAACTGTTTAACTCCGTGGCGTATGATTTACGTGGAATATTACTAATGATAATCATACGCCACCATATATTAACATAACAAAACAGCCTAAAACGTGACAAATTCCCCTATACGATACATACTAACTTCAAATCGATATTAAATTATTATGGCATGTAACTTGACAAAACGAAGGGGGTTTTTGGGGTTACTTTCACATGTAGTTCTCAGAATTGAGTCCCAAAATCATGTGTAGTACTGTGTAATTTAATATCTATCACTTTAATAGCTACACTTTACAAATTTCCCCATAAAACTAACCATTGAGAACTTTAACTGAAATTCTCTTTAATAATTAATAATTACAACACGAAATAACACTTTCAGAATTTCTACTAAAAATAAGAATCTTCCTTTTTTACACATGAGTAATTTTTAATTTCTGCCCTCGATGGTATTCAGCTTGTACATATGACAACTACCACTTCCATTGTAGGTTAGTAAGTATATGTGCGCTTGTGCTTAAACGGATATCAATTTTTTATTACATGGCTGTAAACGTAAGTATCACATAGTTTTTGTCGTTGATTTTAATAGGATTGATACTTTTTATTGCAATTTCCAAATGTTATGAGTCCGATGACAGTTTTTGTCAATGGTGAGAGTAAGGGTAGACTGTAGGCACATGCAATAGTATCGTTTTTAGTTTCTGTGGGGTGGAAAAGTTGCTTGCGTTGAATCGTTGAAATTTGTTTAAGAAAACTGCTGGAGTTTAAGAAATCATTGCAAATTGTTTATACAAGTAAAAAAGTTCTTAACCTTATTAATTCGGAAAAATTCTCTTGTTTGTTATTGTCGATCTATGATGAAATATGAATATGTTTTTCATTGTTCGGTTTGAGACCATTTCTATTATTTCTCATAGAGTTTATTTTACAAGAGTTATGATAAATGGATTATGTTGACAGCTGGCAGGGTGGATAGCTATTTTGATAGTTGCCAAACTATCTCGTCAGCACCCTTTGCTGTGCCTTCTCCACACATTAAAACAACTTGAAGTGTTAAAAGCTTCAAGAAACAATCGAGAAGCCCAAACACACCGGTGCGAAAATGGTATCAACGAAGACCACACATCAACATAATATACACAAAAATATCAATGTGGATTTAGACTGTCCGACAGGAAGTCTTGAGTGAACATAGCAAAAATCTCACAGAGTCATTTTCTATCAATCCAGATTTTAGAAAAGGCTATAGTCCGTCATGTGATCTCTTTAACATCATAATGGAGATGATCATGCGGAAGGCTGCAGTAAACAAGATTGACACCATTCCTAACAAAATCCACATGCTGCTTGCGTATGCCGATGATATAGTTAGATATCATTGGCAATTTACGCACACATTCTGCAACATTACCATAATTTTCAAAGTAATGTCGCAATATTTCCCAGCGTTGTTCAAGCATATACACAACTATTTCGTTCAGCGGAAGGATAAAACTAATTATCTGTCAAATCAGACATGAGCTAAGTGTTATCATTCACGAAATAATCATTGGCCGAAGATTGCGGGATGTTACTGCGGCCTTTTCGGGCATTGAAACGTAGTCGTCGGAAGTGCGTCTGGTGATAAATAAGGACAACACCAAGTTATTTCTTTCAACGAACCAAAAATCTACTCATTTGGGACGCTGCGCGAACGTTGACAACTCAACTTTAAAGTGGTAGATGATTTTGTCTTTCTTGGCTCCGCCGTAAACAAAAGAAAATATGTCAGCCTCGATATTAAGAGATAAGTATTAAACGCAAACCGCTGTTTCTATGCACTAAGCAAGCGATTTAATGGCAATGCCCTCTCCCGACGAACAAAGACCAAGACCCAACTCTACCAGACATTGATCATACCAGTCTTGCATTACAGCACAAATCCTGGGTAATGACACTAGCGGATCAATGTATTCTGGTAGTCATCCAGAGAAAAATACTGCGCAAAAAATTTGGAACCATCATCGTAAACGGCGAGTATCGTCGTCGAATGAACCACGAGCTATATAAGCTGTAAAACGGTATTGACGTAGTCCAGCGCGTTTAAATAGACCGAATGCGCTGGCTTGGACACGTTGTACCAAAGGATGAAAATGTTCCAGCTCGAAAGTTTTTCGTCAATAAACATGATGGGCGGCGCAGGAGGGTTGCATGGAAGAGCTGTTATCTATACTGAGTGTGAAGAACTATATATGGAGCGCAAGAGACTGAAGCTATTGGAATTCATTTCTACGATCAGCTACTGATAGATGAAGTTCTGTTGCTGCTGCCAAATAAGAAGAACTGAAAGAAAAACTTACTCTGCTAAAATTTTAATAATTTTAAACTATGCAATCGTTGAAATCTTTCGTAACCACACAATATTCTAAGTTCCACTTTTCAAACGCTTTACTACTCGTATTTCTCTTTAATTTATATTCATGTTATTTTCTGTTTTACAGTAACACTAAATTGAAACGTATTTCCTTGGATCAGCATAACATGAAATTGAGTTTTTTTTAGCAAATGCAATACTCAATTCCCAGCCAATAACTTCTCTGTGGATAACACACTCGTTGCTGTTCCATCCCCATATCTTTGCTACAGCTAGCGAACATATATTTTTCCTTGGTCTTGCTTCATTCGTATTTATTCGCTGCCATAACCAACATATAAATTATTGTCCAATAAACTTTTGCTGAATATGAACTTTTCGATGGCGGTGGTTGTGGTGGACCTTCACAATCCGGAAGAAGTCAAAGCCACTCAACGTACAATACACATGTACTCACATAGTCTACACATGTTCGGTATGTTGATATCATTATATGGTTGCTAATATAGCAACAACAACAACTACCACAAGAAGAACGATAAAAATAAGTAACAAATACAAATGGAATACAAAATATAACATAATTTATATTCCCCAAGCAGCAGCTACTAAAGCGACAAATCCACTGACAATGCCACCATCAAACGGCAATACCGCCGTCCTCCTAACATCTGAAGGTCCTGGCAAAGGAGCAAAAGCAACATAACTAACGAAATAAAACAAATTAACAGTAAGAGAACCAAACAACAACATCGATGACACTCTCACACACAGCCAAGCGGGCAATGTGTATTTGTGTGTGTGTGTGTGCAACAATAGCATAATGAAAATTTAAAATTCTCAAATGGCGCCAATGAGTCTTTAAAACAGGATAAGCGGCAGCAGCGACAACGGAAGGCAGAGACAGCAGAAACAGAGAAAAAATAACGGATGCGAATGTGAGAGTGCCACATTGGCTGCGTAGACAAATATTCGTACAAGTACCACAAAACATAGAAAGCATTCACAAATACACACAATCAGTTGAGGAGAAAAAAGCGAACAGAATATTTTCTCTAAGGGTACGAGTGACGAATGGTCAGCCTGGGTGTGTTGGTATTCGTAATGTGAAAATCATGTGCGAAAATGTTAATAAGTTGAATGAAATTACACAGATGTTCTTACTAAGTCGTTTCAGCGAAATTTAAATGGATTGTGAGAAAGCTATTGATTTGTTCCACATTCTGGACCAAGTTATTATATTCAGGTAAATATAAAAATTTATATAAGTTACCTCAAATTAACAGTACAACATTTTTCAGCTAATTGATTTAGGACTCAATTCTGAGAACTGCTCGTGTAAGTGGCCCCAAAAAGAAGAAGTTCTGCATTAAAAAACTTAGTTTTGCCCTCATTTATGACCATACTCACTTCTGCTGACTACTTCCCAATGCGTGAAAAACAGCAGTAACCTAGGGATAGCTTCTCGCGTTGTTGTGAATTAACACACTTTCTCTTTTTAGATTCACAACTAACGGCACCTACTTGTTTATCGTCGATTGCGAACGTCACTGTTTAAGAAGCTTTTACTAGACGTGCCGATTGACTCGACAATTATACTGCGACGTTGCTGTCGACAACATCGAGGGGGCCGGCAATGAAAGAAATGTAGATGACCGGAGGCGGGAATCGAACCCGGGATCTCCCGCATGGTAGTCGCGTGTTCTAACCACTACGCCACGGCCGGTCCCAGACTCTTTGTTCTCTGAAACAAAAAACTTAGTTTTGCCCTCATTTATGACCAGACTCACTTCTGCCGACTACTTCCCAATGCTTGAAGTGGCCGCAGTAACATAGCGCAATCCACAGCCAATGATATCGGCGTACTTGATCAGCATGTGACTTTGGTTGAAGATGGTACTATTCTTGTTTACTGCAGCCTTCTGCATGATCATCTCCATTACAATGTTATAGAGACAGCAGGAAAGACCTTCGCCTTGTCTAAAGCCTCGCTTGGTAGAAAATGGTTCTGTCAGATTTTTGCCAATTTTCAATGAATACTTCGTGTCAGTCAGTGTCATCCCGCAAAGTTGTATTCGCTTTGCGGGAATACCAAACTCAGCCGTAGGATCTTACAATTTCTGTCGTATACCAAACTCAGCCGTAGGATCTAACAATTTCTGTAGTATCGTTCTGTCGAATGCAGCTTTGTAGACGATGAACGATGGGTCTTCTCCAGGATTTTTCGCAGTGTGAAAATCTGGTTGGTCGTGGATTTACCAGGTCTAAAGCCACACTGATAAGGTCCAATCGGGTTCGCCAGAATGGGCCTTACTCTTTCACATAACACACTAGACAGGACCTTGTATGCCATGGGTAAAAGGCTAATCCCGCGATAGTTGAAGTAAACACTTGGATCACATTTTTTCAGCACAGGACATAATACGCTTAGATTCCAATCATCGGACATACATTCCTTGAGCCAACTCGGGCTTATGAGCTGGTGCATGCACGATGCCAGCTCATCGCCGCCGGCTTTTAAAAGCTCTGCCTGTAGTCCATCGTCTGCCCGCTGCTTTATTGTTTTTAAGCCTTGCGATCGCCGTGCTGATCTCGTTTTGGCTTGGGGGTGGATAATCTATCCCGTTGTCTATGATTGGTGCGATTTCGTCACTTATGCTGCCTTCTGGAACGAGTAGAGATTGAAAGCGTTCCTTCCATATTTGCAGCACACTCTGAGTGTCTGTGACCAGATTTCCGTCTCTGTCCTTACTGGTGGGGATCCCTGTTCCAAAACCTTAACTTTTAACCTTGTGGTAGAACTTTCGGGCTTCACCTTCATCCCTGTAGTTTTCGATATCCTGGCTCTTACTTTTCTTTCACATATACTTTTTCCGCCTGAACAGGCGTTTTATCTCCCTCCTTTTCTCTTTATATTGGCTGGCGTTTTGCCTTGTATGAAGCATCCATTTCCTCAGGCATTTCGCGACATTCATCATCGTACCAGGGCTTGTCTGAGAGTGGTTTTTCATAGCCCAGTACGGTGGTTGCGGCAGTGGTCATAGAATTCGCAATATGCTGCCACTTTGTGTCGGGAACATCAGAACTAAGGGAGTTAGTTTGAAGTAATTGACAGAGTTTGTTGGAGTAGGCATTGGCTATATCGGTGGTATGCAGCATTTGTGATGTCTAGCTTCCTTTGCGTTTGGTTACGAGCACTACTTAATCGTGTGCGTACCTTGGCTGCAATTAGCTGGTGATCCGAATCAATATTTGCATCGCGCATCACACGCACGTCCATAACGCTTGGGACATGCCTTCCATCAATTACCACGTGATCAATCTGGTTTCTTGTATTTTGATCGAGAGATATCCAGATGGGGACCGGCCGTGGCATAGTGGTTAGAACACGCGACTACCATGCGGGAGATCGCAGGTTCAAACCTGGCTCCAGTCATCTGAAAAAAGAAAAAGAAAAAAAAAGTAAATACAATTTTCTTTCATTGTCGGCTCCCCTCGAATGTTGTTGACAGCAAATTCGCAGTATTAAGCGTCGATTCAATCGGCGTCTCTAGTAAGAGCTTCTCAAACAGTGACGTTCGCATTCGTCGATAAACAAGTAGGTGCCGTTAGTTGTCAATATAAAAATAGAAAGCGTGTTAATTCACAACAACGCGAGAAGCCATCCCATACCTCATTCATGGGGTGCAAAGGGAAATTACGTTTTTTTTAAGTTTTTAAGATATCCAGATTGCCTTGTGGATATCTTTTTGTGAAAATCTGGTTCCAATCACTACCATATTTCTGCGAAACTAACTAGTCTGAATCCATCATCGCAGGTGTTGTCGTGCAGACTGAATTTACCGACTGCTCCACCAAGAGCATCTTCCCTTGCTATTTTAGCATTAAATTCTTCCAGATCAGTTTGAATGACATGTGCAGGGCAGCGATAATATATTTCCTCCAGGCTCTCATAGAATGCATCTTTAATGTTCTCATCTTTGTCTTCCGTCGGGGATTGTATGCGAATTAGCGTAATGTAAAAATATTTCGCCCGGATGCAAATAGTGGCTATTCAGTCACTTACAGGGTTAAACCGCGAGATCAGGTGTAGAAGTCTCTTGCCGACTATGAATCCACATCCAAATTCGTGTCTTTCGGCATGGCTGCTGTAAAATATGTCACAGTTCTTTCGTCGTGTGCATCCCTGTCCCGTCCATCTAATTTCCTGTATGGCGGTGATGTCAGCCTTGTATTTGTCGAGGACATCCGCCAGTTGCATAGAGGCACCATCTCTGTATACAGTTCGGACATTGCAGGTGCATATCCTTAAAGCATGGTCCTTATATCGTTTGCGGTTTCGTCAACATTTGGGAGGGTTCATGTTTTTTCTTTTCTTCGTGTTTTCATAATAATTGTTTTGTTTAAGGAGATTGGCCACCGCGCCCGATCCTAGTTTCTTGGGGCTGCCAAAGTCACTAAAAGAGCGTGTGTCGGTGGTAGCATGCCGATTAGGATACTCAACATTTCGCCTTCTCACATTTGCAATCACTGAACGGATGTTCAGTGGCATTGCCCGGAGAATACGTGATCTCTCGGACGTTGTGAGCTGCTTGGGAACCTCCAAAGAGAGCTTCTGGTTATTCCCAAATGAATGAATAACAATCGGAATAACCTTACTATTGTGTTTGTGTTTTGTTTAGCTCAAACGATGTAATGTTGGTATGCGTGATACTCCGACATCTGCAAAAAGTATTCGCAATTGCTTATATGTAATTGTAACAAAGTCTCAACCATATGACAATTTAAGATCAAAAACGGAAGGAAGATTTTTGTCAATGTATGAGCAGTTCTAAAAATAATCTAATATATATCTTTTTATTTAATATTCAGCTAAATACTAGACTATAGGACTATTCACTAATAAATACAAAGATGACTAATATCCACTAACCTTATCCCACGATTACAGCTAGACAATTTTATTGACGTGCTAAAACATTTATGAGCTGATGAAAGATAAGCCACAGCATCCATTTGTAATTTCAATAGCCGACTGACTCTTTTCCACGCCTCGTATTTTTGAACAGTTTGGTTTTTGTTCCGTTATTTGCTTTTCTACGAAATCGTAATTGATTCATAGAAGAAGAGGGTGAATTTTGCTAACGTTACTGTTGCTACGCTGCTGCTGCGTTCATGTAGCTACTGTGACGATTACAACGACTGACTCCGAAATCAACAACACTGCCATTGCCAGCACCACTGAATCTTCGAGATGTTTTCAGATGGAAAACAATTTGAAGTTTTGTAACTGGGCTATATAGAGTTTAAAGATTCAGAACCGAAAACCGGTTGACGGTTGGGTACATATGTTTCAGTCACCATCAGTTTTCTTGCGGAATTGATGATGCATCGCTTAGCCCACGAATACAGGGAAACTACTGCTAAGTAGTGATATAAGAACGACAATATCAATAGGACTATTTTTTTAAAATATTTTGAAATAAAACACACACAATTTCTCCATATCCGCATATATAAATTCCTTTGACAGGACGTGTATCATAATAATAAATAATTTTACAGATTTTTGAATTATTAGAAACTTTGCGAAAACCGATTTCCATATAGTTCTAAACTCTAGTTATATACACTCTTTTACAAGGATAATAACAACACAATAACAGTAGTTCAGACACACACACTCTAGCACACTCATACCGTTATATGGCCATAAAAATGAGCTAAATTACGTCAATATGGCGCCAAAACGCACTCACATAAAAATAAACACACACACACACATATACACAACAATGACGAAGAACTCTAGTCATGGTCTGTTTTTCCCTTTTAGAACAAGGATAACAACAACAAAAAAACTGGGACTCTCTGAAGGAGACCGCAGAAGAAGAGCAACGGTAAAAAAAAAGTCAAGACAAATAGAAAATATTTTGAACTTGGTCTATGTATTTCAAAGTGACGCATACTAACCTCTCAGCCCTGCTTACCACCCATACATGCAAGCATCGCACAGAGGGGCAGAATCGCAAAAAATGGAGATTAATTGAAAAATTAAAATTTGATTTTTTGAAAAATACTTAGTATCCGATTAAAGTATATAAAATTCTACATCACTACTGAAAATTTCAATGACATACGTTGTTTACTTGTCAAGCTGCATTGTATTAAAGTTAAGAAATTTTTGAGCTATTCGCGCACAATAGTGTTAATTAAAATTCGGTATATTTCAACGCTTAATATAAAGTTTTTCGCAAGCCAAAAGTAATACTTTTACTATGGAACCTTCAACCTCAGGTATTTTAGCGTTGTTCTAAAAATAATTGTTTTAGCAAAAGTTGTGTAGAAATATTTTTAAAATTTTTTTTAAAATGTGTCTAAATTTTGGCTATTTTCAAAATATTTGTGGATTTTTAAATATGAATGGCGTTAGATGGCGTTAGGATATTATTATTTTAAGAAGCATCAGTTCCTAAGCTTTCATATTCAGTAATAACATGTTGCGCGTTTTTGCGCGAATTTTTTTTATTAAATTTATTGTGAAAATAGTCACTCCAGCAAAGAACATCAGTTCTTGTCTTTTGTTTACTTTGTCTTCGTTTTCGTTGTTATGATTGTTGTTTTTGTGTTACAATGACAATAGTATTTAGAGTATTTGCTGAGAATACAGCTCGACTTTTTGTTAAGAAGTATCAGTGGTATAACATGCCACCAACTTTGCAGAAGTTTTTAATACATGGCCCAGAAATCATTTCACACGCGCTATTACCGATCGGTGAACTGTCTGAGGAAGCCCGAAACAAAGATTTTAAAAACTACAGAGAACGTTTTTCTCGTAAATGTAGTCGGGAGGATTGCAATCGATACATTTTAAATAGGTTCCTACTAAGTTCAGATCCATTCATATCTGGCAAAACGAAATTGCCAAAAAAAAAAGTTCACCAACTGCCAAAATTTGTACTAGATCTATTAGTTTCGCCTTCCGGTTTAAAGAACGTGGCACCAGAAGGCAAAAATCATGATACAGATGATGACGATGATTATATCGAGGGCTATGCATTGGAGTATGATGACTTTGGGCATATTTTTTAAAATAGCAGGTCAGAAACACATGTCCTATAATAAATATAATAAATATATATATGAAAACTTATGTATAATTTTTTTCCTTTTTTGTAGACATGAAGGAAGAAGCTATTTATATTTTTGAACAAAATACTCACCAGACACATCCGTACACGATCGAACAATTTTAATATCAGCTTTGAGTCCCGTAATTGTATTAAATTATATGAAAAATAATTGAACTATATAAAAATTATATTACTTTTTCCCAAAAAAAAATTCCGGTGAGCCAGAGACATTTTTTAAAAGGGGGCGTGGTACCCCCTATTCTACCTTGGATGTAATTCATACTGTACGATCAACATATATACCAAATCTCACCTTCATACCTCTGATAGTTCATGAGATATATCCATTCTAAGTTTCAGGTTATATGGGCGGTGCCACGCCCCTTTATCCAATCATAACCAAGTATAGCCATGGACTATTAGCAGGCCAACAGTACAACATTGGGAAAGTTTCATGACAATCGGTCTATTATTATGGCCGCTAGAGCGATTTTTTTAATAAGGGAGAGTGGCACCGCCCACTTTTCCAAAAGCCCTATTCCACCTTGGATGTAATTCATACTGTACGATCAACATATATACCAAATATCACCTTCATACCTCTCATAGTTCATGAGATATATCCATTCTAAGTTTCAGGTTATATGGGCGGTGCCACGCCCCTTTATCCAATCATAACCAAGTATAGCCATGGACTATTAGCATGCCAACAGTACAACATTGGGAAAGTTTCATGACAATCGGTCTATTATGGCCGCTAGATCGATTTTTTAATAAGGGGGATTGGCACCGCCCACTTTTCCAAAAGACGTGTAGCTTATGTCACTCAGTGATAACGTAGCATTCTAACAGTGAAAGAATTTTTAAAATCGGACAAGTAGTTTAATTAATCTCCATTTTTTGCGATTCTGCCCCTCTGTGCATCGCTGGCAAAGTCATACATTACACAGAAGGCTACAAAACAGCGTCAAAAGGACATTGTTGTGCGTTACGCAAAGTCATATGTTTAAGTGAGTGAGTGTGTGTATGTGTAGTATGAAATATTCTCTCATTGCCGATAAGGAAAACATGAATACAATACAAGTGCTGATATCAAGGACAATAGGAAAAATATGTTGTTGGACTGCAAATTTCCTTTTTAAAGATAAACACCATAGATAGATGGAAAGATAGAAAAAGTTGCATTGGCTATTACCGAATTATCAGAAATATGAATTGTAACATAAACCACTGCTACATCAGATTAGGTTTCTATGCTTTAATATAGAGTGGTGCCAGCTGTGAAAGGGAAAGTTAATTGTTTGATTTTGAAATTTAATTAAATTTGATAAAAATTCAAGCTGACTCACAGCTTACGCCCTAACACAGTGATAGCCACAAAAAGGGAAATTTTGTATAAGAATAACCTTAACTTAGAGGATATAAGCATGAATATCAAACCGATCTTATACATCTTTGAACTTAATCTCCGTTAGAGGTTGTAAGCTTGTACACCAAATTTCAGCTCGATAGCTCTTAACCAACGGCTGTTAAAGGGGGGTAAAGACAGACGGACACCCCCAAAAAGGGAGAGTTGTATGAGAGGTGCAAGTAGTCTCTGTCCGATCTTGAACAACTTGGAAAGTAACATCCGCTTAGAGGATTAAATATGGCACAGCAAATTTTAACTCTATAGCTCCTTAACTACGGCTGCGATCACTGGTACAGACTCCCAAAAAGAGACCCTTCCTACGGGAGTAGTTTTTGACCGATCTTTATCATCTTAAAACTTAACCTCCGCTTATAGGATTCCAAATTTCTCTCAAACATCGGCTGTAATCGAGAGGACAGACAGACAAATCGACATAGAATTCAGCGCAGATCATGTGCCCCAAAGAGATCAAAGGTCGGGTTCATAGTAAAATCCTAGTAATTCCTTGACTATACCCTCCTATATTATTTGATACAACTCGAAAGTGTAACACATAGAAGGAGTCACTTTAGACCCTAAGATCTTTGAACCAAATTCGATTCATGACTTTTTAAGTCATTTGAGCCATGCCCGTCTGTCTGCCTGGCTGTCGGGCTGGTACACACGATAACTTTCGGAAGACGCAACTAAATGATTTGAAACTTTGCATATACCAATATTTCTCCAAAACAACTTATGTTATTGAAATGGTTACGCCCCTTCTATTATCTCCCATACAAATATACCATTCCGCATACTTTAGAAATTGAGTAATAACAATAATACAACCAACGCGATCGAGCCCCATGTATTAAGTAAAGCTATAGCAGGATAAAGTTTTGGAGAAAAAAGTGGCAGTTTAGCCACGCCCCTTCTGGTACCTCCCATACAAATGTACCTCTCCGCCCACTTTAGAGATGGAGTAATAATATCAATAACTCTAACGCGATCGTACCCAAGTCTAGCCACGCCCCATCTGATACGTCCCATACATATATGGTACCGCCCACATTAGAAATCGTTTCAAGCAGGATAAAGTTTTGGATAAAAAATATGGAAGTCCAGACACGCCCTTTCTGTGCATACAAATGTACCACTTCGTCCACTTTAGAGATGGAGTAATAATGTAAATAAACTCGATACGATCTTGCCCAAATTCTGTATTTTGTCAAGTAATAACAGAATAAAGTTTTAGAGAACAAATTTTATGTCTGGCCACACCCCTTTTGGTACCCACTTTAGAGATGGATTAATAATATCAATATACTCAAAATTCGATCGTGCCATGTTCTGTATTTAGTAAAGCTAAATCAGGGTAAAGTTTTCCAGAAAAAAAAAACTCGAAGTCTAGCCACGTTCCCTCTGGCACCTTCCATAAAAATATGCTCCTCCCAATTTAGTTATCGAATGGTAATATCAATATACTATATATTTTTATGTATTACTCAAGGTTAGGGTATATGTAAGTGGTGTTTCCCGCCTGAAACGTTCTTACTGGTTATTACTTCTATTCGATTATGGAATTGTATTTTTTTCTTGCAAATATGTAATAGTCAAATATTAACGTGTGTGGGCGAAGCCTCTGTCCTTTTTGCCAACTTGTTTGCACATTGCCTGGTTATATCTTTACTACACTGTACACTGGTTATATCTTTACTACTAACGGTTTTTTCTCATAGGTTTTTACAACACTTCCACTCTGGTTGTACTTCATACTGTATTAACAACACATACCAAATATCAGCTTTATACCTCTTATAGTTTATGAAATACAGCCTTTTAAAGTTTCAAGTTTTATACCACGCCCACTGATCCGATCCCGCTCGTTTTTGTTAGGCTGACAAATGCAGCCACACCAATTTTCAAGGCGATAGTAGAAACAGTCCTCCAGATATTGCGGTTACAAAAATAGTTTCCAATTGGCGGGGCCACGCCCAAATATTGACATGTGTGGGCTAAGCTTCGGTCCTTTATGCCAATTTGCATATAGCCTGCAAATAGCCTGGTTATATCTCTACCATACTGTAAAATTGTTAGACGAGAGTGTCATAGCCCACTTCTACTCTAGTTGTACTTCATACTGTACCAACAACACATACCAAAAATCAGCTATAGACCTCTTATAGCCTTTTAAAGTTTCAAGTTTTATACCACGCCCACTGATCTGATCCGGCCCATTTTTTGTTAGATCACGAACTTTGCACTCGAATGCTTCCACGCCAATTTTCAAGGCGATTAGAGAAACAGTCCACCAGATATTGCGGATTCAAAAATAGTTTCCAATTGGCGGGGCCACGCCCAAATCTTGACATGTGTGGTCAAAGCCTCTGTAATTTTTACCAACTTGGTTCCAAATATTTGGTTATATCTCTACTATACTGTAAAATTTTCAGGACGATCAAACTATTATTATGGCTGTTATAACGGTTTCTATAAAATGGGGCGTGGCATAGCCCGATTCCACCCTGGCTGTAGTTAATACTTTACAACCAACACATACTAAATATCAGCTTTATACCTCTTATAGTTCATGAGATAAAGCATTTTAAAGTTTCAAGTTTTTTACCACGCCCACTGATCCGATCCCGCCCATTTTTTGTAGGGCATCCACACAAATTTTCAAGGCAATTGAAGAAACAGTCCTCCAGATATTGTGGTTTCAAAAAAATCCAATGGGCAGGGCCACGGCCACTTGATATATCAAAATTTTCACCATAACAACATTCTGTGAAAATTTTAAAAAGATCGGTCAAGCAATTTTCATGTCTATGAACTGATTTCCCTAAATATAGATTTGACCTTTGACCCCTTTGTGGCATGGCTTAACGTTGCCTGATTTTGCTTAAATGTGACCATAACCGTTTTATAACAGCTGACATAATATTCCGCTTGGGCATTACTGAAAATCCAAAGTAGAATTTTCGCTGCCACCCATATTCGCCTTGTGAATATTTAGTCACTTACATGGTTAAACCGCAAGACTAAATGTCTAAGTCTCTTGTTGACTATGAATCCAGTATACTCGTCGTCGTTTGCATCTCTGTCCCTATTGCATTTCCCTTATGGCGGAAATGTCAGACTTATATTCATCGAAGACTTCCACCAATTGCATATACATATGCACCATCTCTGAAGAGAGTTCGGCCATGACTTGTAGTACCCCTGTTTTGTGGGTGTTTTTTTTTACAAAACGGGCATCAAAAACTGACATTTGAATGCTTCACATGTCAAAAATGTTCCTCGCAGGATTTAACGTAAAATTGCTGAACACCTCGAATACCTTAAATGTAAGAATCATTAGAATGGGCGAAAACTTAGACCCCACTTATATTACCTCTAGACGTAAACGTGACAAATTCCCCTATACGATACTTACTAACTTCAAATCGATATTAAATTATTATGGCATGTAACTTGACAAAACGAATGATGCAGAACCTCTACTTTCACGTGCAGTTCTCTGAATTGAGTCTCAAAATCATATGTTTTACTGTGTTATTATATGATATTTACGTATGAGCATTATACAATTCTACAATGTTACGTATACGCTTTAAATCGTTTTTATACAAACACCAGTGACAATGATGTCAAGTGCTTTAAAACAATAATATATGAATCACATCATCTCCGTGTATCATTTTGCACATTTAAATACGCCTACTCTAAACACTGTTGCATTTTCTCTATTTGCATATTAGTATTTTACAAGAGCTTATCACTTATGATTTCTCTGCTCGCCCCCAGGGAAGTGGTTGATTAGTTGTTGTTTGTACTTCCTTTTAAGAACAACTACAAATCGTCGACTGTCTCTGCCCCAACTAGGAAATATCCTCTACCCACCCAGCCGAATTGGGACCACAAAGGCCATTAGCATTCCATCGCAGTAGTTAACAAGAGTGGACAATGACTATCCTGATATTTGTACTGGCAGTTCTGTGTGTGTATGAGTGTGTGCGTTTATGAATAGGGCCGGGCAATAGTTTGAGTGAACTCCCTCTATACATATAAGGGTAATGCGAGACATTTAGGCATCATTTAGACTTTGCTTAGAACTATGTACATATACGCTAGTAGAATATACACAGACATATTCGGCAGCAGTATAACACACAAACAAACTCGTACTCGTAATTAAATCAACAATAAACACATACACATGTTGTAGGGTGTTTCATTAAGACATTTTGCTAAATTTGAATAAAAAACTGTTTTAGGTGTTACAACTAACATTAAACTTAAATTGACAATATTGTCATCATATATTACGCAATTTTTTGGAGAAATTTTAATATTTAAGTGTGACTCAAAATGATATAAGTATAAACTTATATTTAAAAGGTTTAGATGGATCTATATGTCTTTTTTCACAGCTAAAGCCAATTTTTAATAAAGTTTCAAAAAATTTCGCTTAACGAACACCCTAATATTTATGTACACATACGTAAATTACATGCCCATGTGTGTGGTTTCTGGGTTCATATTCGACAATGAATTCCTGTGAACTTATGTACATATGTAGATATTTGAGAGGCTTTGTGGTACTTATTAAAGTCTATTATCAGGCAACTTAAAGATTTGTGGCAGTAAGATCGCCTAACATTTTTATGTTGGGTTGGGTCATTATGTATTTGTTGTAAACATTTTTACTTTTGTTAGCCAAATTTAATGTTTGGTATACAAAATGTTTGTGTAACTGCACTTACATATATGTCTATTGTTATTTTAATTCTTTTCGTCAAATTTTTACATATACTCTGTGCTTTAATTAAATCCTAAGGTCATAAAGAGCATATAAAGTACACGCCTACATACCTAATATGTATAAATACACGTGTGGTTTTCAAGTAATTTTCTTACATGAGTGTGTGCAATCCTTTCATCTTAAAGATAACACATGTAGGCATTTAAAGAAAGGCTTCGAATTGTTTACAAATGAATTGAATGAAAAATTTATAAAAAGAATGTGTATTGATGATATGTTGAGATGATGGTCTACATATGTATATGTATTGGAGCCCTGCACAAATGTATTTTCTTTCCGAGGACAACAAATGACTTACTGCAGTGTGCAATAGTTGCAAGACATTATCAACTAAAGTAACAGTTTTCTATTAATGCGAAAAGAAACAAAACTAGCATAGTCTTTTCTTATTTTGCTAGAATAGAGTTACAATCAGTACTTTCGTTTTTGTTGTAACGAAGAAGAAAAATTAAGGTCCAGCTTTTTATTCGCTCACCCTACGGGTAGGAAGGTATATATCTTTGATACGACACAAAAGTGTAACACATAGAAGGAGTCACTTTAGACCCTAAGTTTCTTTGAACCAAATTCGATTCATGACTCTTTAAGTCGTTTGAGCCATGTCCATCTGTCCGTATGTCTGGCTGTCCGGCTGGTACGCACGATAACTTTCAAAAGACGAGACCAAATGTTTTGAAACTTTTCATGAGTTAATATTTCCCCAAAACTACTTACGGTATTGAAAATGGGCTACATGGCCATGCTAAGTGGTATAGCTAAATCAGGATACAATTATGAGAAAAAACTGTGATTCTAGCCACGCCCCTTCTGGTACCTCCCATATAAATGGACAATTTCGCCCACTCTAGAGATGGAGTAGTAATATCAATACACCCAACGTGATCGTGCCCAAATTATGTATTAAGTAAAACTATAACAGGATACAATTTTGAGAAAAAAATGGGAAGTCCAGCCACGGCCCTTCTGGTACCTCCCATACAAATATACCCCTCTTTTGAAATCGGGTAATAATATCAATACGCCCAACGCGATCGTGCCCAAATTCTGTATTTTGTTAAGCAAATTTTTTATATTTAATGAGGGAGAGGGTATATCGGTTTAAGTAAGTCGGTTTACCCGACGGAAACTTTATCACTTGTTGACACAACAACATAACATTTTGATATAATAAAAGTACTTTTGGATACAATAATAAGAATTTTCGCTTCAATTAAAGTAGTTTTCGGTACAACAAAAGTACTTTTTGGTACAACAAAAGTACTTTTTAGTACAAAAAAAGTATTTATTGGTATAAATATATTATAATTATATCAAAAAAGTACTTTTTGGTAAAACAAAAGCACTTGTCGGTACAATACATTACTCCTTTTGGTACCATAGATATACTTTAGTACAAAAAATACTTTTTGATCCAATAAATTGTACTGTTTGAAACAATGATTGTGCTTTTGGGTACTGTTTGCTACAAGAAATGTACTTTTTCGTTTCAAAAACTGTACTTTTGGTACAATATATTATAATTTGTAGTACAATAAACGTAGTTTTTGGTACAATAAATGTACCCAATCGTACAATAAAAGTACTTTTCTTTTTAGTACAATTAAAGTAATTTGTGGTACAGCAAAATTTATTTTGGTACAACAAATTGTAATTTTTGGTACAATAAACTTACTTTTTGGTGTAAGAAATTTACTTTTTAGTACAATAAAAGTACTTTTTTGGTAAAACAAATGTACATTTTGGTAAAACAAATGTACATTTTGGTACATAAAATGTACCTATGTGTACAATAAATGTATTTTTGGTACAAGAAATACCTTTTGGTCCAATAAATTTTACATTCTCACTTGTTGACACAACAACATAACATTTTGATATAATAAAAGTACTTTTTGGTACAACAAAAGTATTTATTGGTATAATAAAAGTAATATTTGGTACAAAAAAGTACTAGTTGGTACAAAAAAGTACTTTTTGTAATGACAAAATCACTTGTCGGTATAATAAATTATTCGTTTTGATAACATAGGTGTTCTTTTAGTACAAGAAATACTTTTTGGTCCAATAAATTTTACTTTTTGGAACAATATATTGTACTTTTGGGCACAAAAAAGTACTATTTGCTACAAGAAATGTATTTTTTCGTTTCAAAAACTGCACTTTTGGTACAATATATTATAAATTGCGGTACAATAAACAAATTTTTTGGTACAATAAATGTAACAAATCGTACAGTATAAGTACTTTTTGCTGAAGAAATTGTAAAAATATCTGTACTTTTTTATAATATATGTACCTTTTTGGTACAATAAAAGTTTTTCTTGCTACAAAAATTTACTTTTTAGTAAAATAAATGTACTACTGATGCAACAAAAGTACATGTTGGTAATGTTTGTATTGTATGGTGCACAAAATTTTACTTTTTGGTACAACAATACAATGGTACAATAAATTTTACTTTTTCGTACAACTAAAGTATTTTTCGTTCCAAAAACATTACTTTTGATACAATAAATTTTAATTTTTGGTAATATAAATGTACGCTTAGGCACAGTAAATATGCTTAATGTAACAATAAATGTACCTTTTAGTACAATAAATGTACTTTTTTTCAATAAAAGTACTATTTGGTACAATAAAAACAATATTGTACAACAAAAGTATATTCTTGGTACAATAAAAGTATTTTATATCAATTTACGTTAGTGTATCGAATGATACATCAAATTCGGCTAAAGATCAGAAAAGTGTTTTTTATTTTTTATTGTTTGATATTTTTGGTCAAATTCAGTGTGTCACGCACTAGGATGACGCGTTTCGAACTCTATGACGAGTTCATCTTCAGATCCCTTTGTGACGAACTGATGCAGTGCGTGACACACTGAATTTGACCAAAAATATCAAACAATAAAAAATAAAAAAAACATTTTCTGATCTTTAGCCGAATTTGATGTATCATTCGATACACTAACGTAAATTGATATAATATACAGTAAGATCGACTAAAAACTAACAAAAACAAATACACATAAAAGTATTTTGTATATCTACAATTATATCAAACATGTACATTAGGGTAATAACTTTTTTTACACAACATTCTCCCCAGGGCTTTTCTAATGGCAAATATTGTATTAATGATAAAAAAAACTATTTCAGTTCAATTTGCTAAAAAAACCTTACGCACTGACAGCGATTTCTAAAATGCCTTTAATATATGTTTTTTAATTTTTTTTAATAACAATTTTTTTTAAATATGGTTTGTACATATGTAAGTGTGTAAACAAATAATAACAATAAATGATTTAAAGTAGGTATTGTAAGAAATAAACTTTAGGTTCAAAATACGCGATGTTTTACAAAGCGGATATATATCTAGTACTATTTTTATTTACTAAATTTTTTTTTGTAAACTTTGTTTGATTCAAACTTTAACGCGTTTGGTGCGTAACCTTTTTTAACGATAGCGAAAAACTAAAAACGCAGTTCTTTATATTTTTCCATGCCCTTCACGATTTTGTCTGGGGAGATTTGATATTTGCAAAAAATGCAAAAAGTTATTACCCAAATGTACAATGTACATGCGAAGTTGATATCGTTCCAAAACTGTACATTTGGAACAATAAATTGTAATTTTTGGTACAATAAAAGTCCTTTTTGGTACAACATGCAATATGCTTAATGGAACAGTAAAGTAACTTTAGGTACAATAAAAGTACTTTTTGCTACAGAAATAGTTAATTTTTAATGCAATAAATGTTTTTTTTTGCTACAGAAATAAAAGTACTTTTTGCTACAAAGGCAGTAAATTTTTAATGCAATAAATGTACTTTTTTTACAATTAATTGAAATTCTTAGTACAACAAATGGTACTTTTTGTCTTAGTGTCCTTTTTGGCACAATAAATATACTTTTTGTACAATAAAAGTATTGTTTATATTTTGTACAACAAATTGTAATTTTTGCCACAATTAAAGTACTTTTTGAAGACATAAATTGTTCTATTTGGTAAAAAAGGTACTTTATCCTTTTTGTGCAATAAATATTTCTTCTTATTACAACTAAAATAATTTGTGGTACAGCAAAATTTATTTTGGTACAATATATTGTAATTTTTGGTACAGAAAACTTACTTTTTGGTACAAGAAAGGTACTTTTTAGTATAATAAAAGTACCCTTTGGTACAACAAACGTAAATTTTGGCACATTTAATCTACTTTTTTGTACAATAATTGTATTTTTGGTACAAAAAATATACATACTATATATGTATGTAATACAAATATTACTTTTGGTACAACAAATTGTAATTTTTGGTACAATAAATGTTCTTTTTGGTAGAACATCATAAGAACATTTTGTTACAGTAAATTGTACCTTTTGGTACATTTAATGTGCTTTTTGGTGCAATTAAAGTTATATTTGGTACAATAAAAGCACTTTTTGGTACAAGGACTTTTTTAGTACAATAAATTATAGTAGTTGGTGCAATAAATATACTTTTTGGTACAAACAAATTTGGTTTTGAATCATGTATTGTCGTTCATAACACATTCAAGGGAATTTGCTTTACAAAACACAACATCACACTCTTATGTTCTTACGCTCTTTTGCACTTGTTTTGCTACTTTACGTAAACAACAGCAGATATCGTGTACATTAGGGCGGCAGCGATATTAATAGACGATTTTCTTGTGGAAATTTAAAAACGCCCGATCGGAATATTGTGACACTTGATGTAAAAAATACATGACAGAAATTTTAGTAAGATCGGACAACTATTTCCCGTGCCCCAAAGAAGTCAAAGGTCAGGTGCTTATTTAATCCTATGTTTTTACTAATTTTTAATTAAGGAATTGTATTTTTTCGCAAATATGTAATTGTCAAATATTGACGTTCCAACTTAGTTTCAAATAGCCTGATTATATCTTTACTTTTACCAGGTCGATCAAGCTATTATTATGGCTGTTATAAAGGATCCTTTTTAATGGGGCGTGACATAGCCCTCTTCCACCCTGGCTGGCCCATACCATATATCAGCTCTATACCTCTTATAGTTTATGAGATACAGCCTTTTAAAGTTTCAAGTTTTGCCCATGTTTTGTTGGCTTATGAACTTTGCTGCCAAATGCATTCTCACCAATTTCAAAGGCGAAGGTGGAAGAACAGTCCTCCAGATATTGCGGTTTCAAACATAGGGTCCAATGGGCGGGGCCACGCATATTTCATATATCAAAAATTAAAGTACCGTATTTTCACCACCTACTTCTCAGCCACATTCTGTGCAATTTTCAAAAAGATCGGTCAAGCCGTTTTCGTGTCTATACGATACTAAAAATGAAGACAGACAAAGACAAACTCATTTTCATATATGTAGGTTTGGCCTTTGACCTCTTTGGAGCACGGCTTTAAGTTGTCAAAAAAATCGGCTCAAATTTTGAACATAGCCGACACCATATTCCGTTCGGGCATTACTGAAAATCTAATGTTGTATTGGCGCTGCCACCCTAGGGTACATGTTTTGTTCGCAGAATCATAACATTCACATGTCTTGAGAGAAACAAGGGGCCCCTTGGGTTCTATGATATATATCAAAATATATACCAAAAATCATGAAAAATTCTAAAAAAAAATAGAAAATCTAAAAACCGCGCGATTTTTAAAAAAAAATATTATTTTCTGAAAAACCCCGTAAAAAATTTAAAAAAATGGGGGAAAATCATGGAAAATTAGAATAATTTAAGGAAGTGAATTGAAAAATTCCATAGAAAAATGAAATGTCATCATAAATGTGTGAAAATTTTAAATTATTTTGAAATTTTTTAAGAAAAATTTCAAGAAATATTTAAAAAAATTCAAGACAAAGTCCAAAGAGAAATATTTGAAAGAAGAAAATTGATTAAAAAAAGGATAAAAGTGGAAAAAATGAAGAAAAATTTTAAAACTACTTATAAAAAGCTATGGATGATGGAGATGGTTGCAGTAGCGCCGCAGTCAAAAATCGCGCGATTTTTTTAAAAATAATTTTTTTTTTGGTATATCCCGGAAATTCTCTAACTCGGTCCAGGAGACCCGTAGGAACCTAAAAATAACATCGTTGGATTCGTCTCGAAAATATCTTTCATTTGAGCACCTGGGGGTCATCATAGAACCGAAAGGGGCCCCTTTTTTGACCCCCCCGGGCCCCATGGGCCTGAGCGCCAACTTTGACCTACCATTTCGATGTTTGGGGAACAAGACGAAGACAATGGCATATTTTTTATTTTGGCACACATTATTTTTATTCTAAATGAAAAACTTCATTCTGTATTTTCATTATGTTTATTTGAATCTTTTGATTGAATTGATTGCCATACGGCCTAGTTTTATGGCATTTTTAATAACTTCGCACTCGTGCCGAATGTTGTTCCTGAGAGCTTCCAGGGCTTTTTCACGTAAACCCAGGACTTCAAAAAACCCCACAAAAAAGTCTGAAACGGTCAAAAAAGAGCTTCTTCCAATAGGATGACTTCTTTAGGTCCACCTTGTACTTTATCGCATATAAAAGTTAATTTTGTTTAATTCAAGCCGTATATTAAGTTAATTAAAAATACTAAAACCACTCTAAGTTAGATAAGAGTTCAATGTACCCTCAAACGTTTGAAACGCATGCCAAGACGACTGCAAACTGCCAACGTCCACTTATCGATGTCGCAATCACAGTGACGTCTGCAAATTCTGTCTACCGCTTTGCGTGCAAAAGAAACTTTACTCGACCAAAGAATGATTTGTTGGCCACAGGTTAATGGACCTATAGTTGTGTCCTCATAACGCATGAATGACTTACCAAACAAACTTTCCTCACTTTCACATGACAAAAACACATAAACAAATATATATTTTTTGCAAACATAATGGCATCAGTAAATAGCGTCTGAAATTTGTGTTTGTGTGTGTTGTTTTTTGTTTTCTTAAACATCTCCACACCTTATACGAACTTTTGTTTCATGAGAATTGGTGATATCCTAGCCAGGGATACAAGTACGGGTTTGCTGCTCATAGTTTGCATAATTTGGTGTACAATTCGTAGACACGACGCAAACAACTTTTCAGATTTATATAAAAATTATTAGCAAGAGTGAGAAAAAACAAAACAGATTCATAAAATGTTATGCCACAAAGGAAAATGGAATAAACAAAACACAGATTACTCATATTATAAAATAATATAATGAAAAAAGTGCGAGACGCTGGAGTGTAAGCAGCCAAATTAACATATAAATGTACAGAAATTCATACACAAATGCTTTACAATGCGATTACAGAGTACATAGGAACGTGCTCGAGCAATAAGTGAGGGAGTTTGCAAGGAATGTGAATGCTAAAATCTACAATTGTATTAAAATATTAAAAATGTGAATTTGCAAAGAGACGAGAAATGCTTATGGTTATTGGCTACATGTTAAGTGTTTTTTTTGGCTGGCGGAATAGTCTTTAAGTAGATTTATATAGAAAAGTTACCAAATGTTAAGGAATGTTGGGGTAGTTTTGTTAAGCGACTGGTGGGGCATTTGTAGGGAAGGGCTATTAATAAATAAGATAGGTGACATGCTTACAGGCCTGGACATACCATGACCATTGTCATTTTCAAAGCAGCATAGGTTGATTATGCGACCCAAGGCTTCCATCATCCCTTTCCATAGCACGACTTTTTATCAGGCCTATAAACAAAGTCCTTATAGCAGGCCTACAATGGAAGGTCTTATACTAGGCTTATGAACTATTATAACACAGTATAACACTGGAACTTAATTCTGAGAACTTCACGTGAAAGTAGCCCCAAAATTAAGAAGTTCTGCATCATTCGTTTTGTCAAGTTACATGCCATAATAATGTAATATCGATTTCAAGTTAGTAAGTATCGTATAGGGGAATTTGTCAAGTTTTAGGCCCTTTTGTTATATTGTTATATGGTGGCGTATGATTATTATAAGTAACTAGCTGACCCGGCAAACGTTGTTCTGCCATACAACTTTGGACCCGGCAAACTTCGTCTCGCTCCTAAGATAACGCCTTTATATAATAGTAAGACACATTTAGTTCAAGTTTTTATTTGATTTACTTGAATTTAATCGAAATCTGTGAAGAGCGATCTGATATACCAGGTTTTTTGATTAGTTTCCGGCGTAAAAACAAACAATGAAGACTGTTTGCCAACACGCAAACAGACAACGCACAGCTGACCGTGTGAAAAGCAGGGAAATTCGAGGTTGATTCCACAAATTTCCAATGATTGGCCTTACGATTTATTGATTGTTATCGCAAAAGCCAATCGAATGGGTAGTTGAATTTGAAGGTAAGATCGGTTGGAATAATAGATTCGAGGGATAAGGACTTCCTCTCCTTTGCATATGCCCTTGATGATCGCCGCTTTAATTACAATTTCGGATGATTCAGATTCCGCAAAATGATCATGATCGATCCCACCTTCAGCTGCAAATTATGCACAACTGGCACATCTAGAGAGTTCAAAAATTCTGTCGAATAGTCATTCTCGTTAAACGACCTCGAAAATTACTCATCGTTCGGTCCATCGTGCATTCATTCCAAATAATGATTTAGCATTCTCGCAACAATTTCGCTACACGTTGTCTTGTCAACCGTGAGAAGAAAGCGGAATGTGCAGTTCGACCGCCTTTCACCAATGTGGAAGCAATACCAGAGGATGCAACAGCTAACTCAATTGCGATCTTAATAGAATTGTTGCCAGAATCAACGAAATTACGAATGTCTTGCCTGTCCCACCGGGATCATCGAGAAAGTAAATCCTTCCGTTCCATCGTCAACAATTTTCATCATTGAATCGTACACGTTCGTTTGCTCGGCAGTTAAGAGCGCCACATTTGTTCGGACTCTCCCAGTCAGCTCAACTCGATCAAAGTCTTGTTCTTGCTGCAATTGAATTTGATTGAATGAGATTGAACGCAACATGCATTGAACGATTTTGCGCTGGTATTCCCAATTTCGACAGTAGACTGCCGCACATTAGCACGCACATGTCTTTGATCAGTAGATAATTTCAAGATCGAAATTGGATGTTGTCGTGCGAACTTTGTGCAAATGTCGTCAGCCATCTCGTCTAACTTGTCCTCCAACCCTATGCTTGAGAACAATATCACGTGATTCCACATTATCCGCAACAATCACCACTGCGACTTCATTTATAGTTGGAGCATTGAATTGTCTTACATGGCATCCAGGACGTCATAATGCATTGTATTCAATGCGGTTTTGAACAATCGGACCAATGCATTATGCTTATGCAGAAGATTTTAAAATTGTTCGACCATTTTGCATTTAATATTTTAACATAATAAATTTTACAATATTCCGAAATTGTTCAAGCATCATAACGAATTGTTCATCTTTACGTCGTCTAAAATCATCAAATCAAGCGATACAATGAAAAATTTCGTCGAAAAAAATCAAAAAATTTCGAGTTTTTTCCGTAATTTTCCGAGTTTTCCACTAAGAATTCTTCTATTTTTCCATTCGAAAAGTCATATTGGAATAATTATCCGAAATTTTTCACATTTACATAATTCAAAATTATACAAAACTTACAATAAAATGTAAAATTTCGTCGACCAAATATTTAAAGTTTTGGCATTTTTCCATTATTTTCAAACCAAAATTTTCTATTTTTCCAACCGATAAGCTACAACGGAACAATTACACACAAAATGTAATACAAAAATTCAATTTGCGGTGCAAAATGTTTAAGAAAAAATCCAAATTTTTCGAGTTTTTCCTGAATTTTCCGAGTTTTCCACCGAAAATTTTTCTATTTTCTCATTCGTAAAGTTATTTGGGAATAATTATCCGAAATTTTTCACTGTTTCATCGTCCAAAACTATAAAGTCTAACGATAATATGCAAAATTTCGAAAAAAAAATCCAAATTTTTCGACTTTTCCCGGAATTTTCCGCATTTTTCAACAAACGCTTTCCATTTTTCTATTCCAAAAGCCATTCTGTAACAATTGCACACAAAATTCCATACAAAAAGGCAATTTTCGATTTTTCCAATTTTCCGACTTTTCCGGAAGATTTTCCCAAAATTTTCTTTCACGTAAACCTTCTCCTGGCAATATCGAACAACTGATAAAAAGTTTGAGCAAAATCGGCCCAGCCGATCTCAATTGATGAATTACTATACATTTTTGCCACCATTTTTATATATACATCCACGTAAATCATACGCCACCGAGCACAACAGTTTTATTATAACTGCTACAAAATCAACCCAGTTCAAAATCATTTGATGAATGGAAAAGTGAAACTGTTGCTTATAGAGGGAAACGGTTTTGAACATATTAAAGGAATTTTAATTCTTATTTTTTTAAATTTGTTTCAGCTAAATCGGACTAGTGGTTCTCGAGTTATGTCAACGTGACAAATTCCCCTATACGATACTTACTAACTTTTAATCGATATTAAATTATTATGGCATGTAACTTGACAAAACGACTGATGCAGAACTTCTTCTTTTTGGGGCTACTTTCACATGCAGTTCTCAGAATTGAGTCCCAAATCAATGAGCTGAAAAATGTTGTACTGTGTAATCTTAGCAAAATGTTGACAAAAGTTCAAAAATTTGTTTTAAAATTCTCGATCAAATCTTCAAACCATTTTAAACGGTTCGATCTCTAAAGATTCAAAATCACCACCCTATATTTCTTACCCAGTGTAACTATTACCAATGTACGAAAATTGTGACAAATACGTGTCCAGTGGCTAAAGGGCAATACACATAGCATTTTTTTTATTTGTTTATGCCTTATTTTTTTCTTGGACGTGCACGATGGGGCCATGACAAGTCTCAATTGCAACAGCAACGAACTGTCAACAAAATACATTTTGCATCCCCTGGCGTTTAAACAAAATTAATGGAAAAAGTGAATCCAACCAAGGACATAAAATTCAATTTTATGAAAACGTTCAACTAATCTCCCTTACAAAGTAAAACGGAATAACACAAAAGAGAACGATAGAAAAACTTGCGCGCCAACAGGAATGGAATGGCTTTCAACAAATTATTATCGGCCAAAGTGCAAAAAATGTAAAATTTCAACAGAGACGCCTGTAAGTATACTTTGAATGTAATTTTTTTTGCTAAGGCTCATAGCAATGCTGCAAAACAGTTATCAGTTACGCTGGGCGTAAAAGTTACAACAGCTCAATTTGTCAATTTTCTTGCTCGCTATTAAAAAACACTTTACTTTAACGTGATAAATTTTACCCGTTTCCAAGAAAACACTTTTGCGTAAAGTTTAATGTGAATACGTACGTCATTAATAAAAATATCTATGCGGATGAAAAGTAGTCATCACGAATATCTCGCAAGAGAAAGTAGAAGATTGTGCCATAACGAAATGCGAATTATGTTGGGAACGTTACAAGTTGGTAGGTGTGTTCACTTAATGTTGTTTGTAAATAATTTTGTCTAAGTAAATTGAAAAAACGAAATAATGTAGAGGCGTAAACTTACTAATTTAACAATATTTTACATATGTAGAAAATTTAGCAGAATTTATTCCAAAATTGTTAAAATGCGTTCTCTTGAAACGTCATTGGAATCTCGTACTTAAGTTTATATATACGGTACTTAGCTTTAGTTAGGTTAAAGATTTATTCGAAGACGCTTGCCTTGAAAACTGTCTGTGGGGACACCGTAGCTTAAATGTGTCAAACATTACGATACGATTTTAAATGCAGATCAGAAAAAAAACCTAAGAAGGAACATCTTGGGTGGCCGAAGAACAACTTTAGTGGTCCCACTATTGTATTTCTCGCCCAGCCAAAATGTTACGAACGTTTTATGTGTATTCAGACATCTTGTTTCGCGGTGTTTTGCGCTGTTGCCTCGATAAAGACGATGAGATTAAAGTTGCATTTTACATGCACATAGAGGAAACATATGACCGCTGCCCTGGCCATCGTCCTTATTAAAATCGTCCTGCAAAATAGAAAGGAAAAATGCTCTTAATACTTCGATCGGTAAATTCAGCTTGCATACCGCCAAGTCAGACAACGGGTTTAGCCTGGTTAGCTTCGCAGCGGGAAGGAACATGACAGTGAGTGGAACCAGATTTCAGCCCAAAGATATCTGCAAGAACAAAACACCAAAATTCAAAGTGATAATATGGTAATTGATGGAAGGCATGCATCTTGTGTCGGCACCGGCCATGGCATAATGGTTAATACATGCAACCATCATTCGATAGAACACGGAATCGATCCCAGCCTTCAGTGATCTAAATTTTTATTCCATTGCCGGCCCCCTCGATGTTGTCAATACCAACTTCGCAGTATGTGTCGAAACAATCAGCATGTCTAGTAAAAGCTTCTCAAACAGTGACGTACGAATTCGTCGATAAACAAGTAGGTGCCGTTAGTTGTGAATTTAAAAATCGAAATCCTATTAATTCGCAATGACGCGAGAAGCTATCTCATACCTCATTCATAGAGTATAAAGGGAAATTAAGTATCTAGTGCCATGAAAGTGCGCGTGATCAGTGGTGCTAAGATTGGCTCGGATCATTAACTGTTTGCTGCTAAGCTGCGCACAAGATTAAGCAGAGCGAAAAGAGCATGTAACCAAACACAAATAAAGCTGAACATTGAGAAGCTGCAAACCCCAGAGATAGCTCATGACAACTCCAACCAACTACTACAACAGAACGCCTCTACTTCTGACGTTCCCGATACACACTGGCAGCATATTGCGCATTCAATTACAACCGCCACAACAACCATGCTTGGATATGAAGAACGGCGGTCAGACGAATCTAGGTACGAATCTTGCACCTCAGCTCGCATAGCGTCTGAGGTACAGGATAGGGCAACGCTACAGTCAATTGTAACCCGGGCTTCTAGGGAACGGCACAAGGATACCGTAAAATAGTCGAGGCATCTATTGAAACGCAAAACAGTAAAATTTCCTATAAGGACATGGATAGTAATCTGGTTGCACATATGCAGAGTGTGCTGTATATATTAGGGTGTTTTTCTATGTGGAATTTTTTGGAATTTCGTTGAAAAAAAGGTATTTCAAGCGGCGTTGGACATCGAGCTCCAACTTTCGTTTGTCTGGATCCTCTCCTGGAAGGACAAGGTTGCAAATACGCAGTGTGTACTGCATATATGGAGAAAACACTTCCACCAACTTGCTTGTTCGGGACGTTGCATCGCCATTTGTCGACGACGGCTTAGATTGCCCACCACCAAGTCAAGCCGAGGTACAAAAGACCGATATCGCGGCTGAAAAATGATAAAGCAGCCAGTGCCGACAAACTTCCTGCAGAGCTTTTCAAGTCCGGTGGCAAGGAGCTTATAACGGGCCCACACCAGCCGCCACACACGGGTTGGCTTAACGTGTGCATTAGGGTGGGTTGATAAAAAAAGTTGTGCCGGTCACCCCCTAGAATGAAAGATAATTTAAAAACGAATTCATGTGTCTCCATTTATAGTCCGATCGTAATGTGTTACATATCAATGTTTTTGAACTAACAACAGCTACATGTTCTTCTCTGATCACTTTCGACTCCGACGTCAAATTCTAGAAGTTTCTACCGGAATCTCGGTTTTTACTCCCCTAAGTCAAATTTTTTTCGTAACGATAAAAAAGTTTTTTAAATTCCATGATATTTTCTCTTTTACCGTATATATTTTTATTCATAAACAGAAAAGTTACAGAGGTTTAAAAAAATCAATTTGACGTCGCTAAAGGCCAAAGCTCATTGTTGTCAAATCTTGGCGTGGTCGTATTTTGTTTTCTAAACCTCTGTAACTTTTTTGTTTATGAATAAAAATATATACGGTAAAAGCTGATCAGAGAAGAAATCGCATATAAGGTCCTGTTGAGAGTGCTTGGTATGGCTTTAGATCTGGTATATCAACAGCTGACCAGATATTCACACTTTGGCAAATCCTGGAAAGTACCCAATAGAAACAGATCGACACGTACCATATTTTCGTCGACAATCAAGCAGCCTTCGACAGCCTGATACTGCAAAAATTACCCGAAGCCATGGCTGAGTTTGGTATTCCAGCGAAGCTGATACGCCTTTGCGGAATGGCGCTGACTGACACGAAGTTTTTAGTGAAGGTTGGCAAGGACCTTACGGAGCCATTCTATATCAGACGAGACCTAAAACAAGGCGACGGGATATGGTGCAACCTCTCCAACATAGTGATGGAGTTGATAATGAGGAAAGCTGCAGTAAACACGAGTGGCACGATATTCAACATAAGCCTCATGCTACTCGCGTACGCTGATGCCGTAGACATCATCGGTCGCAAACTGCGGAATGTGACTGCAGCCTCCCAGGTATACAGAGGGAATCAGCGAAACTGGGTCTAATGGTGAACTAGGACTAAACGAAGTTATTAGTTTCAACTAACAAAGAATCAAGTCGTTTGGGTTACTGCGTGAACGTTGACAGCTATAATTTTGAGGTAGTAGATGATATTATCTACATGCGCTCCGCCATCAATAAAACATAAAACGTCTGCCTCGATTTAATGACAGACCCCTCTCTCGGCGAAAAATATCCAGCTATACCAGATACTGGTTCTACCTGTCTTGATGTATGGTTTAGAATACTGGGTTATGACACAAGCAGATAAATCGGTTCTAGCAGTATTCGAGGGAAAAATACTCCGCAAAATATATGATTACATCATCGTTAATGGAGATTATTGACGTGGTATGAATCATGAACTGTATTAGGAGTTTACATATGTTAATCAGTGGGTCTTTCTACATGTGAAAACACATGCAACATAAAGCTGTTAATGGAAAAAAAAGAAGGACTACTTAATCCTGTATTTCTTCTTAACTACTGTTATTCCTGATCAAGGGGTTTCAACGAATTTATGTGTGTAGACTCATTCCTCATTATGATTTGACATGTTTGCAACATTTTTTATCTTGATATTACATTTTTTACCTTGATATTTCAACGTCAAAAGGAGTTGCGTAATAATGAAGGATGCTGTAGCCAACGCGATACGTTTTGTGATCAAACATTTTCCAAAATCAACAATATCAAAACCCATGTGTGCATCAAGGAAATAAAATCCTCCACACTCATTCGTAACTGCTAATATTACACTGTTGTATAATGTTCGTCGCTCTAATTGTAATTAAATCAGATTTGAGAAATGTTTCAATTCGTGAGTATTCGATTTTTTTTCTGCCGCAGATCTCGGTCACATACACCACTGGTCTTAAATAATTCCATACCAAATTTAAAGATGAATGGAGCTACAGTCCTCCAGCTATTGCTATTGGAGAACAGAATTGGGTAGTGTCACCCTTATTTTGCTTGATCACGCATATTGGTGTTTTTTCCACACCCTATTTCAAATTCCACCCCTTTTCTTAAGACTACGTATATTGATCTAGATTGAATCCACACCAAGTTTCATGACAATTTGCAAAATAGAGTCGAATAGATGAGGTCATGCCTAATGATCTAGTACTTCAGATATCGCCCTTTTACAAATTATGTCCTATGGGCAGGGCCATTCCTACTAATCTAATACTTCAGATACCGCACTTTAACAAATTAGCTCCTATGGGCGGGGCCAAGCCTAATAAATTAATCCCGCCAGTTTTTTTATTGCATCCACACCTGATTTAGGACAGGACATCAGTCGCCATGTCTTTCATACCGTTGGATGCGTCTTTAAAAACTCTCTCCTATGATACTAATATTGCACATATTGTCTTTAGATAATTATCAAAAATCTCTGAAAAACTCAAAAAAAAATCCTTTTTTTCAAACGGTCCAGCTCTCTGGATCTTAATCCTAGGCACGAAATTTTTTGGGATTCATCATAAAACAAACAAAAGTACATTTTGGGGGGTGGACCGAAGATACTTTTTGGTCCCATACAAAATGAGTCGCTCTAGTATACATACATACATGTTTGTACCATTTGTCGGTGCCATTTGAAAATTTAAATATTGAAAAATATAAACATTGACATAAAATACATATGTATGTATTTAAATTTTCACAATTACAAATTTTGGATAATATTGTATGGGAAAAATCAAAAATTTACTATTAAATGGACCAAATGTGTCTAATGCAATGTTTAAATAGCCTATAACCATCCTCGGAAGATTGCCTTTCTAACGATACCGGTTTGTTGCACATCGGTTCGGTGGTTTTCAAGTCTTTAGCGGACATACGTAGAAACAAATGTTCACTTTTATATATATAGATTGACGTGGTCTGAAGCATTTAGGTGTAGCGCCCTCTTCTGCGCCGTCCATAGAGCTAGCTCACATAGTAAGATAATATTCGTCTTTAAAATCTTAGGTTTATATTAAGTTAGTTCTGTAAACCATAAAGTAATGACTTTGAAACGGCTTAAAAAAAAAATAGCAGTCAGATCCAAGTAATTCTTTTTGATTTGATTGTACCATTTAGTCTTAAACATAAAAATACCACTGCATATTGCATAAAGAGTATGTTGACAATTTGACTTTTTTCCGGAAAATCCCCAGTGTGCGCCGTTACTGGGAACTTTACAAAACTTGGTGTGACTAACTGGAAAAGAAGCGCAGAACATCGAAGCGCATATAACATTTTTCTACGTGCGGCATATAATCCGATATGGTTGTAAAGAAGTGTCAGCTAAGTTAGAAAGTAAAATTAGTTTTTTCCATTTTGGTATTTGTTTTGTTTTTGTAATGATACATTTATAGTTTACTTCAAATACTGAAATTTATCAAAAATACAGCAATACTTTTGACCCAAGAGGTATGATCGTAAATACCCCTTATATTTTTATCAGCACATATTTAAAATGTTGAAGCATATCTGAGATTCGGTATAGCCAAGATAAATATCTTAATAGTTTAATTTATAAAAAAAAATATTCATGGGTTTAAATTGAATTTATTTACTTAATAACGCACCTTTCTTGTTAAAAATACATTTATAATATAACGCCTGAAAATATGCCTCAAATATCTTAACATTTCTGTAGATTTTGCACGTAATACTATGCGCATATGAAATTTCTAGCTAGCAAAGACACTGCTTATTAGTTAGTTGAACAGAAACACAGATGGCGCTGCTACAATTGAAACAACCCTATTTTAAAATATTAATAAAAATTTTAAGTATTAAAAGTAAAATATATGTTATATATATATTCATATAAATTCTTTCGGCGTACATAATCATCGTAATTTAACAGCTAGAATTTGCAATTAACAAAAGAACAGTTATGCATTATCTTTCATGTGCCGCTGTACATATAAAATTAGGGCCTTTTTGGTTCCGTGTATGTGCAATCTCAATGATTTGCTTCCATTGAATGTATTGAGTTAACACTCTTCAAATTTTAGACCGTCACTACGTGACCTACAGTAAAACTAAATCCGCTGTCTACAATATCGAGGCCACCGTCTATTTAAGCAATATATAAAGCTGTTACAGGGCTCGAACCCAGGACACTTGCATCATAGTCGCGTGTTCCCACCATTGTGCCTAGGTCAAGTTGAACTATTTGTCAGCTTTTTGGGCTCTTGTTTTTTTTTTTTTGGAGGCAGTACATACATACGTATATTCAAATTCCAGTCCTTTTCAAGAAAAATTAAAATCAGATTAACTTAAAAACGTTAAAGTTGTGTCTACCATCATCCTACTAGGCTAGGAGGGTATATATCATTTGTCACGACCCAAAAGTATAACACATAGAGGGAGTTACTTTAGAATCTAGATTTCTTTAAACTAAATTCGATTCATGACCATTTAAAGTCGGTTGAGCCATGTCCGTCTGTCTGGCTGTCTGTCCGATTGTGTTTAAACTTAGCATGGGTTAAAATCTATTCACGACCCTTCTAGTACCTCCCATATAAATGAAAAATACCGCCCACTTGAGAAATCGAATAATAATAATATTAATATACTCAACGCGATCGTGCCCAAACCAAGTATTTAGTAAACCTATAACTTTGTATAGTTTTTGAGAATAATTTGAAGTCCAGCCACGTCCCTTCTGGTATCTCCCATACAAATGTAATATTCCGCCCACTTTAGAAATCGAGTAATAATATTAATAATAATAATATTCTTTATTTAACAACGCTATAACAGGGTAAAGTTTTGGAGAAAAAACTGAACATCTAGCACACGCCTCTCTAAAATTTTTATACTTTATACTTTAAATTTGTTTTTTTTTTTTTGAATGATGAAGTGTTTAATGTATAGAATCGCACTAAGTGCTATACGTGACTTTGACCAGCGCGATAAGTCTACGACAATGATCCCGATGGACAATGTCACTTACTTCGTAATCAATCGTTTCATCAAGCTCGCTTTAAACTCCGCTTACTTTGTAAGTGACAGTGCACCGATTAAACGGCATATGACAGTTTTTTTTGAGTAGCAATCATTAATGATTCTCTCGCTTATACTTCCCCTCAAATTTAGCATATGAGTTTCATAGGTCACTTACAAAGTAAGAGACGATGTCAGTAAGTGCCATTTCAGTTGCAATAACGTTATAAACAAAGTTTTAAGCGAGCTTGAGATCACTCCTGATTACGAAATAAGTGACAATGTCAGTAGGTGCTATTTTAATCGGAGTAATAATGAGTGAACGATATTTTTTACATTACACACGCAAGACATTCTAATTACTTAGATCGGTCACTCACAATGTCATACTGATGTCATGGATTACTAAATAGGTACTTCGTTTCATTTACCGCTGGGATGTTAACTCATTCAACTCCTAGGAAATTTATTTTTGTTAATTGATAACCTATCTTAGGGCTCGCTGCGCTACTATGCCCTCCATCCCATAACTGACTCTATATTATTTATTCCAATACTCCCTATAGGGAGAAGCTTATTCGTTCACTTCTACAAATTCCTTCCGCTTGTTTTCAAATAATTTCAAGTCATAGAAATGCAATTTGATTTCGTAAAGAAATGTACTATTTGATAGTGGCGCTGCCAGATGATGTTCCTGCTGCAGATGACAACCACAATTCCATTATGCTTATATTCAGTTTCCGTTTATTTTATATATCATAATTTTCCTACGTCTCAGCGGGGCACGGAATAAAGTAAAGAGCATTAAAATAACATTGAGCCAGAAGGATGACAATGACGATGTTGATGATTATCCTTACCCACTGAACACTGGCACTGGCAGGAAACCACAAAAAGCAACTTAGTCTCCACTCAAAATCGCATTTGATAAATTGTTTAAAATGGAAATGTTTCATTATTATTTCGCATAATTTTCCAAAAGAAATGAGAGTAAAAAAAAGCAGCAAAAAAAATTCATAAAAGCTTTTGATAGATTTTCAGTTTATTTAAAATTTATTGAACTTACATAATAAATGGACAAGTTGAGTTGTATTTTTTTTATTTTTGCTATCTTTATTATACTTAAAATAATTAACATTTTATAATCACTACATGACATTATCATTATTATTGCTATTGCTATTATAGGTTATTACCAAAAAGAGCATAAAGCTTTATTACAAAAAAAAAACACAGTAAATGAGTAAATGCCATTATACGAACACGCTTCGCCTCATCGACCTCGTGGATCTCTAAAACAGATCCCAATTTTGCATCTATTCAGTTTCTTCTTAATACTGTAGCAACCATAACGCTCAGTGCAGTCACGCCCATCACCAACCAGTTGGACAGCGCCAACGATTGACTACCGTTGCAGCCTTCTTTGTCGCAGACACATACGGTCTCTTTATAGCCCACGTGCTCGGAACTGACGCAGAGACCCAGTGTTTCGTTATGTAATTTCTCACGAATCCAACCGCACTCGCGTATAATACGCTTCTCGCCAGACACCTCCATTTCGAGAACAACCTTGCGGCAGAAGGCGGGGACATTGTTTTCCACCTCACAGTGCTTGAGGAACTGATCGTCACGCTGAGGACGAGGAGTGTTCAAACGCAGATCGTTGCAGTCTTCATATACATGCGAATTGCACTGATGGCAGCGGATGGCTTGGACTGTAAAGAGAGAGAGAGAGAGAGAGAAAGAAAATAGAGAATTAGATATATTACAAAATTATATATACATTTTAATTTAGTAAAAAAATATAAATTGTTTAGTCAACTCTAAACAACAAATGCTTAATATTAAAGAAAATGTTCATTACTTAAATAAATATTTCTATTATGTAAATGTTTAAGATAATATCGTCCAGTGTGACTATACCTAAACACTATTGCCTCATACCACATGTTAAAATAACGTCCCAGCGGTAAAAATACCCATTACGTAGTCGCTGATCTCAGCTATATTTAGTAGCAATCAGTGACTCTTCTCTAGCTTAAATTTATCTTAAAATTAAGCATAGAAGTGTCCTAGGCCATTAAATCGATGCGCTCCCGCTTACAATGTAAGCGACGATGTCAGTACTACCAAAAATATCCCAGTACGTTCCTTTTTAGTTGCTATAACGTTATAAGCGGAGTTTCAAGCGAGCTTGATAACACTCTTGATTACGAAGTAAGTAACGATGTCAGCAGGTGTCGTTTCAATCGCAGTTATAATGAGTGAACGGTATTTTTTACATTAAACACGCATGACATTCTAAGTTAGTTGCAATATTGGTAATCCAGCGATAAAAATACCCATTAAGTACTCGCTGATGTTAGCTTTATTTAGTAGTAATCAGTGATGATTCTCTCGCTTATATTCCTCCTTGAATGTAACATATGAGTGTCATAGACCGTTTTATCGGTGCTCCCTTCCTTACAAGGTAGGCGATGATGTCAGTAGGTGCCATTTCAGTAGCAATTACTTTATAAGCGGAGTTTTAAGCGAGCTTTATAACACGCTTGATTACGAAGTTAGTGGCATTGTTAGTAGGTGTCATTTCAATCAGTTGGTAATGAGTGCATGGGAGTGTCATATGCCTTTTAATTGGTGCGTTCTCGCTTACAAAGTAAGCGACGATGTCAGTAGGTGCCATTTCAGTAGCAATTACTTTATAAGCGGAGTTTTAAGCAAGCTTTATAACACGCTTGACTACGAAGTAAGTGGCGATGTCAGTATGTGCCATTTCAATCAGTTGGTATCGTTTCAATAGCATTGTATTGGGAGTTACAATGAGTGCACCGTTTATTTTACATTACACACGCATGACATACTAAGTACTTAGATCGCTCGCTTACAATGTAATAATGTAATGGATTACTAAATAGGTACTTCGTCTCATGATGAAGATAGGATGATCCCAGCCGTCAAAATATCCATTACGTAGTCGCTGATGTTAGCTTTATTTAGTAGTAATCAGTGATGATTCTCTCGCTTACATTTCTCCTTAAAGTTAGCATATGAGTGTCATAAGCCGTTTAATCGGTGCGCTCTCGCCTACAAAGTAAGCGACGATGTCAGTAGGTGTCATTTTAGTTCCAATTACTTTATAAGCGGAGTTTTAAGCGAGCTTGATAACACGCTTGATTACGAAGTAAGTGGCGATGTCAGTAGGTGCCATTTCAATCGGAATTATAATGAGAGAACAATATTTTTACATTAGATACGCATGACATTCTAAGGACTTAGATCGCATGCTTACAATGTCGTACTAATATAATGGATTACTAAAAAGGTACTTCGTTTTATTGAACATCCCAGGAACATCCCAGCGGTAAAAATACCCATTATATTTCTCCTGAAATTTAGCATATGTGTGCCATTTAATCGGTGAGCTCTCGCTTACAAAGTCAGTTAGTGCCAATTTAGTTGCAACTACTTTATACGCTAGCTTGTTAACACGCTTGATTACGAAGCAAGTGACGACCTCAGTAGGTGCCATTACAAACGGAATTATAATGATTACATTACACACGAATGACATGCTATGTCATAGATCGCTCGCTTACTACGTCATACCCATGTCCCAGATTACTAAATAGGTACTTCGTTTCATTTACAGCTTCCTGCTCACTTAGCAGTTGTCTTTGTTCCCACAAGACTTTCACAGGGAATTTCTCCAACACTGTCATGTTCTCGAATCACCAAATCTTGTCAATGTGTATTACATCATTTCAATTTTCCAATTGCCACCATCACCACCACCGCCACCACCATATTATCATGTCAATTTTAACGACCATCTTGGCACCCAATTTCCACTTCACAATATCCCCAGTGACACATCACAGAAACAAACAACATAAACCAGATACAATTTGGGTGGTACAGCAGCATCAAATTGAATTGTTGCAAAAATTTTACAAACGCAAGAAAAAAACGCTACAAAGTGTTGCAATCCACGCAGCAAAAACTTACTCACTTAATTTGATGCGAGTGGCATTACGATTTATGAACGAATTGGCGCCAGTGGAATATCCTTCGATTCGACCATTAAAAGTTGGTCATAACATGACCTCAGTAAGAGGAGAAGCGATAGAGCGACAGGGAGAGAGAGAGAGAGAGCGAGTAAACAACTCCCATACAAATGAAATTGTTTAATTATACAATAATAACAATAATCGTAATTATAACAATCACATATACATTGCGTAGTTATAACGCAGTCATAGTACAATAAATCACATTGTATACTACATACAACTACAACTTTCCATAAAAGTTATAGAATAACGCAATTTATTAAAATGCTATGTAAATCACTTTGGGGCTAAATAATTAAAAATTCACTTAGCAGTCATAATGGTCATCGTTTATAGGCGTCAAACGGTGGGTATGTATCGACCAGAACTTTAACAAGAAAGTGATAAATAATTTACATGATACACTCTTAAAGGTTAAGAACTAAAAGGAATAGCTAAGTGATAATATTGTTGAGTAGTTTTAAAACAAAGTAGTATGAATGCAAAAACAATAAAAAAAAAACTATATTCATCAAGTAAAGGTCATTAGGGTGTGCTTGCAAAATGATTTCAGACATAGATAAAAATGGAAACTGTTAACTGTTATACACTACATGTCAGTTAAAGAGTGGGGGGGAGGGGGTGTCATATAGATGACACAGTGTTATCAAGAAAGTTTCAGTCGGTAAAACCGACTTAGATATACCCTCGTCCTCAGTAAAACATACAATTCTCTAGTATATTAATATTATTACTTGATTTCTAAAGTGGGCGGAATGGTACATTTGTATGGGAGGTACCAAAAGGAGAGTGGATAAACCTCAAATTTTTCCTCCAAAACTTAATCCAGTTGAAGCTTCCCTAAATACAGAATTGGGACACGATCACGTTGGGTGTATTGATATTATTACTCGATTTCTAAAGTGGGCGGAATGGTACATTTGTACGTGTGATACCAGATGGGGCGTTGTCATGTCACCCATATCCAATACCGTAAGTAATTTTGGGAAAATATTAACCCACGCAAAGATTCAAAACGGTGAGTTACGTCTTTCTAAAGTTGGTTATGTTAAAGTTAGCCAGACAGACGGACTGACCAGAATCATAAAACTTAAAAAGTCAAGAATCAAATATGCTTCCAAGAAAATTTGAGTCTAAAAGGACTTTCAATATATTACATTTTTAGTCGTATCAAGTGATATATAACCTCCCAGGGTAAAGGTATAAAAAGTATTCTATTCTCTTCTATAATCAAGTTAATATATTTTAAAAAAATAATTACTAAAATCGATTTGGGTGTTCTTGAGTTTATCCGTTACATACATTATCCATATGAAAAATTTTATAAATTTTTAGTTAATCAGAATTTACACATTTATAAATTAAAATGTCAATTAAAAACCAGTACAGAAATTTCATTCAATATATTAATAAATACCATCACCCAATATAAGATATTGCTGAAGTCTTGAGTTATTTTATTGTATTATAATTTGCCTGCTTGTAGAGCGTAAACGGTTGAAGTTAGGACTTTCGATCATAATACAAGCGGTCTAGAGACATGAAACAATATTGTAAAAATTTTGACTACCGTTAGGGGCAGCACAACGTGTCCGATTTTCTTTCCTTGGCAAACTTTTGACTAAATTCTGTGTACATGCAAAAAAAATTTGCATGTAAAAAGGGCAATTTCAGTTATTTATATGGGATGCACCAGAAGGGTGTGTCACATAGTAAGGTTTTTTGAGGTTTCGCCTATCACAAGGTAAATTCACTGACCAAATTTCATTAAACCACAGATGCCCATTTGGATGTTATGGGAGAAATGTTAATTTTCCAAAATAGGTCACTTTGTGAGGAAGGTACCAGAAGGGGTCAACCGATATAGTTCATATTCAAATTTTCATAAGCGTATATCTTAAGAAAAATTTTACTGAATTCAGTGTACTTACAAAATGTATATGTATGTAAAACTATGAGGGTGAATTCGTTAATTTGCATGAGAGGTACCACAAGGGGTGTGTCAAATAGTAAGGTTTTCTGAGGTTTTACCTCCTAGCACAAGATAAATTCACTGACCAAATTTCATTTTATTTTTGTATGGGAGTTCTATTATGGGGTGAAGATTGAAAAAATGAATAGGTGTCGGTCTAGGGGCGACTCCGGGGTAGAAGCGGGGCTTGTTGTGGAATTTTTCCCCTTCCCCACCAACTTTGACCACGATACGGGAACAGAAGATATTGACTGATTTCAATTTTGTTTACCAAAATCCTACACTAAAGCCAAGGATTTCAGACCAATTAGCTTATATTCGTTCTTACTTAAGAATATGGAGAGAATAACTGATGCATATATCAGATCATCTTTTAAACCGGAAGTTTTGGCCAAAGCTCAGCATGCCTACACGAATGACAAATCCACGGAAACTGATTTACATTCGATAACCAGCCTCATTGAATACTCTCTCAATGCCTTCTTGGGTCTTAAGGGAGCTTTTAATAATGTCAAACCTTTAATCTGTAATTGACTCAATGGAAAAACTGGAAATTAACCCAGTTGTCATGGCCTTTGTTGATAAACTACTAATATTTAGGCGCATTGGATCCAGTCCGGGCCTGTCAAATATTTCCAAGGTGGCGGTTCGCGGTACTTCACAAGGAGGTACTCCTTTCTGTCCTCTACTATGGAATCTCAACATCAATACTCTTCTGAGGACGTGCTGCACAACCGTCGCTTATTCGGATATGTGGCACTAATAATCACCTGCAAGAATCCTAAACTACTCTCCGAGGTTCTGAAATCTCCGCTGAAACTTCTTTTGTAATGGTGTTATGACTGTGGACTGGGTGTAAACCCGAGTAAAGCGAAACTGGTGCTATTCATACTAAGATACAAAATTCCTAAATTTGCCAAACCCAGATTAAATGGAGTCGCACTTACACTCTCTGATAGTGCCAAATACCTTGAGCTAATATTGAACAGTAAACTGAATTGGAATATGAACACTCAGACTAGGATTAGCAGTTTGGTAGCCGGCGATAGATTGAGCGTCCCAAAGGCTGAAAATTGAACGCATTATGAGACTGGTGGCAATCATGATAACAGGGGCACTCAGAACTACTCCAACTAAAGCACTGTTTACGATCCCAAACTGGTTCCCCCGGACATTGAGGCGAGGAAAATGGCAGCGAACACCGCAATGCATGTAGAAGCCACAAAAGCATGTATGCACAGGAACTATGGCCATGACAAAATTCTGGACCTAACCAGTGTGAGCTGTCTCACGGATTACAACATACCAGAACCTGTCTTCGATCCGGGTTTTATAAGAAACATCCGGGATAGGTCCTACTATGATGTTAATGATAATGCACTAAACTTTGGGGAGGATGTCATCCTAATATTTGTGGACGGTTCGCAATTAAAGGAAAGAGCGTGCTGTGGAGTGTTTTCCAAGGAGTTGAACTTGCATCTATCAATCAGACTACCACACCACTGTAGCATAGTTCAGGTCGAAATAGCGGCCATTAGAATAGCCGTAGAGAAAATTTAGTATCGTGGGATATTGGACGGCAATTTCTTACTGATTGTGAAGCGGCTAGCAGGTCCCTGGAGAACGTACACCACTTCGGGAAATGTTCGAGAATGCCGGTCGACTCTTGAGGAGAAAGCGAGACATTTGACGGTTGTCCTTACATGGGTTCCTGGACATGGGGACATAAATGGTAACTAAAGGGCCGATACGTTGGCAAGGGCCGCCACAACCGTAAGCTCGGGCGAAGTTTACGGTCTCATTGGGATCCCTCTCACAAAAGGGAAACAGCTAATTGCGGGGAAACTGAACCTCATTGCTAAAGAGAGATGAGCGAGAGAACCAACTTGCACGGCGACCAAATAAATTTGGCCTACAATGGATATTTAGAGGACACGATTTGTGCTAAACCTGTCCAGAATCCACCTGAAGAACATCATAGCTGTAATAACCGGTCACTGGCCGGTTGGTAGACACGATAAGAGGCTGAATCTACAACGATTTTTTTAGAAGCTGCAATGAGGAGGAAAAAGAGAAGACCACGGAGCATCTTCTATGTCACTGCCCTGGTTTTGGTGACCTGTGATACGATAAGCTTGATCTTCGGACACTTCTAGACAATACCTGTCTATCAGTAGGGGATTTGCGGACCATCCATGCCTTCATCAGAGCAACGAAATAACCGACCGAACAGAATATGGAATATTTGGTGCGAAAATTTTAAAATGGTATTACAACGGAACTCATACTAGGACCCAAGTGAGCTGTGTTGAAGGTGGCTAACGAATTAACACAACCTAACCTTACCAAAATGCTTACATTATTCCATTGCAAGTTTTCCGCTCTATTAGAATTTGATCAGAGGAAGTTGATGGAATTCAAATCACTCAATAGGCAGGCCTTGATCAGTTCAGATATACATAAGTATACTTAATGGAGTTTTAAAAATAAAAAATTATTTAATTTAATTTACTAATAAAGTTTATTTTAAGTGCCCACTAACAAACTACCAACCTTATTATACAATCTACCTTTAATCTATAGATGGATGGACTCTTTCCCTCAACCCTGTACCCTTGGTCACCCTAAACGCTACATTACAATTACCAGCGATTATTTATAATTGCAATAAAATTGATAGTTTCCATATTACATTTCCAAATGACATTTGAAATTTGTAACTGACATCATAACAATTTACATTCATTGTGTTTGAGTACTTGCCGAATGCCAATGGTATTGAAATCAATCACAGCCAAAACTCAATTACGCTTATAAATAATATTTAAATTACAATCACTTAATGACCATTTACAAAATGTGCAACAGTAAGTGCAATAATAATGATCAATTAAGTTAGGAAATTTAAGTTTTCAAAAGCTTAAGAAGATAATGGGATTCCTTGTAATTTGTAATGTGTATAGAATGCACCACCCACCATAGCTAGCGTTGGCTGTAGTTGTTGTCAATTATATAATTGAAATTTTAATATGCAATTAGATGACTTAAACAAATGAGTAATTAAAATGATAAAATTGTTACAAATTTTTTGTTTTGCTCTTTGTGCTACTGAAGAAATTGTTATCTTTACTACGTGATGGTGGGGGTGAGGGGGGTTTGTTAATGAACCAAATGTTTGATGTTTATAGTTAATTTATGATATGCTGCTAACAAGTAGTTAATATTTGCATAGGAATGCAGTTACGTTTCGGTTTTATTACAAAACTGTTGAAAGCTTCTGGGGAAGTTATGACTGCAATAATGGAAAGTTTGTTGATAGAGAGGGCAGGTAGTTATGACCGACAGTGTAATGTGTTAAAGTAATAAATATGACAAAGGTCATTTCGGAAACTAGTATTTGTTTATATTTATATTCTTTGCGATGAGAGTACATACAATTGTTATTGTTTTAAGATTCTATGGCCAACAAACAAAATGAAACCACTGTGCAGTCTTTAACTAATTAGCGTACCTATAACATTTCCTATAATACCAAACTGGTAAATTCATTACAATTTCAAGAAGTCACTCGTTGTAACTGAATTTTAAATATTTACATCACACAGCAATACTTGAGCAAATGTTAACATTGAAAATCGTATTAATTTTCGTACATATTTGTTTTCCGTGTGTATAATTCGTGATTTACGTTGTATTCATCACATTCGTTACAACCGGCCCTCGCCGCAGTGTGTGTGTGTGTGTATGTGTGCCCTTACAAACATAAAAGCTATAGACAAATGTCAACACCCCCTACTACCGCCCTGATATTGTGGCTTATCATGTAATACTCGCTTTTAAAAACTTAGGCGTAGGCACCCAAGAAGTCTCTCTCTATCTCTCTCTCCCCGCCTAGCAAATGATTTGCCTTCACAGAGTGTATTAAATGTCCGTCCTGGCTTTATACATATGTATATAAGTATGTGACGAATATGAATTTTCGCTAACTCAAAATGCATAGAGCTAAGTTCTAGATACGTGCCATACGAATTCAATAGGCATGTTTGAATATTGCCAATACAATCGACTGACTGCCTGCTGTGACTTTGTGAGCCAACTACTAATCGCTGTAAATTTGGTTGTTCATTCATATTGTATGTATATAATATGTAGTCGTAGTCGTATATATCTCGATATTTTACAGTCAGTGTTATTTGTTGTTCCTCTCCTAATTTCTAATTGTTCTTTATTTATTCATTGCATTTGCAAATATGCAAACGCATCACGTTGTGACTGGACACGGAACACAAATAGAAAATTCAATAAAAACTAAATATTGATATTGCAAATTATTAAGAATAACACTAGGACCGTCGGGAAGGGTAGTTAGGCCGAGGGTGTGGGAGGCGCCAGAATATTTTTGTTTAGTTAGCATTTTGTTTATTTGAAAAACATTGAGAGTGCAAATAGATGATAAATTCAAATGCATTTCCATACAGAGCGTACAATATGTCAAGTGCAATGAAGGCGATAATGAGTAAATCATTTAATATTCACCCAAAAGGGACAAGGGAAATTTTCAACAGTTGTGAATGAACTGGAATACAAATGTTAAAGGTCCCCCAAGAGGAATTCAAAGAATGACGAATTCAAAATGTCCTTGTTATGAAAGATGAATCAGGGGATACCTTGGTACATTAAGGTATCACTTTCAGATCAAAGTTAAAGATTTTACTGAGTGTGTATATAAAATGTACATACAGAGATAAATAAACCAGTACGAAAGTTTCAGTTGGGAAAACTGACTTACATTTAACCTCACCCTCAGAAAAACATTAAATTTTCCAGTATATTGATATTATTACTCTATTTCTAAAGTGGGTGGAGTGGTACATTTGTATAGGAGGTACCAGAAGGAGTGTGGCTAGACATACAGTTTTTTTCACCGAAATTTTATCCTGATTTAGCTTTGCTAAATACAAAATTTGGTTACGATTGTATTGATATTACTACTTCATCTTTTAAGTGGGCGGAATGGTACATTTGTATGGGAGGTATCAGAAGGGGCGTGACTAGACTTCCAATTTTTTCTCCAAAACTTTATCCTGCTTAAACTTTACTAAGAATTTGGTCACGATCGCGTTGGATCTATTAATAATATTAATCTATTTCTAAAGTGGGCGGTATCAGATGGGTATGGAAGGTACCAGAAGGGGTGTGGCTAGATTTTCAGCTTTTTCTTCAAAACTTTTTCCTATTATAGTTTTACTTAATACAGAATTTGGACACAATCATGTTGGGTGCATTATTACTCGATTTCTTAAGTGGGCGGAATGTTACATTAGTATGGGCGGTACGAAAGGGGCGTGGCTAGAAATCCGGTTTATTCTTCAAAACTTTATCCTGTTATAGTCTTACTACATACAGAATTTGGACTTCTAAAGTGTGCGAAATGGTGCATTTGTATGGGAGGTGCCAGGAGGGGCGTGGCCATGTAGCCCATTTGTTGTTTTTAAAACAATTGGTTTTTAAAACAATTGGTTGCGTATTGCGAAAGGTATCGTGCGTACCAGCCGGACAGACAGATAGACAGTCGGACATGGCTCAAACTACTTAAAAAGTCATGTATCAAATTTGGGTCAAAGAAACCCAGGGTCTAAAGTGACTCCTTCTATGTGTTACACTTTTGGGTCGTATCAAATGATATATAGCCTACTACCCTTAGGTCGAGGGTATAAAAAAAAGTCTCAAATGAATTCTTATGGGTGGTGTAGACCCCGTATTTTGTTAAGTTTCACATATACGACATTAGAGGCGCTGTAAATTCGTCATTCTCGATACACAGTGGCAGCCCATAGCGCATTCAATGATATCCGCCCCATGAATATGAAAAAAGCCTATCAGACAAACCCTCGTACGATAAAGAATGTCGCATTGCATCTGACGAACAGGATACTGCTTACAGGGCAATGCTACTGACAATTGTAATCCGGTCTGTAAGGGAAAGCCACAAGGAGGCAGTATAGCAGGCGAAGCTGCTACATATTTAAGCGAAAAAAAAGTTAGATCAAGGAACGGGAGAACGAGGATATATAGAGGTACAGGGATTGAGGTGAAGCCCAAAAATTTCGACCAGAAGGTAAAAACAAAAGGGTACCGTACTGGGCTCTCCTTCTTAAAGGAAAGGATGGAAATCTTAATACAGATACGCAGTGCTGTGCTGTGTATATAGAGAGAACACTTTCACCGCTTGCTGATTCCGGACGTGGCCGCGCACATGAAGGTATCACGCCAATTGTTGACAACGGCTTAGATTGCCCACACCAAGTCAAACTGAGGTAAGAAGATCAATATCGCAGCAAAAAATGAATAAAGCAGCCGGTGCCGACGGACTTCTGGCAGACCTTTTCAAGTTATGAACGAGCATGCATCAGCTCCTACGCACGGTTTGGCATAACGAGTGTATACCCGATGATTGGAGTCTAAGCGTACTATGTCCTGTGCTGAAAAAATGTGATTCAAATGTGTGCTCCAACTACCGCGGGATCAGCTTTTTACCCATAGCATATATAGTTGTGAATCTAGATAATAGATAGCGTGTTAATTCACAACAACGCGAGAAGCTATCCCATACCTCATTCATGGGGTGCAAAGGGAAATTAAGTAAGTATATAAGGTGCTGAAGAGAGCTGATTAGCTTTTGCAGAATGACGCTGACTGACATGAAGTCTTCAGCAAAGATTGGCAAAGACCATACGGAGCCATTCTATACCAGACGAGGACGCAGCTTATAATGTGACCTTTTCAACATAGTGATAAGAAGGAAAGCTGCAGTAAACACGAATGGCACGATATTCAATAAAAGCCGCTGATTACGAACATATCATCAGTCGAAACCTGCGGAATGTGACTGCAGCCTTCTCAGATATACGGAATGGATCAACTAAAATGGGTCTAACCGAGAATGAGGACAAAACGAAGTTATAGGTTTCAACGCACAAAGTATCAATTCGTTTGGAACACTGCGTGAACGTTTACATCTATAATATGAAAGTGGCAAATGAAAACAAATACCACCAGCCTTGAAATCCGGAGAAGAATCCTGCTTGCGAATATATGATAATACGGACTTAGAAGCATTTTTACGACAGAGGCTTCTCTCGATGAACAAAAATCCAGATACTTATACTACATGGCTTGAGGTATGGCGTAAAATCCTGGCTAATGACGCGAACGGATACATCGGTTCCAGCAACATTGAGGAATACTCTGTAAAATATATAGACCCATCATCGTTAACGTAGAGTAACGACTTCGTCGTATGAATAATGAATAAATGAGATTAATATACAGCGGTTACGTTGACTAGGTCGTGTTGTACACACAGATATAAATGCTTCAGCTCGAAAATTCTTGGACCATGAACTCGATGGACCGCACAGAAAAGGCCGACACAAAGATTGACTGTTTGGTGCTGTTATGGGCTGGCTGCATCATCGGGCCTTACATCTTTAAAAATAAGGCCGGCCAAGCAGTTACCGTGAATGTTGTTCGATATTGCGAGATAATAACGGGCTACTTGTGGCCAACAATTGAGAATATAGATCTGGTTCCAACAGGACGGTGCCACTTGTCACAACGAAACAATGGCTCTTTTGCGCTAGAAATTCAATGGCCGTGTTATATGACGTCGTGGTGAATTTAATTGGCCTCCACGATCATGTGATTTGACACCGTTGAACTTCTTTCTCTGAGGGAATTTAAAGGAAAAAGTGTTCGCCAATAAGCCAAGATCAATTCAAAGGCTATAGGATGAGATAATTTGACACATCAATGACATTGAACATCAATTATTTTTCAGAGACATTGAAAATATGGATCATCGGGTAGCGGTATGCCACCAAAGCTGTGGCGAGCATTTGGCCAATATTTAGTTTTACACATAAATCCTAAATATTCATAATGATTAGTGAAGGTTGACCCGAGTTATTTTGCCCATAAGCCAGATAGACAGACAGACAGGGCTTAATCGCCTTAAAAGGTCCTGCAACAAATTTCATCTAAAGCTATGTTACTTGGGGTCCAACTCGCCTCCTTTAATGAGTGGCACTTTTTCTTGGATCAAATGATATATACCCTCATCCCTATGGGTAAGGTATAAAAAGGACAGAAAGGACAGCAAAATTTTAAATGTATTGTAACAATCTGGTAAATAATTCAAACTGTACGGAAGATCGTAGAAGGGGAAAGTTACCCAGATCAACCGCATTAGGATATTAAAACAAAAAAGAACTTATATCCACTTTGTATCCCATGAATAAGATATGGGATGGCATATGGTATATGGATATGTTAGGCGTAAGAGTGAAATAAGACATTTCTATCAACGGAACCTACTGTTTAACGACGACTCCGTACGTTCGATAGCATCGAAGGGACCACCGTCCAAAGAAATTAAGATTACTGTCATCCTTGACTATCAAGTGTGTTCTAACCATAATGCCACTGATACAATATTATTACTGACAATTTTTGAATTTAGATTTATATGCTGACAATCTTCGTGATCAGCCCATTGTCCTGTAATATCAACAGCTTTGTAAAATCTAAAAAGTGTTTGTAATTTTCTTTTTTTTCCCCAACATTTTAACTTAATCAACTCTAGCGGAACAATAGCTGAAAAGAAAGACTTAGTAGCTTAACACCTGAAACTAAAACGCCATCCAATTTGTATGCTGGTCAAACTTTAATTTAATCTCAAAAAACTTTTGCAATAACCATAAAAATTGTTATGTCAATATTTGTACACATTCCTCCGCTGTCCCTTTGCGGTAATTGCTTTTCATTAGAGCTGGAGTGTGAAAATTAGCATATTAGAAAATAAGTAAAGCAATCACATCAAAATGTACTAATTAAATGCTTGAACGAATCATTTATTAACACATTTGTTCAATCGGAGCTGCTTTGTAACATTTAAATTTAATTGCGTTTGTTATTTTACTGATGGAAATCGATACCAGTAAAATACATATATACGTATATGTGTGTATACATATTAGGGGGGTTCAATTTTCGGGGTTTTTTTTGGACGACAAAGAGTAAACTGCCAAATAAAAGATGAGATTTTTGTAAACAAACGTTAATTTCGAGTCTATTTTTGTTAAAGTCCGTCTAAATTTGTTGACCCACCCTAGTGTACATATATGTGTAATACATGTACGTGCGCTTGGTATTCCAATTTATTTAAATCGATCCAGCGACTAACAATTACAAATATTGAGTGATTCTCCCACTAACACCAAAAAAAACACCTTATGAAACCTAATGAGATCCGCAATAAGAATTTAATTAGTTAGACTTGAATTCTAATTACAAAAATTGTTTTATAGGCGCCTTAGTTAATGTTTTAGTTGTTTGTACTATTGTTTTCTTTTCTATTTCATTTCCATGATGGCACCATGCGTGTTTTAGAGTATTGTTTTCCCTCAATTCATTTATGTCAAATTTTGGGTTTCGATAATCATGTAATCTGACACCAGTGAACAATGTCAATTGGTGGTTTTCAATCATTTTCCGTCAGTTTGCATTGGAGTGGCTTTAGTTCGCTCGCTGATACATCACTGTCAGCAATACGTTGTAGATTTTATTTTAAACTACAATTTACAATTTCGTTGTTGTTTTTTTTGTTTTGTCACATTATTTATTCTTGTGTATTATCTTATAAATGTTTTTTTAAGATTTGTATTATTTATGGTGATTTGTTGAAATCAAAATAAACCATCATAAGTTCATAAAGTGTTATAAATTATGTTTCAAACTAAAGATTAGACTTGAGACTTTGTGACACTTTTTTAAAAATTAATAGCTCACACTAATGTGATAAACATAAATATATGAACCACAGATTATGAACCACAGTGAAGGAGTGTCTAGCATAATTATGTTTTTTTTATATACTATTTGGTTTCATTGACATAGTAGATTACGTTAATTATTATTTGCTCTGCACACCAATAAAACTTGTTGACGAAAATAATTTTATTTTTTCAGCTGTTGAAATTTTCCTATTTAAAATATTTTTTTAAACAAAAAACAAAACGGCTAATTAATTAATAACAAATTAAACTAGTAGGGGGAAACAAAGTTTGAATACGAAAAAAAAGCTGGATATAATCAGCCTAATCAAATATAGGGGTAAGGGCGAAAATTTGTTCAATTTAATTACATTTTATGTATGTATATTAGGGCTATAAAGAAATTTTGGCCCTAGCACCATGCGATGGTGTTGTGTTATTTACAAAACTGTTGCGGTTGAAAAATTATTGTGGTCGATCATACATTTGTCTCCTTTATGGGTATCTTTGGGGCAGTTAGAGAGGTGGGAGCAAATTTTATTTTAAAAAAAAATGATTATTGTATGTAAATTAGTATGGATCGGTCAAAAATTGTACCCCTCTAGGAGGCACCAAGAGAACGATAGGAACTGATTGTAATTAAAAGAAAATTATATAAAAAATTTTATGGGGACCACATTAATTGTTGAAGGTAGATATGTTTTGAGAAACAGTTGGGTAGGGTGTTCCTTATATGAGATTTTTGGGAATTTCGTTAAATAAAAGTTATTGGTAGCGATGTTAAACATCGAGCTCCACCTATCGTTTGTTGTTAACAAAAGTACGAAAATATTGTGCGAAATTTTGAATCGATAGTTAGACGACAATGTGCCGCAAAGAGGTCAAAGTTCGATGTTGTGTTTAATTCAGTTTATCGTCGCTGAATTTTTGTTGTTGTTGTAAATAGACGAACTAGTAATATTGGTGATCGGATGTTAATCGTCATGGTATATTTAGAAAGAAGTCACGATGTGCATTCGGATGGAAACAGATATTAAAGTTTAGATGCATTAGTCTTTGATATATTTAATGTCAAAAAAAAATGGTTTTTAACGCCTGATTTCTCGGTAACGGATAGAGATATTGAAAATATGCTCAAATAGTTTTTGGTAGATATTGACCCGATATATGCTAACTTGTTGAAATATATGGTGATCTGCAATAATATTAGGCTTGCCAGATTTAAAATTGTAAAATTCTTGACATTCACCAAAAATTTTCTTGATTCTAATCTTGACAAATAAAAACACTCATACGTTAGATGTTTTACATATTTCAGTTATATTTATTTTTTTATAAAAGTATAATTTCATATAAAAATTATACAAAACATTAAAAAATCAATTACAGATATTGCAGTCAGGTAACTGACTGATAAATACCCTTACCTTATGTATAAAATTACTTAAGTCTCGAGTTATTGAAACTAAACGATTTTTAAATGAAATTACTTATGTATTAAAAATTTTCAGCTTGTGTAGCGTAAACGTTTTGAGATAGGACTCTCGGTCGTATGACCAGACTTTTACTGACATGTTGTTACACCGTTGCAAGAGTTACAGTGCAAAAGATGTTAATGAAATTGCGAACAAATGTAGAATTTTTACTCTATATTTCTGGACATATTGTAATTTTATATGGGGTTACCGAAAGAGTCTTTTACGCCCAAAAATCTCTAAAGAATTCATAGTTTCTAATTGGTTGGATGAAACACTTAAGTTTCTCAAATTTCACCTATAAACGCAAAATATTAAAAGTAAACTTTTTTAACGTCTTGAGGAGTTTATATTTGAATTTGGTACCAGCAGGGGCAGTATAAAGAGTCAGATTTTTATTTGCAGGATAACGTGGAATAAACTTTTTATGTGGGTGTTTTTGGTCAAATGTTATGGGAGGTACTATAGAGAGATTGACAAACGTTTAAATTTCCCAAGGTTTTTATTTAAACTGACCAAATTTAAGCATTCTCCAATTGTCGGTTTGGATTTAATGTAAGAAATATCAATTTTCCGAAAATAGGTCATTTTCATTGGGAGTAATTAGGGGTCGGCCGATATAGTCCATATTCATTCCGGGGTCAAATTTTTATTACATGTTTAAATTCAGTACTAACAAAATTATATGTATGGGGGTACCAAATGGACTGTGGCAAAACGTTTCGATATTTTGAGGGTTTGTCTACTATTACCCCTTACCTAAGGTTAAGGGTATAAAAAATATAGTGGGAACACTGATGTTGATTTTTTTATTTAACGACTTAATGTTATTTGTAAATTTAATACTTCGAAGCATAAAATGAGAAAAATTACGATTTGAAATTACGTCGCTGATCTGACATTGTTTCTCTACGACTTTTTAAAACCATTAAGGATTTTCTCTACATAAACAAGACGGCGGCGATCTTTAGCCGATAAATCGGTTTATACGACCGAAGCTACAGCTTGAAATTGGCTGTTAATGTTGTCAAATTACACAGTGCAACAGTGAAAAAAATACAAGAACTTGACAGTATAGGTTCGATTCTACATTGACGGGTAATAAAACCCTATACTCAGTTTGGCGAGATAGGTGATAGGTGACCAATTTTTTTTTATGGACCACAAAAGATTTTCAAAATCAGTGAGTCCCTCGAAAAAAAGTGTCATCAGTTTTTGCCAACAGCTAACTCATTCTTCGTGATAGCGCTAAACTATATTCGGCAATAATGTTGCTGTTAGTTATGCGCACTAACTTTATTAACTATCTATGTCACAAATGTCGGCTATTTCTGCCCTTTTGCAAAAAGAAAATTGAAGATGAAATTATTATTTTTTCATTTTTGAACATTACTTTGAGGGAGTCCAAATTTTTCACTAACAATGTTCGCCAAAATTGTAGCCATGGTAAAGTTGAAGAACTTTTGTGAACATATCAAAACAATCTGAACGTGTCTAGGCAACCTAAATAGCTCATAAAGTCCACTATGATACCGGTTTTTCGTACCTTTACGCACGTGTAAGCCAGTAACGTGGTTTAGTATCAACTAATTTTAAGTTTCTCAGCGGATTGTGAAAGAAGAAATTGCGGCCATTCCAACGTTATATATAGTTATACTGATTACTTGTCATATCTGTCTGTTTTTTGCATCGAAATTTCAAACTTTTGTGAATTATTTACTATTTTTTAAGTTTGACGAAGTTTGTATTCACTATTTTATAAGGACACCCTAATTTTCACTATTTTATTCAGAAAGTGCACGCTTTCACGAGTTAAACGCATACTTGTTTGTAAAGATCGGTTAACAAATAGTTAAGTTATTCGTGTTTCCCGAGGGACGCCTATATTGTTAACTTCTTGTATTTTACAAAAAGTTTTCATTTGTTGCATAGTGTTATTAGTGTTGAATAGGGAGGCGAAAATAAGTGATGATAGATTTTCGAACGAATACACTAACGAAAACTTTTCACAATAATATTTCTATGAACTGTTCATTTCATTTAAAAAAAAATATGCGTTATTTTTCGGTTGGTCTGTAAAAATCTTGACAAAACTTATTTTTTCTTGATTCTTGAGGAGCATTAAAAATTCTTGTAAGTTCAGAAAAATCAAGATCGTCTGGCAACCCTAAATAATATACATCGCAATACAATTTTAAAATTTTTTTTTATTTTTTTTTTCAAATATCTCGATATCTCTTTTGCATCAAATATCTCGATATCTATAAGAGATATGGTAAGTCCAAACATATACTTTAATAGGTCGTCACTCCACCTATTCAACGACATATTACTAGTTCGTATATCTACAACAACAACAACAATTCAGCGACGAAAAACTGAATTGAACGAAACATTGAACTTTGACCTCTTTGCGGCACACGTTAACGTCTAACTATTTAACTATCGATGCGAAATTTCGCACGATATATGTATTCATAATTTTGCAAACAGGTGGAGCTTGATGTCCAACTTCGCTACTAATACCATTTTCCAACAAAATTCACAAAAATCCCATACAAGGAACACCCTACTGTTGGGGTTGTCAAAATATTGGGGATCGGTCATATATTTGACTTCTCTAGGGTAGTTAAAGCAGAGGGAGCAAACTTTATATAAAATTAGTTTCTTGTATTAGAGCCCATAGAGAACATAGGGTATTGCTTTGGTTGTAAAATATGTTACGAGCTAAAAATTAGTGTATATCTGTGATACAGTTTACCCCTCTACAAATCACCTGAGTGCGGCAGGAGCTGATTTCATAGGAAAAACTATAAACAAGTTAGAAAGTTTCTGTCGTGTAAACCGACTTACATATATCCCTCACCCTCAGAAAAAAATTTGCTTAACAAAATACAGAATTTGGGCGCGATTGGCGTATTGATATAATTACTCGATTTCGATAGAAGGCGGAGGTACCAGAACGAAGGTGGCTCCAAAACTTAACCCTGTTATAGCTTTACTAAATACTGAATTTGAGCACGATCGCGTTGGGCGTATTGATATTATTACTCGATTTTAAAAGTGGGTGGAGTGGTACATTTGTATGGAAGGTGCCAGAAGGGGCGTGGCTAGACCTCCAGTTTTTGCTCCAAAACGTTATCTTGTTATAACTTTTTTGATTTTATTACCCGATTTCAAAAGTATGCGGAATGGTACACTTGTATGGGTGGTACCAGAAGGGGTGTAGCCATGTAGCCCATTTGCAATACCATAAGTAGTTTAAGGAAAATATTAACCAAAATTTTAAAACAATTGGTTGCGTCTTTCGAAAGTTAGCATGCGTACCAGCCGAACAGACATACAGACGGACATGGCTTAAAGAATTTAAAAAGTCATGAATCGAATTTGGTTCAATGAAACCTCTAAAGTTACTGCTTCTATGTGTTACTCTATTGGGTCGTATCAAATGATATATACCCTCCTACCTTAAGGGTTGAAGATATGGTGTACGTATGTTTATAAAAAAATGTTAGGAGGAAAAAATTAGTGGGGGTCGGTCATACATTTGACTTCTCTACGCGCTTTTTTAGGACAGTTAGAACGATGGGAACATATTTTACAAAAATTTGATTTTTGTATTGTAGCCCCCTTAGGGGTTAAAGGAAGGGTGTAGGTTTACTTGGGCAAAATGTTAGGAGGGAAAAATTACTGTGTGTTCGGTTATTAATTTTACCCCTCTAAGGGTGAATTCGGTACAGTTGTAAGGCTTGTTGCTACTGTGCCTCAACACCTTTGATCACGATGCGCAGCCATTTCCCCCAAACTATCTTCTTTTTCTTTGGCTCATGATTCTTTTTACCTTACTCACAAAATAAGGGGGGGTCATCAGTATCCAAATTTTATTTCTAAGGATACACTTCTAGTGGGCTTACCCCTTACTTAGAATAGAGTTAAGTAGTTGTGTGGTACTATGTAATTTGAGGAAATTCGTACTTTTTGGAATAATCGCGACAAAAGTGGTACTATCTTATGTGATAAGAAATGGAGTTTGAGATTTTAACTTTTAGAACTAAAATGATACAAAAGAGTAGCATTTGTATGGGCGGATGTTACCGTTATGGAGTAGAAACCAATTGAATTTTAATTATCTATCAATTAACCCATTAGTGACGACTGTTACCATATGGGAACGTTGACAGCGTTAGATATTGCACGCAATAAAATAAACAAAAGAAAAAATGTCAAGAATTTTCTTTTTTAATTTCATCAAAGCATGCTTCGATCTTTCATTCTTGATTTACCGCTATGCGATCAGACGTCAGTAGAAGCGTGGGTGATAATTTAAAATATGTGTTTTTCACATATGCTCAAAACAGCAATATGGAGGAATATAAAAAGTCACTCCATGTTAAGAATATTTTTTGGTTGTTTAAAGACTGAAATATTAAAGACTTTTAGTTTTTGTTATTTGAGAAGAATATCGAATATCATAAAAACGTATTGCATGAAATATTTTGCACTTGGTTCTTTTTATTTACCTGTTTTAAAGCTGTTACCATATGGTCACAGTCGTCATAACACCAGCAAAAATGCATATTTTTCTGAAATTTTTCGTTTTACTATTTTTATTTAAAATTTTATTTTTTAACAAATTTATATGTAGTACTGACAAAATCTTTAAAAAATTCCCAATATTTCGCTCTCGTCAATAAAGGGTTAATGTAATAGTAGACAAAACCTTAGAAAACCGAAGCCTTTGCCACACCCCTTTTAGTGCCTTTCATACAAATGACCGAATTTACCTTCAAACTTTTACATACATATATGTTTTTTGAAACTACACTGAATTCAGTCATATTTTGCGTAAGACGTACGCTTGTAAGAGTTTTACTCATGAATGAATATAAACTATATCGGCTCACCCCATCTAGTACCTCCCATACAAACTGACCTACTTTTGGAAAATGTATATTTCTCCCATAAAATCCAAAGGGACCACTGCAGGATATTTTAATTTAGTCAGTTTAATTATCAGGTAATACTAGACAAATCCTCAGAAAACTTAAACTTTTTCCACACCCCTTCCGGTACCTTTCATACAATTGACCGATATCACTCTTATAGTTTACATATAATCATCTCGAAAACACCTCAGCTTTAACTATTTTAAATTTCATCAAGATACCATTATCCGTTCAAAAGTTACAGAATTAATTCCAAAAAAACCAAAAAGGAACCTCTGTGCGATCTTGTGAAGGCAGGCAGACCATATTCACTACACACTCAACTTGGGGCTCTTAAAAAAAATTGATTTTTTCTTCATAAATGTATTTTTAACTGTAAAATAGTTTTTAAAATGTATTTTTAATAATAAAATAAAATAATGTAAAATAATTAAAAATAATTCAATTATAAAAAATATAAAAACAATGAGAACAAGGTGGTCTCTTATATGCTCTTCTCCTGTCCAAACAAGGAGCCGGGGCCCATTTTGTTATTGCTGATTCTTAAAGCAAAAATTATGAGGAATCCAAAAAAAATAAAATTAGCCGGAAAATTTAGGAGCTTCTGTGGAAAATCGGAAAATTTAATTTTCATGGGAAAATTTAATTTTCATGGGAAAAAAGGTAAATTTCTGAGAAAAATTAGGAAAGTTTTATTTTTCAATTAAAGCCTGATTCAATACCTTTCCAACGAGCTATCACTCGTTGCGATCGCTATAGTAGTTTTTTTTTAAACAACTTTCAATGAGGTCTCTTATGAAGAATTCTTCAATTTTGTCACATGACAGTGGTGTACACCACCACTAAACCAGTCACTATAAAAAAAAAAAAAAATGTGGGTACATTATTTTTTGCTGGGCAATCGATTAGGGTCGTCCTAAAATTTGCCAATTTTGATCGTTTTCATATGGAATTGCTCAACAATAAATTAATTTTTCTTTCACTGCCGGCCCCCTCCATGTTGTCGTCAACAACTTCGCAGTATAAGTGTCGAGTCAATCGGCATGTCTAGTAAAAGCTTCTTAAACAGTGACGTTCGCGTTCGTCGATTAACAAGTAGGTGCCGTTAGTTGTGAATCTAAAAATAGAAAGCGTGTTAATTCACAACAACGCGAGAAGCTATCCGATACGTCATTAATGGGGTGCAAAGGTAAATTAAGTAAGTAAGTACTTTCTTCCATGCGTACAACATGACCTAACTGACGCAACCACTGCACCTTAATACATTTGACCACGACAATATCAACAAAATGCAAAATTCGATTAGCACACACTAAGAATGGAATTTTTTTTAAAATTTGTAAGAGTTCTCCAAAAGGAAGAATTCAATAAAAGCAGAGAGTTTGATTTGCTTGTGAACACTGGAGGTGGTTGTGTAAAAGCCAAACGAAAAAGGCAAATTGCCTTCCGAACTGCAAAAATAGAGCAGGGCTACAATGATCTACTATCCACACGATTCATTTCAATAATTTTGCGACTTTGTTGATGGTCCATATTGACTTCGTGAAATCCTTGGTGAAACTGACTTTTATAAATTTTGGGCATAATTTCATTTTTGTTGCTGATGGGGTTTATTTCATTGGGGGTTATTTCATTTTCATCATTGGGTGTTATTTCATATGAAATAACTCCCAAATATTGGGGGTTGTTTCGTTTTCGCTTTGGTGTTTATTTCATTTATTTTTGGATGTTATTTCATTCACTGTTTTTGGGTGTTATTTCCAATTTTTTGGGGTTTATTTCATTGGGGGGCTTTTCGTGGAGCCTGTAAAAGGGAAATTAAGTTCTTTTATGTGAAACCTATGCAACTGGGAGGTTTTCTCCACCCATTAGAAACGATGGTTTCTTTTGATGGTGTCTTTTAGTGCGAATTAATTAGAAACTGTTCCTTTTATTCTCAGCTGGTACCGAAAATACCCTTTCAGTACTCCCATACAAAATTACCATATAACCAAAGATATTGGGTGTAACCATTGCCATGCGACCGATATTCCTTTCTTCAACCGTTTACGGTCCACAAGCTGATAAATAATAATACATAAGTAATTTCATTTAAAAATTGGAAAATTTCAATAACTCTACAGTTGAGTAATATCAGACATAGGGTGGGGGTATGTAACAGTCAGTTTATTTGAATAAAATTACTCTACAAGTTTTGGATTTCGATTGCCAGGAGCTCCAGACTTGTTAAATTTTCTGATGAGCTCAAGGTACAAAGGTGGAGACGGTCATTCCAAACCACCTGCCCGTCATCGAGGCATTACCAAAACAACAAAGTCTGTAATATTACATACTAAAAAGGTATGAGACATTTTAGGCAATCTAACTACATTTATTTATGATATGTGAATAAATGTTGTGTGGACGTTTATTACCCATATACAGGAAACATAAAGACATCTATCTATACTATATACTATTGTTCGTATTCTCCTTTTATATAGGAGCGGTCAGTCAAACAAGCCATATTTATTGTTAGAAATAATAAAAATAAATTACATCAAATAACAACGAAAAACAACACCGTCAAAAGCTTGGCTACCATTTCTTTCCCGCATCCCCAGGAAAACATAGCAAACATTTATACCAACCGCTATCAGTGGCAGGAAAATTCTAAATTTAAACAAATGTTGTTCACAATACCCGCAGATTACGGTCGTCATGACCCAATAAAACACAGTGGCAAACAACATCGACACCAACAACAGCAACAGTAGCGGCAGCAGCAGCAGTAACAACAACACCTGACATTGGTGACAAAAAGCCATAAAGAGCGACAGCAGCAACAACATGGCCAAATGGCATATAAACGTCTAAATCTCGGGTTATAAATCTCAGCACATGACATATTATGGAAGGTCTGACTACCAACTTTTGTTATATCGCTGGTGCCGATTTCAGTTTCAGTTTCAGCTATTTCTATTTCGATTCTAATCTAATCCGCGTGCAAAGACAGCGGGAGTAGGGTGGCAGGGTGCGCTCGTCAGTGGGAGAGTAAATAAATTGTGTGGTAAAATGTATAATATGAAAACAAATAAAATGACAAAAACATTAACAATGCTTGGAGCAAAAAAATACACGAAAAAATTATGAGCCATATATATAGTCCAACTCCAAGTCATAAAACATGAATATGAGAGTAAGAAATATGATAAGAAGAAGCGTCAAATGCACACGCAGCAATAAATTTATGCGAACAATTTATCAACAAAACAAGACGCAGAAGCAACAGACAGAAAAAGACGCGTGACAATATAAGCCAAGTCACATTTAATTATGACAGAAATGACTTAAAAGTTAAGCCTTTAGATGATTGAATTGGATAAAGTTTATTGCGTATATTTATTAAGAGATGAATGGATGTTATAACTTTTGACATAGAAACCAGAACAGAAATTTCAGTCAGGTAAACTGACTAATAAATACCATCTCCCAATATAACATATTGTTTATGTGTTGAGTTATAGAAATCAACAAATTTTTAATTATGGTTCATTAATTTGCCTGCTTGAGGAACGTAAAAATTTAAAATAGGGCCTTCGGTCATAATAACATCGGTCTAGTGACATGTAGGAAAACCGTAATTTTTTTTTCTAGTTTGTATAGTTGGTACCATTAAGGCCAGCACAATGTGCCAAAAAGTTAGGGTTGCTGAGGTTTTGTCTCCTATTACAAGATAAATTTACTGACCAATTTTGATTATCTCCCAGGAGTCGATTTGGAAGTAATGGGAGAAATATTAATTTTCCAAAAAAAAGTTCATTTTGAATGGGAGATACCAGAAGGACTACCGATGTAGTCCATATTCATTCCTTAATCAAAAGCGAACATCTTACGCAAAATTTGAGTGAATTCAGTGTACTTACAAAAAAAGATGTGTATGTAAGACTATGAGGGTGAATTCGGTCATTTGTATGGTAGATACCAAAACGTATGTATCACATAATTATGTTTTCAGATGTTTTGCCTCCTATCACAAGAAAAATTAACCGACTAATTTTCATTACCCCTTAAGTGTCCGTTTGGAAGTTATGGGAGAAATATTAGTTTTCTAAAAATAGGTAATTTTGTAAGGGAGCTACTAGAAGGTGTCAGCCTACATAGTCCATATTCATTACTGAGTAAAACTCTCACAAGCGTAGATCTCACGCAAAATATAACTAAATTCAGTGTTCTTTCATAAAAGAATATATTAAACTATGAGCATGAATTCGGTCCTTTGTATGAGAGGTAGCAGAAGGGGTAAAGCAAAGCTTTTGAGTTTCTGAAGGTTTGTCTGCTATAACAAACAAACTGGCTAAATTTAAATGTCCTTCAGCTGTCCGTTTAGAGTTAATGGAGAAATATTAATTTTCCAAAAATAGGTCATTTTGAATGGGAGGTACCAGAAGCGGTGGGGCTATTCTGCCTTTATACAATCATATTACTTCGTTTTAGAAAATATTAATACTGGTAAATTTTCATAAGGATGAGTTAAGGTTGACTCGAGTTATCGTGCACACCAGGCAGCCAGAAACGAATTTGGTCAACACGTTTTCTTTAAAGGGTTGAAATTTTTTCACATAAAATGATATACTTCTATAACCTCTTCCCTAAGGGTGAGGGTATACAAATTTTTTTGGAAAAAAACAAAAGTTCAAAATATGTATTTTTTGTTACAATAATAGATCCTTTTAAGTACAACAAAAGAAGTTTTTGGAACAATAAAAGTAACACTAAAAGTACAATAAAAGTACTTTTTGTACATTAAAATCACTTTTTGAAAAGCGTAAGAGTGCTTTTTGGGTACAATGAAAGAACATTTTTAGGTACAAAATAATTACTTTTTGGGAACAATAAAAGTACTTTCTGGGTAGAATAACTGTACCTTTGGGCACAGTAAAAAGACGTTTTGGTACAAAAAAAGTACTGTTTTGATACAATAAATGTACTTTTTGGGAACAATGAGAGTAGTTTTTGGGTACAATGAAAGTACTTTTTAAGTACAATTTGGGTACAATAAAAGTACTTTTGGGGTACAATAAAATTACTTTATGGAAAAAACAAAACTGTGTTTTGGTACCAAATATTACTATTTGGGTACAATAAAATAAAAGTGATTTTTGGTACAATGGATTTTGGAATCTATTTTTTGGTACAAAATAATTACTTTTTGGATACAATAAAAGTACTTTCTAGGTACAATAACTGTACCTTTGGGCACAGTAAAAGGACGTTTAAATTCAACAAAACCACTTTTTGGATACAATGAATGTACTATTTAGGTACAATGAAAGTACTTTTTGGGTACAATGGAAGTACTTTTTGGTACAATTAAAGTATTTTTTGGGTACAATGAAAGTACGTTTTGGAAAAACCAAAAATATTTTTTGGAATAAAATAGATACTTTTTAAGTACAATAGAAGTACTTTTCGTTAAATAAAAGTGATTTTTGGTACAAAAGTACTTTTTGGAAAAACCAAAACAGTTTTTTGGTGCAAAGTAATTACTTTTTGGGTAGAACGAAAGTGCTTTCTAGGTACAATAAATTTACCTTTTGGCAATAATAAAAGGACGTTTGGTACCAAAAAGTATATTTTGGTACAATAAAAGTACGTTTCAGTACAAAAAAGTAAATTTTCCTACAATAAAAGTACTTTTTGGAAAACCCAAAACCATTTTTGTGCAATATAATTACTTTTGGGTACAATAAAAGTACTTTGTCGGTACAATAACATTAATTTTTAGTACAATAAAAGTACTTTTTGGAAAATCCAAAACAATCAAAAATTGGAACTTCTGCATCATTCGTTTTGTCAAGTTAGCTGCATTAATAATTTAATGGTCATACGAATTTTTTAGCTCAAGGTGGATTTTTAGCACTTTTTCTATATTTTAACACGGTTATAAATCTCTTTTGTGTCTGCAGCGAAGTTGTAGATATTAATGTTTTGGTACAATAATTTGTACATTTGGTACCATAAATTGCACTTTTTGTTACAATAAATTGTACTTTTTGGTACCATAAATTCCACTCTTTGGTATTATAAATTTTACTTTTTGGTACTATAAATTGTACTGTTTGTACCATAAATTGCACATTTTGGTACCATAAATTGTACTTTTTGTTGCCATAAATAGCACTTTCTGTTACAATAAATTTAACTATTTGATACCATTAATTTTATTCTTAGATTCCAAAAATTTTACTTTTTGTTGCCATAGATTTTACTTTTTGGTACCGTTAACTTTACTTTTTGGTACATTGGTACTTTAGAGTACATTTTGTTACAATAAATTAAACTTTTTTGATTTGTAAACCAAATTTTTAGCTCAAAGTTAAAAAAAGGGAATATTGGTAAAAATGGGCAATTTTGCGATTATAAGGCACTTTTTTCGGGTAGGTTTGTTTCGCATTTTTTTCTCCTATTCAATATCTACAACTTTGCTTCAGACACAAAAGACATATTCTGTACGGTATACTGTGATATAACCGTGTTAAAATAAAGAAAAGTGTAAAAATCCAACTTGAGCAAAAAAAAATTCGTATGGCCATTAAATTATTAAAGCAGCCAACTTGTCAAAACGAATGATGCAAAAGTTCATATTGTTAGGGCTACTTTCACGTGCAATTATCAAACTTGAGTCCCGAATTAATGAGCTGAAAAATGTTGTACAGTGTAATTATATGTTATAAAATTAAAAAATTATCAAAAAAAACTGCAGACACTGCAAATCTCATAAATAAGGAGATGGAAAATTTTCTATTCAGCTATGCCATTTTTAGTTATACAAAAAAATAGCTCCCTAATACATCTACTACCTATCTATATAGATTTTATCCCTCCAGCACCCAATGACGACAATTCATTCACATATATAGGAGCGATCTAAATATGGGTATCTAAATTATATTAGACGAGGTCTCTGACATTTATTAAATACCCTGGCACTATCTAAAGACACTCTATAAACTGATTATATGCCATATGTGTGCATATATATATACACACAAACATATACATATGTATTGCTTTATTATTATTAAATTTCATTTGGTTATTATTTACTTTATTTAAATGCTATATTATCACACATTCTATTTACCTGATAAGAATTGAGATGTAATGACGGCTACTATCACAGTAGAATACAGCATCATTTTGGCATTGTTTGTTGATTTTATGGCAGCCATGATTGGTGTGGTGTAGTAAATAGATTGCTGGTAATGTTGTTGTTGTTATATGTAGTTATCTATTAATGTTTTTTATGTGATATTTATCACACAAATTTTAATATATATTATTTTAAATTAATGTTAAAGTTTTGTCGAAAAATCACTGGCACTTTAAATTCTGGTTCAAATGTTTACATTACGAAGCGATCTGTAAAGAGAGAACAATAGAAAACAAAATTGTTGATTAAAAACGTTAAGGGTAATTATATTTTGTTTACTTAAATTCGTTATCAATATGACATCTAAGAAAGAAAAAAAAAATTGTGTGACATAATTATTGAATTGAAGTATATTGGATTTGATAAACTCTTAGGACTGTTAGGTCCTTTTGTAACTAACAGTCTTTCAATTCACATTTATTAAGGCGATCGAGAAAATTCGCTTGTTTCATACAATTAAATGAGAAGTAAACTGCACTAATAGCCCTGAAAATGTACGAAGTTGATATATAAGCAGGACTGGCCAACTTTAATAAAAATCTGTTATGACCAATTCAATATCAGTCAGGTGAACTGACTTATGGTTCACAAAAAAAGATTCATAAATTTGTTTTGATTATTTTTTTTTAAATAAAAAAAAATAAAATTATTTTTTTTATTATTGTTAATTCGTAGACTTTTTAGAGACGACATTCAAAACAAATTAGTAATTACTTATATTTTTATTTTTTCTATTTACATTTGAGCATTCAAATAAAAGTCTTACATAGAAATCACCTAGCCAGCCAGACAGACAGGCGGACACGGCTAAATCAATTTAAAAATATCTGAAACGATTTCGTCGTTATATACCTGCATACATAGTATCTAACTCGTCTCCTCCTCAGATGCATTACACATTTTCATTGACTATAGGAAATGATATAAAAATAGGTTAACAACAATGTAATTTCGATACTACACGGCCAAAGTTTAGTTCACTTTTACATCTGTTGTACGGCTACTGTGAACAATTCTTTTGGTTGATATATATCTACTATGTATATAACATTTCTGATTCTATTACAAGTTTACTAGATAGTTTTTTCAATTATTTGGTTAGCATTTAGGTGTGTTTACTAGCGAGGATTGAAAAAATGTATAGGAATATATAGAAATTGTAAAAAATATAATATTCATGTGTATTATGAAAAAAACATTATATGTTGCAGGTTGAAATAGTGTTTTGATTCAAATACCTGTAGTAAACATATAGGGAAACAAAATTTGTGCTGCTGCACCACAGTATATAGTTATTCGGTAATTCTAGTATGGAAAATACATAATAACTATTCCCAAGGATGAGAGTATAAAAACAGTAATTGACGCTGCATTTAAGGGATATCTTAAGTCACTCCCCAATAGTTCAAAATAGATCAAAGACGTACTATTTGAAAATGACTTATCGAATTTTCAACAGGTTAATAAATCTTACTTATTAATGAATAAGAATTTTAAATTAAATTTATAAGTAAAATTTTGAAATATCACCGAAAGCAAATACTATACTGTTTGAAAGCGTTAATTTTGTATAAGCTTCTACTTAACTCTTTTAATTGGTTCCAAACTAGCTCAAAATTACTACCGGCAAACTAAAATTTCTAAGAGTTCTAATTACACATCAAAACATTTTCCAGCTCATTGATTTGGGACTCAATTCTGAGAATTTCACTTGAAAGTTGTCCCAAAAATAAGAACTGCTGCATCATTCGTTATGTCAAGTTGGCTGCAATAATAATTTTATAGCCATACAATTTTTTTTTGTTCAAACCCCAATGACGACATATGACTGTGTTAAAATATAGAAAAAGTACTAAAAATCCACCTTGAGCACAACAATTCGTATGGCCATTAAATTACACCAGTTTACAAATCTTTATTTTTTGTCAGCTGAAGAGTTCTAAATAATTTTTTTCTATAGATTTCGGCCTCCTAAACACGAATATGAGATTTAAAAATCAGTGATCACAAAAATCACTGTTTTAAATTGATAAAAAAATTTATAAAAAATATTAATCGCAAAAATAAATCCAATTTCTTAAATTGAGTATAAAGATTGGATTTTCCAGAGGAAAACAAGCCACCATATATAAAAATTGGCTGATATGAGGGAGAGTTACACGTTATTAAAGAGGACACTACAAATGGTAAATTTTAACCTTTTTAACATTAAACCACCAAGTACACAGACAGGGATTTATGTATGATCATTGATTATTTTGACATTACCGCAACCTGGAGACTTAAAGTGCATTTAAATCATAAATTTTTAAAAAATCTCTATATTTACCATTTTTAAACCAGATATATATATACATTTATTGCAATTAATAAATATTCCACTTTTCTAATACTGAACAAAATCTTCTTAGACGGTTACGCGGTTTAAAAATTAAAAATATAGAGATTTTTTTTTTAAATTTTAGGATTCAAATGCACTTTAAGTCTCCAGGTTGCAGCAATGTCAAAATAATCAATGACCGTGCATAAATCCCTGTCTGTTTACTTTAATAATAAATTAACAGTTTTTATTTCATTTGTCCAGTTTTTTTCTGTCATCGTTTAAAAAGTAAAAAGACTTTTGGTCCAGTCGGCAGAAATGAAAAATATCGATATTTTCTAAAAAGGGTCAACAAGGATTACAATTTAAGCATTTTGGTGATGGTGATGCATGATCAACCCAGAATATAGTGGCATTTCCACTTTTTATCGTAATTTTCATGCAACGTAAAGTTTAGCTTTAAGTCTACCGTGATATGATTAAAATCAAAAAATTTACTATTTGTAGTGTCCTCTTTAATAACATGTAACTCTGCCTCATATCAGCCAATTTGTATATATAGTGGCTTGTTTTCCTCTGGAAAGTCCAATCTTTATACTCAATTTAAGAAATTGGATTTATTTTTGCGATTAATATTTTTTATAAATTTTTTTATCAATTTAAAACAGTGATTTTTGCACAAAAAAATTAGTTTTTTAAACTTTAAATGCTCTTACCATCAGAACTACCCAACCGATGTTAAAAGCTTGTAAAGAAAGGTTTTAGGGGAGCACATTACCTTTAATTGGAGACCACTCATGTTCAAAACGTTGGATGCGTTTACGAATTATTCTCCAATAAGCTAATGCACCTCATAAAAAATTTGCAAAATAATTCAAAAATGCATATCTTGAAAACTAATCAGAGGAAAAATTTTTAAATCTCATATTCGTGTTTAGAAGGCCGAAATCTATAGAAAAAAAATATTTAGAACTCTGCAGCAAAATGACTGTAAACTAGTGTTATTATTGCAGCCAACTTAACAAAACTAATGATGCAGAAATTCTTACTTTTGGGGCTACTTCCATGTGCAATTCTCAGAAATTAGTCCCAAAATCACCAACTTAAAAAGTTATTGTACACTAAGAAGGGATTTTTGGAAATTCGGACTGATAAAGGGGGTTAAAAGTGTTAATAATGACCATCAATTATCGATTCGTCGCCGTTCGCAGCAATTGGGCCTCTGTTACTCAACAACGTGGAAAATTTTGCGGAAGGAAATACAGCTGGTGCAAGAATTGAAGCCGAACGACCTACCGCAACGTAGAATTTTTGGTGAATGGGCTCTTGGAAAGTTGGCCGAAGATCCACTTTTTTTTTCGAAAAATTGTGTTCAGCGACGAAGCTCATTTTTGGCTCAATGGGTACGTTAATAAGCAGAATTGTCGATTTTGGAGTAAAGATCAGGCAGAAGCATTGCAAGAGCAACCAATGCATCCAGAAAAAGTCACAGTTTGGTGCGGTTTATGGGCTGGTGGCATCATTGGACCGTACTTCTTCAAAGATGATGCGAATCGTAACGTAACTGTAAATGGTGAGCGCTACCGTGAGATGATATCCAATTTTTATTTTTCCAAAAATGCAAGAGCTTGGCTTGCATGACATGTGGTTTCAACAATACGGTGTCACATGCCACACAGCACGCTTAACAATGGACTTATTAAGAGGCGAGTTCTGTGAACATTTTATTTCTCGTTCGCGACCGGTCAATTGGCCGCCTAGATCGTGTGATTTAACGCCTTTAGACTATTTTTTGTGGGGCTATGTTAAAGCTCATGTCTATACACACATGACCGCTTCAATTGACGCATTGGAAGGAAACATTGAAGCATTTATTTATGAGGTACCAGCCGAAATGTTGGAAAGAGTTACCAAAATTGGACTAAGCGGATGGACCATTTGAGGCGCAGTCACGGTCAACATTTGCATGAAATAATCTTCAAACATTAAATTATAAGGACCGTACTATCGATTCAAATAAAGATTTCATGCATTTTTCTGAATTTTATGTGTTTTTTTTAACTTTCCTATAGCTCTTAAAAAATCACCATTTAGGTACGAAATTAAGATTTGGTACACAAGTTGGCCGTACAAGAAAAATATTTTTTTTGTGAAACAAAACTTTTTAAAAAAATCGTTATATCGGCTAAATGATTAGTTCGACTGCAATTTCCCCTTTGCGGTACTGTCCTGAAAGCCTCTTTCATAGGCTACATGAAAACATAATAAGATAAAGGGGCGTGGCAACACCCACACAAACCAAAGTTTGAATTTGTCATATCTCACAAGACATTAGCGGGTATGAAGATGAGATTTTATACATATGTTACTGGTACATAGGTGATTACGTCTCGCCGGGAAAAGGGCGCTTACCCTTTTAAAAAAATCGTTATATCGGTCAAATAAATCGACCGACTGCAATGAAATTTTCCCATTGTGGTACTGTACGTAGGGCCTCTATTATATGCTATATGAAAACATAATAAGATAAAGGGGCGTGTCAACGCCCCTTCAACCCGATGCTTAATGTCTCACAAGACATTAGCGGATATGAAGATGAGATTTGATACATATGTTACTGGTACATAGATGATTACGTCTCGCTGGGGAATAGGCGGTACCACGCCCCTTTTAAAAAATCGTTATATCTGTCAAATAAATAAGCCGATTGCAATGAAATTTTCACTGTGTGGTACTGTCTGTAGGGCCTCAACCATAGGCTTTATGAAGATATAATTAGACAACCCAGGAAAATTTTTCAGAACTTGTTGTGAATGGTATTGATACTAGAATCGTTTCTTTTTTAATCGACTTTCTATTCTGTTTCTGGTTCTATATAACCGATTATGTACAACATGTTGCACCACAGATTCCGTAGAACAGAAAATGTGTATTCGTATTCGAAATAAGTATTTTTTAGAGGGTATTTATTAAGAAAAACTCAAAAATCTGAGTAAAAATATATTTCGAACTAGCACCCAATTGAAAATCAATGAAATTTCAAAAAACAGCATATGTAATTCAGTTATGTAGCAATTCATTTCATAACAGGTTCCATGAGAACATGTTGGTTTTGGGACAATTTCAAACAAAAATAATATATTGTGCAACCGAAAGTGGAACTTGTTACTTACCAGTAAAAGCTGTTCTGTAATTGTTTCTTTGCAACAAAATATTTTGCTGGGAAAGAGCGAGGCACCGCCCACGAAAACCAAAAATTCCATCGGTCATATCATATCCCAATCCATTAATTATATGAAGATGAGATTTTCTATATATGTTAATGGCACAAGAAGCATAACGTCTCGCTGGTAAAAGGGCGGTGTCACGCCTTTTTTAAAAAAAAAATCTTTATGATCGACTTTAGGTGTAATGTTCTTAATGGCGAACTTGAGAGTAAACGTCAGTTAAGAAGAGATAAAACTGGTACCATCGCCTAGACCAATCGGCTAAAGTTTTAATTGCGAATTTTTGTATAGGCAAGCTCACTTTAAAACTAATATTATACTATAATGGTTGAAATTTATATGGGCATGCTCCCTAGAACGAAGCAAGAGAGTGTTTTCAAAATTCGTAGCTTTTAGAAGTTAAAAAGACCTACGAGGGATAAAACTGGTACATTCGCCCAAACTAAACGGCTAAAGGTTGAGTCGCAAACATTTAAGTTAATATTTATATCTTGGGGTAGTTGTTTAATATGAAGTAATTTTTCGAAATTCATACATTAGTAGTTAAAAATACCGAATAAGGGATAAAACAAGCTCTACCACTCAGACCTAACGCCTAAGCTAAGGGTCACGATTTTATTTTTATAAAAGTGCTCCCTACAAAATTAAAAAGCCGCCAGATGGGGTTTTTAGAAATTCGTAGCTTTTAGGACTAAAAAACACCTAAGAGGGATAAAACTGGTACCATCTCCCAGACTAAAACGGCTAGAGCAATAATCGTATATGCACATTAGAGAGGGTAAATTTTTCTTATCAAAATCGTAATCTACGATGAATACTTATAAAATTTGCCCGAAAAACCATAGGTCTAAAATTATAATCGAAACCCCGGTTTTTAACACGAAACTTTTCGTTTCGGGGAAAATTCCACAACAAACCCTGCAAATTTTCCGGAAACGCAACTAGAGCATTCAAATGTGTGACCGACCCCCAGTCATTTTTCCCTCCTAACATTTTCCCAATCATACCTACCCCCCATCTTCACCCCCTAAGGGGGGCTTCCATACAAAAATCAATTTTTTATAATATTTGTTCCCACCGCTCTTACTGCCCTTAAAGTACCCCTAAAAAAGTCAAATGTTAGACCGATGCCCAATATTTTGTAACCCCAACAGTTTCTTAGTTCTTATCTACCCTTTTTCTTCAACCCTTAAGGTTGTCCCCACAAATTTTTTTATATTTTTCTAATATATTTTTTATGAAATCATAAAGGGGTAAAATATATGATCGACCCGACTAGTATTTCCCTCCTAACATTTGTCTCCAACATACCTACTCCCTATCTTTACACCCTAAAGAGGCTCAATATTACAATATATATACAATATTTTTCTTAATTATTTAAAATTTCTTGACAAATTTTTACGTAAATATTATTTTTGTGAAGAATTTTGATGTTTTGGTCGATGTAAGTCGATTTTGTATGGGAGTCCCCTTAGATGGTGTAAATAGGATTTAGGTATGTTTGAGAAAAATATTAGGTGCTGATTAAAAAAAATATAAAAATGGGAGACTCCTTTGGGGGTGAATAAGGTGGGTAGGTATGTTTGGGAACAATTTTAAGAGAAAAAAATGACTGGGGGTCGGTCATACATTTGACTCCTCTATTGGCGAATCCGGGGCAGCTAGACCCACTTTATGCACACCTTTTGTAATACACTGGATTTACTCAAGGTAAAAGCTAATTGAACGTTGAATGCCACAAAAAATTGGACACGTTGTGCTGCCCTTACTGGTACACCTCATAGATTACGATTTTGATAACAAATTGGTGAATTTTTTAACTCCATACAAGTTGACCCACATTATGCACATTTTTTTGTAATACACTGGATTTAGTCAAGGTAAAAGCTTATTAAACGTTGATTGCCGAATAAAAGGGGCACGTTATGCTGCCCTTACTGCCACCCCTTATACAAATAAATGAATTTCTGGAAATTTAATATTTGACCAATAATTTCTTAAAAAAAACTTCTCAAAACGTTGAAAATAATTTACTTTTAATATTCTGTATTCATTAGTAAAACCTAGGAATCCGGAAGGTTTACTTCATCCAATTAATGGGTGATGGCGAAAGCTCTACAAAAGTAATTTCTACTAAAAATCGGTTAATTTTAATAACTCAAGACTAAAACAATATCTTAACTTGGTCGAGGGTATTAATCAGTCAGTTTACCTGACTGAAGATCTTCGATCTCTTTTACTCTTAAGAATACATATTTATGCATCACAGAACAAATTTCAAGCCTCTAGCTATATTCGTTTGGTCTGGGGAGTGATCAGTCAGTCAGTCTAGCTTTTACTAGACATGCCGATTGACTCGACACTTATACTTCGAAGTTGCTGTCAACAACAACGAGAGGACCGGCAATGAAAGAATGATGTAGATGACTATAGCCAGGAGTCGAACCTGGGATCTCCCGCATGGTAGTCGCGTGTTCTAACCACTATGCCACGGCCGGTCCCAATATGGCCGATACGACTTCTTCAAATGTAGCGTGGCACCGCCCATTTCCCAGTGAGACGTAATCCTACTAGTACCAGTAACAGATGTAGGTAACCTCATCTTCATATCCCTTATGGCCAGTGAGCTATGACCAATTTAAATTTCGTTTTGTGTGTGTAGTGCCTCACCTATAGTGTTCAAATACTTGAATTTTTCAGAAACCCGGTTTCCGGTTTATTCGAAAAATACGTTTTTCCAACAATCCGGTTTTCGAATTCCTGATTTAGTAAAAAACCGGGTTAACCGGTTTCGTTTGGTTTTTTTAGAATTGTAAAATAAAACCAAATATAAAATTAAACATGAATTAAATATGAAACCTATGAATACCGATACCTTGTATGTCGTGTATGTCAGACATGTATGTTAGTTTTAAAAATTTTTAGATTTTCTGATGCATACCAACATACTCGTCTTATATCACGTCTTATAATAACTTGAGTTTTTGTGAAGGGTTTATATAAGAATACAGTTGTGGCAGATAAAATCTGATTTGTAACACAACAAACAAATACAAATTAAAAAAGCCGTTTACTTGTCTGCAGGCATTTTCGCCTGTGTAATAGCCGCTTAAAGCATTATAAGTTAACTTAATGTATTTTAAGTCAGTTTGCTTCAATTTATATTCTTTAAAATCTCAGAACTTGAACTTGAAAGTGTTATACGTAAGATTCCTGTAAAACTTACGTTTTACACTTAGAATTTTACAATTGGACGCTTGGTGTTGGAGATAAAGGCACTTCAAGTTATTCATATGAATATCAATGGTGTCTCACTAATTTCAAGGTGAGATCCCCATCTATTTAAAATTAAATTCCAAATGTGTCTTGGTGATTTACCACCAATTATATGATTATCATGAAATAAACACCTTCTTGAAATCGGACACATAGTTTAGGAGAAAACTGCACTTAAAGTTGTCCATATGAATATCGACGGCTTCCCAGCAATTGCAAGGTGAGCTCTATAGCGACTTCATATTATTGTACGGTGATCACAAATCTTTTTTGCCATTGGACGCTTATTTAGAAAATAACGATAATTGAAACTTTTTTTATGAAAACACTGACTCCCATTTTAAAATGAGTCATTTAGCAGCAATTTCCAACCAAACTTTCGTATTGCATAAGGAAATTGCAAAGAATGCATCCTTTGAGATTTTTCCAAAGAATGCCTGATATGCCTTGAAAAATCCTGACAATGCTCTGTATAAAAGTTCATTTATGAAAAACCGGTTAAACCGGGTATTCGAAATTGGCATTTTTGAAGAAACCGGCATACGGTTTCGGAAAAAAAGCCGGTTAGACGGTTTTCGGTTTCGAACACTCTAGCCTCACCCCTATGTGTAATTATTTTTTCACATAGTCTACGGACAGTACCCCATTATGAAAATTTCATTGCGATCGGTTTATTTATTTGGCTTATATTCAATTTTATAAAAAAGTGGTTTGGCATCGCCCTTTTTCTGCAATTTTTGTTTTTTTTTTTACGACTCAACATTTCTATCGTATCTTGACCTCGAAACATATAACGGTTTATGAGATACAGCCATTTCAAATTTCGATCTGAATAGGAGAGTGCCACTTGCTTTTACTCTCTTGCAGTTCGAATTTCCAAAAATCCCTTCCCTCATAAAAGGAATCAACATTACAAATTTCAAGGTTAAAATTAACATTACAAATTTCAAGGTTATAGCTATGGCCGTTTCGCGGCTGTGGAACTAACAGTCAGTCACTCAAGCCTTTATATTGCCAATCAATACATACAACAATATTGTGTTTGTTTACAAAAGTAATTTGTATTACCGAAAAAGTTTATAACTCTACAGAACTTTTTTAAAATTTTAGTAAACATTTGTTTTAAAAGAAAATTTTTAATACATAGTTTTTTTTTACTGAACCTTATCGTCTAAAACCAAAACAAATTATTTAAAAATATTTAATTCTTAATCAGAATGTTTGCAGTCCAAGCAATCAATATCTGTTTTTGTTATGTATAAAAACTATAAAATCGTAAAATTTCAGGTTTAGATTTGCCTAAGGCTACCTAAGCCTGCCTTAAACAAATCAAAACCTGAAATTGTACAATTTAATAGTTTATAACAAAAAAAAGTTTCAAAAATGACCTACTAGTCCAGTGAACACAATTGAATTTAATTACTACACAGAAAAAAAACACAATTGTTGTTAAGTAATTAAATAAAATTGTTAGCATTCAATTTTGATTTATAACAATTTTTCCATTTGAGAGTGGTTGTAAATTGTCATATGTACAATTTTTCTACCACAGTTAAAATTCAACAAAAATACAAAAATTGTAAATGTGACAACACTATTTATTGTTTTTATAATTTCGATTGTTGGCGCCTTTTTAATTAAATATTTAATTGTATTGACGAAATGGTATTTAATATGACAATTCATTTGTCGTAATTTTTTTCTGTGTATACGAAAACTAGAAACGATACAAAAAAAATTTATAGCACTAGTATAAAGGCGCTTATTTACACAGACATAAGGTATTCAAAAGGGGTTTCTGTGTTAACCAATGTATACGATTAAAATAGTTTAACACTTTATCTTTACATCTTTAAAACTTTAAAAACAAGACGATTTACTTATAGTATATATGTAATTTACATCACAGCCCATCACATAATTACTTTAAAAACTTCATTTTTTTTAATATTAAACCAGCACTTCTTTTTTAACGACACACACACACAGTTCTTAATCTTTACTTTTTGTATGAATATCAACACAATAATGACACAATAACTGTTCAAAAAACGTTTCGAAAGTCTTGTTAATCTACATCAAAATTATTTTAAATTTTATTATATTTTTTTCCTCTTTTAAATTATTAATGACGAAATAAATGTCTGGACAACACTCAATAGCAAATTATGAATACAAATATAAAGAAAAATGCAGTCAACGTACTTTTTATGAATTTAATTAAAGCCACTCTTCTTCGATTATTCTTCGTTGTCTTGTTGTGCTTCCTCTTCTTCTTAAGATACAGTTTTTTTAACTACAGACACCACGAAAGACACCGCTATTGCATTCGACGACGACGACAACAACAAACAATTGTAAGCGGCAAAGGAAATGTAACGGCTTTACACGACGACAACGATCACTACTTGCAGTAAAACGTTAGAGCTACGACGAGTCTTGCACACGATCAACGATACGACTTGACAGACGAACGGTTCAGATGAATCTGAATTTTTGAAAAGTTATATTTTCAAACGGAATACAAATTATGAAAATAAAACACTAAAAACAAAACAACGCGACAAACGACAACAGACGAATAGCGACGATCGCTACCTAAAATGTGTAAACAACTAAGGCGATCATAATGAGTTCTGTAGAAGTAAGAGAGTGATAGCAGCAGCAGCAGCAGCAGCAGAGAGTGAGATACATAGTAAGTAAGTATATCTCAGGGCGTTAAGAGCAACAAGAACTAAACTAAAGCTAAACTAGCCAGTGGCGATCAGAGTTGCCATTTAATATTCTTATTTTGGAATTTTTTTTGTTAGAAAATTGATTTTAAATTTGTCCATTTCATGGGAACAAAATTTGTTACAAATATTTTTTTTTAATGAGTTTGGTTTCATTATTCGGTTCAAGATCTGTTGTATAATTGCTAATAGAATCTGTTTTACAAGAGTTGTGTGAACTGGATTACGTGACTTTTTTTTGATATTTGAATTTTTGAAGAATCTAAAACATTAACTTCCCAGAAAGAGAAGTAATTTTTAAATAATGGCTTTTAAAGTACATGCCAATTAGCAGAAGTGATGACAAAGCACTTCCGAACAGGTTTTCTAAAATAACTTCAAAAAATCAAATAAAAATTACCATCTTGATGAACAGAGAATTAAGGATTCTTATTAATAGATTAAGATATCAATAATAATACAAATATCGGTTTCTACCGTATCATCATCTCTTACTTATTTGCATGTACTTTAAAAGTCATTCCCTGAGAAAGACTTCTTTTGACTTCTCCTGGGTTTTAGTCAAGTTTTTCACAAATTCGTTGGAAGAACATTAAAATCATAAATTAATTTTAATTAAAATCCAGTACAGAAATTCCTGTCAGGTGAACTGACTGATTAATACCCACCCCCATTGGGTGTATTGATATTATAACACGACTTCTAAATTGGCCGGAATGGTACATTTGTTTGGAAGGTACCAAAACGGCGTACCTGGACTTCAAATTTTTTCTCCGAAACTTTATCAATTGTGTGGGAGGTACCAGAAGGGGCGTGTCTATACTTCCAGATTTGTTGTTCAAAACTTTATTCTGTTATAGCTTTACTAAATACAGAATTTAGGCACGATCGCGTTGGGTGTATTCATATTAAAACTGCATCTCTACAGTGGGCGGAGTGGTACAATTGTATGGGAGGTACTACAAGGGGCGTGTCCACACTTCCAAATTTTTTCTCAAACACTTTTTCCTACGATCACATTGGATTTATTGATATTATTGCTCCATCTCTAAAGTGGGCGGAATTGTACCCGTAGGGTGAGGGTATAATAAACCTATGGTCTAAAGTGACATATTTTATGTGTTTCACTTTTGGGCCGTATCACCCTACGAGTAGGAGGGTATATATCATTTGATGCGACCCAAAAGTGTGACACATAGAAGGAGTCACTTTAGACCCTAGCTTTCTTTGAACCAAATTCGATTCATGACTTTTTAAGTCGTTAGAGCCATGTCCATCTGCCTGTCTGTCCAGCTGGTACGCACGATAACTTTCGAAAGACGCAACCAATAGTTTTGAAACTTTACATTGGTTAATATTTCCACAAAAATATTTACGGTATTGCATTTACGGGCTACATGGCCCCGCCCCTTCTGATATCTCCCATACAAATGTACCATTCCACCCACTTTAAAAATCAAGTAATAATATCTATACACCCCACGCGATCGTGCACAAATTCTGTATTTAGTAATGCTATAGTATAATAAAGTTTTGGAGAAAAAAAGAGGCAGTCTAGCCACACCCCATTTGGTACCTCACATACCCATATGGTACCGCCCGCTTTAGAAATCGATTAATATTATTAATTCACCCAACGTGATCGTGTCCAAATTTTGTATTTAGGAAAGCAGGATAAAGTTGGAAGTCTAGCCACGCCCTTCTATACAAATGTACCATTTCGCCCACTTTAGATACCAGTAATACCAATACACTCGATACGATCGTTCCAAAATTCTGTATTTTGTTAAGCGATCACAGGATAATGTTTTAGAGAAAAAATGTTAGGTCTAGCCACGCCCCTTCTGGTGCCTCCCATACAAAAGTAGCATTCCGCCAACTTTAGAAAGCGAAAAATAATATCAATACACTCGAGACGATCGTGCCTAAATCCTGTATGTAGTACAGCTAAAGCAGGATAAAGTTTTAGAGAAAAAACATGGAAGTAAAGCCATCGCTCTTCATGTATCACCCACACAAATATATCACTCCACCCACCTTAGAAAACGAGTATAATAACAATACATCCAACGCGATCGTTCTCAAATTCTATATCTAATAAAACTATAACAGGATAAAGTTTTGGAGAAAAAACTGGAAGTCTAGCCACGCGCCTTCTTGTACCTCCCATACAAATGTACCATTCCGCCCACTTTAGAATTCAGAAAGTCACACCATGCTTCGATAACAGCTCTTTCACCTGATCCATCCAACCAAGTTTTGATCAACCCCTCCTGCGCCGCCCATCGAGTTTATTGGCGAAAACTTTTCGAGCTGGAGCATTTTTATCCATTCGTAGATGATTTTCTATTGATATCCAGCCGATATTCCTATTTATGTATCTAAATCAAGCCAGAGCATTCAGTCTATACAGCTCAGGGTTAATTCCACGACGCACAGTGTCTCATCTTATGGGGCATAGACAATCTTTACTAAAATTGAGAGAAATTGGTTCAGATTTAGATATAGTCCCAATATTTATGTTCCCCGGTTTGACTAAATACTCCTCTAGAAGTCTAGGAAGTTTTTCAAAAATGTAGACATAACTGCTCGTATAACTGGAATTGACTCCGAAATCATTAAGAGGGTGCAGGTTTTGCTTAATGTTCTTAACTGCAGGGAAAATGTCAACGCAAATAAATATGGAATTTATGCAAATTATAGAGTACCTATCTCTCCCTATTGGGGAATTAACAGAAGAGACACAAGAATCCAGGAACAAGGATTATAAAAGTCAAACATTTGAAAGTGTTTTCGGAGAAGCCAGAACGAGGATTTGTTAAACAAGCTCTCAGCTTCGTCTGACTTAAATTTTTTATCACTGAGACATGTTAGATCAATACCGGACCTTAAAACTGTATATTTGAAAGAAAGCAACCATTTCTTCGAAAACATTGATGATTGGTTCGTAGAAAATTAAAGTTTTTCAATAAAAGCGTACAATTTATGTTTTCGTATGGGGACGTACTTTTCTAGGGGGCGTGGTCTAGGGGGCGTAGTCAGTGAATATAAATTCAAAATTATTTCTTGTAATTAAGTTATGTGCCAATTTTTAGGAAGTTGTCATATCAAATAACAAAGATATTAAGTAATAACTCTAGTACAATAGATACTACTCAACCTCATAAAATGTCAAATATCTCCAATCGAATCAAATTATCTCAATAATAAAAAATTTTCAAAATTTTGGCCACGACCGGCTTTTTTTTTAAAACTTAACTCAAAGTTTGAAAATAAAGCAAAAAATGAAGGTTTAAAAAAAAAATTATAAAAATTAGGCCTTTATAAAAAATATATATATATTTTTTAATATCTTTGAAATTGTTCCTAAAATCAAGAGAAAACAATTCATGGTTTTATCTCCAACCGATTTTGAACAAACACTAGTTTAGCTCTGCATTAATATTGATTTTTTGGCATTTTTCATTCTTCTTTAAAATATACCATCCTTGGCCAGCTGTACAAATTAAACTATACACTCAAAATGGATGATATTTCGAAATTTGATACTTCAATCAGTTCTTAATTGAAAAATATAAACCTTTTTGGCCAGTCAATAACTCGAAATTTGATTTTTAGCACGAGTTTTCGTCAAATGAGCCACTGTGCGACGGTTCTTGTCTTTAACTACGATGGTTCCAAATATTTTGAGAATTATTTTTATCTCGATACTCCCAGAATAGATTGATCCGCTTGTGTCATTTTCCAGAATTCTGCACTGTTCATCAAGACAGTTATGATCACTGTTCGATAGAGTTAGATATGTATTCGTCGAGAGAGCGCATAGTCAGTAACAACTACTAACTTCAAAGTGGTATATGATTTTTGTCTACCTTGGGTCTGCCGTTTACATAATGAGCAATATCAGCTTGGTATCAAGAGATGGGTATTGGTCGCAAACCGCTGCTACTAAGCGGTAAGCAAGTTCTAGTTACCGGATCTTTTTTAGTTGAAACAAATAAATTGATTTTGTCCTCTTTTATCCTAGACCCACTTCTGCCGACTGTTTGTCAATGCTTGAAAATGCCGCAATAACATCCCGCAGTCCACGGCCAATGATATCTATGTCATCGGCATACGCCAGGAGCATTGTCGAGAAAAGAACAAAAGTGTTCCCTCCATATTTGTAGCACATTCCGAGTGTCCGTGACCAGATGTCCGTCTCTGTCCTTACAGGTGGTGATACCTGTTCTAAAACCTCTGCTTTTTATCTTTTTGTAGAACTTTCGGGCTTCACCTCTTTCCCAGTAATTTCGATATACTGGCCCTTTCTTTTCTTCTATAGACGCATAGGCGTTTAGCATTTTTTTATATATATATATCATATCCCCACAACGGCAACCCTATAAGTTGTGTTGGAAAATCACTCACACTATTCGTTGTCGCTTGTTTGTGTGTTTGAAGAGACGTGATGATGACGATGGACAATTTTTCTTGAAAAGCATTTTCGGACTCGCTTCGTTGAGGTTGTGTCTGTGATAACAATTTGTCTGACCCACACAAAATTCCTATGCTGACGTCACAACGATGGTGGTAGTGGTTGTGATGGTGGTGGTGTTGTTTTCTTAAACTTCGGCTCTTATTATTTTTACTGAGAATTTGAAATGAAAACTGTTTGTTTGAGGAAAAAACTGGATTTTGTTTTGAAAACATATCTGAAATATGAACACATTAAAATACATATATATGTGCGTGTATGTTTGTTTGTGCATACAAAGTAAAGCATTAACATGTTATAAAACAGCTGATAATTATGCGAGCAAAGACGGTACAGTGTGATATGTATGTTTAATTTAGGGTGGCAATTAAATGTATGAAGAGAAAACAAAACTACAAAATTAGAAGTAAGTCTAAATAATAAATATGTGGAAGTTAAGATTACTTCCATATACTTCTAAGCCAACTTATATAAAAAAAATCCAACGTAAAAATTCGTCTTTTTTTTAGACGACTGTGATAATAAGACTATCTCAAGTTAGATTTAATAATATACGTTTATATATTTGTTCTGGTTCTAATTTTTTCTTGCCTTCAACTTTAGTAATTTTATACAAAATTTCGATATATTCTCTTGGCTTAATCGATTATACAGCTTGTTATTATGTATTTCCATTTCATCTGATATTTTTGTTTACGTTGAAGTGCCATCAACGTTTTGGAGGTGGCTTTGAATATTATGTAGCAGTACTCTTGTCATTGTTTGTCTTATCACTTCAGTTCCTAGCTGCTACACACCGCCTATATCTCATTATTGCTGATTGTCTTCAGATGTATTCGGACGGTTTACACGCACCCAGTGCTTTGAGTCTGTCTGGCTGTTGCTATTTGATGGTCATTTCTCAGCCAAGTTTGATGCGGTTTAATCTGGCGGCAACCAAACGTCACTCGATAAAGACTTTGCACCGATTTAAGTGATTGTAGTAGAATTTGGTCCACGCTGGTGGTATTCACTAAGTTCAAGAATTATTTGGCAAATTTTGTTGGAACTATATATTGATAGCAGGGTTAGTTAGCGCAGCCTTGAAAAAAATTTAAAATACTTTATGTTATGCTATGTTTTGTAATATATTGTTTTAACAGGCAATGGAAATGTACATTAGAAAGGATGAAATTTGAGTGTAACTTTCAAAACTGCAAACTAAAACCAGTTAGAAAGTTTAAGTCGGGAAACCCGACTTACATTTACCCTCACCCTCAGTGAAACATAAAATTGTCTAGTATATTGATATTATTACTCGATTTCTAAAGTGGGAGTGGAAAATTTGTATGGACTAGACTTACAGTTTTTTTTTTCCAAAAGTTTATCCTGGTTTAACTTTACTAAATACAGAATTTGTACACGATCATCTCTAAAGTCGGCGGAATGGTATATTTGTATGGGAGGTACCAAAAGAGGCGTGGCTAGACTTCCAGTTTTTTCTCCAAAACTTTATCCTATTATAGCTTCACTAAATAAATAATTTGGGCCCGATCGAGTTGGGTGTATTGGTACGGAATGGTTCATGTTTGTATGGGAGATAATAGAAGTTCCATGGCCATGTAGCCCATATTAAATAGTTTTAGGAAAATATTAACCCATGCTTAGTTGCAAAACAATTTGTTGTTTATGTACATACCAGCCGGACAGACAGACGGACATGTCTCAAAAAGTCATGAATAGAAATTGGTTCAACGAAACCTAGGGTCTAAAGTAACTCCTTCTATGTGTTACACTTTTGGGTTGTATCAAATGATATACATATACTCTCCTACCCGTAGAGTAAGGGAGTTCGTATGAGAAGTAGACGTTACTTTTACCCTTTTACATTAATTTTTTGTCAAAATTTTTTTTCTCAGAATACTTACTGACCTGCAATTGTTAATATGCGCTGAGAACATTGTTATGAATTGTTTAACCCCCGTAATGGGGCGGTATTGTATGAGAGAGGTGGGAGTAGATTTTGCTCATCTTATAACTCACTCTCCGTTTAGAGAATAGAAACTTGTATACCAAGTATCAGTTTCACAGCTCTTAAATTACTGGTGTAATCGCGGGGACAGACAGACGGACACCCCCAAAAATGGGGAGTTTGTATGAAAGGTGGGAGTAGTTTTCGTCCGAATTTGCTCTTCTTATAATTTAACCTCTGCTTAGATGCTACAAGCTTGTATACTAAATTTCAGCTCGATACCTTTTAAATTAAGTTTGTAATCGCATGGATAGACAGACAAATAACCCCAAAAAGGGGGACGTGGTATGGAAAATGGGAGTAGTTTTTGTCTGATTTTACTCAATTCATAACATCACCTCTGCTTAGAGGATGGAAGCTCTTAAACGATTGCTATAATTGCTGGAATAGACAGACGGAAACCCCCAAAAAGGGGGAGTTTGTATGGGAGGTGGGAATAGTTTTTGTCCGAATTTCATCATCTTATAACTTAACCCCTGCTTATAGGATAGAAGCTTGTATACCAAATTTCAGCTGGATAACTATTAAATCAAAATTTTAATCGCAGGGATACACAAACGAGCAACCCCAAAAAGGGAGAGTTTTGTATGGGAGGTGGAAGTAAGTTTTTGTCCGATTTGACTCAATTCAGAACGTAACCTCCTTTAAGAGGATAGAATCTTGTATAAAAAGTTGCAGTTGTGTGCCTCTTAAACTACCACTATGATCGCAGGGACGAACCCAAAACATAGGGCAATTTGTATGGGGGTTGTTTGCACAATCTTGCACAATCTTGCTCATCTTAAAGGATATATGTTTGTATACCAAATTTCAGCTCCATAGCTCTTAAAATACTGCTGTAATCGCAGGGACAGACAGACAGAAAACCCAAAAAAATGGGTGTTTGTATGGGAGGTGGGAGTAGTCTTTGTCCGTTCTTGCTCATGTTAGAATTTAACCTCCGCTTAAAAAATAGAAGCTTGTATAAAAATATACCCCTTAAACTATTGCTGTAATCGCAGGAACAGACCCCAAAAAGGGTAGGGTTTGTATGTGGGGTAAGAGTAGGTTTTCACCGATCTTGCCCATCTTTAAACTTAAACTCCGCTTTGAGGATATAAGATTTCATTCAAAATTTCAGGTCGATATCTCTTAGTTTACGGCAATAAACGTTCGGACGTTCTAATAGACAGACGGACAGACGGTCACCTTTAAATCGACTTAAAATTCAACGCTGATCATTTATATATATATATTGTCACACTTACCACGCCTCCTTATGGGCGTTACAAATGGAAGAATAAAATTATTCTACTCTTCACTCCATTCAGTCGCACAGTGAAGGGTATTATGAAACATAGTTTGTTCGGCTGCTTTAAACCCGAAAACGACTCTACCAAACTGGATAGAGTGGGTTTGTGCGGAATTACTACGCCAAGGTTAAAGAAAAAAGACAATTCGAAAAATTCTTGATAGATGACGCTAATGTAACTTTCTTCCAAAGCCTCTTAATTATATACGGATTTATCTCAAATCAAATAGTGTAATATCTAAAAATAATTATAAGGCCTTTGCCAAATTTTGACCCGATAGGTGGCGGTGAAATAGTAGTTCGTAGGTGGTGAAATCATTACTCACTGGGGAACCACCTTTACAAAGCCCTTAGTAATGAATATCATAATTTAGTTTTTTGTATGAAATATCCGCAAATAGGGTCAATTTTATTTTAGCTTCACAACAAACGGCACCTACTTGTTTATCGACGAATGCGAACGCCACTGTTTAAGAAGCTTTTACTAAACATACCGGTTAACTTGACACTTATACTGCGAAGTTGCTGTCGACAACATCGAGGGGGCCGGCAATGAAAGAAAGATGTAGATGACTGGAGCTGGGATTCGAATCACGGATCTCCCGTATGGTAGTCGCGTGTTCTAACCACTATGCCACGGCCGGTCCCGGACGGACAGACGGTCACCTTTAAATCGACTCCGAATTCAACGCTGATAATTTATATATAAATATATATATTGCCATACCAACCACGCCTCCTTATGGGTGTTTCATATGGAAGTACAAAATTATATACCCTTCACACCATTCGTGGTCGAGGTGAAGAATATAATGAAACGTAGTTTGTTCTGAAGCTTAAAACTTTAAAATGGCTGTACCATATAGGATAATTTCTTCTGTGGGATTGTTCAGAATTGATACGAAAAGTTTTAGGAAAAAATATAACACGAAATATAGTGGATAGGTGGCGCTTATGTCACTTTCTCCAAAACCTTTTATTTATGTACGAATTTGCCTTAAATCACACCGTATCATATCAAAATCATTATAACATCTTTAACAAAATTTTGACCCGATAGGTGGCGCTTTCAACGAACAAAGTCTCGTTTGGGAAACTGCGTGAACGTTGACAACTATAATTTCCAGGTGGTAGATAATTTGATCTACCTAGGCTCCGCCATCAATTAAACAACTAATGTCAGCCTTAAAATCCAGAGAAGAATCCTGCTTGCTAATACAGACTAAGTAAGCGATTTAATGACAGAGCCCTCTCTCGACGAACAAATATCCAGCTATACCAGATACGTATGCTACATGTCTTGATGTATGGTTCAGAATCCTGGGTTATGACACAAACGGATGAATCGGTTCTGGCAAAATTCGGGAGAAAAATACTCCGTAAAACATATGTGCCCAGCATCGTTAAGGGAAAGTATCGGCGTCGTATGAATCATAAGCTGTACGAGCTGTACACTAACATTGACGTGGTCAGACGTATTAAGGTGCTGCGGTTGTGTTGGCTATGTCATGTTGTACGCATGGACGAAAATTATCCAGCTCGAAAATTCTTCGACAATGAACTCAATCGACGGTGCAGAAAAGGGCGACCAAAGCTTCGTTGGGTAGACCAGGTTACTGAGAACCTTGCAGAACTTGGTGAGACTACCTGGAGAAGAAGCGCAGAAGATCGAAGCGCTTATAATATTTTTTTCTACGTGCGGTATATCATTTCATAGGATTGCAAAGAAGTGCCAAGTAAGTAAGTACAAACGACACCTACATAAGTAGGGCCGCCTATGAAAGAAAATTAAGATGACTGAAGACAGAAATCGAACCATGTTCTAACCGTCATGCCACGGCCGGTCGTACCCAAAAGTAAAAAATTAGAATAGCTGTACGCTTTCGTGCGCATACATTTTTTGACACGGTGGTTCGGCGTTCATTTATCATAGGATCATTCTAGTAAGTATCCATGTAGGGAGTAGTGGGATAGGTAGTTCAAGAATGGCCAATCGACAACTCCAGAACTGCAGTGCTCGTTTACAACTTAAGAATGCCTTGATCGATTCTAATGGAATTTTGGAATTTTGATTGTTCTCAGCAAGAAACATAGTATTCTTTTGGGCCCAATAGATGAATTACGGATAACGGATGCACACAGCTTTATATGTAAATAAATATTAAATGTTAGGCACAATTTTGACCTACAGATGTCGCTGGGATTGATATAAAGTAAAACCAGATACCCATTGGTGTATGTGCTTTTGCATAAATGTGACTTACACCACACTGACTTTAGCCCGTCAATTTATATCGAGAGCAGAGTAAATGTGAATTTTACATGCCGATTTTACTATCTTAATCAAAGCTACATTCTATTCAATATTGAAAATTATGATGCAAATCTGAATACCAAATCCAACAATATTTTTTTTTATTAACTCAAAAGTAACGAATATAAATAAATTTGTTTAGCGCAATAATGATAATTTTATTGGATAGCAAAAAAGGTAATAAAAATATTTATCAAACATTTGATAATTAGAAAATTGCGTCCCACACTGCCGGCTTTCAGTGCCAGCGAATATATTAAACTCCACAAAAGTTGATGCTATGAAAATACAAACACAATGCTACTGTATACTAAACTGGCAAATTCCAGATTCTTTCAAAATTCAAAAACAATTTTAAACTCAACATGTAAAAAAATACAAATAAAATGCTGGAAAATCCTATTATTGTTATTATTTTTTATGCCTAACGTTCACTAAACATTTACGATATTCATCTACAAAGTATTTTATTTTTCCCAGTTTCATTGAAAGATTCTCATTTTAATGTTTACTAATCGAGTACATCAGGTAAAAAGCATTCACTTAAAAAATAGTATGCTAAGGGTACGTTTGTTACCTGGTTTTTAACCAAAAAAAAAACACACACACACAATATGCAATACGAAAATTACCAACCATAAAAAAGTTATATATTCTAAGGAAAATTCCCGTATTCCAATAACCCTCACACATTTATGATTTTCCTTTCATTTCAAAATTTGTTTACCAAACCATTTCGTAAACATCAAATCTACACTTTAATAGCTTATTAATGTTAGCTGGTAAATTTGGAGTAATTGTATAGAAGATGGTAAATAATTTGATAGACAAACAAACAAACCAGCAAACAAACATATAGTCGCAAGTAGATGATTATAGACAAAACAAATAAATATTTATGAGTAAGCAGCGCTTTAAAATGTTAAATGTACAACAAAACAAAAGCTGAAAGCTGATCATTGAAATGAAAGAACGAATTCAGATTTCAAAATTCTCTACTGACGGTTAGTTGCTGAGTTGTTATTGATTTTACGAGTCGTCGTCACGACACATTATGCGTCGACTAGTTTAAACCGGCTTTAAGTGACACACAGCCGTTTGAATGGGTTAGGGCCAGTAGCACAAACTCAAAAATTGATGTGGGTTCTAATCAGTGTCCAGGGATTTCTCAACTATAATAAAATTATTTAAAATATATTAGTGTAAATGAAAATTGGATGATGATTCGCAACAATGTGAAACTTTTTAATAATTAACATTTATTAAATGAAATAAAACTATTGAAAAAAAAATACAACTATTATACGAGTATGTAGACAAGAATGTACTTAAAGCTATCAAAAGTTTATCAAAATTGATTTTAAATTATTAAATTAAATTATCCTGTATTATATTATACAGGGCAACAAAATGGAAAAAAAATGATTTCTTTTCCTGTGTTTGTGTACATGCTATCGAACTTGCAAGAGCTAGTTGCATCTTGAGCATAAAAATTCACTTCCTGTCCCGAATTTAGACCGATTTCCACAAAATCTGCATGATTTTAGCAAGGAGCTGTGTAAAAGATTTTATCGTGATCTTCGTTCGACGGAAGTGCGTTATCAGGCAAGGTGGTACTCTCATATGATGACAGACTACTGCTGAAGTTCAAGAAAATCTTATAAAAGATCATTTGATTGTACTTACTTACTAAGCTGGCACTTCTTTGCAATTCCATTGGATTATATACCGCACGTAAAAAATATTATAAGCGCCTCGGTCTTCAACGCTTCTTTTCCAGTTAGTCACTCCAAGTTCTGCAAGGTTCTCAGTAACCAGCTCTTTCCAACGGAGCTTTGGTCGCCCTCTTCTGCGCCGTACATCGAGTTCATTGTCGAAGACTTTTCGAGCTGCGTACAACATGACCTAGCCAACGCAACCGCTGCACCTTAATGCGTCCGACCACGTCAATGTCAGCGTACAGCTGGTACAGCTGAACGTTTACGCAGTTTCCCAAACGAGTAGAATCTTTGTTCGTTGAAACTAATAACTTCGTTTTGTCCTCCTTCACCATTAGACCCATTTTCATTGATTCCTTCTGTATACTTAAGAAGGCTGGAGTCACATCCCGAAGTTTTCGACCGATAATGTCTACGTCATCAGCGTACGCGAGTAGCTTGTGGCTTTTGTTGAATATCGTGCCACTCGTGTTTACAGCAGTTTTCCTCATTATCAACTTCATCTAAAGTACTGTACTCATTTTATACTTTGTACTGATTTTTGTACTACTTTTTTCTTTTGGAACAATAGAAAACATATTTCTATTGTAATATTGTATTGTTGTTGTAGCCACTTATAAGTATGGATCTTGTAGTCGAATTTGTAATTGTATGTGTTGGTGTTAGCTCGCTGCGTTCTAAAAAAACTTAATTTCCCTTTGCACCCCATGAATGAGGTATGGGATAGCTTCTCGCGTTGTTGTGAATTAACACGCTTTCTATTTTTAGATTCACAACTAACGGCACCTACTTGTTTTATCGACGAATGCGAACGTCACTGTTTGAGAAGCTCTTACTAGACACGACGATTGAATCGACGCTTAATACTGCGAAGTTGCTGTCAACAACATTCGAGGGGAGCCGACAATGAAAGAAAATTTTCTTTTTTTTTTTCTTTTTTTAAGATGACTGGAGCCAGGTTTGAACCTGCGATCTCCCGCATGGTAGTCGCGTGTTCTAACCACTATGCCACGGCTCGCTGCGTTCACTCTCATCAATTTCCAAGTGTAAAAATCTGCCTACACCCGCAGGGTCCATAGAGGGTTACCTGGCGACGAGATGAGTGGGCTTGACTGGGCATTCAAACAAGTGCAATCGTATGCGGGCTTAGACCGCACGCTGGGTACACGTTTGCAGTGTTACCAGTCAGATCGCAACTGCGCCAGAACCGATCTAGTGATACGTGGCTGACCGTTTTCTTCAAGTGCAATTTTGGGAGGGTGGTGTCCGACAACCACATTCGAAGGGTATGAGTTTTTGATCGCGATGACAGTGTTCCTATCAATGTGGTTTAGACCGTCTGATAAGCCTGTTGATGTAGAGGCTCTCTCTTGTACCGCTCTCTCTCTCTATATATCATGAATATCTGTCCCTATAAGTCTGTCAAGTCAGGAGGCAAATGTATGACCAACTCAACATATCTATCCTCTATCTTCAACCTTCAACCCTATAAAATGTTTTATTTTTTAAAATTTATTTTTAAATTTTATTTTTTATATTTTTTTTATGAAATCTGCTACTGAGGGGTAAAATGTATGACTGGTCCCCAGTCATTTTTCAATATTAACAAATTCGCCAAACATACATACATAAATTTTTTTTTTTAATTTTGTTCTCACGGCTCTTACTGTCCCAAAAGTGTCCCAAGAGGAGTCAAGTGTATGACCAACCCTCAACAGTTTTGCAACCCCATCAGTTTCCCAGAACATATCTAACATCTATCTTCAACCCTTACATTTTTACATTTTTTGTTTTAATTTTTTTATGAAATCATTGTGCCAACAAGATCGATCTTCACCTCCAAAGGGGACTCCAATACAAAAATAGTTTTTTTTAAAAAATTAGTTCATACCGCTCTTACTGTCCCAAAGGTACACCAAGAGGAGTCAAATGTATGACCTACCCCCAATAGTTTTGCAACCAAAGCAGTTTCTCAAAACATATCTACCCTTTATCTTCAACCTTTAAGGTTGTCCCCATACAATTTATTTTATTTTTATACCATCACCCTACGGGTAGGAGGGTATATATCATTTGATACGATCCAAAAGAGTAACACATAGAACAAGTCACTTTAGACCCTAGGTTTCTTTAAACGAAATACAATTCATGAAATTTTAAGTCGTTTGACCGTGTGTCCGTCCGGTTGGTACGCTCGATAACTTTAGAAAGACGCAACCAAATGTTTTAAAGTTTACACGAGTTAACACTACTTACGGTATCGCAAATGGGCTTCAAGGCCACGCCCCTTCTGGTACCTCCCATACAAAAATACCATTCCGCCAACTTTTGAAATCGAGTAATACTATCAATACACCCAACGCGATCGTACCCAAATTCTGCATTTAGTAAGACTAATGCAGGATAAAGTATTCGAGAAAAAACTGGTAGACCAGCCACGCATTTTTGGTACCTCCCACACAAATGTACCACTCCGCCCACTTTTGAAATCGAGTAATAATATCAATACAATCAACGCGATTGTGCCCAAATTATGTATTTTGTTTAGCTATAAAGGATTAAGTTTTTGAGGAAAAACTTGAATTCTAGTTACGCCCCTTCTGGTACCTCCCATACAAATGTACCATTCCTCCCACTTAAGAGATGGAGTAATAATATCAATGCAACCAACGCAATCGTAACCAAATTCTGTTTTTAGTAAAGCTATAGCAGGATAAAGTTTTGGTGAAAAACCCGGTAGTCTAGCCACGCCCCTTCTGGTACCTTCCATACAAATGTACTACTCCGCCCACTATAGAATTCGACCATAATATAAATTTTTTTGTTTTATTGAGGGTAAGGGTATAAGTTGTCGGTTTTCCAGACTGAAACTTTTTTACTGGTTTAAAATGAAACATAAGAAGAATATTTTTATCCACCGAATCGAGCAAATTTGACTGACTGACCACCAAGCTTTCGATGATGAAATGATTTTGCATAAGCGAGTATTAAAGAAAACAAGGGGCAGCATCAAATGCAGCACTCCGGATCTTGTGTCCGTTGTGTCGAACGATGTAAGACATCGGATGTAGCAGCAGTTCGTATATTGATTGATTGCTGCAGCACGAGTTTTTTAACTTGACCCAAGAAAAGATAACATCAATCGGAAATCCCTTCGAGAAGCCCGTAAACAAAATCGACAGCAGGTCTTATTGTGGGTATTCAATTAAAACAGTGGTAAAGCGAGCAGTCGCTGCCTGGATGATGTTCTGGAATTTTCTCTCTGCTATCTTCACATCGAGAGGTATGTGAGAACAATGCAGAGGCGATTTGTGTACTCTATGAAAATTTCCTAGTCTGCATTCACCTGTTTAAGGGAGGCACGGCACTCAGATGTGACGAATTCGACTGACATCTGGAAGTTAATCAGGAGTACAGCTGGCAACCGACGGGACATACACAATGTAAAGCTTTATCCCCACACATTCCATGTATGGGTCACTAGAGTCTAGATCTGACGAGATAGACCTATATTGCACAGAGCGATGTAATATAAACGCCAGTTCCCACTACAACTTTAAATACCGCAGGGGAACATTGTCGTAGATTGCTTTGGAATAATATAAAAGAGTTCGAGGCATTTGTCATTGTAAAGGTCAAGGACGATAAGTAAAAAATTTATCATAATCCTGTGTCTTGCCCAGGTAGTTAGCTTCAAAAGAATAAAAAACAGCCTCAAAATTACCCAACAGCCCTCGCTGTCAGACTAATTGTTAAAGATATTTAGATGACCATTTATCAATAGTTCCTTATCATTGTGAGGAAATAATAATAGGTTGACTATTCATTGCCCCCTCACAATTATTTCCACTTAAAACTAATTAGCCACCGGTTGAAAATTGTTTAACATCAAATTAAATAGCATATACATAAATAATTACAATTACCGTCAAGTACTCTCTCTCTCTCTCTCTCTCCATCTCTCTAAACCTGTTAATTAACAATTTTATCACAGTTAGTGTCAAAGATTAATCATTTTTGGCAAACGTTCAATGCCATTATAAATAAATCCCTATTCAATTTTCCATTTCAACATCCGAGCGTGAAGATTTAAAAAGAAAATAATGTGATTTAATTATAAAAACAAACATTGTATCAAGTGGCAGTGCAAAGCACCGCACCCCTCGTCACCCTTTGCCCGCCCACACCCGCCAGCACTAGTTACCAATATTTAATGAGCGATATTGACACTTTACACAATTGGATTTAAGCAGTTTCAACACGTTTTAGCCGGTTAAATGTAGATTTTAGAAAAGCGACGAGAACAACAGCACGTTCTAGTAAGCTGCTGCTGCTGCTGTTGCCGCTACTGCGTAGTTCAAAGTAGTAAATCGCTTCAGTTTAAAGCTGTAGAAAGGCTTAATGACTGCAGTTACATTCTCTGAATTTCTATTAACAGTTTGCCTACACCCAAGCGAAGGCAAGATGCCAAGAGCTAGCCAAGCAGTGACTAAGCCAGTGTAACAACTGCTACTGCCTCTCTCGATTGTGCTCCCTGATCTAAGCTGGTGGTGGGCTATGGTGTTGTAATAACATCTCGCGTGAGTTACTGGTTTCGATGTCGAATACATTTGAATATGATCAAGATTTGATGTAAATGAAATATAAACAAATCCAAACTGGTTGTGGAATAGCTTATAATTTTTTTTCAATTTTCCCATACTATGCAACATTTATTAGTTCAGATTATTCTCGTAACCCATTAATCGCAATCAGCGCGTTGTGAGAAATTAGTCCATATGCGAGGATCATTTGAAAAAAAAAATCACAATGTTGAGGTACTAGTATACTTGTGTTCTAAATAATTACGACGAATGTATGATAAATCGGAGGTGAATTCCAGTTTAGCTGTATTATTGAAATTGTTGCTTTACTGGTTAACTGACTTAACGGCTAAAGGCTGGTATTGAGTTCAATGTTTCATACGAGATGTTGCCAACACCAATACATATTATTCAGCTTTAAAATGCACCCCTAGGAGTCACAAAGGAGCGGCGGGAGATGATTTCTTAAAACAAAATATTAAAAAAAAAAATATTAAAAACAGTTTCAGTCGGAAAACCCTACATACATATACCCTTGCCCTCAGTAAAACATAGAATTTTTTAGGTTATTGATATTATAACTCGATTTCTATAGTGGGCGGAGTGCTACAATTGTATGGGAGGTACCAAAAGGAGCGTTGCTAGACTTCCACATTTTTTTCCAAAACTTTATCTTGCTTTAGCTTCACTTTTGGGCATGATCGCGTTGGCCAGCCGAGCAGCCATACAGACGAATATGGCTCATACGACTTAAAAAGTCATGAATCGAATTTGGTTCAAAGCAACCTAGGGTCTAAAGTGAACCCTTCTATGAGTTACTTTTATGGGTCGTATCAATTGATATATATATGTACCCTCCTACCCGTAGGGTAAGGGTATACAAATCGTATGGGGGCCACCTTAAGGGATGAAGATAAAGGGTAGCTATGTTCTGAGAAACTGCTAGGGTTCCAAAAATATTGGGATCGGTCCTACATTTGACTCCTCTATTCTATCGGTGGGAGCAACTTTTATAAAAGTGGGAGCCCCCTTAGGGGTAAAAATGCTTCGGAAAAATTTGAAAAGGGAAAATTACTGGGAGTCGGTCATGCATTTTACAACTCTAGGAGGCTCAATGGAACGGCAGGAGCTGATTTCTTAAAAAAAATATAAAAAATAAACTTACATATACCATCACCCATAGTAAAACAAAAAAAATTCTGTTATATTGATATTATTACTCGATTTCTAAAGTGGGCGGAGTGGTACATTTGTATGGGAGGTACCAGAAGGGGCGTGGCGATGTAGCCCATTTTCAATACCGTAAGTAGTTTTGGGAAAATATTAACTCGTGCAAAATTTTAAAACATTTGGTTGCGTCTTTCGAAAGTTATCGTGCGAACCAGCCGGACAGACAGACAGACAGACGGACATGGCTCAAACGACTTAAAAAGTCATGAATCGAATTTGGTTCAAAGAAACCTAGGGTCTAAAGTCACTCCTTCTATGTGTTACACTTTTGGGTCGGATCAAATGATATATACCCTCATCCCAAAGGGTGATGGTATAAAAATTGTATGGATTCCACTTTAAGGGTTGCAGATAGAGGGTAGATTTGTTCTGAGAAACTGTTGTAGTTCCAAAAATATTATTGGTCGGTCATACATTTCACTCCTATAGGGGCACCTTTGGGTCAGTTAGATTGGTGAGAGCGATATTTATAACATTTTGATTTTTATATGGGAGCCCCCATAGGGGGTAAAGATGGGTGGTAGTTATGCTTGGGAAAAATTTGACAAGGGAATATTACTGGGAGTCGGTCATACATTTTACCCCTCTAGGAGGCACAATAGAACCGCAAGAGCTGATTTCCCAAAAACAAATTGTAAAAAATAAACTGATGGGGTTGCAAAAATATTGAGGGACGGTCATACATTTGACTCCTTTAGCCTCAGTTAGAGCGGTGGGAGCAAATTTTATAAAATTTTGATTTTTGTATGGGAGCCCCCTTAGTATGTTTGGGGAAAATGTTAGCAGGAAAAATTACTGGGGGTCGGTCATACATTTTACCCTCTAGGAGGCACAATGGGAGCTACAGGAACAGATTTCATAAAAAAAATTGTAAAAATAAAACAAAAAATTATGTTTTAGGTTTTAAGATAGGTAGAGGCAGATATGTTGTGAGAAACTCTTGTGGTTCCAAAAATATTGTTGGTGTTCCAAAGATATTGGGGGTCAGACTCTTTTAGGGGCATCATTGGCTCAGTTAGAGTGGTGGGAGCAAATTTTATAAAAAAAAATGATTTTTGTATGGAAGCCCCCTTAGGAGGTGAAGATGGGGTGTAGGTATGCTTGGGAAAAATGTTAGGTGGGAAAAATGACTGGGGGTTAGTCACTAATTAGAACCCTCTAAGGGCGATTCCGGAGCAGTTGCGGGGCTTGTTGTGGATTTTTTCCCCAATACGACAAGCTTCTCGTTAATTACCAGGGGCTAGATTTTGATTTTAGACACATGGTTTTTTGGGAAAATTTTCTTAGAATTCATCCTAGATTACGATCTTGATAACCGCTTGGACGAGAGAAAAATTGATCTACTCTAATGATGATTTATACGATAGAACAGATAACAAATAAATCTATGTAATTATTTTCTTATATGTTTACCTCTATGTTTGTTATATAATTGAACTCTGTAAAAACTTAAATTTCTTCATTCGGTTGGAGTTAATTTTACTAGGTCACACCCGTCTTATTTTTCTTAAAAGTTCTTTTATTAAGAAATATAAGTATTTTGCTAACAGAAAGTACTTAACACAATCAAAAACAATATAAACATCACACCTACATCACAAAAATTGTGGGCTTTCTACAGTAAATTGTACCGAATTTAACCTGAAAGTCATAATTTTGTAAAAGCTCAAATTGCTAAGGTCACACCCGTCATTGTCATTCTAAGCAGAAATTAAGTTATTTCAGTTTCTAGCTCTCCAGTTTCTAGTTTTAAAACTTAACAATCTTGGTAAGCACAGATTTGTTTTTAATAATAAATTTTTTATTTATGAATTATAGCCAAGAATGTAAGTAACATGGTCACACCCGTCCCAATCGCATTGCCCAGTTGTACATATATAATTTAGAAATGGCAAATAAGTATTAGAATTCATTGCAATACTTCATATTAGACAAAAAAAAACTATAACATATAATTTAGCTTCATTAAGTTTAGTACAAAAATTAGTTACATATTTTGCCAAGACTTTGGCAATATAAAATAAAGTTTGTTTACATTTTCATGTTATTATGAGTGCAGTTGTTTTTGCTACCAATAGATCGTGAATTCCTCTAACAGTCTAAGCCAAATAAAAAAAATCCCCCTTATGTAAATTCTATTTTTTTGACCCAACTTCCATTCAATTAAACAAACAAGTTCAACACATTTCATATTCAACCACAATAAAACTGGTCCAAGTGTAGTGGCTGTGTTGTGTGATGATGATATTGAATGGTTTTATCAAAACACGCTTAAAAGTCCAAAAATCTCTACAGACACAAAAAACAATAACAAAACAAAATAAAAACAATAACTTGCAGTCACATGACGACACCTGTAATTAAAATGTCTTGTTGTTGTCTTAATACGTAAGAGTGGTTTTAGGTTATACGTTATTTTAAACCATTTTAAGAGAATGATAATTGATTTACGGTCATATTCATCAAAAAAAATTCTAAAGTGGATATGAAGCGTTCTTTAACTAAAGTATTCAATAGCCTTAAAACACCTTTAATAAGAACTTGTATTCATAGTCGTTTGTTATCAGCCCTTTAGCTTTATTTGTAGAGATGGGCACTCGACACGTGATTAGCGTGAATCACGCGTGATTCACGCGTGAATGTGAGTAAGTTGGAAATTTGCTCACGTGAGCGTGCATCAAAAAAATCTTCATGCATGAGCGTGCGTGAGTGTATACTTTGCGTGAATCACGCTACTCACGCTAATTACGCAAAGCAAAAAAATGTGCTTAACACAGAATTGGGTATTTGCATTTGTCATTACATTGATAAAGATTTAAATTTTTGTGTGAATGTTTTAGGAAATCATGACTTTATTCTTGGTAATATTAAAATATAAATTAATATTTATAATATATAAATATAATAAAATAATCGGATATTTCCTCACTTATAAAAGCTTGCAAAAAACTTGTCGGATACTTTAAACGCTCAGAACTTAATAGCAAATTCAGTAAATCGTTAAAACAACATGTTAACCCTTATGTGAATGACAGGGTACTCTTTTAAAAAGCTCAAATTTTTTTTGAGAACTCTTAACTTTTGATTGTTTTTATATTTTAATTCGAGTGGGTCCATTTTATCCCTTTAGAAGGGCGTGGCATACCGATATTCTTTTTATACCTTTAAGAGAGTGACAGAGGTACCCCAAAGTAAAATAAATTAAACTACAGGAAATAATTATAATTTTTTTTTGGATTAACATTTTCTGAAGCCTAATTCTTCGAAAAAAAATCCTAATTTTTTTGAGGAAGATAAAAAAATAATTTTGGGCGCTGATAATAAAATAATCTAAAGTCCTTAGGAACAACGTATATCCATAGTGATTTTGACATTTTATATGTTATTTCATGTTTTACTAGAAGACAAAACTAATAGTGATAAAAATTAATTTGGAACAAAGTAAATAGAGAAAGACTTACACAAAAATGTGTAAAAAAAAGTACACTTGAAATATAAAATTATTGGCGTTCAAACAGGCAGGTGACGCATATGGAATGATTGATTGAATGATCTTTACAGATAGCATTATAGCAACTTGCACAAGTTTTTCGTGTCTTTCTTCTCTTTTGGTCTAGTTGGTCCTCTATAGCAATTTCCTACTACTGCGGTACGACCACTGGCTCGCAATTTTGAAAGTGGGATATATTTTCCTTTACTTTACTTCAAATTTCTTGTCCAAGAACATCTGAACAATTGGTGATCGATTAAACAATTCTAGACATACCTTTGGATTTCGAATACGGTGTCCTGTATTTTTCTTACAGGTCTCAAAGCTTAAATATTTCAAACATTTTCTACGACGGTCACTTGAGTTAAATTGTGTCAATATAAAAAATGTATGTTGCTACAACGATAGAATTGTAGAATAATGTTAACGGCCATCGGCTAGTTCTGCGTTTAGTAGTACATATTTCCCTCAAAATCTTGTTCATATTATCAACACCTTCTTTAGTTTTGTTGTAATACATTATAATTTCGGGTTCAGCAGTCAAAGGTACTGCAGGTTGTGTTGAAGAAAACATAATTACAGTATTTTTTCTTATTTACTACGTAGGAACACTCGGATTTTTATATGCACTAACAAGGTCTAAAATTATTTTTTCACCATATGAATTGGATATGAGTTTTTTTTTATTCAGTTGCCAAATATTATTACACAGTGCAACACCTAAATTGGAGCCACCTTCGTACCCAGCTATTTTTAAAGTATATACCGAAACTAAAAAAATCCCCAACGGATTTGACCCCATTACATCGAAACATTTTTTATAGATACTCCAATATTTTCTCCCCAACACAATTTTTGACCATTTTTACGGAGTCCATATTTAATAAACTGTTCGGAATATACTGCAAAAATAGCTGGGTACGAAGGTGGCACCAGACGATGACCTTAGAAATGTTGCACTGTGTTATTTTCCCATATTTTTCTGGCTTTGATTTCATTTATTGTGTAAAGCGCGTACTTCCTCGTTACTCATACAATTGCTCATTAACAGTAATACAGGTTTGTAATATTTTTATAAATAGGAATTTAATAAGTTAGAAATGTTCTAATAGCAGCATTTGCGGCACGTGCAAGGCGAATGAAACGTAAAAGCATCGTTTTATGTCGATTTTACGTAAGGCACGATATGAAAAATGTCAAATTTTCATACAATTTGTATGTGGGTACCAGGGTACCCCTGTCATTCTGGAGAAGGTGTATTTTTTATCACTCACATAAGGGTTAAAACCCGATGGAATTCAATTTATTATATGTTGGAGGGAATACTATGAAATCTGAACTTCAAAAGTTACACCGTTCGACAAGGTTATTTTCTTGTGTTGAATTATGTGTTTATAAGAGTTTTTGACATGGGAAATTCAATTACGAAATCAGAATTTTGCTATCAGGCATAGTTTTTTCGTTATTTGAAAATAAGTTTTGAAAAAAAAAAACTGATGAAAAAAATCTGAAAACATATTTGAAAAAATTATATTAATAACTATAGGAATCACAATTCAGATACCCAGAAAAATTGAAAATATTTGATTTAATCTATTAAGATAGCTTTAATGGATTTTGATCTATTAAACTATCTTTTAACTTTTTAAAATCCTTTCCAAGATTGCTCAAAGTCCAACAACGAGCGAATACCTTTTATGGTACGAAAAACTTTGTAAAATTTGCTCAGAAGAAATGTGTGAACCAAAAGTCATAACTAAATTTATAACATCTATAAAACAATTATTGTTAAAAAGATTTAAACCTGATAATATTCAATAAGTGGCTTTATTCCTTTTAAAGAAGCCGGGATCAAAAAGATCTAGTTTATTCAGCTATAAAAACTATGTTATGTCAGTAGAAATTAAAAAAATTAAACAAGATTGCTCAATATTTTACAAATTGGGGATATTCCTCTTTTACAAAACATCCCAGCTTATATTTTGTGTATACCATGCAGTTCAGCTGCAAGTGAAAGGGTGTCAGGAAGAATATTAGAAGAAAGAAAAAGTCGTTCAAGTGAAGAAAATGTTAATAAAATTTTATTTTTACACAAAAATTTTTAAAATAATTATTTTTATAAAAATTAAAAAAATTATTATATTTTATTTTGATGTTATGTATTCATGAATTTTTTAACTTATTTGTTTCTTTATTAATCTATTATATTTTTAAAACTTAAAATTTATTATATAACAGAAGTCAAATAATATAGTGCAACAGTGAAAAAAGTACAAGACCTTAACAGTATAGGTTCGATTATACGTTGGAAGGGTAATAAAACCCTACACTCAGCTTGGCTAAATTTGGTGACCAATTTGTTTTTATGGACCCCAAAAGATTCTCGAACTTGGTGAGCCCCTTGGAAATGGTGTCATCAGTTTTTGTCCAACAGCTTACTCAGACTTCATGATAGCACTAAACTATATTCGGTAGTAATGTAGTTTTGTTAACAATGTATGCCAAAAATTTCACTTATATCTGCACTATTTTTTTTAAAAATTGAGGAAGAAACTATTTTTTCACATTTTGCAGCATTACTTTGAGGGAGTCTAAATTTTTCACTAACAATGTTCGTCAAATTATAGCCACGGTAACGTTGAACAACTTTCGTGAACATATCAATACAATCCGATTCTGTATAGACACCCTAAATTTCTCATAAAGACCACAATGAGACCGGTTTTTCGTACCTTTCCGCACATGTAAGCCAGTAATGTGGTTGAATATCAACCGATATTAAATTGATCAGTGGATTTGGAAAGAAGAGGCTGTTCCATCGATATATATATTTATATTGGTGTCTTGTCATATCGTTCTGTTTTGCTTTGAAATTGCATTTGTAGTGTAATTATAGGAACATAACAATAAATTTTTTTTACTTTTTATTTGGCGTGATTGTCGTGATTCACGCTCACGTGAACGTGCGTGGGTACAAAATGTACTCACGTGAGCGTGCGTGAACGTGAGTAGCGAAAAAATTTTCTAGCGTGAGTGACAATTTCAATCACGTGAGCGTGCGTGAACCTGAGTCAAATTTACTCACGTGCCCATCTCTGTTTATTTGTTCCAATGGCAACGCTGACTATTTTTGGTCATTAATGATGTATAAAAAAAAACTTTATAATCGGATACAAAAGCTTTATAATCGGATATAAAACTTTTATTTGCATTTAAATTAAATATATATAGATTATCATATATATCATAGACTACGATTAATATGACGGCAAGAAACAGTTTAAAGTAAAAATGTGATAAAAATTTTATTTTCTTTTCTCATATTAAAATAATAATTGGATATCGATTACATTCCTAACATTGTTTCCTTGTTTTTATTGTTAATACATCACGAATATTATTTAATTATTTACAAATAATTTTTGAAAATTTTTGGACAAATATTTTTCGAAATGCAATTCATGAATGAAAAGTTTATATTTACCATAGATACTTTTCTTTGTGCGCAATGATTACGAAGACAATTTCCTACACGATGAATACATGTAACGGGCCTTTCCCTTATAAAAAATTCCGAAAAACTCAAAATAAAGATCTAAAATTCATAAATATACAATAAATTGTACAAACGTCAAGTTATAGCATGCTCTCGGTGTTATTCATCAAACTTGTAATTGTAGTGCCAAGTGCTATATGTGTATCAAATGTTATATTTTCATGGCTTAAGTACAGTGTTGCCATGCCCCTCAACATCTGATTGAAAATAAAAATTTGGCAGCAAATGTTCCTCTAGAGCAAACATACATTTATAGAATATTTAAATTCTGTTTGCATATTTAATTTGTGTTGTCTAGTCGTCTAGTACTATCTCTAAAAAATGTTTTGCCACCACCAATATATTGGTTATATGCCCATAGGGTCCAAAATTAAATTTACGTCTGCATATTCATTATTCCTTTTGGTCAAAAAATTTAAATGTAATCTGCATCTTCATATTCGTGTTGTCGGGTACTAGCTGGAAACCTAATTTTATCTTTCTGGCTTAAAAAAAATTTGTCACGCCTATCCGGCACATTGGGTCACCCGTTTAACCGTGATTGAGCCACAAACAAACAAACCGACAAACATTCACATTTATAATATTAATACGATAGGGATAAGAATATAAATGATCCTCTCGTCGAAATCTGAGTCGATTTAAAGATGACGGCCTGTCCGTCTATCCGTCCATCTGTCTATCTGCCCGTCTCCGAGATTACAGCCGTAGTTTAAGAGATATCGAGCTGAATTTTAAAATGCTATATTTTATCTTCATATCTGAGGTTATGTTTTAAGATCGGTTAAAAAATATCCCCCCTCCCATACAAACTCCCCTTTTTTTGGGTCTGCACCTGTGATTACTTTTTTGTATGCAAGCTTCTCTACTCCAAGCGGCGGTTGGGTTCTAAGATAAGCCCGATTGGTCAAAAACTACTCGCACCTCCTATTCAAAATCCCACTTTTTGAGGGTGTCCGTCTGTCTGTCCCGGAGGCAACAGCAATAGTTTAATAGATATCGACTTGAAATTTGGAATGCAAACTTCTATCTTCAAAACGGAGCTTGAGTCCTATACAAATTGCCCACTTTTTGGGCTCTGTCCGTGCGATTACAGCAGTAGTTAAAAAGCTGTAGAACTGAAATTCTACATACAAGTTTCTATCCTCTAAACGGAAGTTAAGTTCTAAGATGAGTAAGATCGGTCAAAACCACTCCCACCTTCCATACAAATTGCACCTTTTTGGGTTGCGTCGCGGCTCGAGAGCCAAGAGCTTCAAAATTTCACATGAGCTCTCGGCTCGCGAGCCAAGACCCCAAGTAAAGAGTTGGCTCACAAGCCAAGAGCTACAAAATTTCAAATGAGCTCCTGGCTCGCGAGCTAAGAGCCTATTTTTAGGAAAAGAGAGGCTTGTGAGACAAGTCAATAAATTAAATCCAAATGCACGAAAATACCAAAAAGTTCCTTTAGTGTACTATTTCTGTACTTAAGTACTTTTTTTTAGCAAAGTACCAGAGTACTTTGTTGTACCTAAAAGAACTTTTATGCACAGAAAATTGCTTTAAGGCCAATAAAAGTACTTTTTGGTACAAAAAAGTACTTTGGTACAAAACATGTCCTTTGTAACGTTAAGTCCATTTAAAGTACTTTTTTGATACAAAAAAGTACTCTGGTACAAAAAAAAGTACTTATGCAACAGAAAAGTGCTTTTTGGTACAATAAAGTATTTTGGTACAAAAAAAAGTACTTTTAATGTAATTTTCAGTAGAAAGTACTTTTTTTTGTACGAAAATACTTTATTGTACCAAAAAAGTACTCTGGTACAAAAACAAGTACTTTGTGCAACAGAAAAGTGCTTTTGGGCAAATTAAAGTGATTTTTGTTACAAAAAAGTACTTTAGCACAGAAGAAAGTACTTTGTACAAAAAAGTACTTTGGTGCAAAAAAAGTACTTATGCAACAGAAAAGTGCTTTTTTGTACAATAAAGTATTTTGGTACAAAAAAAGTACTTTCTACTGAAAAGTACATTAAAAGTACTTTTTGGTACAAAAAAGTACTCTGGTACAAAAGCAAGTACTTTGTGCAATAGAAAAGTGATTTTGGGGCTATTAAAGTGCTTTTTGTTACAAAAAAGTACTTTAGTACAAAAGAAAGTACTTTGTACCAAAAAGTACAATAAAAATACTTTTTGGTATTTTCATGCATTTGGATTTTATTTATTGATTTGGCTCTAGGCTCGCGAGCTTAGAGCTACAAAATTTCAAAAGTACTGTGGATCAAAAAATAATAATTTGTACCGAAAAGTACATTTAAAGAACTTTTTGGTATGAAAAAGTGCTCTATTGCAAAAAAAAAGTGCTTTGTACAACAGAAAAGTGATTTTGGGCTAATAAAAGTTCTTTTTGATACCAAAAAGTACGTTATTACAAAAGAAAGTACTTTGTACCAACAATTAAAATAAATGTACTATTTAGTATTTTCTTGCATTTGGATTTTATTCATTGATTTGGCCCGCGAGTAGTTCTATTCCAGAAAATTGGTTTTCAGCTCGCGCGCCAAGAGCCACAAAAATTCAAATGAGCTCTCGTCTAGCGAGCTAAGAGCCAATTTTCAAGAAAAGAGCAGATCACGAGCGAGCCTATAAGAACCCTGATACAAGCTTTTATCCTCTGAGCGTTGGTGAAGTTATAAACAGAGCAAATTCGGACAAAAACTACTTCCACCTCACATACAAAACTCGCACTTTTCAGGGTTTATCTCATAAATATATCAATAAAAACTTAATTAATAAAATAAATATAAATTATAGTTGCAGTGCAAATCAGTTTTGTCGTAATTTTTAAAAATGGTGAAAGGTATTTGAACTTATGCGTAGCCAAAGTTAAATTATCTTACTAGTTTTTATTAATAATTTATTTTGTTTTTTATTGTCTACTCACGTTAATTTATCTATACATAAGTGTATATACTTATACATAAGTTCGCTTTTCGCAATGGCACTTAATTTTGTAAATAAAACCATAAATATATTTATGTTTATGTTCTTCTATTAATATTCCCCCATTCTATAGAATTCTTCGACTGTCTGTCAAACAAAAAACCGGCTACTTAATTCTATCAACAACATAATCCAATTGTTGACGATGTTATATTGAACTGTATATCAAAAACAAAACATGGCTATATATAAAGACCCCGCCGCCGTGACCCTTCAGCTGCTAGGCAGAAAACATATGTAGTCTCCCAATTGTCCTACTTTTAGCCAGAGGTGAATCTCCGCATCTTGTCTGCGAATGTATGTATATTCCGATAGAACATTATATAGTTTAATTAAATCGAATTTGTTGTATTTTTCTATTTCAATGTCGCTGATACGGCGACGGGCGCGTGCACTTGTGTTTATATATTTCTGATCTTTTCATTACTTCTGCATTATATAGATTCTTAAATTTCTTAAGAACGTTCTGAAATTTTGTACGGCGGTTTTTTTTTTGGCTAACAGCCAACAATAGATTCTCTTAAAGATTTTGATCATTTTATCCAATTAGTAGAATTAACTTCCTGTTTACTTCATCGCGGAAGTTGTCAATAAAAGAGTTGATTTATATATGAATAACTTTAAGTGTTGGTGTCTTCTAATAAGTGTAGAGGTGGCCTAAACCCTGCACCATTAATAGCCCATAGATAATAGTATATTGATCATACTTCTATTGCAGTTGTTACAACAGAAACATAAATTTTTACGGTAACATGTGTAAGTTTTTGAATTAACGCATAAACAACAAATGCTCACATCTTCACTATAAACTTGCAAAAGCTTCTACAAAGCTATATGTATTAGAAAATGAACTTTCAGCCGCTAACATTAGTTGTAAATGTTGGCGTTAGATGTCCGTTTGATTTTGTCAAAAGCTGTATTTTATATACAAAGCGCTTACAGTTTTTAAAAGCTTTTTTGTTAAACGAGTTGCCAAGCTATAAAAAAACACCAGTTTCATAATAGGAAAATTTAATGTTTTGTTATGATGTTGTTGTTAATTTTCTTCAACTGCTTGATTTTAGTATGGGATATGAATATTGCTTTCCTCTAAACCAGAGTTCGTACTGGCTCTCTCGCGAGCCTCTTTTTTCTTGAAAATTGGCTCTTGTGCCGCAAGCCAGGAGCCCGTTTGAAATTTTGTGGCTCTTGGGTCGCGAAACAACTCTTTATTTGGGCTCTTGGCTCGCGAGTTAAGTACCAAACCTATGTCCCAAATTACTTTTTTATGCCAAAAAGAACTTTTATTGGCCTAAAAGCACTTTCCTGTTGCACAAAGTACTTTTTTGTACCAGAGTATATTTTTGTATAAAAAATTAAGTTTTTTGGGTCAATAAAAATATTTTACTGGTACAAAAAAGTACTATGGTACAAAAAAAGTACTTTGTGCAACAAAACAGTGCTTTTATGCCAATAAGAATACTTTTTGCCATAAAAAAGTACTTATAGCGAAAAGTACCTTCTGGTAAAAAAAAGCACTCTAGTAAAAAAAAAAAGTACTTTGAGCAACAGAAAAGTGTTTACAGGCCATTAAAATAACTTTTTGGTACAAAAAAGTACTTTGGTATAAAAGAAAATACTTGGTACCAAAAAGTACAGTAAAAGAACTATGGTACAAAAAAGTACTCTGATACAAAAGAAAGTACTTTGTACAACAGAAAAGTGCTTGTGGGCCAATAAAAGTACTTTGGTACAAAAGAAAGTACCTTGTACCCAAAAGTACAGTAAAAGGACTATGGTACAAAATGTACTCTGATACAAGAAAAAAGTTCTTTGTGCAACAGAAAAGTGCTTGTGGGCCAATAAAAATACTTTGGTACAAAAGAAAGTACTTTGTGCCAAAAAGTACAGTAAAAGGACTATGGTACAAAAAAGTAGTCTGATACAAAAAAGTACTTTGTGCAACAGAAAAGTGCTTGTGGGCCATTAAAAGTACTTTTTGGCATAAATAAGTACTTTGCACCAATAATAAATTACTCTCGTACAAAAAAAGTACTTTGTGCAACAAAAAAGTGCTTTTGAGCCAATAAAATATTTTTTTTGGTAAAAAAAGTACTTAAGTACAAAAGAAAGTTCTTTGTACCAAAACGTACAATAAAAGTACTTTTTGGTACAAAAAAAATCTGGTCGAAAAAAAGTACTTCGTGCAACAGAAATTTTTTTTGGGCCAATAAAAGTACTTTTTGGCATACAAAAGTACTTTGGTACAAAAGAAAGTACTTTGTAGCAAAAAGTACAATAAAATAACTATGAACCAAAAAGTACAATAAAAGTAATTTTTGATCCAAAAAAGTACTCTGGTACAGAAAAGTACTTTGTGCAACAGAAAAGTGCTTGTAGGGAAATAAAAGTACTTTTTGGCATAAATAAGTACTTTGTACCAAAATGTACATTAAAAGTACCTTTTGGTACAATAAAGTACTCTCAAACAAAAAAAGTACTTTGTGCAACAGAAAAGTGCTTTTGGACCAATAAAATAACTTTTTGGTACAAAAAAGTACTTTAGTACAAAATAAAGTTCTTTGTACCAAAACGTACAATAAAAGTACTTTCTGGTACAAAAAAAATACTCTGGTCCAAAAAAAGTACTTTGTGCAACTGAAAAGTTTTTTTGAGCCAATAAAAGTACATTTTGGCATACAAAAGAACTTTGGTACAAAAGAAAATACTTTGTAGCAAAAAGTACAATAAAATAACTATGAACCCAAAAATTACTCTGATACAAAAAAAGTACTTTGTCCAACAGAAAAGTGCTTGTGGGCCAATAAAAGTACTTTTTGGTACTCCGGTACAAAAAAGGACTTTGTGCAACAGAAAAGTGCTTTTGGGCCAATTAAATTACTTTTTGGCATAAAAAAGTACTTTGGTACAAAAGACTTTTACTGTACTTTTTGGTATAAAAAAGAAAAGTACTTTGGGCAACAGAAAAATGTTTTTGGGTCAATAAAAGTACATTGTACTTTGGAAAAAAACTACTTTGTGCAACAGAAAAGTGTACTTTGTGCCGAAAAGTACATTAAAAGTAATTTTTGGTACACAGAAGTACTCTGGTTCAAAAAAATGTATTTTGTGCCACAGAAAAGAGCTTTTGGTTCAATAAAAGTACTTTTTGACATACAGCTTTTGGTAAAATAAAAGTACTTTTTGGCATACAAAAGTACTTTGGTACATAGCTTCTTTACTTAGCTCGCGAGCCCAAAGCCACAAAATCATAGATAGCGAGCTGGGAGCTCATTTTAAATTTTGTTGCTCTTGGCTCGCGAGCCAGCTCTTTATTCGGGTCCTGGGCTAGCGAGGCGAGAGCTCGTTTGAATTTTGGGACTCTTGGCTCGCGTCAAAATGCTCTTTTTGAATAATATAGTACAATTAGTGTATCTTAATAAAAAGAGGACTTTAAACTTAAAAAATAGTGAAAAAATCACAAACGTTTGAAATTTCGGGGCAATAAAAAACAAGATGTGACAAGTTATCTAAATAAATGTGTATATCGTTGGAAACGTGTAAGATTCTTCTTTCCAAAATTGTTAAGAAATCATAGCTCGATTAAATATTGACTGAATTATAACCCAGCAGGTCGACGCTCATCAGGTCGTGCATGACAAAGCGGACACTTGTATGAAAATATCTTCGACGATTTGTATGGACGTTCCTCTAAAAGACATCAACGATTTACTATGGTCATGCAACTATCCTTGAGGATGTCTTGCAGGCACTTCCTACTCATAAGTAAGGAAATAACCGATAAACCGGTTTTAGAAACGTAAGTCATGATTTTAGGGATATTAGGATACTTGGTATATAGGGTCATGTTGTACTCGACCAGTCCTAGATCATGCACTAGGTCACCCCCCAAGTTCCAACTGACTGTCACATAGTGTTATCAATATACATTTTTTTCTCATATCATATTACTCCCGTGCTCTATTAAATAATCTGTCATTTGACTAGCAGATGCAAACACTGTGACATATGGTCTCGGTATCTATTTGAATATTTTTCTTCATTACTTGTTATGATTACGTTTATATCAAATCAACTGCTATGAAATTACGACTATCTACTACAATTAGACATTTATACAAATAATGTTGATAATGTTGAGATACGCTCAAGACAAATTGAGCTTGTAGGCAACAGACAGTCTGGCGTATAATTAATTAAAGAAAATCATAGGTTTCCTGCCAAACAACCCAATTTTATTTTCATGACTTAACTTAATTACTTCGACCTTAGTGTGTAGGTACGAGTACAACAACTATTGAGCTGTGATTTTTCATACCATATTAAGATTGCTGAGAATGTACATAAGTATGTATGTATATAGTTTTTAATATATGGCTGTGAATTTCTGCACACACACACATGTGCAAGTGGGCACTATCTATATTGTGTAAGTAATATCCGGTTCGACAATGATTAACTATAGATTAATTTTAAGAACATTTACAAATTATATGACATTTCAAAGATGTCAGTCTCTAGATTGGGATAGGTTAGGGGACAAATGGCATTACACAGTACAACAGATGATTTTGGGACTCAATTCTGATAACTGCCGTGAAAGTAGCCCCAAAAAGAAGAAGTTCTATATCATTCGTTTTGTTATGTTACATGCCATAATAATTTAATATCAATTTGGCTCTTTTGTTTGGCATAACTCGAGAGAGAATTGAGAAACAACTTTGCTTTAAGAATGTTTCAGAAATTAGATTCTCCAAAAAATTTGATTTTGCACCACTGTGGTCGTTTTTAGCCGATTTTGTATATAACGCCTGAACAAATTAATGTCATAACTAAACTATTGTTCATGTATCATCGTTATTGTCGTGACTAGTTTAATTTTTGCTATCGTTATTATTTTCGCCATTTACACATACGTTAATCACTTGCGATAATACATACGCACTCTTACATATTTTACTGTCCATCCACCTGATGCGATTTAACACAAATTTAAGATACGAATTACACCATATGGAGCAGCAACACACGTTGCGTGTGTAAGTAGAGTGTCACCAGCGCCACAGAGATTATGTGCGATTGCGTTCGAATTTCGAATGTGTGTGCTGCGAAAAATCACGCGTGTGTGAGTGCGGGTAAATCTGAAAGAGCGTAAGTGTATATGTGCAAATACATGTGTGTGTGGTGCGTCTATAATTTTTTATATAAAAATAAATTAAAGTGGCACTTAAATTGATATTTTTAGAATCTTTCCATTAAGTGCGAAAATAACACAATCAAGCGTCGACAATTTATGTAACTTGGACGTACTACGTGTGGGCGAAGGAATCAGACGTAAACAGTAATCATTGAATAGCAAGTAGCAAGAACTGTGAAATGGTAAACAAATCGTTCTTGTTGACTTATAATTCATGATTTATAACGCATACATAGCATAGACAGGATTGTTATAAATTTAAATTAAATTATAACATTGAAGCGGACTCTCTTTATCGAAGACAGTAGAGATAGATTATATTATACTCGTATATCACATAAAATTGGTATATTAAAAAAAAAATTCAATTAGTAATGGCTTTGCCTTATAACATTTTTAGGCTTAGGCCTACACCCACATTGATGGTTTAGAAGGCAGCGTACCATCAAAAGAAAATGAGACCTTTCGGCCCTAGGGAAATCCTGGAAATTTTTTAATTCAGAAATCCTTAACTATCCACACAAGACTGGAGAGTAGTTAAGGTTACTAAAGCGGCAAAAGGATCCAGCAATGGCCACGTTTATCCTTAACATTGATTCACTTTTGCCACTTAGAAAGATACAAGGGAGAGTGTTCTACGGATATGGCTACCGTACTCTGAACGCAACCGGGACAACTAAGACCAGAGCATGCAGCATCACCGGCCAGCAGCGCAAAGGTTCTTTCTAACACATCGCGGCGTTCAGTGCAAGCATAAAACAGGCAACTACTTTATAATTCTCATGTGGTTCATATCACCCATAGTATAAGGAGATGACGTTTTTCTACTACGATCGTCGGTGAAACCTCTAAGACGAAGTTTATTGCCAAGTCAAGCAATGTTATCTGATATCCTTGATCCTTTGGGATTGTACGACGACAAGCATCTTTGTGAAAAGGGGCACTAAGTCTGTACAACCAGAATATAGGGCTGTACAATTGGACAATAAGTCTGTACAACCGGAAAATAATCCTATTCAATCGGGCTACGAGCCTATACAATCGGGCTATAGGCCTGTACAATCGGACCCTAAGTCTGTACAATCGGACAATAAGTCTGTACAATCGGACAATAAGTCTGTACAACCGGGCTATAGGCCTGTACAATCGGACATTAGGTCTGTACAATCGGGCAATAGGTCTGTACAATCGGGCAATAGGCCTGCACAATCGGACCTACGAGTCTGTACAATCGGGCTACGAGCCTATACAATCGGGCTATAGGCCTGTACAATCGGACCCTAAGTCTGTACAATCGGACAATAAGTCTGTACAATCGGACAATAAGTCTGTACAATCGGGCTATAGGCCTGTACAATCGGACCCTAAGTCTGTACAATCGGACAATAAGTCTGTACAATCGGACAATAAGTCTGTACAATCGGGCTATAGGCCTGTACCATCGGACCCTAAGTCTGTACAACGGACTCTAAGTCTATACAACCGGACTATAGGTCTGTACAATCGGACCTTGAGTCTATACAATCGGACAACAAGTCTGTACAACCGGGCTACGAACCTGTACAATCGGACCTACAGGTCTGTACAATCGGACAATAAGTCTGTACAATCGGGCTATAGACCTGTACAATCGTATACTAAGTCTGTACAACGGACGCTTAGTCTAAGTCGAGTCCTCGTACTTGTAAGGCCAGGGCCTATTAACAGTTGTTCTTATTCTCCTATTCCAGGACCTTAGCAAATTTCACCAGAAGGTCTTACCGAGCCTTCGACAGCTCAGTAGAATCAACGTGGATTTCCAATCCGAAGGTGCCGGGTTCGATGCTTCCACTACAAAAAAAATCCCAAATTTCGCAAGGACCAAGGACAAAAGCGAAACATTTATCAACATCTTAAAAATAAATCAATAAAACTAGCTGGCGCCATCTCTTAGAGGAAAATGGTGGTTAAAACACAAAAACACCAAGAACTAGCAATCCTTGACACAAACCTTCTTATCTACAAAGGAACGAAACAGAGTTGCCAACAATTGTCTTATGATAATCGGATTACATGTCCGATCGAGTGCCGATAAATTGAAAATTGGTATAAAGAATTATCACTCCTTATACTTCTCCAGCTGTTACAACAACAACAGCCGAAGTTATCTGCGGATCCTCGACGTCCGACGCCACCCGAATTACCGCAACGTTAAACCCGTCCTGTTTACAATCACCGAATTACCGCAGCGTCAAGCCAGTCCTGTTTCCCGACAACGAATTACCGCCGCGCATCTAAGGACCGCTTCTCCGTACACAGGACAATAACCCCGGGCACCGCAAAACACTACACCAGACACCATCAACGATACGAAGCCACCGACCAAACATAACACCAGACATGATTACCCACCATCAAACATCTTAAGGGTGTCAGACCAGTGATTGCAATTTTGCTTAAGGATTCGGAGTGCTTTGTTCCCCTATATGATAGTTACTATCTTCAAATCAATATCTCTCGATTCCTAGACGTGACCCAGCGAAACGCCGGGCCACGTATAACTTGTTTTTGACCGATATAACATTTCCCGTTGGTTTCATCCCATCCCGATTTTGACTGTCGCATAGTGTAATGATCGCAAACCGCTGTTAGGCACTAAAAAAACGATTTATTATCATTCGATTTCTAAAATGGGCGGAACGGTATGGGAGGTACAATAAGGGGCGTGGCCATGTAGCCCATTTGCAATACCGTTAGTAGTTTTGGCTAAATATTAACATATGCAAAGTTTCAAAATAATTGGTTTTACTAGACATGCCGATTGGCTCGCCAGTATATTACGATTTTGACTTAGTTGGAGAAGTTCTAAAAGCCCCAACACATGATTTTGGGACTCAATTCTGAGAACTGCACGTGTAAGTAGCCCCAAAAAGAAGAAGTTCTGCATCATTCGCTTTGTCAAGTTACATGCCATAATAATTTAATATAGATTTGAAGTTAGAAAGTATCGTATAGGGGAATTTGTCACGTTTTTGACTCTTTTGTTTGACATAACTCGAGAAACACTAGTCTGATTTAGCTGAAACAAATTTAAAAAAAAATAAGAATTACAATTCCTTTCATCTGCTCATATAACGTTTCCCTACATAGGCAACAGTTTCACTTGTCCATTCATCAAATGATTTTAAACTGGGTATATTTTGTAGCAGTTACAATAAAACTATTGTACTCCGTGGCGTATGCTTTACATGAAATATTACTTATGATAATCATACGCCACCGTATAGTATTTATGTTGTGTCAAACAAAAGAGCCTAAAACTTGACAAATTCCCCTTACTAACTTCAAATCGATATTAAATTATTATGGCATGTAACTTGACAAAACGAATGATGCAGAACTTCTTCTTTTTGGGGCTACATTCATGTGCAGATCTCAGAATAGAGTCCCAAAATCATGTGTTGTACTGTGTTATGGACAGACAATACCTGTCTATTAATATGCGATCTGCCGAATATCCATGCCTTTATCAAAACGATGAAATGACTTGAGAGCGACGTTGGCCGACTGGAGTAGAAAGTATTGGTGCAAGAATTTAAAATGGTATCACAATGGCACCTATACTAGGATCTAAGTGAGTTATGCCAAAATGCCAAATGACTCTAACCTTACATACGTGGCACAATAATCTCTTCCTTACAATATAGAAAGCTTACAGCATTGTTGTGCAATGACAGCCTTTCCATTTTTAGATTTACAACTAACGGCACCTACTTGTTCATCCGTACGTCACTGTTTAAGATGCTTTTACTAGATATGCCGATTGACTGGACTCTATACTGCGAAGTTGCTGTCGACAACATTGAGGGGACCGACAATGAAAAAAATATGTAGATGATGACTGGAGACAGGAATCGAACCATGGCTCTCCCGCATGGTGTATTAAATTTACAAATATCTGGTCACCCTACATAGCTTAAGAAATTTCTATGCAAGCGTTTTTAACTTCCTAGATTATTACGTTCATTTAAAAATGAAAGGGCTGACACATGTAATCAAGTCGTGTAGAGAGAGTTTTGAAATATGACCGAACAACATGATAACAGCTCATTTGTCGTTAATGTTCAACCATAAAAAGCGCCACGTTATTGTTACCATAGTTAAAGGTATTGTCGCCAGTCTATAAGTGTAAAAAAGAACATGAGGATTTGAAAACAAAAAATGTTGGTTTTTCTCTTATGCTCATGAAAAATATCAACGCTTCGAATTTCTTATTATGTGTTCGTAATCGATTATTGGATCTCCTGAATTCCTATGGAATTTCATTAAAACTCTATTCACATCGTAGAAATAACCAGAGACGTATCATTGTCCCTGGTCAGAAAACATATCAAGAAGAGAAACTCATTAGTATTCGAAACATGAACAAGGAGCATTATAACGATTCTGAATATTTCTACTAAAACACTTTAATTGGTAGCAGTTTTTACGGGAGTCTGTGAGGTCATAGCTGAAAATCCTTTTATGAAACATTGCCTAAATTCCAAAAGTCAGTTGCCTCCTCGTGTTCTTTATTAAAACAAAAAACCTTAACAATTGCTCTCATAGTTGGTCTCATCAACTCTGAAAGAAAATGAAAACAAACCATGAGACGAACACACAATGTCAGTTTGACATTTACATACTTAGCGATTTAATGTACATACATTTCTGTGTGTGTGTGTACGTGTGTATGTATATGTCAGCACATCTACCAGCCTTATGTGTATGTATAAGGGAACACGAATACGTTAACAACCTCAACTTGGGCCAGTGACTTACATTGTCCCCAACACAGCCGCAGGGCAACGTAACAAAAAGAAGCGACAAAAGACAAATGGACACATGATAATGGAGAGATTTTGCTCTGCAAAGGTTATCGATACGAAAAAACCCAAAAACGAAATAAACAGAATATACATGAAAAGCCGACACGAGAACAAACACGAACAACAGCAGATGACATAGAAAATTTCAAATGTAGGGAAGTGGTGCAAAACTAAAAGCTTTGCCATAAGTTGATGTTACCTAAAACGAATAAAAAAAAAAGTTGCGCCTAAGGAAGAAAGCTTTCTCTTTTGAGAGAGAGAGACAGAGAGAGAGAGGGAGCGAAATCGAAAGGATGTCACTGTTTGTATATTGTCTGAAGGAGCTTAAAAAAGTTTTTGCGTTGGGAGATGATACTCAATTGTGCTCTTAAAGAGTTTTTCGTTATTACATTTCACAACAGCATGATTATTTTTTAACTGGCCGTCTTGCAATAAAAGCTACTCAATATTTGTGATTTCTAACCTTTAGTGATTAATTGTATGTATGAATAAATTCATTTTAGTAATTCAATCGATTGTATTGCTTCTTATAAAGTGATTTACACAATATTTTTGATTTCAGATTTTTAAACTTACACAGTACAACACATGATTTTGGGACTCAATTCTGAGAACTGCACATGAAAGTAGCTCCAAAAAGGACAAGATCCGCATCATTCGCTTTGTCAAGTTATATGCCATACTAATTTAATATCAATTAGGAAATATCTTAATTTGAAGTTGGATTTTAACTTTAAAGGTAAATTTATCAAAATAATTTTTTTTTTCTCTCTTACCCCTTTGCTTGCAACACCCTTATATGCAGCGAGTACCATATGCAAACTCTCTACACATCCACAATACGGTTCATTCAATATCATCAGCAATGAGTAGTTTTCTACTTATCACTGAATGTAATTTAAAAAATAAAAAAGGCCAGCTTGATTTTTCACATATATAGGGAAATTTGTCACGTTTTAGGCAGTTTCACTTTTCCATTCATCAAATGATTTTGAACTGCGTTTATTTTGCAGCAGTTACAATAAAACTGTTGTACTCCGTGGCGTATGATTTACGTGGAATATTACTTACGTGGAATATTACTTACTTATATAACAAAAGAGCCTAAACCGTGCAAATTTCCCTATACGATACTCTCCTTCTTCTTTTTCTTTAATGGCAGCTACAACAGAAATTTATCCATCAGTAGCCGCACGTAGAAAAGTATTCCAGGCGCTTCGGTCTTTTGCGCTCCGTAGGTAGTTTGTCACACCAAGCTTAGTTAACAGCTCTTTCAACTGGTCCATCCATCGGAGTTTTGGTCGCCCCCCTCCTGCGCCGCCCATCGAGTTTATTGCCGAAGACTTTTCGAGCCGGAGCGTTTTCGTCCATTCGTACAACGTGTCCAAGCCAGCGCATTCGATCTATTTCAACGCGCTTGACTACGTCGATGACGTTGTACAGCTCATACAGGGCATGATTCATTCGACGACGGTAGTAGTGTAGTATTTTTCTCTCAAAGACTCCCAGAATAGATTGATCCGCTTGCGTCAGTAACCAGGATTCTACGTAGGTAAGATCAGAGTCTGGTTGAGCTGGATCTTTGTTCTTCGAGAGAGCACTTTGTCGGTAAATCGCTTGCATAGCGCATAGTAGCAGCGGTTTGGCGATCAATACTCGTCTATTGATTTCCAGGCTGACATTATTATTTTTGTTTATGGCGGAGCCAAGGTAGACAAAACCATCTACCACTTCAAAGTTATAGTTGTCAACGTTCACGCAGCGTCCCAGACGAGTGGACTCTTTGTTCGTTGAAACAAATAACTTGGTTTTGTCCTCATTTATCGCCAGACCCACGTCCTCCGACTGCTTTCCCAAGCCCGAGAAAGCAGCAGTAACATCCCGCAGTCCGCAGCCAATGATACCTATATCATCGGCATACGCAAGAAACATGTGACTTTAGTTGAAGATGGTACCATTCCTGTTCACTGCAGCCTTCCGCATGATCATCTCCATTACGATGTTAAGGAGATCGCAGGATCTTGTCTGAAGCTTCGCTTGGTGGCAAATGGCTATGATAGATTTTCAATCCAATTTTCACAGAGGACTTCGTGTCAGTCAGTGTCATCCCGCAAAGACGTATTAGCTTCGCGGGGATACCAAACTCAGCCATATAATGTAGCTTTGTAATCGATAAACAGATGGTAGGAGTCGATCTGCATTTCTTAGGTCTTCTCTAGGATTTGTCGCAGCGTGAATATCTGGTCGGTCGTGGATTTACCAGGTCTAAAGCTACACTGATAAGGTCGGACAGATTCGCTAGGGTGGGCTTTAGTCTTTCACATAGCACATTAGACAGGACCTTGTATGCGATGGGTAGAAGGCTGATTCCGCGATAGTTGGTACATGCAATCCCTTTGGGGATTTTATTATACTAACATAGTACCTTCAACCTGACTTGGAATTTCTCAGCACCAAAAAAATACAACTGGTTATATGACTTTGTTATTACGAATATTATTTTACGGAACAGCAGTTTGGTAGGCAGTTCTGGAGAGGGCAAGTCAAAGAATGCAATTGAGGTGAGACTGGTGGCAATCACGATAAGAGGAATACTTAAAACTTCTCGAACTAAGGCACTGTTTACTATCCTAAACTGGTAAACCCCACTAAACTGGGTTAAACTGGTAACACCTATATTTAGGTGACTTCACTTTATCAGCCATCCTGGATACAGATAACGTGACGTCATGCGCAATAAGAAACTCTGTGAAGAACATTAATGTGTCACGTCTGCTGGTGAATTTTGTGGACTATATGTTGGATACCGTGTCGTCTACTCAGAACTTGGTGGAAGTTGCGTAAGAAATATAGCTACTAAAGGACCACATGGGGAGTCCTGTCACCTCTTCTTTGGGTCCTTGTGCTAAACGGGATACTTAAGTCGTTTAATGAGAATGGTACGCAAATTGTGGCATATGCGGATGATATGGTCATTATGATAGGTGGGATATTTCCATTTGTGACTTTTCCAAACTGCCCTTGGAAAGCTTCTACGATGGGCCAATACCTTTGGTTGGGGGGTTGCACCCTCATAATTGGTTTTCTTCACTCGTAGATATAAGGTAAAGGACTCCAGGCCAACGAGACTAAATGGGGCCTCAATAGAGGCCAAGTACCTAGGTGTTATCCTTGATCAGAAGCTAAATAAGTCAATTAATATCGAGGAAAGATAAAAGAAGGATATCAATGCCATTTTTACGTGACGAAACTCTTTAGGTAAAAGTTGGAGACTCAGCCCGAAGGTCACAATGTGGCTGTATACCACGGTTGCCCGGCCCATTATCACCTATTGATTTGATCTGGTTTAATGGAAGTGCCTGGGGTGGAACTGAAGCTCTCATCTGAGGCCAAGTACCTAGGTCCTTGATCAGAAGCAAAATTGGCCAAGGAATATGAAGGAAAGATTAAAGAGGGGTATCACTGCCATTTATGCGTACAAGTACTCTATAGGAAAAAGTTGGGGTCTCAGCACGAAGTTCACAATGTGGCTGTTTACCACGCTAGCCGGGCAATTATCATCTTTGGATGCATGGTTTGGTGGGAGGATCTAGAAAAGAGTAATTTGTTAAAAATGCTCGGTAAGGTCCAAAGAATGACTGTAATGGGGATTATTGGGGCTGAAGGAGCAGGTCGCAAGAAGCCTTGGAAGTGTTTCCGAGCCTTCCGCCCCTAAACTTGGACGTCAAGGCTATTGCAGCCCGAGAGGCTATCGGAATAAGGCAAGCTGGCGATTGGCATCAATCCATACATGGTCATGTGAAGATATTCTAGCTTTTGGGCAATAGCATTTATCTTCATCCGTCACCTTATATTGGTTTTTTTTTCTAAAAAGCTTTGTGGATTTCCGTAAAGTAAACGTTAAAGTTCCGGAAAGATCTGAATTGTGAATCCATTTCTGTCATAACTGACAGAACAGACTATGTTATCGTCTTACAATAGACTGACAATACTTTTTCTGATAAAGTTGCAAGACAAAAACTGTAAGTTTAGACATTTGAACACTGTCAGACATTTTCTGAACATTTTTCTGGCAACATAGTAAGACCTGACAACCATGTGAACTTAGCTTAAAAGGTTAAAACTTCCCTACAACGATATTTGTAGAAGCTACAACGATGAGGAAGAAGTCGAGACCACAGAGCATCCACTATGTCACTGGTATATATCATTTGATACGACCCAAAAGTGTAACACATAGAAGGAGTCACTTTAGACCCTAAGTTCCTTTGAACCAAATACGATTCATGACTTTTTAAGTCCTTTGAGCCATGTCCGTCTGGCTGTCCGGCTGGTACACACGATAACTTTCGAAATACGAAACTTTGCACAAGTTAATGTTTCCCCAAATTACTTACGTTATTGACAATGGGCTACATGGCCCCGCCCCTTCTGGTACCTCCCATACAAATTTACCATTTCACACACTTCAGAAATCGAGAAATGATATCAGTACATCCAACGCGATCCTGCCAAATCCTATATTAAGTAAAACTATAGCAGAATGAAGTTTTGGAGAAAAAAACTTAGAAAAAACTTTAGAAATCGAGAATATTATTAATAGATCCAACGCGATCGTGCCCAAATTCAGTATTTAGCAAAACTAAATCAGGATTAGGTTATGGAGAAAGAAAACGTTGTCTAGCCACGCCTTTTCTGGTACCTTCCATTAAAATATACCATTCCGCCCACTTTAGAGATGGAGAAGTAATATAAATACACCCAACGTGATCGTTGCCAAATTCTGTGTATAGTAAAGCTAAATCAGGATAAACATTTGGGAAAAAAAAGTGTAAGTCTAGCCAGGCCCCTTCTAGTACCTCCCATACAAATGTACCACTCCGCCCACTTTAACACCTGAAGGACTGTTTCTCCAATCGCCTTGAAAATATGTGTGGATGCATTTGGCAGCAAAGTTCGTGATCCAACAGCCAGATAGGAGTGGGCTGTGCCACGCCCCATTTAAAATAAACCGTTATAACAGACATAATAATAGTTTAATCGTCCTTAAAATGTTACGGTATAGTAGAGATATAACCAAAAAGGACTGCGGCGCCGCTCACACACGTCAGTATTTGACTATTACATATTTTTGAGAAAACAAAATAGAATTCCTTAATCGAACCTGACCTTTGACCTCTCTGGGGCACGGGAAATAGTGATCTGATGTTATTTAAATTTCCTTCATGTACTTTTTACATCAATTGGCATTTTAAAATTTATATTTTATATATATATATTGTCATAACTACCACGCCTCCTTATGGCCGCCACAAATTTAAGAACAAAATCAATATACCCTTTACACCGTTCGTGCATTTGGTGTATTGGAAATTTTGTTATATTTTAAAAAGATGTGACAACAAATTGCAGACCTTTGGTTTTAGTACTACAAATTTTAAACACACAATTCCAAATTTGTTTAAATTTTGCACAATTTTTAATATCACATTACTTTTGTCAAAAAAATTTGTATTTTAAATAGTTTGAAATAGCTTTACATGTAATCCTGCCCCATAGTTGGGACGCTTTTAATTGGCCTTTACAAATTATTACTGGCCTTTTTAGAACTAAATATATAACACTTATATATACGAGTAAACAAATATGTAATATTCGTACAGGTCTCTAATAAAACTATCTATCCTTTCAAAGCAACTGAAAGAATTCATCATTCCATTGTTTGCCCTTCTATTTCAGTGCTCTCATACATTTGACCATTCAAGCAGTTACACATCTCAAATCGGTTTAAATATTCTAATTACCACATAGGATGGAGAGATTAGTCGCAGCTTTAAAGCTTTTTCCTACAACTTCCGACAGCCTCTCTCTTTCTCTCACCCACACTCTCTCTCTCTATCTATCTCTCTATCGCTTCGTTTAGGAGCACTGTAATGGATACTCACACAGCTGAATGAACTAACGCTTTTGTGTGTGATACATTAGTTTGGATGTTTGACTGGCTGCCTGTCTGCTGTGAGATGACAAGAATGAGATGTGCGAATAAGTTTGAGTGCGGTCGCATTGCAACTGGGGAAAATTTTCAAATGTAATTTCACTTTGTCATCCGAACATTTAACATCGTAAGGCGGGTCGATTTGAACGTAGCAGCAGCAGCCTGAAGTGAGCCCAAGAGATTTGAAATTGAATCGAATCGAATAGTAGCAGAAATTTTGGATTTTAGGAGTCTCTCTGTCTCTGTTATCTAATACAGGCACGCAAGAACACCACAGTCACATCTCTCAATTACATTGTTTCACGAACGGGCGGATTTGAAATTGAAACGTTGCGACGACGAATTCACTAAACTTTGTGTCGGTATACACTTTAGTTCGCCGATAGTCGTTTGAGCACGCAGAAATCTAACGAAAACAGAAATCTAGAAACACTAAGAACACAGCAGTTTAATGGAATAATTTCGGAAAAAGCTACACACGCTTCCCACCCGCTGTCAGTAACGCGTGAATTCAAGCATTTAATAACAGCTGAATTAATCAAAAAAGTTAAATTTGTACCATATAATTAAAAAAAAAACGAAACTTAAAAATTTCATGACAAGTGAAACGTGATTTGAATACAACTTTCGAAAATACAAATACATTTTATTACCACCAAACGGGCTGAATCGGTTTCAATAGAAGATCGATTACGTCGTGTGTCCAGTGTGTCCTTGTAAATTTCTGTAGAAAAGTTATCTCACACATAAATTGTGTCCAAGATGCAGTCACTAATGGTGGTCAGTGCAATGGTCCTGATGTTGGCCGTCCAGCAAGGTAAGCCCCCTCCCCAGAGAAGAGCAGTGTCCTCGCCCCGTGCTGTGTTAAATACGGGCTGCCAGGTCTAATTTAAAGGTCATGAGATAATCTCGATTTCGAACGGACAGGCAAACCGAGTGTGGTGTTACATAATAGTAAACTGTTATAAAATGTATGACGGAAAAAGTAAGCAGCAGCAACATCATCATCACCACCCCCCTTCCACTCTTTGCGAGCTAAGGTTTAACGAGCCTACGCCTCCTCTCCACTCCCCACCCCACACCCTATACATACACACACAGATTTAACATCCCTCCAGTGTTTACCTCCCCCTACCCCTCAACCAATTTCTGTCACTGGAGCAAGTTCAACATTTGTGATAAATGTTTATTTAATTCCATTTGATTGTCACAAAAGCAAAGGCAGGAAAACTCTCCAAGAGCAAACTACAGAAGAAAAAAACAGCTATTAATCCCAACTAAAACTTTGTAATCTGTTCGACACAGGAACAACGTAAATAAGCAGGAAAGATGTAAATGGCATAAGGATAACATACACACACACAAATTGAGTATACATCGTTATCGTCGTTCTTTTTCTTTCTCCCCTCATCCTCCCCCTCTCCTCCTCGTACGCAGTGAGTTTGGCATAGTAAGTGTCTCGTTGTAGTTCGTTCGTCTCTGTGTATTGCTTGACTAACACTTACGACAGAGTTGCAAATTCGCCTTTCGCCTGCTAGAGTTTAGCTCTCCTTTTAGTTTTCTTATTCTTTCTCTTTGGTTGCTGCTCACAAATATGTTGTCCTTATTACAACAGTGGATTGGTATCCGTTATTGCGTTTCATTTTATATTCTTTTCGCAAAACTTTTTTGGCAAATTTTACTCTATCTAACTCGTATCCTTTCTTGGCGCTTTCTTCGTGTATCCCAAGTTTTTCTTTTGTTTGTCGCTTCTGCTCTTTCGTTAACATCTTGTGTTTCTTGCTCTGCTTGTCCTTCTATTTAGGGCCTCTTTGTGCTTCGTGGCAGTAAAAGCTTTGATTTGTACTTGTCGTTTGTTTACCCCAAAGGCGCGCGGTGAGCAAAATATTAGCACGTTTGCTTGGAAAATATCCTTACGCTGTGACACAAAGGGGCGGGTAGAGTTGGGCGAATTTTGAAAAATGAGGTAAGAAAGAGGGTTTTTTATAACTCTGAGGCAGAAGTTAATGCTACGAAAGTTGTAGAGAAAACAATTACAAATACGATACTTCATGTTTCTGACAAAATCATTTCTTCAGACATCGATTTGACAATTTTCGTTAGATAAGAGAGGGGATAGTAACTGGAATCACTGTGTGACCATGCAACGATACAAAGTGTCGTCGTTTTTGCTTATTAAATTGAAAATTTGATAAAAATTATTCGTAAAATGTAATTGTATAATTTTTTTTATTGGAAACAGTTTTTTTTTTTTAAATAAGGATATGGAGGACAAAAAACCAGACTACAGAACACATTGATAATTGTAAACCCAATCTGAATAATCGAATATCCGAATCATTGTATACTATATTATGATAAGTGCTCGCGACAACCATGCAAGCGATCAGGGTTCGAGCCCAGTTACGGCACTCTATATTTTATTGATCAGCAAGCAGTTCCCTCAATGTTGTCGACAGCAATTATTGAGTAGTCCAGTCAATCGGCTTTTCAAGTAAAAGCTTCGCAAAGAGTTGACGTTCGAAATCTTCGTTTAATGGTAGGTAACTTGGTGTGAAATGATATATACCCTTCTACTATTAGGTCGGGTAAACCGATATCATAAGGATATCTTAATTGGCAGTAGCAACAGAAATTCATCCATCAGTAGAATTCCATGCGCTTTGGTCTTTTGTGCTCTGTAGATAGTTAGTCACACCAAGTGTAGATAACTGCTCTTTCAACTGTCCATCCAACGAAGTTTTGGTCGCCTCCTCCCATTATTGACGAAAACCTTTCGAGCTGGAACATATTCATCCATTCGTACAACTTGTCCAAGCCAGCGCATTCTGTCTATTTCAAGGCGCTTAACAACGTCGATATCGTTGTACAACTCATACAGCTCGTGGCTGATGGGTCCAAATATGTTGCGAAGTATTTTTCTCTCAAAGGCTCCTAGAATATATTAATCCACCTGTGTCATTACCCAGGATTCTGCGCTATATAACAAGACTGGTAGGATCAGAGTCTGGTAGAGTTGCGCTTATCGCATAGTAGCAGCGGTTTGCGTCTTTTGGTTTACAGGCTGGCATTATTATTTTTGTTTATGGCGGAGCCAAGGTAGACAAAATCATTTACCACTTTAAAGTTTTAGTTGTCAACGTTCACTCTGCGTCTCAGACAAGTGGACTTATTACTCGTTAAAACAAATAACTTGGTTTTGAAAACCATTATCACCAGAACAACTTCTGCCGACTGCTTTTCACTGCTCTAAAAAGCCGCAGTAACATCCGGCAAAGATGGTACCATTCCTGTTCACTGCTGCCTTCCGCATGATCATCTCCATTTCGATGTTAAGGAGATCGCAGGACAGACTATCGCCTTGTCTAAAACCTCGCTTGGTAGCAAATGGCTCTGTTAAATGTTTGTCAATTTTCACTGAAGACTTCGTGCCAATCAATGTCATCCCGCAAAGTCGTATTAGCTTCGCGGTGATGCTAAACTCAGCCATAGCAAGCAACAATTTCTGTCGTATCGGACTCTCGAATGCAGCTTGTATTCGATGAACAGATGGTAGGTGTCGATCTGCATTTCTTGGGTCTTCTCCAGGATTTGTCGTAGTGTTTATATGTGGACGGACGTGGATTTACCAGGTCTAAAGCCACACTGATAAGGTCCAATCAGGTTCACCAGAATGGGCTTTAGTCTTTCACATAATACACTAGACAGGACCTTGTATGCAATGGGTAAGAGGCTAATCCCGCGATAGTTGGTACACATACTTGGATCCCCTTTCTTAAGCACAGGACATAGAACACTCAGATACCAATCATCGGGTATGCATTCCTTAAGCCAAATTGTGTTTATAAGCTCGTGCATGTTTGTTGCCAACTCATCGCCGCCGGCTTTAAAAAGCTCTGCCGGCAGTTCTTCGGCTTCAGCTTTTTTATTTTTAAGCCTTGCAATCGCCGTGCTGTTTGGCTCGGTGGTTGACAATCTACTCCTTGGACTATTACTGATGTGATTTCGTCACTTATGCTGCCTTCGGAAACGAGTAGAGAGACCTTATGGTAGAACTTTGGGGCCTCACCTCTACCCCTATAGTTTTCGATAATTTGGCAATATTTCTTCCGCAGAAATTTTTTCCGTCTAAACAGGCGTTTCATCTCCCTCCTCTTCTCATTATAAAGCTCCGTCACCACACTCGTCGCCATTGGCTGCAGTTTTGCCTTGTATTCATCTCCCTTTCATCTCCCTCCTCTTCTCATTATAAAGCTCCGTCACCACACTCGTCGCCATTGGCTGCAGTTTTGCCTTGTATGCAGCAACCCTTTCGTCAGACATTTGTGACATTCATCATCGTACCAGGGCTTGCCTGAGCGTGGTTTTTCACCACCCAGTACGGTCGTTGCGGCAGTGGTCATAGAATTCGCAATATGTTGCCATTGTGTGTCGGTAACATCAGAACTAAGGGGATATGTTTCAAGTGATTGAGAGAGTTGGTTGGAGTAGGCATTGGCTATTTCGGTGGTATACAGCTTTGTGATGTCTAGCTTCCTTTTCGTTTGGTTACGAGTGTTTTTAGCACTACTTAATCGTGTGCGTATCTTGGCTGCAACTAGGTGGTGATCTGAGTTAATATTTACACCGCGCATTACACGCAAGTCCATAATGCTTGAGACATGCCTTCCATCAATTACCACCTGATCAATCTGATTTCTTGTATTTCGATCGGGAGATATCCAGGTTGCCTTGTGGATATCTTTATGCGGGAATCTGGTTCCACTCACAACCATATTTCTTGCCGACGCGAAACTAACCAGTGTGAATTCGCTATCGGAGGTGTTGTTGTGTATACTGAATTTTCCGACTGCTGAACCAAGAGCATCTTCCCTTTCTATTTTAGCATTAAAATCTCCCAGAACACTGTTAATGTCATTTACAGGGCAGCGGTCATATATCTCCTCCAGGCACTCATAGAATCACTTTAAACCCTATGTTTCTTTGAACCAAATTCGATGTTTTGAAACTTTGCACAAGCTAATATTTACCCAAAACTACTTACGGTATTGGAAATGGGCTACAAGGCCACGCCCCTTCTGGTACCTCCCATACAAATGTACCCCTCCGCCCACTTTAGAAATCGGATAATAATATCAGTACAAATTCTGTATTGTATTGATCAAATTTTGTATTATTTGTAAGTTATAACAGGATAAAGTTTTGGAGAAAAATTGGTGGTCTAGCCAAGTCGCTTTCATACAAATGTACCCCTCCGCCCACTTTAGAAAACGAGTAATAATATTAATAAACCAAACGCGATCGTTTCCAAATTCTTTATTTTGTGAAGCTATAACAGGAATAAGTTTTGGAGGAAAAATTAGAGGTCTAGCCACGCCCCTAATGGTACCTCCCATATAAACTTTAGAGATGGAGTAATAATATCAATATAATAGAAAATGTTTTACTGAGGGTGAGGGTATATATAAGTCGGGTAGCCCGGCTGAAACTTTCTTACTGGTTTTAAAACTCTGGTAAAATTATAAAGTCGGATAAATTATTTAATATATTTCATAATATAAGAAATGTTCAGTAGCGTTAATTTTTATTACTGTGGAAATTTTTATAATAGAAAGAATATGAAACCTATATGTTAAGTAAGTGGAGTTAATCTATTTGACTTAAGAGCCATTCACATAGATGTCATAAAACTAAGACCACTTTGAGGTGGATCGGTTATTTCTATCACAAAATATAACCAACAAAGAGAAAACAAAATGTATTCATAAGACAGCAACTTAAACGCGAACTTGTGTCCGCTTCGATAAATATAACAAACTATACCACTCCCTTAAATTTTACCGTATTGTCAGTTATGAAAATGTAAACTTTTCCATTGTTTAGGTAACTTGATATAATTTATACCACCATACCCATTCGCAGCAAACACAAGTGCGTATTTAGGTAGCATCGCAAACATTAGTTTTTAATTTTGACATGGTGTCAGGCTGTGGCATAGTGGTTAGAACACGCGACTACCATGCGGGAGATCACAGGTTCAACTCTTGGCTCCAGTCATCTTAAAAAAAAGAAAAATTATCTTTCATTGTCGGCTCCCCTCGAATGTTGTCGACAGCAACTTCGCAGTATTAGTGTCGAGTTAATCGACATGTCTAGTAAGAGCTTCTCAACCAGTGACGTTAGTTAGTTAGTTGTGAATCTAAAACTAGAAAGCGTGTTAATTCACAACAACGCGAGAAGCTATCCCATACCTCATTCCTGGGGTGTAAAGGGAAATTAAGTTTTTTTTTTTAAGTAGGCTGTAATACACACAAAAATACTTATTTTTTTATAAAACATAATTTGTTCTATTTTTTCTCAAAAAAAAAATACAAAAACATTTTTTCAAAATCTCCACATTAGCAGATATACTGCTATAATTCTGTGCAGTATTGTACAGCTTATTTGTTCATCAATATTTACTAGTGAAAGGTTCTCTTAGTTTCCCCAACCAGTAGCGGAATTATTCTATCATCTGAGTATTTGGGGAAAGAGCCTTTACTAGAGGCCTTTTTTTCTTCCTTTTTCCTTTAAAACAATGCCAACTATGCAGAAGGCCTTGACTGTTCCGTTACTGCTTTATAGTCTAGTGGTTTGTTGTATAGATAAGTATATGTTTATAGTATATTGAAAATCAATAAGCTACATACGTACGTACATACTTGTGTATGTCAGGACATTTTCAACATTTTAGTACACGATGTATTGTGTAATGAAACATATGGTTGGCGAAATCAAATCATAATACAAATGCTTATAGATGTTAAATGTGTATACAGGTGAAAACATTAATAAAAATGTTCGTATATACCTACAAACATTAGGGGGTGTGTCAAATACACATACATATTACATATTTAGGCTAAACTGATTCCTTTATTTAGGCTAAACTGATCCTTGGATGTCGAGCATTATACTGTGAAGTAATATACCTACGATACCAGACCAAAATAGTAAAATCAAATAACATGACCCAACAATGTAATATTTTGGTGGACAACATTCAGCGTTCGTCGGTAGTATAAGATGTATGAGTCGCCAAAGAAAAAAGCACATCTATATGAGAATTCCTTCTAAGTGCATGGTCTTTGAAAACTTTACAGCATTTACATTTATGAAGGAATTCTCATTAAATTGTGATATTTTAAGACATCGACGTCCAAAATAAAATAAGGTTCAACTAGTGAGAGAGAAACAGACCACAGTGAACGAAATGTATTGTGTATTGATACAAACTGAGACTGAGTGAGAGAGAAAAACAATACGTGTGAACTTAGCAATTGTACCACTGTTGGACGTCTTAGAATGACAATCATAGTACAATGTTTACTAATGAGGATTGGTGGCAGGATACGAAATAGCCATACAGACTCCATGGCATTATGAAATTATCATTCTATTTAAACATCTTTCTAAACCCAAATTGTCATGAGGTTGAATAAAAAAAACCGAACAATTACAACTAAGAAAATGGGTTTTCACATAGCGCCTGTGATAAATCTCATTATTGCACTACAACAATGTTTTATTAAACTTTGTGCTGCAGAAACCAGTAAGAAAGTTTAGTCGGGCAACCCGACTTACATATACCATCACCCTCAGTACAACAAAAATTTTGTATTATACTTATATTAATTCCCGATTTCTAAAGTGGGCGGAGTGGTACATTTTTATGGGAGGTGTGTCTAGACTTCCAGATTATTTCTCCAAAACTGTATCCTGTTATAGCTTTACTAAATACAGAATTTGGGAACGATCGCGTTGGGTGTATTGATATTATTACTCCATCTCGCTAGACTTCAAATTTTTTCTCCAAAACTTTATCCTGTTATAACTTAACAAAATACTAAATTGGGCACGATCGTGTCGAGTGTATTGATATTATAACTTCATCTCTAAAGTGGGCGAAGTAGTACATTTGTATGGGAGGTACCAGAAGGGGCGTGTCTAAACTTCCAGATTTCTTCTCAAAAACTGTATCCTGCTATAGATTTACTAAAGAAAGAATTTGGGTACGATCGCGTTGGATTTATTAATATTTTTACTCCATCTTAAAGTGGGCTGAGTGGTACATTTGTATGAGAGCTAACACAAGGGGCGTGACTAGACTACCAGTTTTTCTCCAAAACTTTATCCTCATTTAGTTTTACTAAATACTGAATTTGGGCACGATCGCGTTGGATATTTTGTTATTATTACTCGTTTTCTAAAGTGGGCGGAATGGTACATTTGTATGAGAGGTACCAGAAAGGGCGTGGCCATATAGCCCAATTTAAAGACCGTAGGGAAATACCGTTTTAGGGAAATATTAGCTTGAGCAAAGTTTTAAAACATTTGGTTTCGTCTTTCAAAAGACAGACGAACATGGCTCAAACGACTTAAAAAGTCATGAATCGAATTTGGTTCGAAGACTTTCGAAAGACGCAACCAAATAATTTGAAACTTAGGACGAGTATTAACTTCTCCAAAACTACTGGGAAAGTTAACTACCTTAAAGGGGGAGTTTTTTGTGGGAGGTGGGAGTAGTTTTCGTCCGATTTTGCATATCTTAGCAATCAACCTCCGCTTAGAGGAAATAAATTTGTATATCAAATTTCAGGACCGACGGACACCCCCCATAAAGAGGGAGTTGGTATGGGAGGTGGGAGTAGTTTTTGTCCGATCTTGCTCATCTTATAACTTAACCTCCGCTTGAGGGTTAGAAGCTGGCATACCAAATTTCAGATCATAATTGCTCATAAACTACAGCTGTGAAAGTTGGGACAAATAGACGGACACCCCCAAAAAGGGGGTTTGTATGGGAGGCAGGAATAGTTTTATTCTGATTTTGCTCAACTTAGAACTAACCTCCGCTAAGAGGATGGACGCTTGTGTACAAAATTTAAGCTCGGCAGCTTTTAAACTAAGGCTACAAATGGTGGAAGAGGCAGACGGACATCCCCAAAAAGGTGGAGTTATAATGGGAAGTGTAAGTATTTTGTGCCTGATCCTGCTCATCGTGGAACTTAAGATCCCCTTAGACAATATAAGAGTGCATATCAAACTTCAGTTCGATATTTGCTAAACTACGGCTGTAATCGCGCAGGCAGATAGACCGACACCCCCAAAGAGGGGGAGTTTGTATGGCAGGTGTAAGTAGTTTTTGTCTGATCTTGCTCATCTTAGAAAGTAACCTCCGCTTAAAGGATAAAAGAATTCATACCAAATTTCAGATCGATGGCTCTTAAACTACTGCTGTGATAGAGGGGACCGTTCCAAAAAGGGGGAGTTTGTATGGGAGATGGGAGCAGTTTTTCACCGTATAGCTCATCTTAGAACTTAACCTCCGCTATGAGGATAGGTGCTTGCATTCGAAGTTTCAGCTGGTGGATATCTCTTAAACTACGGCTGTAATCGCGGAGACAAACAGTCAGGCGGTCACCTCAGAATTAAATGCTGTTTATTTAGCGAAATGTATGGACGATTTTTTTATTTTCTGGAAAAGTTAAAAATGTCCGCCCAGAATATTGTGCCTCTTGATGTTAAAAATACTTGACGGAAATTTGAGTAAAATCGGATTTGAGTAATAGCGGTTTCAAAAATAGGGCCCAATGGGTTTCGTTTCGATTTCTATTTGCGTCACAAACAAAAGAGCCTAAAACGTGACAAATTCCCCTATACGATACTTACTAACTCCAAATCGGTATTAAATAAGCTTTTTGGATCTTCTTTCACGTGCAGTTCTAAGAATTGAGTTCCAAATCAATCAGCTGAAAAATGTTGAACTGTGTTATATAGAATTATCGTATTTTAATTTTTTCCAAATCAAAATATGAACATTTTCTTTTACAACAAAAAATGCTCATATTGAAAAATCTTGGTAGTCAGGGCACGACTGCTTAAGTGTGCACCACTTGCTTTGCTGCACTTATCGCATCTATTAAATATCAATAGCTGCAATTAGTTCAATTATCGAATCATGTAACGAGAGCTGAGCATCAGACTTTTGAATAAATAGTCTGAAAGAAGTATCATACTTAGCGTGATATGTCAATTCTATCATAATAGTTGTACATACCTACAAATTTCTCTATATATTGCTATTATATCCATATGTACGTACATTTTCACGTATACCATATTATCTTGTTAATGCCTCAGCAGCTATCGGTCGGTGAGTATGTGCATCATCATCATCGCTCTTGTGCATACTCAGTGTATATGGAATGGATCTGTTCTTTTTTTCTTTTTTTGTTACATTCATTTGATAATTTCAGCTTTGTTGTTTGGCATTGTATTCAATTAGCATAAAGTGAATTACTTCAGATACCCATCAGGCCGCTCAAACCTACACACACACACACCAGTAGTAAATATGTATAACGTGCAAAAAATCTCACTTTGACGAGCTGCCGACCGAGTGTCAGTGACTGGATCCGCCGCTGCGAATTTACAGCGGCGTGCAGACAAACACCCCAGATGAGTGTTCTCTCAGATGTGCTCATCCTCCCATCCATCCGAGCCCGGAGGTTAATAATGACGATAACTTTTGAAATTGAATAATTCAATGGAAAGTCGAGCCGAGTCGAGAGATTGTGTTCTTTCATTTATCATTTCAATGTGAGATTTAATAAACATAGATAGAAACATAAGCTGTGATTTGCTCCATTCCGACGTGTCTGAAGGAATCGGCAAACAGATGTTAATGTATGATATGATGAAGTCAATGGAAGACATTGATGCTTTTAGGATGTCGTATTCAACTGGAGGCTAAGTGAGAACATGCTAAGATCCGAGTAGATGTAATTAATTTAGTTTTAGGCTGAATTGATTAGATGGAATAAGATAGCAAGTACCTTAATAGAACATTGATCTGTATACAGCAATGCGTTGCTTACACAGTACAACATTTTTCAGCTCATTGATTTGGGACTCAATTCTGAGAACTGCACGTGAAAGTAGCCCCAAAATGAAGAAGTTCTGCATTATTCGTTTTGTCAAGTTACATGCCATAATAATTTAATATCGATTTGAAGTTAGTAATTATCGTATAGGGGAATTTTTCAAGTTTTAGGAAAACAACATTAAAAACAAACAAAATTAAAAAAAAATAATAATTCCACTTTCTTTAATCTGCAACAGTTCCACTTTTCCAGTTATCAAATGATTTTGAACAGGGTTTATTTTGTAGCAGTTACAATAAAACTGTTGTACTCCGTGGCGTATGATTTATATGGAATATAACTTATGATAATCATACGCCACCATATAGTATTTATGTTAGGTCAATCAAATGAGTATAAAACGTGACACATGTGTTTTATGTGTTATTAAGGGGGCCAGGATATGTATAACAAGAAAACAGTATATGTATGTATAAGGTTGGTCTCGACCGGCTCGAATATCATGTCTTATAGTCTGAACCATTATTAGAACTAGAACTTTTAGCAATTTTACTTTAATATTCTCAAACTTTGCACATGATACAGTTTTGTTAAATCTTAGCCACATATTCCAAAAGAGTATGAGTAATGGTAAATATTATATGATAGCAGCGACATTAATATTTAACATTAAGAAAATATTTTTTGTAAATTAGTGGTAATTCCTCCAGAGATTGTTATGAACAAAATTATAAATTTTTTTACTTTTCGCGACAGCTTTAAAGCTATATTACATTAACTTAACTCTGAGATATTTTCTTCCCACAGCAATAACTAATTTCTGTTACAATTACTCTAGTGCTCCACAACACCACTCATTTAATTAAAAATTCAAACTTACAGTACAAAACCTCCCCGTCAGCCTCCGATAAACGTGTTGGACATATTTCTTGAATAATTTATACCGAAAATGAACTTTGACATGACCTAAAAATGTCGCCAAGCATTCAAGGATGCTTGATATTGTTGTTGTTGCTATCGAACGGGAGGCGGATATGCTGGTGGTGTAACCCAACACCATGATGCGACAATGTGGCTCTGAATAAATAAGGCTATAAACTAGAAGTTAGATGGTAAGGAAATACCGTTGTTACTCTCTTTTCATATATAATTTACGGTAGACAAAGCAATAGGATTCTGTTGTGTGGAGCACTTTTGGCAATATGGCTACTTAGTTATATTCAAAACGTTGTGTGTGTGTGTGTTTCTAATAGTGTAGACCGGAGTGAAGTGGTCGAGGTTTTCTCAAGATATTGTGTCTTTCTTTTGTGTCCTTTGCTGTTGTTCTATTCTTTGTTAAATACTATTCTAATGTGGTGTTAGCACAAGACGAAAAGGAAGCCGGGTGATAGTATTGTGTGTCTGTGTGTGTCGTACAGATAGGCCTTCCGAAACGCAATGTTTAAGGGAAATGGCTAATTTGGAATATTTGCATTAAAAGTTTGTGTTTCACTAAAAGGCGATGAAACATAGGTCCTAGATTGTTTAATACCTTCTTGACAGCAGTATCGAAATGTCGATGTAGATTTTTATATCCAGTCAAGACATTTTGTATATTAAAATCAAATTGATCAATAAACTTTGTTGAGAAACATGTTAGACATCAAGTATAATTTCTTTGATTTTATAACGTGGTATTACTATATATGACAACATATTTTTTTTCCATCTTTCCTACGAGGTCTACCTGTAGTAATGTATACATATATGTACAAGTGAATAGGTTTTTTTTTGTAGCTCGGTATCATATAACAATCTTACATTAGTTGAAACAATTTTATATATTTTTTTACTGTCTTTTCTGTCTCTCTCTGTACGTATACCTCTTCTGCTGGCTTCTTTCCTTCTATGTTGAAACAATGGAGCTTTGTTTCTGTTTTTATTTTTTCTTTCTTTTAACGATCTAGGACCTACATAAAGGAGCATTCTCTTCCATTAGCGTTTTATTACAAAGTGTTACACTTTTTGTTTTTTTTTGTCACATTTTACTGAAATGTTGTACATGTTTGAATGTAGCATCAAATGACATTTGTTAAATTAGATACATAAAACAAATTTGAATTATTTTTACTTAAATTATGTCATTACTGGTCTACCAGCCTATCTATAATGGGCGGACAAACAAAAGTGGGCTGTGTTATCTGCCAAGATAATTCGTATTTTTGTTATACATTTTTACTTTGCAATCCGTAAATTTAAAGAAGGACACTGTTATACAGTTCCTTCGTAAGTATTTTGCTGTCATCATCGGACTTTTATTTATAAACTTTTAATTTTTACTATATGTTGTAAACTGACAAAGATATGGCGAGATAACCCGAGGTATCTTCGTGTTGTCCTGTATCACCCAAGGGGGCTAGTTGCGGTATTAGATAGTGGGTTATCTGCCATAGTTTTCTTTCTTGCGTGTTAAGGTTCTTTTTTAAAATTAATAACATCACTGATTGTGTAGGATACTGTGGGGTCCTTGAAACTTGTGTATACTTAAAATGTGCAAATTACGAAAAAAACTGTTCATACATCACTATTATTATTGGTAGCCTTAATAACAACTCGACAACATATATATTTTTATCATAGTGTCTAAGTTAGAGGCCGAAATGATAAGAGATTTCCATTCGCTTCGATCTTGTAGGCAACGTCTCCACTCACTCAGTCCTACCAAGCAGCGTCAGCGATTCCCCCACCTGGTACTTGCAACGTAGATGCGGTCTCCCTCTTTTGCGCCGTCCTTCGAGGTCTTAATAGAATACCTTTCGCGCTGGAGTTTTCTCATCCATTCTCACGACATGTCGCGACATGGCATACTTAGCGTAATCGTTGCACTTTAATTCGCTTGACCAAATCAATGTCGTGGTATAACTCGTACAGCTCATGGTTCATCCGAATCCTGAACTCGCCAGATGAGCTGCATTCGTCTGTGTAAGCACCCAAGATTCGGAGGCATACAGCAGGACCGGTAAAATTAATACCTGGTACAGTTGGACTGGTTCGAGATACGATGGTGTTTATGAAATGCTCGTGTAGCCCAAAGAAACACCTGTTTGGCGAGCACTCTCCTTTGTTTTATTTCTAGGCTGACACTGTTGTTTTTGTCCATAGTGGATACGAGGTAGATTAATTCATCTAATACCTCAAAGCAATAGTTCTCAACGTTCACTCCCCGTCCCCAGCTGGTGGACACTTTGTTCGATAGTACCATTAACTTCGTCTTGTCATCATTTACTGCCAAACCCTTTTTCGCTGACTCCCTTTTAACAGATGAGAAGACAGGTGTTACCTCTCGCATCGTCCGACCGATAATATAGATATCATCGGCACATGCATGTGGCTCTTATTAAATATGGTGCCAGATATATTAACCGCTGCTTTTCTTAACACCTTTTCCATCACTATATTGAACAGTATGCATGGCAAACCATCACCCTATTTAAGACCTCTAGTCGTATCGAATGGCGCAGATATATCCTTGCCAATCCGAACAGAGGATTTGGTATTCGTAAGGGTACACCAGCAGTATTTTCAACTGAAATTTGAATTATCTTCGACAAAAAGGTGGTAAGTGTCGAGTTGCTTCTCATGGGTTTGCTCCAGAATCTGCCGTAGTGTAAATATCTGATCCGTCGTGGATTTGCCTGGTCTAAAGCCGCACTAATAAGATCCAATCAGGTTTTCCACAATTGGCTTTAGACGTTCACACAGTATGCTAGAGAGGACCTTTTACGCAATCGGTAAGTGGCTAATTTCACGGTTGTTTTTACACTCACTAAGGTCACCTTTTTTGTAAATAGCACATATCACACTGAGATTCCAAACCGCTGGCTGCTCTCCTGAAGTCAAATATTTTCTATGAGCTGTGGCATGCTTAAAACAAGCTCATCTCCACCTTAACAACTCAGCTGGAAGGCCATCAGCCCCAGTGGCTTTGTTGTTCTTTATGCGGGATATGGCAGTTTTTATCTCAGCTTGGCTCGAAGGGGGACACTCGATGTCGATGTTTATCGTCTCGTATTGGGGCACAGTCTACAGCAGCCGAGTTTTTAGACATTAATAGGCGAGTGATCTTTCCATATTCTCAGCACGCTCTCGAAGTCAGTAACGTCTTGTCTTTACAGGAGGGAAGACCTGTTTCATGTACCCTACCATTTATCTTCTGGTAGAATTTTCGAGCTTCACCTCTGTTCCTATATTCTTCAGTGTACACATTATTCTGCTCGTTCAGCTCTCGTTTTTTTAGCATGGAATTTTCATGAACAGTTCGCGTTGCCATTGGCTGCAGTTTGGCCCTGTATGCAGCATCTTGTTCCCGGGTGGCATTGCAGCATTCGTCATCGTACCAGGCATTATCGTTTAAGGGCTTCACATACCCCAGTACGGGCCGCGCAGTCCTTTCAATCGAGTGGACAACATATTGCCATTGAACGCTAGTATTTTCCAGAGTTCAAGCATCACGAAGTAGTCGAGTGATTTGAATGGATTAGGCGTTAGCTATCTCCGTGATCTGCAGATTAGCGATGTACAGCTTTCTCTGTGCCCGGTTATGCAGGGTTTTCGCCCAGCTTAGCCTTGTACGCACCTTCACTGCAGTTCGCACCCCTGTTCACTCGTTCGTCTAAGACACTTGATGCGTGCCTTTCATCAATTACCACGTGCTCTATTTTGTTTTTCGTAACTTTATCGGAAGATATCCACGTTGCCTTGTGAAAGTTTTTGTGGTCAAATCGTGTGCTGCTAATTACCATTTTTCTTGCTGCAGAGATATCAATCAGTCTGATTCCGTTTGGCGATGTGTCAGTATGCGGACTAAATTTTTCTCCCGGCCTATTTTGGCATTTAAATCTCCCAGCACGATTTTAACACCATGGCCCGGGCTACGGTCATATTCTTCAAGTTGGGCGTAGAATTCGTCTTAGACCACGTCACTTTTCTCCTCCGTCAGAGCATGAGCACATATCAGCGTGATGTATAAAAATGTTGCCACTCTTATTGTGGCGATTCGTTCACTGACAGGAGTAAACCTAGAGACCAGGTGTCGTAGTCTCTTGCCGACCACAAATCCACAGCCAAACTTATTCGCGTGGCAGCTGTAGTATACGCCACACATCCTCATCCGCGAGCAGTCATATCCAGACCACTGGATTTCCTGAAAAGCTGTAATGTCAGCCTTATACCTTCGAGGACATCCGCCAGTTGAATAGAGGCACCTGGTCGGTATAGAGTTCTAACATTCCAAGTGCATATTCTCAAATCTTGGTCCTTAAAATGTTTGCGGTGGTCGTCAATTCTTGGGGTGTTCTTTTTCCCTTATTTCTCATTTCTTACATCACTCCTACTCCATAATGGTAACATTCGCCCATACACATGCAACTCTTTACAAACATGATTTCGCACAACATAGTACAACTTTTGTTCCGTTTATCCCAAAAAGTACGAATTTTAATAAAACCCATAGTGATGCATAACTTCTCTACTCTACTCTTGTAAGGGGCATGCTCACTAGGGGTGTATTGATATCCTCAGTAACATTATTTGGATACGGCTAAGTTAAAGTAAAAGTAAAAGTTAAACATCAACAATTTATTTCCTTTTTATTTTAAAACAAATATGATTTACAGATATGATTTATTTATTCACTTAAATGCAACCTATACGACAAAATTACAACAAATGTTGAAATTTTATTCTATTTTAATTTTATAATTTTTTATGTACGGTAATTTTTTTTTTAATTTTTTATTTTCTTGCAACATAGTGTTATTTTATTTTAAATCTATTCCATACGCTACCATTTGCTATTTTTTCATTGAGAACTTTTACGCACTTAAACATCTATCTCTCTTCTTCTATTTAATTTACTCTATAAAGATTTTCCCCTGACGAACAAAAGCACAAGTGATTTAAATTCTTCTTTTGTGCTTTATGTATTGTAAGCTTTTCAAAGTTAGTGCTCTTTCATCAACGAGATTTGTTATGTCTGGATACGTCGAACAACTTTCCAGACGGAAGACGTTGTTGTATAGCCCTAGCCCACTTAAGCTTATGCCGTTTCAATGATGGGAATTCATATTCGCACCTAGACTTACCAAAGGGAAACACACCAGCCAGCAGCATTCATAATTTTTACAATAGAGTTCCTTGGCATTGTTGAGGCAGTGATGGTAATACATTATGACCCTCTGGCCAAGGCTGTCATCACACCCGAGGCTTTAAAGCAGATTTCTGTGTAAAAGAAGCTACAAAATTAAGCAAATAATTAAACTAACGGTTTGTTTTTATTCCTAAACAGATTTAATTATTGTTATTATTATTATTCGCTGTTGTCTGCCATGGCAACCACTTAAATAACACAATTTGCATTCACTTCAGACATTTGAAAAAGGCAGCAACTTGAATCGTTTGAAGAATTCCTAGGTTTTATTCACACCAACACTCCTCCACTCTCTCTCGCTCTCCCATAAACCGTAGCAAGCAACCGACACAAAAGGAATAGCAAAATTTGCTCACAATTAACCGCAGGATAAAATGAAAGGTCTCGTGGCTTGGTGAGGCAGGAAAAAATAATACGATGATGATGATGATGATGGGTGCTGACAACGATGAAGATGCAACTCAATGGCTTTCGAGGAGACGCTTGCGTTGCTTTGTCGTAATGCTAAGCTATTGTTGCTGCTGCTGTTGTTATTGTTGTTGTTGTTTAGGAGATCTGAGCACAAAAACCGGAAATAACTTGGACGAAAATAAGGAAATCGTAAAAAACAGCTAAAAATTTCGTTAAATGGAGAAAAAAATGTTATGACACGACAAAGGTTTTTGTTACTGAATTGTGAAACTACGAAAATTCTGAATGTTAGAGGTATAAGCCACATAATGAGGTGATCATTAGGGACTTTAAACCATAGAGCAGTATAATAGATAGAGGTACCAACTCGGTTTTTAAAATTAGGTTTCATATGCCAATGGGAATTTTTCTCTTTTGAGAGGAAAAAATTGCAAATATGATAAGAAAAGTGCGAGAGTTTGTGAAAGAAGGGAGGTTGAAAACAAAACAACCGCTTTCACCTAGTGAGCATACATTTCACTTTTAGGCAAGAGCGAGTTGGTAGGGCTCTGCTTTAAACCCGAAACCAATTAACACATTGTTTGTATGGTCGACCAAATAAAATACTTTCAACGGTTTTAACGACTATTTTACCATATTCGAGAATACTTTGTTGTAGGTGCTCGGACATAACCCCCACGGATATAATCCCACACGCGTTGTTATTGGTGATTATCAAGGAAATATGTCCTAAAAATTGTGTTTTATGCGCTTGAAATATGCCCTAAAAAAGCAAAATATGCTCTTACAATCATAAAATATGCCCTTAAAATCAACAAACATATGCTCTAACAATGAAGGGAATCCTCTATTAGTTTGCAAGTCAGGAAACTCTTTTACAAGCGTCTTTAGTTTTGCTGCTTTTGCCGTTTTAGCTTTTGGCATTATGTCCAAAAAAAATACCGTAGTATTAGTAGTAGGCAAACATTTAGCATATTTGGCTGTTACATTTAAAAAAAAAGATAAGCTTGCAATGACTTCATTGTTTTACGAACGAAAAATTAATACGAAAAACATAAAATATGCTTAAAAAGGGATATTTTTTAAAAAATATATTATGTCCAAAAATACAGTAGTAGGCGAACATGTAGCATATTTGGCTGTTACATTTAAAAAAGCTAAGTTTGCAAATAGCCTTATTTTAACGAACGAAAAATTAATGTTAAAAACATAAAATATGCTTAAAAAGGACTATTTTTAAAAAAATATGCCCTAAAAATATGAAATATGCTTAAAAAATGATGTTTTTTAAAATATGCTCTTAAAACCAAAAATATACGTAAAATGGGATATTTTTAAAAAATATGCCTAAAAATATGAAATATGCTTAAAAAATTGTGTTTTTTAAAAGTATGCTCTAACAAATAGGTCTCAGAACACTTGTAGGACCATAAAACATGCTAATACCTTAACAATCTGTTAATATCTCGTTCTAAAAAAAACATGCATTTGCATATTTTCTATTGCCCTGGTGATTATAAATGTTTCCAGACGATCAGGATTCCTGTTAGTATTGCGTCATATTGGGATTTATGACTGATATTCTAAATATTTATACGGGTAGTCGTACTTAAAATATTACACATGCAAAACTTGCAACAAGAGGGTTAAAATGTGTGATCGACCCCCAGTCATTTTCCCCCTGAAACATTTTTCCCAAACATACCTACCCCTCATCGTCACCCCCTAAGGAGGCTCCCATACAAAAATCTATTTCTTATAAAATGTGCCTCCACCGCTCTAACTGCCCTAAAGGTGGATGGTTCCCCGAGAGGAATCACATGTAATTCCAACAGTTTCTCAGATCATATCTACCCTCTATCACCCTACGGGTAGGAGGGTATATATCATTTGATACGACCCAAAAGTGTGACACATATAAGAAGTCACCTTAGACCCTAAGTTTCTTCGAACCAAAATCGATTCATGAATTTTAAGCCGTTTGAGCCATATATGTCTGTCTGTCCGGCTGGTACGCACGATAACTTTCGAAAGACGAAACCAAATGTTTTGAAACATTGCACTAGTTAATATTTCCCCAAAACTACTTACGGTATTGTAAATGGGCTACATGGCCACGCCCCTTCTGCTACCTCCCATACAATATCACAATGTCCAACGTGATCGTGCCGAAATTCTGTAGTAAGTAAAGCGAAAGCAAGATAAAGTTCTGGAGAGAATATCTGGAAGCCTAGCTACGCCCCTTTTGGTACCTCCCATACAAATGTATTATTCCGACCAATTTAGAAAGCGAGTAGCAACAGTACACTCGACACGATCGTGCCCAAATTCTGTATTTTGTTAATGCTATGACAGGATTAAGTTTGGAGAAAAAACTTTAAGCCTAGCCACGCCGCTTCTGGTACATCCCATACAAATGTAGCATTCCGCCCACTTTAGAAAGCGAGTAGTAATATCAAAACACCCAACGTGATCGTGCCGAAATTCTGTAGTTAGTAAAGCTAAAGTAGGATAAAGTTCTGGAGAGAATATCTGGAAGTCTAGCTACGCCCCTTCTGGAACCTCCCATACAAATGTAGCATTCCGCCCACTTTAGAAAGCGAGTAGTAACAATACACTCGACACGATCGTGCCCAAATTCTGTATTTTGTTAATGCTATAACTGGATTAAGTTTTGGAGAAAACAACTTTAAGCCTAGCTACGCCACTTCCGGTACCTCCCATACAACTTTAGAGATAGAGTAGTTATATCAAAACACCCAACGTGATCGTGCCTAAATTCTGTATTTAGTAAAACTAAATCAGGATAAAATTTTAGAGAAATAACTGTAAGCCTAGCCACGCCCCATCTGGTACCTCCCATACTCATCACTTTAGAAATTGATTAATATTATTAATACACTCAACGTGATCGTGCCCAAATTCTGTATTTAGTAAAGCTCAAGCAGGATAAAGTTTTGGAGAACAAATTTTGGGGAAAAAACTATAAGTCTAGCCAAGCCCCTTCTGGTACCTCCCATACAAATGTACCACTCCGCCCACTTTAGAAATCAAGTAATAATATCAATATACTAGAAAATGTTATGTTTTACTGAGGTTTCGGCTCAACCATTTTTTTCCAAACCACACAAAATAAAGGGGGTGAGCAGTATCAAAATCTTGTTAATATGGATCTCCATACAAAACTATCGCACCCCTAATACATATGAAGGACGATTTTGATTTTAGACCCATGGTTTCTTGGGCAAATTTTCTTGAAATTCATCGCGGATTACGATTTTGATAACAGCTTCGTTAAGAAAAATGAAACAGGTATTGACATTAAGAGTTCCCATATCATAGGAATAGCTAACAGCATATGATGTGATCCTTTATTCTTATCGGTAACATTTTATACACATATCATTCAATACAAAAATTCTCACATTAAAACTGAACTAACTAAATAAGATCAGAAAAAATTCACCTTTGATTTTCGAAAGTCATTTACACAAGCACAATTTTGTTGAACTCTGGCCTCCTTAGACCCCACCCACATAGCGGCACTGGTGTGATGTGTTAGTCACACATCGATGACTGGGTGCATTCGTTCATTACACACTACATTAGCTAAGGACTATCAACCAATTGCCATCTCATATAAGCGCACACACAAGTGCACTCAATACAAAATGAGCACCTCTTTCGAATAAAGAGATAACAACACACACATACACCCACTCACTCTAGCCCCATGCTGTTCGAAAAACCTGTTGAATGGATTTGTGTTTAACCGGAAGTCTAAGTGCCGAGGATGCTCACACGTACTTATGTATTGAAATTAAACATATGAAACATTTCTCTTTAATCTTTGCAGGATCTGCTATTAAATGCTATGTATGCAACAGTCACAAAGATGCCAATTGTGCTTTGGACATTCCCCCCGATAATCTGCTCAAGGACTGTGAGCAGGACTATTCCTCACGGGGACGTGATGGCATACCCACATATTGTCGTAAGATTACACAAATAATCGAATTCTCTGTGAATAACTGTAAGTACCAGTGTTCAGGTTGCCAGCAACAGCATCAAATAATCTATGTTTGTCTCTTCTCGCTTTTCTTGCAGTACCTCCCGATAGCCGCGTCATTCGTACCTGTGGTTTCCAAAATCAAACTACCAACAACTTCTGCTATCAACGCGCTGGCTTTGGTGGCCGTCAGGTGGTCTGCTCATGTGATCAAGATAACTGCAATACAGCCGCCGGCCTGGGCGTCTCATCGGTGGCCATGGCCACTTCGCTGTTCTGTGCTGTGGCTTTTTTGCTGAAAAAACTCGTTTAATTCGTTGTCCTTTTTAAATTCAAATTGTTTTTCGTTTTAGGTTTTTTTGTTTTAATTTCTTATTGTTATTGTTGTTTAATAATTTTATCATTTGATTATTGGTTTCGTTGAACGTGAATGATTACACTCAACCGTATTCAATTACGCTGTGCAAATTTTTAAGTTCCATTATGTTGTTAGCATTCGATTTTAATTGAATTGCCGTTTTCACCAAAAAGCAAATGAAATGAATTTTTATTGGATTTTAGACACAGACACAACTGATTTTATAAAAGGTGAGTGAGTGGAATTAATAAATTGAATTTTAATAGTTTTATAAACGCAAAGTTATTAGAACAGAGAAAAACTAACAACTAAACAGTAGCCACAAGAAGATAAGAAAATGCGAGCTGTCCGTACTGATTACTACGTACCCTTTGTTGATAAGGAAGCATTTGCATCTCCTATATTGGTACGAAGTAGTGAGTACCGCTTTCGAAAACGTAAGGCCCTGTCTAGTCAGCGAGTAGTGTTATTGATAGGTTTGCTAGTTTTGATGTCTCGCTGTACCTTGTTATTATTCGTCATGCGGCAGATTTCAAGGTCAGGACTAGTTGACGGCGTAGACATCATAGTAGGGATCAGCCACTGAACCGTACAGGGTTACAACTGGGGGAAGTTCAAAAACCATGTCCCACCAGAGGTCCTTTTATGGTACCGTCCGTGGGTGACAGGGATAACCACTATCAATATCTCTAGTTCCTGCTTTGTTTAACAGTATCTTCTTCCTTTTATTTGACAGGTAGTAAAGAATTCCAAGCACATCGTATTGCCGTATTGCGTTCCGTAGTTATTTCCTCACAGCAAGTTTAGTTATCGAAGTATTTTTCTCTCAAAGATATTCAGAACTGATCCGCGTGTATCATTAACCTGGATTCAGCGCTGTACGGTAAGACAACTAACGACACAACTAACGGCACCTACTTGTTAAGCGACGAATACGAACGTCACTGTTTGAGAATGTTTTAATAGACAAGCCGATTGACTCGACACTATTGCTGTCGACAACGTCGAAGTTGCTGTCGACAAAGTAGATGACTGGAGGCGGGAATCGAACCCGGGATCTCCCGCATGAAAGTCACGTGTTCTAACCATCATGACACGGCCGGCCATTGAAAATAGCTCCATTTAATTTTTGCATATATTTACTGAAGACTGTGTGCCGATCAGTCTCATCCTGCCAAGATCCTGTGTCAGTTTTAAACTCAGGCATGGCATCATATATATGTCGTATCGAACGTCATGCTGCACGCGTATGCCGACGATATAGATATCATTGGCCGTGGATTGCTGGATGTTACTGCGGCCTTTTCGAGCATTGAAAAGCAATCGGTGGAAGTGGGTCTGGTGATAAATGAGGACAAAATCAAGTTATTTGTTAATTTGACGACTATAACTTTGAAGTGGTGGATGATTTTGTCTACCTTGGCTCCAAAAATAATGTCAGCCTGGAAATCAAAAGACGAGTATTGATCGCAAACCGCTGCTTCTATGGGCTAAGCAAGCGATTTAATGACAAAGCGTTTTCTCGAAGAATAAAGATTCAACTCTACCAGACTTTCATCCTACCTGTCTTGCTCAACAGCGCAGAGTCTTGTGTAATGACACAAGCGGGTCAATCTATTCTGGGAGTCTTCAAGAGCAAAAAAAACCTTGCAAAATATTTGGACCCATTATCGTTAACGGCAAGTATCGTCGAATGAACCACAAACTGTATGAGGTGTACAACAATATCGACGTAGTCAAGCGCGTTGAAATAGACCGTTGAAAATGTTCCCAGCTCGAATGGTTTTCGTCACGGTGCAGGAGGGGCGACCAAAACTTCGTTGGATCGACCAGGTGAACTAACTATCTGGTGTGACTAACTATCTACGGAGCACAAAAGATCGAATCGCTTGGAATTCTTTTCTAAGTGCGCCTACCGATAGATAAATTTCTGTTACTGCTACAAGTAAGAAGAAAAAGAAGAAGAAATCAAACGTCATTTCTGTGTTCTTTTCCAGGATTGGCGTAGTGTGAATATCTGATCGGTGTTGGTTTACCAGATCTAAAGCTACACTGATCAGGTCCAATCAGATTCGTTAAGACGATCTTTAGTGTTTCACATGACACTCTCGAAAGGACCTTGTATGTGATGAGTATACAGATGATTCCGAGGTAGTTGATACACCTATTTGGATCGCCTTTCTTAAGGCGCTTTCAGACACATGAAATCTGTCGAAAGATTTGTATGTCAGGAGTGTTATCGATAACAGCCATTGGCACAGGACATAGTACACTCAGATTCTGCAGGCAGTCAATCGGCAGCCGAGGTTTTGTTATTCTTAGGACATTCTACTGCTGATTGTTTTGGCTCAGTGGTGGACATTCTACTCCGTCATCGATGTTTGACGTGATTTTGTCACTTGTGCTGCCTTCTGGCACGAGCAGAGTATGAAAATTTTCCCTATATATTAACAGCACACTTTGCGTGTTCGTAACTAGACTTCCATTTCGGTCTTTACAGGTGAGCATGCCTGTTCCAAAACCTTTTGAGTTTTACATCTTGGAAGAATTTTCGGTGTTCAGCTCTATTTTCGATATCCTGGCTCTCTCTTTTCTGAAGAGGTGTTTCATCTCCCTCCTTGTTTCATTATATCGTTCCGTTACCGCACGCGGAAACATTAGATTTAGGGGTGTTTGTTCGAAGTACATAATTGAGAGAGTTGGGTTGGAGTAGGCGTTGGCTATCTCGGTGGTATGCAGCCTTGCTTCATTTGCGTACCTTTGTTGCAACTTGGTGGTAATATAAGTCTATAATTGCACTACGCATCACACACACGTCCATCACACTTGAGACATGCCTTCTATCATTCACATCGTGATCAATTTGGTTTCTGGTCGATTGATCAGGGATATCTTTGTTTGAAAATCTGTTATCACTGACTGCCATGCTTCTTGCCAACGCCAAGCTAACCGAACTGAATCCTTAGTTGGAGGTATTGCTACTGAATTTTGCGACTGCTGAAACAAGCGCATCTTCTCTTCCAATATTTCGCCTTGAAACGGATTCAGTCACCTTCAGGTTTAAACCATGAGACCAGTTGTCGAAATTTTTTGCCTACTTTGAATCCACATCCAAAGTCGTGTCTTTCTGCATAGCAGCTAGAAAAAAATGTCATAGTTCATTCGTAGGGTGCATTTCTATCCCCTCCAATGGGGGGGTAAAATGGATCGGTAAAGCTTTGAGTATAACATAAAATAGAGTTTTAAATAGGTTCTAAAAGACTATGTTTCTTATCGTTTTAGTGCATTTTTGATATCAGATGTTTTCAACGAAATGCTCATTTCATTTCCGTCCTTATTTCGAGAAAAGTCAGAAATAGAACTTAACATTGAACCTTCAAATGTGCTACAAAAATGTTGCTCAGAAAATTATAACCATCATTATAAATTTATTATTATAACTTATATCATTAAAATGTATCATTAATAAATAAATTGCTATGTAATTATACAAATTAAATAATATAAATATTTTTTCGTTTTTTCAATTACAGAAAAAAATCTTATAGAAGACACCAGCCGTAAGAAAACCTCCGCTTCAGTAATATTAGTTACTTTTTATAAGATAATTTTTTAAATTCACAATTACATACAAAAAGATATATAGGACACTGAGAGAAATCAAATCATAATGATGTTACTCCAATAAATTATTTTGAAAAAAAATGTACTAGAGGAAGTGCTTTTTCGTTCACAAACTCAAAAATTGTTTGAACGTTTAAGATACTATTAAGTTATGGAGAAATTGGGTGGTAAGATAGGCCATGACTATTGTCTTAAATATCGGTATAGGCTTTAAGTGGATTTTTTTTTCCTAAAAAAAGTTTTTGGGGGCGAGTTGCGATTTCAAATTGTTTAGTCAATTTTGGTGACATTTTCGAAATGTTTCGAAATATCATTTAAAAATCGCTTGAAAACAATTTCTGTAAACATTAGTTATTTTGTCTGTTATTATTCAAAATAAACTGAAGGAATTCCGATAAAGGTGTATGTGCCTGTGTGTTACGTATAGACTCCTATACCGTCCATCCAATTGTGTGGAAACTTTTACAGACCATTCATAAGATGTCTGAACTTGTTTCTACATTGTTAGTTACTGTACAAGGCATTTTAATGATACAAATTTGAAACAAAAAAGCTTGGTGTGCGGGCATCTCCTTCTTCGAGGAAAACACTTAGATTCTTATGAACCCATTGTGACTTTTACCGACAAATTTGTGTACACAACTTCTAGACCATAGTAGTTTTCTTAAAATAAGCCCATTCTCCATTTGCTCAACCCTGATTTGATTTCTCTTAGCATCAAAATATCTTATACACCGAACTAAATAATCGTTAAATCATTAAATGCTTAAATTCAAAATCGAAGACAAAAAAACCATTAACAGCTTTGGATAACAAAAACTAAATCTAATATGTGCTAAATGTGTGAAAGCTCTCTACAAAAATTAACAACAACAACATACAACAAATCCATCATTTTGATAGGACCTTTAAAACCCACAAAATGTCGCATAGAACAATTTACAAAACCTCATTCCCGAAAGTATTACTATTGAACGTAAACGTTTTTTGTGAAAAAATAAGTCAAATAATAAGTATCTCCTGTAGCCTACCGTGTTAAATTTGAATTTAAGTCAACTGAAATTGTTTTGTTTTCTTTTTAGAAAATTTTTTAAAAACTAACATATTTAAATGTTAAACAAAGCGATTTGTTAACATTGATAATAATAAAAACAAAACTAAATAGAAATAAAAGCAAACACAATAAGTAAATGACAACTATTTAATAAATAATTTTAAAAGACAAAAGAAAAAAAATTAACAAAAAAAAATAAAAAAAAATCCCAAATTGTTTGAAAATCCCTCCGCCCCGCCCCTTTCTCCCTTTTAAACACACAGCTGATACCAAAAATTAAACATTGAAACACTAAGACGTCATTCAGTGGCAATGCCACTTGATAACGCAAAATTTCTTTGAAGTTAGCAGAAATCCCATTCCCTGGTGAAACTTTTACATTTAGAAAATGAAACGCTTTTTTAATTAATGACAAAGAATAGAAGAAGAAGAAAACACACATTAACAAACAGAAAAACTAATTAAAACCCTATTAAAATCTGCTCTTAAACTTGAATATGTAAATTTAAGATTTTTTTTTAGAGTTAAGTGAAATCACAAAAACCGAAATCAACAAATTTTGAGAAATAACGAAAAAAAATAAGGAAAACAAAAATAAAATAAATGGTAAATTTAAAACAAATTCAAACAAACAACAAAGGCAAGCTATGTAAAATCGTGATAGGCACTTACACATATATACACGTACATGTTGTAATTGTTATATACACTGAACTATAGTTGCAAAAATAAAGGCCCCATTTCGGAACACTGTGCATTATTTACACACAAACATACACATACATACATACACTCACACATATACAGACAGACACACACACACAACACTCTCATTACCGACCAACTGCCAAGAAGTATAATGAATAACGCTAAATATACATAGACACAACCACACACACACACTCATACATACACTCCCTTAATAGCTATTCGGGGCCAGTTTTTTTCAGTTCGTTATTTCGCTCTCTAGCTAATAGTCATCGACCAAAAGGAAAAACCATCTTCTTTTGCTTTGAATTAGAACTTCAGAATTGGTTTTATGCCTAGAGACCCTAAAGTAGTTTTTTTTTGTTTTTTTCAACTTTCCTTAGGAAATTCGCAGACAGACCTCCCCTCACCACTTCCTTATACATATATTTAATGAAAAGGAATACATAAAACGAAATCCTTAAAAATCCCTAAGATGTCCTTAAAATGTAATTTGTTAACGAGAAATAATAATTTATAATAATAAATAAACAAATATGTATTTCTTTAGTAACAACAATTGTAAAAGCTGATTAAAAATGTCATGAATGGAAACAAAAAAAAACAAGTATTGAATAAAGATTTAATAAAATTTAAAAAAAAACACACACACACACTTGCGTTATTTGACTTTTTATAGTGACATTGGGTTAGATGAATAACGTAACATATTTAATACCACAGATGTTAAACTTTTTTTTTAGTTTAGCTCTGGTTGTTGCAAGAATTAAGATTGCAATTTATAATTATGTAATACTTTCAATTTGAAACTATGAACACATGACGTATACTTAATATTTATTTTTATTCATTACGTATACGTCGTACTGAATGGTTCAAAAAAGAAAACGTTTTTTCAAGTAATGGGAAACATTTTCGATCTCAATTTTTTCAAAAACAATATCTAACCTAGAAATACGATAAACACAGCTATGTTCACCGTACTAAAAACCAGTACAGTCAGTCAGGTATACTGATTTTATGAAAAAGTTCTCTCTCTATGATTACTATGAAAAGTAAAACAATCACTATGTAAGGGTTATCGATATATGAAGCAATCTCTGTTTCCAAGTAGACAATTTTCATAATTACGATAATTAAGTTTTAAAATTAGAAAAAAACATTCTAAGAAATAATAGACTAACATACTTTTCTCATTTACGGAACCCGTTGGTTGTTTAAGCAACCTGTATTGTTTGTTAGTTCTGCGGAACTACAAAGTCCAATAGCTGTGTCATAGACGGTGCTCCATTTCGATCTAAGTTGTGCCAGGGCCACTCTTGTTTTCCGTGGCAGGCTTATCTCTGTTTGGCTAAAGGGGCCGGGCGACCTCGAAGAACGACATTCATGCGGATGTCGAAACCGCGCAATTGGTGGCGTCTCTTTGGATCACGTTCAAAGCTGCTGCATACGAGTTGCGATCCAAGGGATCCTGCACATATTTGCGTATGTTATCCTCGTATACTCGAAGGTCCTTCCTGACATGCCTCGGGGGAACATCCAAATGTGATGTTAAAGTTGGGATGACTCCTCCGATGACATCCCAGGAGGAACTGTTTGGTCAACATGACATTATGTTCCTTGACTGGGAGGACCTTTGTTTCCTGCTGTAGAAGGTGTTTAAAATTTCAAAATTTTTTAAGTGGTTCACAGTCGGTATTTGGACGGCATCGACTACGACGCCTAAATTTATTTTTACCTCCTTTGTACAGGTGGTGAATAGTGTTGCCGACGACTTCGCCGATGATAGTTTTAAGTTGCGTTGGTTATGGCGGTTAATGCAGTGGTGGTGCTATGCATTTTGCGGAATCCATGTTAGGATGTTAGGCGGCTAGACAGCTGGGCGAGGAGGAGTGACTCTAGAGTCTTCGCGACTGTTGACAGGAGGGAAATCGGCCTGTAGGATTGTCCCCTTCCTGGCTTGAGTATAGGGATGACTCTACCCTTTTTCCAGGCATCGGGTATTATTAGTCTACTCATTGACAGGTTGAGAACCATTGTCAGGTACTCGACTCCCCACTCGCCAAAGTGTTTTAGCATCAGCATGGATATGGTCAAGGTCCAATTGCCTTAAATGGTATAGCTGCATTGATGGCCTCTGAGACTTTAGAAGGGGTGTAGGGATGTGGTATGTCCGAGGCTGGAAGATGTGAAATTTGCGAACAACACTTCGCTTCGCCTTGTCTATCTCTAGATGCTCCATAAACTGGGGTTGCAGTCTTTCAAATAATCTATCTATTTTCTCCGCTTGTCCTCACTTACCAACCTGCTGATATCAAGGTTCAGCTCGACGATACGTGGGTCGTCAGGGTTGGCACTTCGGATGTCATCGCGCTCATCCGCTAACCTTGCTGCGTCTGGGGGGAAGTGTGGCCGCACTAAAGATAGTCGTCCAGCAGTTATAAAACGGGCGTCTGCTGCAATGACAGTATGACGGAATTTGCTCTCAGCTTGGTGAACGTTAGTGGGAGCTGGGAGATCATTGAAAATGCGTTCGGTGAATTCTCTGGAGCCGTGCCATTCTGTTTTTTTTTCTAGTTGATGTAGGTTCGGCGTTCAGAGACAATGAAGTCGTTGAGTCGATCCAGACAAACGATTATGGGTAAGTGGTCTGATGCCAGTGAAACTACGGCTCTTCATGTTGCGTAGTTTATCAGACCAGGGCTCGCAATTGTTATGTTATTAAAGGCGTTTTTGGGGTCGCTGATTTTGAATCCGGATTAAAAATTTGAAATAACAAAATGGCAGATACAAAATGGGGGACAGTTTTTTCAAAATATGCTTGCATTTAACTGATATTTTGCAGAACGGGGGTTTTTGGGTTGCTGAGTTTTAATATAATCAAATGTAAAAAAAAATTTTGGACATTTTTTTTTTAAATTGCTGAAATTCGACCTACTACATTGTGCCTATGGGGGTGTTAGGGGTCAAATTTAAAAAAATATATAAAACTAGCGGATACGGCGAACTTCGTCTCGCCCCAATTTAATGCCTTTAGATAAACTCAGTAGAGAGCGGTATGATAAACAATGTTTTTCCAATAGTTTTCCGTCGCAAAAAAAAAACAACGAAGCCGGTTCTCCAAAACGTGAAAAGGCAACGTTTAGCTGACCGCACGTAAAACAGGGAAATCGAGATTAATCCCACATACTTCCAATGATTGGCCTTGCGATTTATTGATTTTCTTCGGGGAACTTGGAATGGATGATCAGTTGGAATTACCTGATTCGTAAGATAAGGACTTCCTCTTCTTAGAATTAGTTTTTGATGATCATTGGTTAAATCACATTGTTTATCAGATTCTTGACGGACAACCGCGTACCGTTGTACAATTTCGGTTGACTTAGATTCCGCAATATGATTATGATCGATCCCACCTTAATCTGTAAATTATGCGGTACATTAATCAATTGAAAAATTCGGTCGATTGTTGGTCGCATCATCCTCGTCGGTCACGTGGTAAACAGATTTGTACGAATGCAGTTCTCCAGCGATTTGACTTTCTAAAATCTAATTGAAGCCATCAATGTCCTTATTCTTCGCTGCTAGTACTGCCCGTTAATTAATCCAATCGAGATTTTTATAATTTTGTGCAATGTGATGAGTTGCTCTTCCAACGTTGTGTACTCGCAAAAATTTGCAGGGAACGATATCAATTCAGTGAAAACATCAACACGAATTTTGCAGTTGCCAATTTAGCAGACGGTGGGAGGTTCTTTTTAACCGTAAGAAGATTCATCGTCAGTTTCAAAGCGGAATTTGCAGTTCGACTGCCTTCCAATAATGTTGCAGCCATGCCAGGGGATGCAGCGGCCAACGTTATTAGAGATCTTCACCGAATTGTTCCCAGAATCAATAAATACATGTCTTGCCTGTCGCACCGGGAACATCGAGAGAGTAAATGCCTCCCGTTTTATCGTCAACAACCTTTATCAGCGGATCTTACATGTTCTTGTACTCGGCATTTAACAGCGGCACATTTGTTCGAACTCTTTCGGTCAGTTCGTCTCGATTATAGTCTTGCTCTCGTCAAAATTCGCGATCGAATGCATATTGCATCGAACGATTTGGCGCTGGCATTCCCAATGTTGACAGCTGATTGCCGCACATGAGCACGCACATGTCATTCGTCGAACCCGGCCGATGATCGCAAACAATGTACGAATTTGAATCGCTTTTTGGCAAGCTTCCCGAAATGCGGCGCACAGCACACCATCCACAGTACGCAAAGAATTAAAGGATAGCAAAGATAGAAGCATACACTCTGGCGTGGATGAACTGTGTATAGTCTGACTAATTATTGCACAACGGTTGCGTAATCTAAGGTTTGATCGTCTGATAGGTGGCATTAGCCAAGCAAATAACTCTCCCTAAAAAACTAAAAAGTCGTCACGAAATAAATGTCCAAGTGAATAACTTAATTTTTCAAAAGTAAACTAATTATTTGAAAAACAATGACCAAAATATAGACCAATATATATATATATATTTTTATATAATTATTAGTTATCTCGTTAAATTCTCCAACCAACATTTATCCAATATTTTCTTGACATCGTTCAAAATCTTCAAATCATGCGAAAACTGCAAAATTTCGTCGATAAAAATAGCAATTTTTTTGCGTTTTTCCAGAATTTTCCGGTTTTTTCCATATGAATTTTCTATTTTTCCATTCGAAAAATAATTCCTTACAAAAAAGCAATTTTCCATTTTTCCAATATCCAGACTTTTCCGAAGGATTTTCCCAAAATTTAAGCAAAATTGGCCGGCACTTGATGAATTGTCATACATTTTGCACACCATTTTTATACATAAAAATTTTACAATAATCCGAAATTTTTCAAGCATTCCAATGAATTTTCCACCTTTTCGTCCTCTGAAATCATCAAACCATGCGGTACAATGGAAAAATTTGTCAAGAAAATCCAAAACTTTCGACTTTTTTCCGGAATTTTCCGAGTTTTTCACCGATAATTTTTCTATTTTTCCATTCGGAAAGTCATTTCGGAATAATTATCCGAAATTTTTCATTGTTACAACGTCCAAAATTATCAAATCATACAACAATATGCAAAATTTATTCGAAAAAAAAAATATAATTTTTTGAATTTTTCCGGAATTTTCCGAGTTTTTCACGAAATTTTTTTTATTTTTCTATTCGAAAATTTATTCGAAACAGTTGCACACATATTTCCATACAAAACATCAATTTTGGTTTTTTCGAATTTCCCGACTTTTCCGGAGGAATTTCCCAAAATTTTATTTTACATAAACCTGCTCCTGGCAACTACGAACAAACCAAAAAAAATTTCAGCAAAATCGGCCCAGCCGTTCTCAATTGATGAATTACTATACATTTTTGCCACCATTTTTATATATATAGATTAAAGTGCAAGACTTGACCATTTCAATAAAAAAAAACTTAATTTCCTTTTGCACCCCATGAATGAGGTATGGGATAGCTTCTCGCGTTGTTGTGAATTAACACGCTTTCAATTTTTAGATTCACAACTAACGGCACCTACTTGTTTATAGACGAATGCGAACGTCACTGTTTGAGAAGCTCTTACTAGACAAGCCGATTGACTCGACACTTAATACTGCGAAGTTGCTGTCAACAACATTCGAGGGGAGCCGACAATGAAAGAACAATTTTTTTTAAGATGACTGGTGCCAGGTTTGAACCTGCGATCTCCCGCATGGTAGTCGCGTGTTCTAACTAGAGATGGGCACTCGGCACGTGATTGGCGTGAATCACGTGAATCATGCGTGATTCACGCGTGAATGTGAGTTAGTTGTAAATTTGCTCACGTGAGCGTGCATGAACGTGAGCATAAAAAATATCTTCGTGCATGAGCGTGCGTGAGTCCATACTTTGCGTGAATCACGCTACTCACGCTAATCACGCAAAGCAAAAAAAATGCGCTTAACACAAAACTGGTTATTTGCATTTGTCATTACATTGATAAATATTTAAATTTTTGTGTGAATGATTTAGGAAATCGAGACTTTATTCTTTGTAATATTATAATATAAAATAATATATATAATATGTAATAAAATATAATAATGTTACAATATAATGTTTAATAATATTTGTATAATATAAATAATATATATGTAACTAGTGGGCCCGGCAATGCTTCGCTATTGCATATTAACTTGTAATATATTTCACACTTAGGTCTACAAAGTACTTTGAAAACGGCACTAAAGCTCGACAAAAATATGTTGAGTTTATTTACTTATGTAACTTATTTAATGTAACTCCTTAACATTAAAGTTTACTACTTAAGTTTTATTGTTGTTAATGCTAATAAAAATGTAGATTAAGTTTTTTCAGTATGTAGGGCGAAAAACCACTTCTTTCACAAATCGGAAACATACATATCTCTAAAGATCAAAATTATTTATCTTGATCCGTAGTAGCGTGAACCATCTGTATACTAACTATCTCTTTGGTCATAAAAAAACATTTTTGTTATGCCTTCTCCTACTGACCGCAAATGAAAATTCCGTTTGAAGCTTCATGCCTTTAGCCATAAAAACTTCTTTTGTCATGTCTTCTTCTCACACGGATCAAGAATAATCCGTAATACTGTTTTTGTATTGAACTCGTATTACCATTTTTTGAGATAATTCGGTCACCAACGTTTGGCTTAGCAAAGTGATGGTCTCACGCGCTGTATGGCATGTTACAGCGTCGTGTTAGAACCATTTCTCCTTCAAATAATGTTCAATGACATGATAAATAAAAAAATCAATTGATCGTCCATTGGCTCTACTTCTTCTACCAGTTGGATTTTATATGAATGTAGGCCAAGGTCTTTCCTCAGCATTTGCAGAGACCGAGTTCCAGAGAATGAAGTCGGTTCGATAAATTCGAGTCCTCTGTCATACTAACGTCTACAGCGTCGATGGCTTCTATTAGCTGCTCAGATGCATCATTACATGCACCCTCAACTTCATAAAGGGCTCCATAAGTTTGGCGAACAGAACGTGCATTTTGAAAATAAATTTGCATGATTTGTAAACTTTGTTCTTGTTTAGTTTTTACATGGTGATTTTTCAAAGTATACTAAAAGAAAGTCTATTACACTTCATTAGTATGACAGCTAGATTTACACTTATACCTATCAGAAGTTCTATATGTCAAGAAAATACCCCATGCATAGGTTATTTTCAATTGTTTGCTAATGTTACATCTGATATACTATAAAAATTTAACCATTGTAGTATAACTACAATGAATATTGCATAATTTTTCTATCTATATGATTTATTACCGATTCGCTCTCCTGAGAAGTAATTGAAAAATACATACCTGTAAAGTAAATTAAAAAAATCACTATTTTAGTCTGCGCATCCTCAACTGCCTGGTGTACGGACCATTATTTGATACAGGTAAAAAGTTAACTATTGAAGTGCGTGGGCAGCGCCTCGGCACTTTTAACTTATTTTATTCGAAATAGCCTGATCATTAGGGCGAATTAATTAGTTCGCGTCAAAAAAAAAACAACCTGTTAACCGTATATCAGTATTGGAATGTACGAAGAATTCTTAGAAAATTTCACTAAGAAACTATATATCTAAAATCAATTCCTAGTTCGCGCTGAGAAGCATGAAGATTTCAGGTAGAGATTTTTTTTTAGCAATGAGCAAATATTCTGAAAATTGATTTTTAAAAACTTAATTTCTGTTTGCCAACTCTCAGAGGCCATAACTTTTTAACCAATACATAGATTTGCTTCTGTAATACCTCATTTAGTTCGTTGGGAAGTCAGTTTTACGCAGAAGGTCTGTAAAAATATATATCTGAAGTTTTCGGTTTGTGCTCATTTAAAAACAAAAAAAATCTCTATCTGAAATCTTCATGCTTCCCAACGCGAGCTAGGAATTGATTTTAGACACAAAGTTTATTGGTGAAATTTTCTTAAAAATCATCGTAGATTCCGATTTTGGTTACGATTTGTGCGAATAAAAAAATTGGCCCACCTTACTGTTCATATCTCTAGTTGTGGAACAGCCCATTTCCACCCTTACTGTAATTCATACTGCAAGCCCTTTTAATTTTCAAGTTGAATGGGCGGTGCCATGCCCCTTTATTCAAGCACAACCAAATATAGCCTGGGACTATCAACAGGTCAACAGTACCACTTGGTAAGATTTTCGTATCAATCGATCTATTAGAAAAGCCGTTAGAGCGATTTTTGAAAAGAGGGCATGGCACCGCCCACTTCCTCCCTGGATGTAATTTATACTGCTCCATCAACATATATAACAAATCTCATCTTCATACCTCTGATAGTTCATGAAATAAAGCCTTTTTAATTTTCAAGTTGTATGGGCGGTGCCACGCCCCTTTATCCAATTACAACCAAATGAAGTCAGGAACTATCTACAGGTCAACAGTACGTCATGGTAAAATTTTTGTATTAATCGACCTATTATAAAAGCCGTTAGAGCGATTTTTGAAAAGGGGGCGTGGCACCGCCCTCTTCCATCCTGGCTGTAATTAATACTGCTCCAACAACATATATACCAAATCTCACCTTCATACCTCTGATAGTTCATGAAATATAGCCTTTTTAATTTTCAAGTTGTATGGGCGGTGCCACGCCCCTTTATCCAATTACAACCAAATGTAGTCAGGAACTATATACAGGTCAACAGTACCTCATGGTAAAATTTTTGTATCAATCGTTCTATTAGAAAAGCCGTCTGAGCGATATTTGAAAAAAGGGGCGTGGCGCCGCCCCTTTAAGATGTAAGCTATCCTATCTTTCAAGTTTGATCAAACCGAACACGGTGTGCAAATTTGATTCAAATCGGTTAAGTAGTTTAGGAGTCCATCGCGGACAAACAATGTGACACGTAATTTATATATATTAATAAGATAACACTATGTGACAGTCATTTGGAACTAGAGGAGTGACCTAGTGCATGTTGTTGGTCTGGTCGAGTACAACATGACCTTATATACCAAAGTTTAATAACACCCCCAATATCTTGACTTACTCTCTTATTAATTTTTTCCATGAATGCTGCAGCGATATGGCCGGTAAATATAGTGAAAGGTCCCACAAAGGTTTTCTAACTTTAGAAAAGCGTTACGAAGTCAAATAAATGCCTACTATGCTCGCTAACTGCTGCTTGTATATTTTAGAAGACTGCTAGGATATTCAGCATAAAAGAAAGAAATAACATTATTAAATAATAGAAAATACATATTTGTTTTTCTTATTTTACATGTTTTAAGCTCTTCAAGTATCGGTTATTGTATTTAAAAAAGATTCTGTTGGATCTAATACAATTTTTATAACATATATGCAAAATGTATTTTAATGCAACATAAGCAAAGGAGAAAAAAATTCAAATTACTAAAAAACTGTGCCTGAAGAAAAAAATCTGATAACATATTTGAAATCATGATATTTATAACTATAGGATTCACAATTCAGATACCCAAAAAAATGGAAAATATTTTTTAATTTATTAAGATAATAGATTTTAACTTTTTAAAATCCTTTCAAAAATTGCTCAAAGTCCAACAATAAGCAAATACGTTTTATGGTACGAAAAACTTTGTAAAATTTGCTTAGAAGAAATGTGTGAACCAAAAGCATAACTAAATTTAAAACATCTATTTTCTACGTCAGATAGAATATAAGAAGAAAAAAAGTCGTTTAAGTGAAGAAAATGTTGCTAAAAATTTTATTTTTACACAAAAATTCTTAGAATCATTTTTATTGTAAAATAAAATAAATAAAATTATTATATTTTATTTTGATGTGATGTATTCATGAGATCTTTAATTTATTTATTTCCATATTAATCTATTATATTTTTAAAACTTAAAATGTATTATATAACAGAAGGCACATAACACAGTGCAACAGTGAAAAAAACAAGACCTTGAATGTATAGATTCGATTATACTCAGTTTAGCGAAATTGGTATCCAATTTTTTTTAGGGACCCCAAAAGATTCTAAAAAATCAGTGAGCCCCTTTGATAAAGGTGTAATCAGTTTTTGTCCAACAGTTAACAGATACTTCATAATAGCGCTAAACTATATTCGGTAATAATGTAGCTGTGAGTTTTGCGTACAAATATTATAAAAAATGTATTCCAAAAATTATACTTATTTCTGCATATTTTTTAAAAAAATAGAGGAAGAAATTATTTTTGTTTTCACTTTTTGCAATATTAATTTGAAGGAGTCCAAATTTGGTTAACATATCATTACAATCCGATCCTTACCCTTAATTGCTCATAAAGACTACTATGAGACCGGGTTTTCGTACCTTTCCACACATATAAGCCAGTAATGTGGTTGAATATCAACAGATTTCAAATTTCTCAGTGGATTTGAAAAAAGAGACTGTTGTCTTTCCATCGATATATATATTTATATTGGTGTCTCGTCATATCGTTCTGTTTTGCCTCGAAATTGCAATTTTTTTTTTCACTATTTTTTTAGTTTGAAGATGTTTGTAGCAACTATTTTCTAAGCACTCCCTAATGTTTACTATTTTATTAACAAAATCGTGCTTTCGTGAGTGAAACGCATACCTGTTTGTCAAAATCGGTTACCAAATAGGTAAGTTATTCATCGAGAATCTTTTGGGGTCCATACAAAAAATTGGTCAACAACCTCGCCAAACTGTGTATATGGTTTTATTTCCCTTCTACAGTCTAATCAAACCAATACTCTCAAGTTCTTGTATTTATTTTGCAAAAAGTCTTCATTTGTTGCATAGTGAAATTATAGAAACATAACAATATAATTTTTTTGTATTTTATTTGGCGTGATTGTCGTGATTCACGCTCACGTGAACGTGCGTGAGTACAAAATTTACTCACGTGAGCGTGCGTGAACGTGAGTAGCAAAAAAATTTTTGAGCGTGAGTGTGCGTGATTGACAATTTTAATCACGTGAGCGTGCGTGAACGTGAGTCAAATTTACTCACGTGCCCATCTCTAGTTCTAACCACTATGCCACGGCCGGTCCCATTTCAATAACTCACCTTATTTTGCCTTAATAATTTATATGACGAATGCCCAAAACAAAACTCAACTTTGAATGGCTACAGCATAACGGTAAATTATCACATGGACAAAATTATTGTTTTTTTTTACTTATTTGGAATGTTTACTTGATACATAATCAAGAAAAGTACGAACTTGACAATTTTATTTTTTGAATTTCAGCCAGAAAATTCCGATTTCCGACCAACGTGCGCTGGTAATGAAAATTTACTGGCAATGCAAATTAAATTAAAAAGTTCATTTTTATTGCAATTTTACTAGTAATGCAAAGTGCCCATCTATGATGTATTTATACATTCTGTCCTAATAAATAATTTTTTTTTTAAATTTTTAATTGACTGCAACACCCATATATAAATTTGTACACAGCTTTGCCAAAAAGTTGTTTAAATTAAATGAATCAATTAACTAGACTGAAATTTTTGCACTAATTTAAATAATTTTCACAATTGGCCACCTAATGCAATTTATGTATTGCTTGTTTCAATATTTGACTATGACAAATTTTGAGTCATATGTCTGTTAAGGTTTAGAATATCGTCACTGCGCCGACCAAAACAGTCATGTGTTTTTCAAATACTTTCAGGAGAGTCAAAAACCTTATTTATTTTGGAACATTTCTTATATATTCTATAAATAACTGATATTAATAACATCCAAACCAAACAGGATATCGTGGAAGGGATTTTAAGGGTCAAAGGAGCCTTAAAAAACAATTCAATTCAAAATTTTTTTGTAAAATAACATATAACTGATTTGGTCGGCGCAGCAACGATATTTTATGATGGAAGTGAATTGTGAATCTTGTTTTTCATTTCAAATGATTTGTTTTGATTTTCAATTTATGAGTTATGAATTTTAATTAATAATTTTTGAATTTCAATTGATGAGTTTTTTGATAATACAAATTGAATTTTTGATAATCAATTGTATAATTTATCTCGTAGTCACGTCATATTTGTCGTTTTTCAAATACGACATCGCAGATGCCGTTTGTCAGACTGAAATAAGGCTGTCCTTGCTCCTATCAAGTGCTTCTTTATCATAAAAAAATTATCAAAATTAAAAAAATTATCAACACTAAACATTTCTGTTAATTATAACTAACTTTATTCAAATAAAAAAAAAACAATCGAATGTTGTCGAAAGTCGACTACGACATACGTAATAAGGGTGATTGATTTTCTTTTAGTTTCAATTGAAAATGTCATTAAATTTTTGAATTATTTTGAGATACAAATTAAAATTAAAAAATTTCTCAGGCATTAGCCCTAAATTGTCTTATTTTCAAATTTTAAGATTGTTAGAATAACAAACAGTTGTTTTTTGTTAAGTTTTCTGCATGTTTTAAATGCAATTGTTTATATTAAGCACTTAACAAATGTCTATGTTTGAATATATTTGCTCGTTATAGATGTCGACAAAGATATATTTAATTTTTGTTAATCTATCACCCTTTGTTTTAAATATTTCAGCTTCTTTTTTACAATGTAAGCCAGTGCAAATACCGTCAGTGGTTTGCGAAATGTGATACTTCCCAGTAAGTCCCTTTTTACCAGAAAGAAATAAAACCAAACATCAAATCCCCGAAAAATAGTCGTTAGGCTTACAATTGTACCCCGTTTTTTACCCATTCAACACTGCCTAACAAAAACTAAAAATTGAAAATGTACATACATTTCACACTTTTTCTATTACAAAATAATACACTAGTATACACAAAAACAATTAACTGTTTTAAAGTAATAAGCATTTGTCTGTTTTACACTTTTAAGCTTTCTCGTCTTTGCTGGCCGGTTCGTCGCCATGATGGACCCGCCTCAAGGCTATGTAACATTTCTTGGTGTCCAGGTCATGATAACCCACTGGACCCATATCACAATCGGCACAAATAAGAAATTTCCTCTTGTCCACTGTATTCGAGAAGCCGATGTTCTCGAATGTAAACATGTCAGCAATGACCCAAAAGTCGTCTAAGGATTCTGTCTCTATGGTATTGACATCTTTGGTATTCTTTTGATGCATCAGCGGAAGATCAAACTGCAAGCAAATGGACGAGGTTCAAGTAATATTTAAAAGAAAAAAGGAAAGATTTGCTATTACATACCTTTTTGCTTTCGAGTGAGCCCTCTTGCTGTTTTAGGATCAATGAGTTACAAAAGCGGCAGCGCACATTCTTTTTGTTCTTGTTATTGTCTACCAAGTCTTCTAACATTTCAAATTTGTGTGTTTGTTCGTGTAATCCGTGTTAATTTTAGTAAAATTGTCTAAAAAAAAGTGAATAAACAATTTTCCAAAGCGAAGCGACTGCGAATGTAAACCAAAATTGACCAAAATATAGATTCTGCTTCTTCTTCTTGGCTATATGTTCTTGTCAGTCATTGCAAAATGATAACATATTGACTGCAATAAACATCAATAATGCGGCAGTAGTTGAAATCTCTTTATTCATGATTTCATTCGATAAAATGGGAAAAATTAAGTTAAAAAAATTATTTATTTAAAATGACAAATGAGTCCGGTTATTTTTGCCAAACTGAATATTTGTTGGCACTAAAATAAATGAAATAGTAAAAAACAGCAAATGCTATCGTTATTTAAAAAAAGCAGTTTAAAATTTCAGAGAATTTGTAAAAAATATTTTTTTATTATAAAAAAAAAACCCCCAACGCGTTGTATGTTGTCCCCTATGTGCGGGTACTCAAATTAAAGATATTTTTGAGACAAATTCAATTTTCAAGACCCTACGGGTACCCTGGAACGAGTTAACTTAACAAAAGAGACCAGCTTATTAAATATACTACCTACAGCATCATTTAAACATGTGCTTATGTTCCTTAAGTCGCTTAAGTTGTCAATAATGACTACTTTTGCATTTCGTTACTTTCTTTCAGGATAAGTTCTGTTTTGTTAAGTTAAGTCAAGGCTGATTGAGCCATTGGATCATTATCAGCTAAGGGCAGGGAGCTCTCTCGAAACTTCAAGAGCATAAGAATTCGTATCGATACGAAGAAGTTACAACAAACAACAACAAATAAAACATTTATGCACAAACACATGTAAGGGTTTCAATGTAGTGGTGCCCATAGCTGATCATAAACGTAAATTTTGATGGTATACCTGTTTTCGTTGGGTCAAGTGATATTTCAAATATTTACATATATATGTGGATATTCAAACTATAGGATATAAATAATCATTTTTAAGACATTTAAAATAAATTAATTTTTTATACTTTTTTTGCTTTATTTTGTATTTTATTCCGGTGATTTTAAAATTAAATACAAACCATTTTGAAAGAAAAATATTGTCTGGTACTACTTTTTTCCACATTAATATATTCCTTACTTCTATTACCGATTCTGATGGATATAAACCAAAATATATTTTTTAAATACATGAATTTATAAAAGTTTTATGGAATATTTTGATTCTTTCACTTTTAAATGGTAAAAGTGAAGGTAAAAAATATTTTAAATTTTAAGACCATATTTATTTTTCTAATTTTTATTTTCACATACAAAAACTCAAAAAAAATAGGCGTAAGATGGTCTATGGGATGGTCCTGGAGGCTCTTAAAATTCACATCACTAAATTCGTTTCATATATCCAAAGGAATTTCTCTTTGTCTCTTTTTAATTTAGCGATTGGTTCCACATTCTGCAAATTAGCTAAAAAACGTTGTCAATTTTAGAGTTGAATCTTGTGGATTTCGCAAAATTCATTAATTCCAGTGCGTACGGTACTTAATACCCCACAAGTGCAATACATTAACGCCGCCACCTACGTAGCAGTTGTGTCTATTCTACGACATACATCGATTTACTTTTGAGTCTGGCAATGCTGTCATTTTGAAATTTGTATTGAAGTTTTTACACGGAAGCATAGAAGACGCTAAATTAATTTCTTTCCCTATTTGTATTTCCACTTGTAGTGGTGGCTGCATTTTTAAGTTAAATATATTTTCTACATTGGTGACCACCACAAGTAACTCTGTACAACACATATCCACAAGAGGAATAGGAAGGTCCGTGTTCTCAACCTCCAATAAGACAGCTATCGGCGGCAGCAGCAACAACAACTAATCTTGGCGCTTGCTACAACAAAAGCAACAATAGCTTCCCTTTCCTTTGTCGACACATATTGCCAAATTTAAAGATTTAAACAATCTCTTACAGAAAATTAATATTATGAGTGAACAAATGCGCAATGGAAAACGTAAGTATTCAATATTAATAAGAAGGCACTTTTCATAAAAGCATTCCAAAAAAAATTTGAGGTTAGACAGAGTTTACTTTAAGGTATTTATATATTTCATATATTTTATGAAGATAGTAGGCTTTGATAAGCATTTCAGCTAAAAAGAAAAAGTTGTCCCATCATTATAATACGAGATTTCATTTCTCATAGCACGAAAAATATTAGGCAACAGCAACGGAAGTTCAACCGCCAATGCAACTCTAAATCTGAATTGTCCAACAGCGTTGAAATATAGTGCTAACAACGACGCCAACTGCTCTCACGCCTTACAACAGCAACAAATGGAACGTTTAAGACTAACCAACATGATAGGCCAACAAGGTAATGTTATAATACAGTTTGCCAAACTAACAATATTAGATTCATCATCTGAAATTCTTGTAGAAATGCATGCTCTTTGGCCCTATGGCACCACCACATTTCTTTCGCCCATGTTGCCCACGCCAAATATGGCTCTACCCTATGCTTTGACTGGGACTTTGCCCTACGCAGCTGTGCCGATTTATCAGCAGCTGCCTAATGGTGCGCCTCAACAATGTACCGTCTCACCCGTTTCCTCTTCGTCGAGCGCTTCCTCTTCCGTGGGAAATCAGCAGGGACAGATACAGCAACAACAATCATTGCGCTCCAATTTGCCAACATTGCCATCGACTAACAGTGGTGGCGCTAGTGGCGCCAATAATAGTGCTTCGAACGATTCCAATAAGATCAACATACAAATCGGCCTTCAATGTGTGTCGCAGAATGCTCCGTTAAATATCAATTCGATGAGCGATTCTCTATCGAAAGTAAATTTTCTGAATTTTTGTAATCCATCGGCATCAATGGGTGGCGAAAAGGACTGCAAAGGTGAGTAAAAAATTAAAAAAAGATATTGACATTTGTGTGAATGAGAACTTGCTATTGGAGTTTCTATTGTGAATGAACAATGTAATGTGTGCAATGGTGTTGCCATGTTGACAAAACGAGAAATGATTTTGATATTAAGAGCGCGCGTAGTTTAAATTGGCAAACGAAGTGGCAGCATTTAAAATCCTAATTGATACATCTTGTATTGGCCGATAAATCTTTTTTCTAATAATAGAAATGGGGGAAAAAATAAGTGGCAGCGGAGCGTGTATTATTGATCGGAAATTTTCAAAAATTACTGAAAAGTTAAGAATTTACAAATAACTCTATGCAACAACAAAACAACAACAGTATTTGGGGTTTATTTTTTATGGTGTTTTGTCCCACCATTACAAAAACAGTCGAATTTGTTTTGGGCTGATGTGCAGAATATAGGGCGGGAGCCCAAATAAATAAAAATATGTCATCCTCTTCGTCTTGGTCCCCAAACAACGGAATTGAATGTCAAAGTTGATGCTGAGGCCCATGGGGTCCGAAAAGGGTCAATTGTGTTGTATTGTGACCCACCCCCCCATGTGCGGGAAAGATAAGATGAATCCAATGGTGGTTTTTCAAGCTTCAGCGGGTTCCCTCGACCGAGTTAGATCTATTTTTTTATTGGGTCAATATCGAAAATTGTAAGGTAAATAATATTAAAAAATTTACTTATATGTGTGAAAAGTCAAACTTTAGGATATTAATTGCTATGCTCCTCAAATACGCTATTAAACGCGAAAATCAAAGCCAAAGTTGGCGCCGTGGACAATGTAACAAATCTATTTGTACCCGATCCGACCACAAGTATAAAAGGTGCATACAAATTTTGAAGACCTATAACTCGGGAAGTATGGACTTGGCTCCAAAATTTTTTGTTGTTTATTATATACGGATAGTCAACAAAAATCACAATTTGTAGTCAAGTTCTTATGTATTTCCACTATCCACATTAGTATACAATATTACTAGGCAGCAGAAAATTTAAAAATAATATCGACTAATGTGAAAAGTTTATGCAACAGAATTTTAATAAATTTTAATATTTATCAACTATGCTAAGATTTAAAACACATTTCTAAGTAAAATTTTCTTCTTCTATTTTTTAGAATCCGCCTCATCACTCCGCAGCTCTCCCATTCTTCTATCGGCGGAGTAAGTACTAATTTGCCTTTTACAGAGTTTCGAAAACTACTAACCCGTATTCTAATATGCGTACAATTTTATTTTGTAGTGACACTGCGGCAGGTGGCGATGCCTCAAATCTACACACGACCGTTTGCAATGGTGGTGGTGGTGGAACGGTTACATTGTCCCAAGCAAAATTCAATGAACTTACTCGTTTGGCTTTGAGAGGCAGTGAAATTGCTGAAAAATTAGCTTATACCCATCGCAATCGACCATGCTTTAAGAAAATTGACAGCCTCTGCGCACGAATGAAGCAGGATCTAATACGTCCCGATGGTGTTTTAGCCAACATTAACTCTCAGGGTATTGCTTGGGCTGTCAAAGATTTCATTTTTGTCTTTACACGCGTCATAAATGCTTGGATTATTATAAAAGGCTACGTTTACAACACCCCCGAAGGTTTGAATAAGGTGAAAGCTGCATTGAGTCCCGAATTCGCTGCTAGTTTTGCCGCTTGGCAAGACACCACTATGGATTTCATAGAGAATCTTATTAAATCCTTTGTGAGCTTAGATAATTTGGTACAATCACAAAAGAACGTCTATCAAAAGTCCGATAGTATGGGTACAGCATGCAACAACAGCAACAACAATAACAGTAATACGCCTGTGAAATTAATGCCAACAGTAAATACTTTACTAGACGATTCATTTGATATTCTAAATAATACTTTTGAAAAGTCGTCGGCACACAACAATAGTTTAAATAAAAACTATATTTATACTATGGTTAAAGATTCGGAGGGTAGTCAACGGCAAGCCACGGTCAATGGCACTTATTTTCAAACTGGCACATACAATCCCATTAAAAAGGACTCGCCATTGGCTGAGCAAAGTGTACATGTCGCCAATGGCATGATAGCTGTACGCCCTGTGGCTAATGCACTAACGCCACCTCAATTATTTACGGGTGTCAATAGTTCTGCTCTTGAGCAGTACACCGGAGAACAGCTTACTGAATTTTGGCCTTCCGCCGGTGAACTTGATCCGGCTACAGCGGCTGCTATAACTGCAGCTGCTGCTTCATCTGAATATTTGAAAATAAGAGAGAAAATTCCATCAAGTTGGTTAAATTACGATTTGAGTGTGCTTGAAAAAAATCTTTCAGAATTATCCCAAGGCTATGACGGTACTGGCGCCACCGGCCTGCACAGGCCTCGGAACAAAGAAAAATTAAATCTGATGTTAGATCGTTTGATGTCAATGAAACATGCGGACATGTTTTTTCGACAGCATTTTTCAAAAAATTATGTAAGTTTATCAAATAGTTTTGACAGGAAAAAATTCCTTTACTTATATATTTATCATTGCTTTCAAAGTTTCCAGATTTTATAAGCAAACACAAAAATGATTTTATGGATGTCCGTTCAATTATCCTGAAGTGTGAAGAAGGTGGTTATCAACATATATTCGAGATGGTGCATGATGTTAAGAAAATTATATATTTGGGCAAAGAGTTCTTGAAGGTAAGTTGGAAATGATAAGAATTGCTGTAAATACACTTCATGTTTGTGGAATGTAATATAGACAAATCACCTTTTGATTTGAGTACCCATTTACACGGCATAGAAGACATTGCGTGTTGTGCCTAGGCGCGACCTGATGGCTTAGAAGCGAAAGGGCCTATCTTCTCTTTACGAAAATTTCTCAATTTTGATACATTTCACTGTGTTAGTCGAAAAAAAATTACATGACCGGACTCGACCCCAATTTTGACTTATTTAAAACAATGTTGTCGGTTTATCTGAAAACTTAACTATAGCTTTACAAAAATTGATTTAAGCCCTTAAAACCCTGAAAACTGTATGTATGAAAACTTATAAAACGAATGACGCAGTTCGACTCCTCGAGTCCGATTTAGGGTAGAATCATCTAGTCCGATCGCGACTTTTTTTTTAAATAAGACCGGATTCAATTGTTCGACCCTAATTCGGACACAAGGAATTGAACTGCATTATTAGTTTTTAAGTTATTATCAGCCCTCGATACAAAATTTTTGTTTTTATAAAAAAAAACATATCGTCGGTATCCTGCAAAACGGTCTCAAGGCCACTATTTTATTGAATGGGCTTAATGATGCAAAAGTGTTCCTAAAGTCATAGTCTCTGCCCTCAATGAAAATCCTATAACTATTTAAAGCAGTTTTGTATCAAAACATAGGCGGCCATAAACTTTATATCGCCAACAACTCAAAAACACAAAAAGTGGACTTGAGAAGTTTTTACAGGATACCAGTTATAAGTTACAAACTAGACTTCTGAAGTGAGTAATCAAATTAAGGGTTTTCTCAATAATCAAATATTGACTGATAACATAAAAAAGGAAATGGGTTGGCCTTTATTTAATTAAAATGTTTCTCCAAAAGAAAGATTTTCAAAATCCATATCCCCTTAAATTAAACTTTCAAATGTTTTTGGTTTTAACATGTATGCCGAGTTTCTAAAATCCGTTAAAAATGTAATTGATTAGGAAAAAAAATATTTCGCATTATTGATTATTTACTTTAATTTCGGTTTTTTTTTTAAATTTTGTTACGCCTGCCCCGGGTACGCAAATATTGCCCTTGCTTCATTCATTTTTACTCTGCTATTACATAGATCGATAACACATAGTCGATAACTGTTAACAGTCATCATTTCAATGTGATCCAACGTGTAGAAGAAGAAGAGTGCATACATTTCAGTTCATCGATATTTATTGGTGGAAGTCGTCGTCGTCTACGCTGTCGCCGCTGCTCTCGTCTGCGGTTGAAATAAAAAATAACAATTAGAGGCGTTGGCATATTCTTTCCCGTCCATCGCCTACAATCAATAATACAATGCACTTCAATTAAACAACCCTCATTGCATTGAGCAATTCCAAAGAGTTAATAACACGAATATTTATTTGATCGAGCAGTGCGAATAAGAAAAGTGATCCTCGGAAAACGTCGATATATGTACTACATATGTATGTAAATGTAGATGAAGAATACTTGCAAGTGAATTGGAAGATATCGAAATTTTCATCCTCCTCTATCTAAACTGGATTAGCAACATACCATAATAAAAACAACAACCACCATTATCATCTGCAAGATCGTCTTTGAACTAGATGTTAACGAAAAAACTACCTGTGGTGTGCGTGAAAATAAGAAAATAAAAACAAAAGAAAATTGTAAGGTGGTTGCGCTTGCGTTTGCGTGTGAAATAACATAGTATATGTTGTATGTATGCATGTGCAACGTACATATATACGTTGAATTTCCAATCAATAGGTGATCGTTCAGAAAACAACTTGGAGCGATATGCACCACCATCATCCCCATACGACAAGCTCTGCCGCGGCGGCCAATGCAACGCCACAAGCCACACAACCACCCACTCAGCGCAGACGTAAGAAAAGACCCAACTATGGCACGCGAACTGTGGAAGTACGACGAGGCTATAGTGGTTTTGGATTTACCATATCGGGCCAGCAGCCATGTCGCTTATCATGTATTATACCAAACTCGCCTGCTGACCAAGCTGGGTTGCGGGCCGGAGATTTCCTTATCTCAGTCAATGGACTGAACGTTTCCAAGCTGCCGCATGAGACGGTGGTCCAACTGATCGGCAACTCCTTTGGCAGCATACGCATGCAAATTGCCGAGCATTACTACTCGGATAGCACAGATGAAGAAAATGCAGCAGCGGCCCTGGGAATACCCTCGCTACCTTGCATGGGGCCATCGCGACCCCGTTATGTTTATCACAAAACAAAGCAGCAACGTTTGCGTCACCATTTGCCACAAAGAAAACTGCAGGAAAGTCTGCTGCCATTGCCTAGGGCAGGAACACAGCAGACGGCAAAAAAGTCTGCGGTACCTTTGAAGAAACAGATATCAGCTGTGGAGAGTACGTCTGCGGCACCTAAGCGGTCGGTGAGCGAAGAGTTGAAGAGTGTTGTGTCATCGCCCTCGCATGCCTCTGCCATGGCCAATGTACGGGCCATGATGGTAAGAGCACCCTTAAGTGCAGCTTTGGAATACAGAGCTATTGTGGGTTATTTGGGGACAATCGAAATGCCGAAACAAATTGCCCACAGCAGTAAATTACAGACAGTACGATCCTGTATTCGTAAGCTCAGACAGGAGAAGCGACAGCCTTCCATGGTTCTCATGGTTATCTTACCGGATTGTCTGAAGTTACAAAGTAACAATGGTAATATTTTGGCTACTTACCCGTCTGCACGACTCAACTATGTGAGTTCCTCCTCGGAGAGTGAAAATCGCTTCTTTGGCTTGGTAACAAGTGCCGTCTATTCACCTCAGCTCGATGAATGTGATGAGGATGAGGGCGACGATGAGGAAGATGCCCTGAGAGCCAACTCCACTGCATCAGCATTGTCCAGTGTGGATAATAACGTAATCATCTCGAATTCATGTCACGTGTTCGTAGTAGACACAAAACTCTGCGAACATCAACAGCATTTGGTCAAGGCCCAAGAATTTCGTATAGAATGCACCAAAGATCCCATATCCAGTCTATGTCTTGAATTCCCCAACAATTCCGAATACGTAGTGAATCTCATAAGAAGTATGTATACAATGCGCATTGTGCCTCCAGCTGCTGCGCAAAGATCGATTTCAGATGATCCCAATTTGCATATAGGAGGTCGTAATAATGGGGGATCAGCGGCGGCGGCAGCCCATTCCCCGCAGCCCAGTAATCACAGTGAAGTGTCAACCACAACATCAAATTCGGACTCTGGCATTGGTTACAACAACGACTGTTCAAATATCACTGACCGCATAGTTGTGGTAGATTTCCCACACAATGCGCGAGTGACACGTCATAGTGTTGGTGGTGGTGGAGGCGTTATTCAGGTGACAAATCGTCCCCACAACATATGCCAACAAAACATTATTGCCGATGAGGAATCTCCCAGTACATCCACGACAGCGTCCAATAACAAACGGCTTGCATCGGTGCGGGTAATAGCCGATCCCAAGATGGCCTACCATCTAAGTAGTCCAGGCCGTTCTCTAATGGCCTCCAGATCGTGTGATGATGTCTTAAATCTCATCGAACAAGAGACGGAGGAGTATAACGATCCGGCCGCAGTGACTCAGCAGTGTTATGCTTCCATGGATGATATTTCCCTGCATACAGCTTCAATGGACAATGAGGAGAGTCATAAATTTCAACCACCTAATCCAAAGTCAATTGTTTTAGATTCTATAGAATCCAAAACAGTTGAAATGTCCACTGAAATGAAAGCTCCTAAATCGTTAAAATTAAACGTCGAGGCGTGGAACAGCCTACAAGACATCAAAGCAGAAGTTGCAAAGGAATCTTCACCCACGAAACTGTGCAGTACCCCCGATTTGTCAAGGCCTGAAGTGGATGGCAATACGTCTCCGTTCGAAAGAGGTTGGATACAAACCTCGCTGAGGACACCAAGAGCTGACAAGCACACTATTAACTTTTCCCTTTGCCAGGAGGACAAGCAGCAATACCCACCGCAGCAGCAAAATCACCCGTACAAAAGTCCCAGTATAAGTAGATCGGCGTCCATGTCCAACAGCGAACGGGGCTCATTTAAAAGTAAACTGCCGCTGAAAGAAAAATCTAAGACTGTAAAAAAAGGACCCACCGCCTGGGGAACTTGTATTGAAAGCCTTCTGAGCGATGCGGCAGGTATTAAGACATTTGCGGAATTCTTAAAGTTGGAGTATGCTGCCGAAAACATTTACTTTTGGACAGCCTGTGAACGTTTTCGCAACGTTGAAAATCAGGAAGAAAGACAGACAGCAGCCTTGGATATCTACACGAAACACTTGTCGAATGGGTCTATGGAGCCGGTCAATGTAGACTCTCAGGCCCGTAGTTTGGTTGAGCGCAATCTGCTTAGTGCTGAGCGTGATCTATTCCATCCCGCCCAAAAACAAATATTTAACCTGATGAAATTTGACAGCTATCAGCGATTCCTGCGCTCCGATCTGTATAAGCAGTGTTTGCTGGCAGAGAAAAAGGGAAAGTCCTTGCCGTTTACTGGTGACAACCTAGATGATCTTTTGAAGACGACAAATTTTTCAGAAAGTGCCTCATCAAAGTTAAAGAAATCGGCAAGCAACGCCGAAGAGGGCCGCCCACGTAGAAGTCTACTGCCATGGCATAGAAAAACAAGAAGTAAATCTCGCGATCAAATAGCTCAGGAAAATCAGGATCCGCAGCCAGCGCATGCTGCGGCGGCAAACACAACGGCTAAAACTTCCGGTAGTGTCCCGTGCTCCTTAAAACCCAATGTCATACATGGATCTGCATCGTCATTGACCTCTTTTGATGCCATCACATTTGGCAACAACTTAACGCCTAATGATATGAACTGTGCCTTGTGTCGTATAAAGTTTCCCGATGGTGCTACTACCATGGTACAATTGAAAATGACCGAGACCGTAGGTCAACTTGTGGATCGTCTAATGGAGAAACGCAGCATACGCTACCAATTCTTTGACGTTTGCATTAAGGGTCCACCCATAAAGTCTGTAGACTTAAAGGCTTCTGTGCAGCAACTGGCGGGCAAAGAAGTGGAAATTGAGCAGAGAGTAGCTTTCAAATTAGACTTACCAACGCCAAAGGTGATTTCAGTAAAAAGTAAGCCGCGGAAACAGTTGTATGAAGTGGTCAGACCAATATTACAACGGTACAACATTAATCCGGAAATTGTTGATGTTTTGATGCGTGACACGCAAGAGAAAGTCGACTTAACACTACTTGTTACGTCTGTTAACGAGCAACGTTTGCAAGTTGTATACAAAGTAAAAGCACCAACGCCATTGCAAGAAATGCCTCACCGGAAAGCTCCTTTAATTCCCAAGAACTCCATTGTCGAGGGTCTTCAGACGGCGCAAACAACCCTGGATGAGATCACAAACAAGGTTTTTAGCGATTTAATGCAAGTTAAACAAAATCAAAACTCCAATGGTTCAGCCAAACCAAAGTTTGACCAGTGTTCCTTAAAATCAGATGAATGTCCTTCGGAGACATCATCTTTCTTTAAAATTCGACGTGGCAAAAGAGATTCACTCAATGCAGGACTAAGAAATAACAAACTTAAGAAAATAAATACACAGATTTCGCCAGTAACGTCGCCGGATAATAAAAATCCTTTGAACAAAATTAAAACTGGTGTCAAACTGCAACTGCCTGCTAAAGTCGTTGAGAGGCAGGATGACTTGTTGGAAGATCTCAAGAGAGCCCAACTAGCGCGCCTGGAAGATCAACGAGGTACCGAAATCAATTCTGAATTGCCTGAGTTTTTAAAAAATACCGATAACGCCAACAAATCAACCACATCGTCGCCATCGAAATTGTCTCCAGTGTCGGCAGCAAATAATGATAATCTGGTGTCGACTGCACCACTTCCCCAAGAAAGACCACCGCAACCCGCTCCGCGTCTCTCGATCACTAACAAACTGAAATCTACTTCTACATCACCCATGAAAATTGATGACGACCACCATCACGATCAAAGATCATTAACCGACGACAGCGAAGACGTTTTTAATACGCCATCAAAAGGACCTCCACCCTTACCACCGAAACCTAAAGTTTTACCCATTAAACCGTCCAATTGGGGTGTCAATATGTCATCATCACAGTTGGGGGGCACCAAAATGTCGCCAACAACATTATTGCCACCTTCCACTCCTACCATTGCATCGCCTCAGTTGACAAATGCCAATGTCGTTGCAGTATCAGCTTCCAATAATTCCAGTCCAAGTGCACGTTGTGCGTACTTAGATCAACCCAGTAGTAGTTTTGTTTAAATGCTCATAATTTATATATGTATATTGGTGTATTATATACATACTTATATATGTATAAATAACTGGAAAAAATAACTTTTTATATGCGTCGTGTGTCTGTACGTGTGTATATATTTATTGTATATCTATTTTTAAAAAAATTTCCGCTGATTTATCTACATCATATACTCTTTTTTTATACTATGAGATTTTGTATCCCTTGCATTTACATACATATGTAATAAATGTATTTTAAATTAAAAATAAAAATTATACAAATTTTAATAAAGTTGATAAAACCTTTCAAAAAAAACCGTTCACAAAAGGGAATATATTATTTTGTTTTGTTAATGTTTTGTTAAAAACAGTAATAGAGAAGCCACAAGAAAAGCGTCAGCGTAGCAACTCAACGTAAAAACACTCCCAGAGAGATTTTGTATTTAAAGATATTGATAATTTAGCAGTAAACAAGCTATTTCTGTTGCCTTCGATAGCTTGGTATGAGCAGCGTAGATTAGCAAACCGAACATTAAAAATAACATTAAATTATAATAATAGCTCTAAAATATATGGCAAGCAAAAGGCTCAAAAGAAAAACGCTGCAAAAGATAATTTGGTTAGAGAAACTCCAGAAGCCAAAATAAACTATTTCAAATAGTTATTTCTAAATAGATGACAACTCCGAGTTCCATGATTCTTTAAAGTTAATACAAAATTCAATTTTATAAAGCATTTGCTTTTAATATTTATATTTGAATGTACAATTCATTTACTATTTTAGCGAACACGTATCATTTTGCACAAATATTTTTGTTGTTCATAATAATAGAAATCCACTTTAAATGAATGAATATTTTAAAAATAAAGGCTATAATATAATGGTTTTCTACGAAATCGTCTTGTCATGAAAATACACATCTTCATATTTACTATAATTTTTATCTATGACTTTGGTGTTACACCACAAATTGTAAAATTCGTGTGAATAAGCGATTGTAATTTACACAATAATGAGGACAGATGTTATAACGTTGTTTTTATAGAATATGAAAATGGTTTGATTGATATGGTGTAAAATACAAGTAGATCTCATTTAATACGAAAAACAACAATATTATTTTAGAAATATGTATGTAAACTTATCAAGTACTTTTAATATTGACGGACATACATTTTCTAGCACACACGATTAACCTCTGAGCGTTAGTCCAAATATTCGCCTGCGTTTCTGTACATTTTTTATTTCATTTTAATTTGCAGATTAACACTGATGAAAAATTACAAAACTCAATCAATGCATTTGAAGTTGAATTCAATAAACTACTAAGTGATCCACCTTTCGAAAGCAATCAATTCAGTCATATTACTGGTGAAGCAAAAGAAAATTTATTCACATCACGTAATAAATAAATAGTTGGGTTTTATATTGTTTTTTTATTTGACATTTATGTAATCGAAGCCTTTAGAATTTATTAATTACTCATTTGAAGTCATTTTTCTATTATTTACAACACATGACACGACATTAAGTTAGCATGACCCTACTCCTATGTGTTCATATAGTCAACTAGATTTGTATAATATGTTCAAAATTTCTTAAATTGTTTTCGAAACACTATTTGCCTACTGTTTTTTAATTTTTTTTTTTCATCTTAACATACAATTAAATTTTATTTTTACGCCAAAATTATTAACAATTATTTCTTTCAATGTTTGTTATCATTTTATTTAAACTTTTTATTGCTACAAACTTATTTTAAAATGACTTCATAGAAAATGTGAATTGTATCGCCAAGTATTTCCCTATAGTAATGTATGTCTGTAATAAGAAAAATCTAAAAATTTTGGTGCCTTTAAAAGTTTATTGGATAAAATTCTAATATGTTTTTTTACTTACTCATTTATGTTTTGTAGTAACTAAATTCCGAAAAATTTTATGAACTGTTTCGATGTTGTCTTTTGTATTATATGTTATAAACCCAAAATTTTTCTTGTAAGTTGTAATTTAGCCTATAGCTTTAAGTGTTATTCATTCATATGTAACAAATTTTATGATCTCCGATGTCCTTTCTTATACTCTTAGTTTCACATATATGTGCATTCTATTGTACATTCATACTGCTTATTATATTTAAACTTGAAATAAAATACAGTTGTGTTCAAATTGTGGTAATTAAACAATTTCTGATGATAAAATGCCATTGATTTTACGAAAATATTTATTTAATAGACGATATTTTTATGTTCTTGCCATTCCTCTATATCGTAGTCTACTTATTCGCAATCCGGTTCTTGAAACATCCCGAGAAACCATGTGGCGAGGGGTGATTCGCTAACGATTCGTTGGCAATTCGCTAAACCGATTCGATAAAAGAGATTCTAAAACAAATTCGAAAATGATAACATTATAGAATCACTAAAGCGAATCGAATCGTTAAAGCGATTCGTTTACTAATCGTCAAACCGATAAGAATGCGACAGAATTCTAAAAACATTTGAAAACGATAACATTTTCGAATCGCTGTTGAACATTAACGTATAGTAATCAAAAAAATTTGAAGACAAATCTTTAATACCTCAGAAGAGAGGAAGGAATAACCTAAAAAAAGGATGATTTATAGATTTGTCAACCTGAAAGGAACTTGTTATTACGATTCGTAATAGAATTTTTTTTTTTTGATTTGTAAAAGGATAGCTTTTTCGATACGTAATAGAATCGCCTTTTGGATTCGTTTAAGAATCTCTTTTACGATTCGAGAACGAAGATGGATTTTCTCCCTCTCGCTATATCACACTCGAATTGTTGGCGAGTATCGTTCTCGAATAAAATGCGAATAATATATGATTCGAGAATGATATCATAAGCAGTAGCAGTAAGTATTAACAATTATTGTACTAAAAAGTACTTTTATTGTACCAAAAAGCACATTTGATCTACAAGCAGTACTTTTATTTTGCCAAAAAGTACTTTTTTAGTACCAAAAAGTAAATTCATTGTACAAAAAATAACTTTTATTATACTAAAATGTATTTTTATAGTACCAAAAAGTACATTTATTATACTAAAAAGTATGTATTTCCCTAAAAAATACTTTTTTTAATCGAATGTGCTTTTATTGTACAAAATATTATTAGTTGTACCAAAACGTACATCAAGTGTACTAAAAATACTTGTATTGTTCCAAAAATTACTTTTATTGTTCCAAAAATTACTTTTTATGTACCAAAAAGTACTTTGTACCAAAAATATTTATTACACCATAAAGTACTTTTTTAGATAGCAGTGCTTTTATTGTACCAAAAAGTAAATTAATTGTAACAAAAATTACATTAATTGTATAAAAAGAGTACATTAATTGTACAAAAAATACTTTTGTTGTACCAAAACGTACTTTTAACGTAGCAAGAAGCACATTTATTGTACCAAAAGGTACTTTTATTGTAACAAAAAGTGATTTTCTTGAAGAATAAGTACATTAATTGCTCCAAAAAGTACTTTTATTGTACCAATAGAGCAAATGTACTTTTATTGTATAAAAAAGTACTTTCAATGTACCAAAAAGTACATTTATTGTAACAAAGAGTACATTTTTTGTACTAAAAATTACGTTTATTGTATCATAAATTACGTTATTTATGCCAAACAAAATCTTTTTATTGCATCGAAGTATTTTACTTGTACAAAAAGGACATTAATTTTACTGTATGTACTGTTGGCATACCCCAAAATCACATTTTTACTCAAAAAGCACATTTATTGTACCAAAAAGTACTCTTATGGTATCAAAAAGTACTTTTATTGTGGGAAAAAATACTTTTGCAGTACCAAAACGCAATTTTATTGTGACAAAAGCTACTTTTGTTGTACCAAAAACTACTTTAAGTGTACAAAAAGTTCTTTTGATGCACTAAAAAGTACTTTTATTGTGCCAAAAAGTAATTTTCTGGTACTAAAAAGCAAGTTGTTTTTCTTAACTTCACGATAATTTTGAATTTATTTTTTTTTGTAAAATTTTTAGAAACATAACAGTCAATGCTAATCTTCTTACATCGAGCAAATCTTCTCTCTCCCTTGTTATATCCTTCCCCGACAATTAAAAAGGTTTTCAAGTCCCGGAAAAAATTACAAAGTTCCTTGGGAGTAGTTAGAATTGGTCTGTATATATCGCACAAACACAAAGGAGAACTGTTAAGTAAGTATATCACTTACATTAAACATATCGATAGCATAATTGCAAAAAAATATCTAATATTTAATTTAATAGCCAATTATTTGCATGTTATTTCATAGAGTGACATAAGAAATGACCACTCTCACCATCTTTAGGGTAGGAAAAAATACTAGTTCCTTAATAATATTTCATAGAACAGAGCAATTGTCCACCTTCCATACCTTCCTCATGTTAAAAATTTCCCGCAGAATAAAAAAGTCGAGTTTTGTGTTAAAACTTTTAATGATTTTTTAAAACAAAATCTACTATTTATACAAAGTTGAATTGTTAACCAGAAATATACTCGTACATTAATATATAGTACGTGTGTTTTTGTAATTGTTTGACACGATTTCGAGATATTTTAATATATTTTTTCCACGCCAATCTATTTATTCGGAAAATGAAACATTGAGACAGAACCTTTAAAAAATCACACTCTATGGTTTGCCTGCCGTAATTACTTAATTTTACCTAAAAAAAAGGCATTTACGATTTTATTTTAAAATAATAAATTAAAAGTTTATAGTATTACAATTAGTGACTATTTCAACTGCGACACTTCTTTAATTATCTCGAATAAAGTCGTCCTTATTGATATGTTGCGCCTGCAACATGCTATAAAATAATGAATTTGAATTTTCAGCCAATTGCTGTGGCGCCCCTTGCTCCTTTATCTCTCCTTGATCCATAACAATTATGCGATCCATATTATGTAAACCTTGCAGCCGATGTGCTATAAATATGACTGTAGAACTTTTAAATGATGAACGAATGGCTTGGTGCATGGCAAATTCAGAATCTACGTCTAGATTCGAGGTACCTTCGTCTATGCAAATAACCTTGGAATTCTTCAGCAAAGCCCGTGCTAAACAAAGCAGTTGTTTTTGGCCAGCCGATAGATTAATACCTCCTCGATCTAGTTTGCCGTCTAGACCTCCAAGTGATTGTACTAGATATGTGGCGGCCGAACAATTTGTTACAGCATGCCATATTTCAGAGTCGTAATGTGATGAACGCGGATCCAAATTTTCTCGAACAGTGCCTTCAAAAAGGAAAGGCTCTTGAGGTATTACACCTATGCGATCTCGTAATGTATTGAGCGACAATGTTTTCAAGTTCACGCAATCCAGTACAATTTCTCCTTTTGCCAAGGGTGCCACACGAAGTAACGCAGCTAGAATGGATGATTTTCCAGCTCCTGTTCGGCCAACAATAGCCAGACGTTCGAAGGCTTCCGTTTTGAATGACAAGTTGTGCAAAGCTGGCGTCAAATGGTCGCGATAACTAAGTTGGACGTCTTTGAAGTCTATGGAACCTTGACTAGGCCAACCGAAAGGAGGATTTATAGAACCTTCAGCATTCTCCTCACCTTCTATTTGCAGATATTGCTCTACACGTTCAACCGCCACTAGTTCTTGTTCAGTTTCAGCCACAGCATTTAGTACTCCGCCCAAAATGTGGGTAACACTTAGAGCATACGAGATCGCCAAACCTACCAAACCAGGATTACTGGCATGCGCTGACGTAATGGCTGCCAGCAAACCTGCGCCGCCTACCAATATGGCACCCAGTAGTTGTAGACGAATGCCAAGCCAATTTTGTGCCGCAGCTGATGTTAGCTGGGCTTTAATACTCTCTTCCAGTTTGGCATGAAAGTCCCTTTGGAATCGCGCACTTGCTCTCATCGTTCTTATAGTGATTAACCCGTGCAGTGTTTCCGTAAAGTGGGTGTACAGCGGTGAGAGCGCATTACTGGACAACCGCTTGATATCTCTAGAAGCGTGGCGATATCTGTACTGTAAACTTAAGTATACAGGAACCATGGGTATAATCACTAAACTTAACCATGGCATGGCATACAGGCTAATAAATATCGCTCCGACAAGTCCTACTACCTGAGCCAACAATATATTCAATATGAATGGTAGAGAGTCATCTACCGTATAGGTATCAGAAGAAAAACGATTCAGAATACGGCCCACAGACGTAATATCGAAAAAGCTAAACTTTGCCTGTTAACAATCATAAAATATTTCTCATTAAAATTGTATTGCTTAGGTAGCAAAAAAGTTAGCTAATACTTACATACATTACTTTGCTAAGTAATTTGTTGTGAATATATTTTGCAGCCTTGAGACCAGCATAGGCGAAGAGAAATGATCTCACTAAGGTCACCAGTGAGTTGGTAATAGCAAGAGAGGCAAAAATTCCTAGATAATAACCAGTTGTATGTGGCGCTTCATTTGTATCATTCGAAGCGTCATGTAAAAGTGGTTGCACCAGATGGTCCAATGCCGATGTGGTAGTATCATTCTTATTATTGTCCAATGTTGTATCTGTCACCCAATGAGCTAACCAGGCATCGGAGAGATTTCGTGTTATTTGCATAAACACAACCGATAGTAAAACAGTTAGAGCCAATGGCGTTGTAACGGCGTTCCAATAGCAGGCAAATACACTCTTTGCTAAATTGCCATATTCTCGAGACTCCTATAGATAGAAAAATGTAGAGATGATATGACATGTTAAGTGTTTATCGGCTCAAAATTACCTCTAGCATAATACTGTCCACACTTTTCGTATCAGGCGACATTTGCAGATCATTCAAATCTATTGAGGCTCGTCTTTCTAGCATTTCGGTCTCCTCATTCTCATCTTCCAAACTTAAGTCAATACTCTCAGTCATGTATTCGCTCGGTGTTAATTTTCCATGTTCAATATGCAATATCTGTAAAGTTGAAATAGATTTTAAAATAAAAAAAAAGATGGCATTAGATTTGTTGGTGCCAAGAAACTGTCAAAGGTTATGGGCACTCCAAGAAATCAAGAGCATGCTGCAATCTCATTTTAACAAAACAGCACATTTAAAAGACATTTTCCCAAGTTTCACTTCTACTCTTACCTGATTTGCATGATAGAACAAGGATACACTTCGTGTGACTATGATTCGCGTCTTGTCCTTTAACAACTTCAATATACAATGCTTTACAATGTGATGGGCAACGTGAGCATCGAGTGATGCCAATATATCGTCCATTAGGTAAACTAAAACAAAAATTGTATTCACTTGCATTGCTTGAACTAACATAACAATTAGCTACCTACATTTTTTATCTTGATAAACGGCTCTAGCCAAAGCCACTCGAGCTCTTTGTCCACCCGACAATGTACGACCATTTTCACCGATGCCTGCCAAATCACCACCCAAAGCAACTATGTCTTCATTTAAGGCACATGCAAATAACACTGTTTTATACCATTGTTCATCGAATACGCTGCCCCAAACAATATTGTCTCGTATTGTTCCACGTTGCAGCCAAGGTGACTGAGGAACATAACCAAAGCCTGTAAACAAATAGAATGTTTTGATACAGAAAAATTATAAAAGAAATTGTATTTATTAAAATCATACCAGTTGTGAGATCATGTACGCATATGGAACCCTCTATGCAGTTGATACCAGCTACAATAGCTGCGATAAAACTGCTTTTGCCTGCGCCCACGGGACCTTCAATGCACACCAGTTCGCCCTGTAATGCAACGATTAATTACAGGTACAAATATATATATGGCATTTTTCATTTACCTTTTTCACTTGCATGTTTAGTTTTTCCAATCGAAAAGTTGTCGTCTGCAGATCGTTATCCACATCTTCGATTTCATATTCAAAAGTAGCCTCCTTCAACTGTAATACTGTTGGTGTTTCGTCTGCCGATGAAATAGAGCTTCCTTTCATTATAGGGTTATAATACGAGGAAAAATCCAAGTTTTTCAGCTAAAATGTAAATACACATGAATAACTGTTTTAACCAACCAAAGGGGACAAAAGATATTGCCTTACATCTATTAATTCCTGTACACGTTTCACAGAAACCCATGCTTCGACTAAACCGTTGAGAACCCAAGGAAATGCATTCAATGGTCCAATAAGTAAATTCAATAAGGCCACGCTTGTGTATGTTGTGGAAGCAACTAGTGGATTACCCATCCATACCGAAACTCCAAAGGTAAGGAAGCACATTATCACAGGTGTAGTAGCCCAAAAATAAACACACCAAGCATCTAAATATTTACGCTTCCCCAAGTATTTCACTTCTTCTTCGCGTAACTTTAGTATTTTCCTAATAAAAACATCCTCCCAAGCATTTAGCTTAATCTGCTTCGCTCCGCTCATAGTTTCACTGGTGGCCGATAGACGCGCATCTTTAGCCGTCATCAAGCCTTGGGAAAAGTGCGCTATACGCTTGGCCAGCCAGCGATTTATGGGTATAAGGGCAGCAGCAAATATAACACCGGCTATAAAAGCAGCTCCCAACTGGGTGTATAGTAAGTAGAGGGTGGTGAATAATTGAAAGGGTATGCTCCAAAATGAATGGAATGAAATACACGAGTTTACAATACGATCAGTATCTGTGGACATAAGATTTAATACTTCCGGTTTGGCATCCTTCAAGCCACGAGCCTCTAAACCTTTGCGATAAATTGCGCTGACAACGCCAATACGCATTTTCATGCCAATCATGGACATTCGCCAGCTAAAGTGGCTGGAGCAAAAAGCATCTGCGAACAAGAAAAAAAATTTACAAAATGGTTACACCAAATAAATGATACAATCATTCGACTACTTACATATCAGTTGAGTGATCAGCAAACCTAAAGCATACATGTAAGGTTTCCAATTAGTTTCTTCCTCATCACTCAACGATTTCTCCTGGCTCAATAGACCACCCAGTAATAACGGTCCTGCGAAGCTCGAGCTGTCAGCTATAAATCTTAAAATTCCAATCATATAAAATTCTTTTCCAAAAGCCTTGTGCAAGGCCCAGATAAGATTCTTTGAACTGGAAATACTTGTTTGCAGTTTCTCACTTATACGTGCTATATTCAAAGCCTCGGGCAAATCGAACAAGTCCTCTATACGTTTTAAATTTCCAGCCACACCTTTGGATATTAAAGGGCCAACCCAGTGAAAAAAGAATCGAGATGCAAAATTAGCTTCATCTTGTGCGTGACCCAGATGAGCCTCATTGAAGTCAAAATGAAAATGCGTGTAACGAGGTGACAGTAGAGAGGTCGTTTCCGATGAAGACTGTCGCAATCGCTGAGTTGTATAAACGGCCTTTCCACTGGGTAATAATGTTAAGCCATAAATGATGTCCAATATAAGGGTAGCTAAACTCCATGGCCACCAATCAAAGTGACGACTCGAACGCAACCATACAGCATCCATAACAAATATTGCCAGCCACATGACGATAACAACTAATGGACCTCTGTGGGACAATTTACCAAAGCGACGTAGTGTCAGCAAGAAGCCTGAAAAGGTAAGTTTGTACGTTTTTATTTTGTTGCTTTTTTTTATTCAAACACTAAGGACCTTTTTACGAATGTGGTTGTAAGTTTATTTCGATGGCTTAAAATGGAAAAGTCGGATTTAAATTTTTGTATGCTTTAAAGGGGGAGGAAAAATTTAATAAAATCTGACCGATTTTGTACGTTATTTTTTAGTTAAGGCTTTATTGTCTATAAATTCGTTATTTGTTAACATAAAAAAAAAATATTTTTTGTACGAAGCGTGTTTTTGTAAATGAACGAGATACGACCTTTTCATATCAAGCCATCGATTTTGAGATAATAAATAAGAGTTGTTAATAAAACCAACATATTTTCAATACATTTTCCTAGGTAATTTAGATTTTTAAACAGATCAAAAGATATCATTTTTAATACAACCTGCGGGCAATCCCCATTTTCATGTCTGCATGATGTTTATATAAATTGTAAGCGTAAATGTTTAGCAATAAACAAGCGTTTGCTTAAAGTTTCTACAGATTTGCATCAAGAATTTCAACAAGCAATTGCCATTACTTAATTCTTATTTGCTCTGAAGTTGTTTTTAATAATATTAAATATTCAGAATAATACACGCCTTACCTCCATGGACCATCCACATAACACATTCTGTGCATACAACAAGTATGTCTGCGGCATACAACTTCTCGCCCAAACGATGAAATTGAAATATTTTTAATACTGGTAACACAGCCAAGATTACAGTCAGCAGGGACCTTATATAAATGGACACCAGCTGTGAGCGATTCCTCGAAACATTTCGCATACATGCGCCGCATTGGTACGCTGATATTGCAGCAAAAATGGTATATAGAGGTATTTGTAAGACAATCTCCTGGAAACAAGGCAGCAAGTCATTGGAGTCACTGGCAAATGGTTTTATGCCTGTGGCACAAAATTCTGACCAATTCCAAGCTAAGTTCCATTCTAAATCCACGGCCATTTTGAATGAGCTGAAAAATATAATATCATACATACAAAGTTTTATTGTCTTAACAATTTCATAATATGTAATTCTCATATTACCCCGAGTACAACAATACATGCGGGTTGCAGCAATCGATTGATTTTGCACTTTTCAAGGAATTTCCATCAATTTTCTTTTGATATTTAGAATTAAAACGCCCTTAATAGAATTTATTCCATATCACATAAATATAAATTGATAAAATACAATGTTCTTTACTGTGTGACTAATAGTCGTTTTTCTTTTCTCACTTTCCAATCACAAAGGTTCTTTTTTACCACAGCAGCGACTAAGTGCGTTCGTAGCCTTTGTAAATCCCATTTGTTTTGACAAATGGGAGCAGCAGCTGATAAAGTTAACTGGAAGAAAAAAAAGGCCGAACAATAACAACGTAGACATATGTTTACATCAAAAACTATATACAATTCATACGAATGTGTGTATCACAACAAAATTAAATGTTGTTTAGAACAAAGAGGTGGAAGGAAAATGTAATGACGGACTGTAGGACTGCCAAGTCGAGGGAACAAATAAGTGTATCAAACATTGAGAAAAACAAAAAGCGCCAATACCCTAACGCCACAACGGAAGAATAATCGTAATTTCGTAGTTAAGAAATCCGTAATTGATTTGAAAAATTCTAAATCTACTTTTTTTAAAGTAGCAACTAAGACATTGGTTAATTAAATGGTTTAAATTGATTGATTTTTCAAAAACAAAGCTGTTATTATTTGTAATTATGCGCCCTTATTCCCGTTGTAGTTGTCGATAACCAGCGATGACTACTGACACAAATTTGGTATTCTGTAAGGAAATGTGACGACGACGTAGAAACGAAACGACTCTTTATCTGTCGTCACAGTTGTTGGTAACGACTTGAAACAATTAGAAGAAATAATTTTAGTTTTTGTAAATTTTATAAAGGGTTTGTTTAATGACGTCAAGAATGAAAATATCGAGTACCAAAAAGGCGCTGGTTTGGTCTGTCATTGGTACAAGGATTTCGGGGAGAAATAATTCCGTTTAATTTTAAGAGGCAATGTGAGAACATTGGAAGAAAAACCTTATTCCTTTGGACCGTCTTTTAGAGATACCAAAGAATCCTTTGCGGTTGTAGTAACGATTCCGGTCTTCTTTATTTGGAGCGAAAATAACAATAACTCCAGGAAGTCTTGTTTCGTTTAAAAAATCAAGTTTAGCTTCCGATTTTTTATCTTTAGTCATTTCCATTTGTATCCATTGTGGACAAATGACCTTTCCAATGCATTCAGTGTTTTGGCCGGAATCTTGCAACTACTGGCTGAATACACTTAGGTGGTAAGACCCTTGTCCAATGTTGTCAATGTTGCTGACAGCTTAATTATGACTTAAACAGATGTCCTTAGTCCTGTCGACGTCGTCTTATGGTAGTTGCAGAATACCGAAACGCCTTTGACGACGATGTTCAATCGAAGTGATGTTGACATAAAAACGACGACGTCGACAACGGGAATAGGGGAAATGGCTTAGGTCCAGTATATGGTTACTCGTCAGAATAAGTTATATTCTTGGAATTCATAAACATAGTGAAACTTGATTGAAACTTATATGTATACATATTTCCGATATCTGATGATGGATCGTGGCTATATATATATATAGATGGGAAGCTTGGAAGTGCACACAAAAATAATTTTATTAACCCATTATGTGCTGAAAATTAAAATTAGATTATAGCGTTTTGAGTGAAGGTAAGTAAAAAATAGTCATTACAAGATAAAAAATAATATATGGTCCAATGTTTACAACATTGAACTAAATTTAAAAATAAAAAAATCTTAAATATAAAAAAAAACAATACGAAAATTTTTTTGAAACCATGTATGGCCGTAAGAGCTCTGTTGTTATATAAGTACAAATAAATAAAATAAAAAAAAATTATCAAAAATACAAAAACTATTTTGAATTTGGAAATTTTTAATTTTTTTTAATTTAAAAAATATATACATAAATTTAAAAAAAAAACAAAAATGTCTATAAAGTTCAAAAAATACAAAAACTACAAAGCTAACACACAAAAAAATAAGTAAAACACAACACAAAAATTGCCAAAAAACTACAAAAAAATAAAAAATTAACTTAGCAAATAATATTTTTTTCAAATGACATTCTTTAAAAATAATTCATTCATAAAAAAATAAAAATTGAATTTAAAATTTTCACACAAAAGTACACACACATCCTTGTTTATGAAAGGATCCAAAGAGCCTCATGGGCCCGGCGCCTACTTTGACCTTGCATATCGTGTTTAAGAGAGTTTAGGAGACCATGACCACGCCTGCAAAGAGGAATTAATTGTCACTTTAAGATCTAAATATTTGAATTGCAACCAATTTGTATTATTAAGGATTGTTGTTGTTTTTTTGTTCTTGATTGCTTTGAGTTTTACTATTAAAAAATGTAATGTTTTGCGCTTTATTCGTTGTCTTTGGATATTACGATAAAACATTGTAAATATAAAATTTTTATGCATTTTGTTAAGATATTGTCAAATTTAGTTTTTTTAAATACTGGTGGTTTTTTCTTAAATAATTTGTATTTATTTAATTAAGAAATATATATAAAAAGACAACATTTACATAGATATGTATAAAAGAAACTTATTTACTACTTCATATTGTTTCAATCATTTGAAAGGTGCTCGTAAAAAATTAAAAAAAAAATCGGAGGTTTTTGCTTTTCTTGTTATTTAATTTGTTGACCTTTAAATTAATATTTTTGTGTAATTATGTTTAAAACAAAACAAAAAATTAAATTTATTGCCTTTTCAAACTTTTGTATGGGAGATACATTGCATTTCTTACCCAAGTAAAAGAAAATATTTCAATTTCAACAACAAAAGCGGCTCGTTTACATTTATATTTCAGTTATTGTTTTTTTTTTAATTGTCGTTTTCGATTTTTCAGACATTGTACTAAATTGGTTCCGTATTTAAATGTTATACCCTTCGTAAGTAGTGCACGGAAATTATCTTTCTGCTGGAACGATAATTTATTTGCCTCAAAATTTGTTAAAGCTTCACTTGATTCCAGATTTAAATGTTCTTCGCCTTCAAATTTGTTCGTTTGTTTCTGCTTGCTATAATTTTTGCCATTTTCAACGTTGTCTGTTGCCTCGACTTCCTCAGCTATGGAGTCTGTTTTAACTGCCTCCTTTCTTCGTTTCTTCTTTGATTGTTTGTCATCTTTTATTTCCAGCGCCTCTTCATCATCTGGCTTTGGATGTTTTCTTTTCTTTTTGTTTTGTGTACCGCCATCGATGTCTTCTGTGTAATTTTCCTGGTTATTTTGTAACTTAAGTTGTTTGTTTTTATGCAGTTTCTTTTCTGCGATGTCTTCAACATTTCCCTCTGCATCATATTTTTCTATTTGCTCTTCTTGTTGGGGTAACTTCTGCTTTTTCTTATTCTTCCTGACTTTGTCATCATTCACTTTGGCTTCAAAATTTTCCGGTTCTTGCCCCCCTTCTGATAGCTTATGATTTTTTTTCGATTTCTGTTGCGGAACTTGTGTCTCTGAACATTTTTCAGTTTGTTCCTTTTTAGATTTTTTATTGCTGTTGATTTTGTTATTTTGAAAAGCTTTAGCATTTTCATCAACTGCCTTCGTTAATTTATCACTTTCGAATTTCTTCTTTTTGGATTTTTTGGGCTCTTCACCGTCTTCCTCTCCGAAGTCCTCCCACACAGTCGGCTCTTTTTGCTTTTGTTCCATTAACTGTTTCCTATAGTTCATTTCACGTTGTTTTAGAATACGTTGGCCCTCTGCTGTATCCATATTGGCCTGTTGGGCCGCTTGATTTTCTTCTCGCTGTTTATGGTTTATTTCATCCTTGAATTTTGTCCATGGTGTTGCGCTCTCTGGCTTTGCGTCCCGCGCTGTGGCATTAAATCGTACGCGATCCTTATCCTTTTGAAATTTTCCTCCTCTGTGATTGTTCTGAAACTTTCCTCCGCGATTTTGACCAAACTTGTTATTGGGTCTGCCTTGAAACCGCTCTCTTTTACTGTCTCCGAAGTCATGGCTGTTGACTTTATTGAAATTTCCAGGTTTTGAAAATGGATTCAGACTTGTTCTATTTGATGTTGCCGAGTTTAAAGTAGGTTTAAATTTTACCTTTCCCCACTCTTCGACCTTCTTGTTAAATTTGTTTTGGCTCATTTTTTCAATTTTCCGTTCACAACGTGTTCCAAATGAAATAAATGTAAACAAATATCAGCAACGGGGTTAGGTATGTGAAAGTGACGATAACAAAACATTGATACCAACACAGGGTTGCCCAATTTATTTATAAAATCGCTACAAAAAAAAAACAATGTTTGCGTATATTTCATATGGGATTTTGCTTGCAATACATATTTGAACTATGCAGAGAAATGGAAAATAATGCATTATTAAAAAAACCAAAACTTCGCTAAACAATTTGAATGAATTACACTTTGCCGGATGAAGTTTGACTGGAAAAAGTAAAGACAACGATGGCAGCTGTCAGTTTAAAAAAGAGACAAACAAGATCAAATATGGGACCGGAAGCCATGGGGTTCTAGTAATCCCAAAATAGGGGACCTTTGGATGCTATTAGAACCACCAATGTGTAGGTTCATAAGTTGTTTGAAATGCACTTCACCAGAAGAGATATAGCTATTTATATATTATTCGGGCTAGACTAGTTTATGGCGAATTAATTTTATTTATTTATTTTTATGTTTTACAATTTCAATTTTGTTTATTATAATATAAAGCCAATATAATTTATAATTTTTAAATTTAATATTCTTATACTTTTATATTATTATACTTTAAATTTTTGGATTTTTACATCTACTCACTTTTGTCAAATTTGTTCTATGCCGCTTAAAAATGGCGCTTACATGCCTCTAATTGCCACCCACCGCTCACTTCGGCCTAACCAAGATGTATTAATAAAGGTGGAGTTATCTGTAAAACAAATTTGGCATTGCAACAACAACAGGCAATTTATTTTGTATAGTGCATCTCTAGTGTCAAAATCTCCATACAAAATTTTGACAACCGAAAGGCGCAACTCGGCGATTATATGTAAGTTGACAGTGCAGAGGCACCAAAATCAGAAAAAAAGTTAAAACCAGCTGGCTGTTAACGCCACCTGTATTAATACATCTTGGGCCTAACTTACAATAATTTCGAGCAGTAGCTATGAAGTAAACTTCTTCGAAGACCCTTTAAACAGCTGTAAATAAATCGATTTTATTCCATCTCTAAGTGAATAACAACATTTCCGAACACTTACTACATAGTACACGTGCCGGTGTATTGTATTATTTGAATTGTAAATAAATTGTTTATAAAAATGACTAGAAGCAAAAACGTTCGCCGTCATAATGATAATAGAAACGCCGGAGGTGGAAATGGTGGCGGCGGAGGAAATGGTGGTGGTGGTGGAGGAGGTGGTCGTAACGGCGGTGGTGGTGGAGGAGGTGGTCGTAACGGCGGCGGTGGTGGAGGAGGTGGCCGTAATGGTGGAGGCGGAGGAGGTGGCCGGAATCAACAGAATCAAGGTGGTGGCGGTCGTGGGAGAACACAATTTACAAAATTTGCTGATTTTGAAACTCGAAACAGACAATCTGAGTATAGGAGAAATATTCCATGGTCTTATGACAATTGTAATAATCCACAAAATACCCCTGGTGAATTTGGAGGCACCTCCCACATGTATAACGAACCAACGAGTAATAGCCACTTCCCACCGCATCAGGAACAGTATCCAAGCGGTAGTTATGGAGGAGATGTCCTTCCTACACAAGGTAATCTGAACCCTACAACATCTGAAGGACTTCATATGGTGACACCCTCAATTGACCAGGGAAATAATGAGAACCAAAATAGGCAAAGAATTGATTCCGTATCTTCTGCCAGCGGCATTAAAACAGTAGTACCACAAATGGAAGCTCCTGTTGCGGAGATGCCAAAATTAACGATTGATATTAAAAAAGAGAAATTGGACATTAAAATGAAGACTGAGCGAAAATCATCCAGTTCATCGTCGTCATCATCATCTTCCAGTGAATCATCGTCCAGTGAAGATGAGGAGACGACTAAGCAGAAAAAAACCATACCAACCGCAGCCGCCCTCATTAGCACGGCTCAGCAATCACCAACAAGTCCGGTGACAATTAAATTAAAGCCAACAGCTTCTCTCATAAATACTACACCTACAACTTCCCAGCCGACGAGTGTGCCGTCTTTATCGAAAAAGGCTGCGCCACCTGCTGATACATCGTCTTCATCATCATCTTCCAGTTCAAGCTCCTCTGATGACGAGCCGAGTAAACCAGCTCCACCACCTCCTACTAAAAGCAAAGTGAAAGAAACCAGTAAAAAGAAAACAAAAGATACTTCAGAGGATGATGTAGTTTGCTTGGGCAAATTAGAGAATAAAATTGTTTTAGAAGATGATGATGATGAAGATAAAAAAGACGAAACCCAAACAGAATCAAGCGTAAGCGAAGAGTCGAATGCCAATCAAAAACGCAAGAAATCATCAAAGAAGCGCAAAAAATCGGATAAGAAGGCGATAGAGAAATGCATGCTGTGTGATAAAAAGGTAAGTATGTATTACACATCTAATAAAAAAACTATGACAATTTGTTGGTGAATTACGTATGTAAATTGGATCAGAGTTCAGATATGTGCAGCGACGGGGAAAATTCTGTTTTTCAAAACGGAAAATTAAAAAAAAAATTATATAAAAAATTTTTAATGTTAGTGAAAAATAAATAAATTTTATAAAATTAAATTAAAATTAATTAGTGTATTGAAAAGCTTGTGTGTTTGCCCATTATTAACAATATATTTTTTTCTGCTGTCTCCCATAGGGTCATACCTCCTTCCAATGCCAAATGATATGTAAAAACTGTTCGGCGCCTTATCATGGCTTTCGAACATGTCCTCATCCTGCCAATATTAATACAATGTTACAAATGTTCATGGAATTTTGTATGCAACAATTGCAAAGTTATCAACCAGAGAAACAATTTATGAACTTATTTACCACCGGTAATGCCAATGGATCGTTGGAAGTATTTCCAAAGCCTCTGGTCGGTTCACCAACAACAAATGTAACCAAAAGCAAAAAACGCAAACATAAACTGAAAACAAAAGATTCGGGTAAAACATTGGCAGCAACTAAAAAACGTAAAATAACAGGCAAAAGAAAACGGGTCGATGATGATGACGATGACTCCGATAGTACAACATCAGAATCTGAGGAAACTTCTTCTGCATCCGATTCCACATCTGAAGGTTTTGAATCCCTAAACACCGGTAAAAATAAGAATTCAAAGACCAAGCATTCAAGCGGTACAACAATGCCATCAGCATTTAATATGGCCGGATTTATGCCAACTAATGCGGTTAATTATCCTTTAACTTTAGCAGGTATGCCCAATATTTCGACAGCTGCGGCAAATCCTCAATTGAACACATTGCTTTTAACGCAAATGCTTCAAAATGCCATGAGTTCGCGGAATAAATAACATCATGCGCTGCTAGTATTTATAAGTTTTGTGTACGTTTAAAAATCATTATTTAATTTACTGTGTAAATAAAGTAGAGATGAGCTGTTAAGTGGTAAAAATATAATTGTTATTTTTTTTAAGTAACACAATGTCATTTGATTTATAGCGTGTATAATGATTAACCCTTAAGCCACTGAAATCGAAATTCGATTAATTTTGTTATAAGAATTTTGGTTCTAGCATGATTTTGGGCTCAAAAACACGAATCTGAGGTCCATTTTCAGAAAAAATGTTTTCTGAAAGCGCCAGTGGAGAATGTTGAAAGACCGTCTGTAGACGGTCTTAGGGGTTTAGGTGAAAAAAAATATAAAACATGTAATGCAAATATATTCTTGCACACGGTGCTTAATGAAAGAGTTTTATATAGAAAATAAGTTATTCTAGTACATGGTACTTTATGAAACAGATTTTTGCTTTTGAAAAACACAGATAGATGTAGCATTTGTTACAAAACGTGTGCATTTCTGACTTTTTGCACAATTTATACGATTTTTTCGATCCCCATTCCGGAAAATGATTTGTTTTGTTTAATCTCACACTAGCCACTGGATGAGCTATATTTTTTCCAATACCACTGCTTGTGGTTGGATCATCAGCGGATGATGGCCGGCTTACCGAATCGCTTTCCAACAGAAGCACAGAGTTATTTCGCAATGCTCAATCGAAATTCATCGTCTTGTCTTTTATCTTGATATTATTATCATCATTTCTTTTTTTCTGTATTAAGTCTTCGATATAGACCGAATGCATTTGTTGTAGCCATGTCGAGAAGATGATAGAAAATTCTGGTATCTATATCCTGAGTTTTAATGTGCAGTCGGCTGCGACCCATATAGGAGTCCATAAGATCGACTCCCCCATGTGTCCGTTGTGTTCACGGATAATTTGTGGACAGTCAATTTCAACATATGATATTTATTTGCAATTATAACGAGCTATTTTTGATGGCTGACTCTCTGAATTGGTTCTCAGGAAAATCTTTGTTCCAACATATGTTGAGCACAGCCTGACATTCTTACTGTCCTTCCACAAAGCTGTGGTAAAATCGACACCATAAGCCGATCCAAAGAATTCTGTGGATTAACCTCTTGGTGCTTTTTTCAGTTCTTCGCTTTTGTCGGTTGGTAGTTTGCAATTGGGAATCCGATTCGCTCTCACAGTGCCAAGACTAAAAATGCCACGTGCTCTAAGGTACACCATAAGAGGTAGTGATGTAAAAAATTTTCAAAATTAAAATATGGTTTAAAAACTTAGGCACCGTTTGCGACAAGCTGATTTAAAAAATAACATACAAATATAACAAGATAATAGATTCTCAAATCTTATATACAGTGGTGTGCGATGAAATAGAGTCGCACCTAACCAAAATTGTCAAAGCAAGAAAAATTCACAAAAAAATATTTTTCTATGGAACATTTAGTTATTTTTATTAAATTTCAATACTAATCTAACAAAATCGAATATCAGTGTGGAAGTTCAAAACTAAAAATGGCACAAACAAATAAAAATATTTGAAATTCCCAGGATTTGGCTGTGAACAAAAATAGAGTCATTGAAGTTACCGACCTTAAAGTAAATAAATAAGTTATTTAAATTAAAAAAATGTTTAAGTTATATCTTACTTTACCTCAGCAGTTTAAAGAATAACCATTATTTTTAATTACTGCTGTGCACCGATTTGGCATTGAATCCCCTAACTTTTGACAAGTCTTTATTGGAATATTCTTCCACGCAACTTCAATCATTGCCCATTGTTCGTCCTTATTAGATGGATTCTTTACTTTAAGAGCCATTTTTAACCCCCGCCACAAATTCACAACAGGATTTGGGTCTGGCGATTGTGCAGGCCATCTTAAAACTTAATTTTTTTTGTTTTCGGAATTTAGTTTAGCCAATTCCATGTGTGTTTCGGGTCGTTGTCTTGCTAAAACACCCAACGAAGTGGCATTTGCCATTCAGTCTAAGGCATCATGAAGCCATTCAAAATATTTGTGTAAAATGTAGCGTCAGATTTAACCTCAAACCGAAATACATGCCCAGTACTATAGTACGAAAAGCAACCCCATATCGGTATGTTCCCACCACCAAGTTTCATGGTCATGATGGTGTGTTTGGGAAGATATTCGCTGTTGGGAACGATAATCGGTGTTGGGTGGTCTTTGTAAAGGAAGCTCAATGCGATCAGAGTTAAAAAACTTCACTTTCGTTTCATCTGACCACAAAATATTCAGCCACTTGGTTACTGGCCAATCTGCAAGTTCTTTGGCGAACTCAACTCTTCTTTTTTCGTTTTGTTTATGGTAAAATAGATGCTAAATCTAACACAAATATTCTGAATGACATCATAATGTCTTATGCTGAATGGGAAATACCACTACGATGGGTGTATCACCAAGACAACGACCCGAAACACACATGGAATAAGGTTAACTTCAATTTCGAAATAACAAAGTTGGAGTTTTAAGATGGCCTGCACTATCGCCAGACTTAAATCCTATTAAAAATTTGTGGCGGGAGTTAAAAGTGACTTTTAAAGGAAAAAATCCATGTAATAAGAATGAACCATGGGCAATGATTGAAGTTGCGTAGTAGAATATTCCAATTCAGACTTGTCAAAAGTTAGGGGATTCAATGCCAAACCGTTGCACAGAAGTAATTAAAAATAATGGCTTTTCTACTAAGTACTGAGGTAAAGAAAGATATAACTTAACCATTTTTAAAATTAAAGTCACTTATTTATTTACTTTCAGGTCGATCAATTCTTTGACTCTATTTTTGTTCACAGCCAAATCCTGGGAATTTTAAATATTTTTATTTGTTTGTGCCATTTTAAGTTTTGAACTTCCACACTGATATTCGATTATGTTAGATTTTCATTGAAAATTAGTAAAAATAACTAAAAGTTCCATAGAAAAATATTTTTTTGTGAATTTTTCTTGCTTTGACATTTTTGGTTAGGTGCGACTCTATTTCATTGCACACCACTGTATATTGTACCTGGTTACAACATTTCCAGTTGCCAGAAGCATCATATTCGGATTCGAAAGATGGGGTCATAGCCAACATGACCTTTTTTGACCCGTTGCGTTTTATCGTTGAACGATAAATATTTCTTTATTTGTTTGAATTTATTTTTGACATGCAGCCTGGTATGTGTCGAAAGCCGTATTCGTTCCAATGTGCTTCAATGTTTTGGTATCGAAAAATCGACATACAAATCAAAACTCCAATGTATCTACGAATTCCTTATTTATCAATTTTGAATTGTGTATTTACGTTATCTGCGATTGCAGCCCGATTTGTTTCCAGAATTATCATTTCGATAAGATCTTCGGTAAAATAAAATAAGAAGAAATCCAAAGGTATTTGCAATGTTTTTACTTCAGGCGGCAATCTGAATTTTCTCTGAATGCAACTTCGTTGACATGTAACTGCATGCGCTCAGTTACATATTCATTCTATGGGGCGTTGTCATCTATAGTTGGTATTTGCTGTAGTCCAGTAGTTTTGTTCAAACAATCGTTAATCATTGAATTATCTTCATCTCATATTAATGATAATCTGGATTTTCAATGCTGTCATCCAAGTCCTGAAGTTCATCTTCATAGTCAATTTAATCCATTAATTCTTTAATTTCTTTATCGCTCAATGCAGAAAGATTGATTTTTTTTCTTCATTTCCCAGTCTTTGTTTATTCCACTTCGCAGTGACATTTTCAAAGATCACTTTAGTTAACAATTAACCCTTTTAATAATAACAACGATTATAACACCCCGGCAAAAAAAATTTATAATACACATGTCAAATAACGCCTTAGCCACTAAGACCGTCTACAGACGGTCATCACAAAATCATTAATTTTGATAAAAATAATTTTTCACATAACAAACTAGTAACAAATTATCAAAGCAAAACATCAAATTACTTACTAAAAAAATTCCTGAGTTGATTGACTTATTGGAAACCATAATTTTATCACTTTAAATTTGTACAAAAATCACAAACAATTTTCGCGTCTGTTTTCACAAAATTCTTATTAGAAATGACAATATATGCCACACTACTCAACTGAGCATATTCAGGTTGAAACCGTTATGTGAGTAAATTCATAATAAACAAGATCTTCATTGGTTGTTAATACGAGAAAATAATCAGTTTGGCTAGAAATGGATTTTAGTGAAGACCTTCTGTAGACGGTCTTAGTGGTTAAAGGGTTAAGATTGATTCATATTACAAAATCAATACATTCAACTATTATACTAATCTTAATCAAATTTGACATAAAACCCTCAAAAGATTTTTTTCATTTTTTATTATTTTCTATTTTTTATAACATTTAAAATTACATGATCTTTAAATCTATGCTATTTAGGTTTATATAGATACTGCGCATATTGCAAAATATTGTATCAACAAATTATAGAAAAAACTTGGCACACATATACATATTACTTATCTACAAAATAAATTGTTCTCTTTGCTTTCGTACATCAAGTATAAACGCATCAACTACAGGATTTTCCATCATCGAATGCTTATTGAAAAAATACTTCTGTATAAATAGCCAGGTATTTAATGTCTCCTCCGTATAACTTAAATCAAAGAACAAATATAATTTAAAACATAATACCAATGCCTCTTGATAACTATCACAGCTGAAACCCGTAGAATCGATAACAACCGAGTAATGTTCGTAGCAGCAATTCTGGCCGACAACTGCTATATAGGGTTTACATTGTAAACCATTGTCCAAACAAAATTTCTTACGTTCTATGACAATTCTTTTCAATTCACTAAGATCTGTGACTTCGACAATAAATTGTCGTTGAGCTTCTTCAATGATGTCTGGGATGTCATTTAAAACTGCGTGAAGAAGTTCGGTTACCTTTACTTCAAAATATTCTAAAAAAAACAAAAAACGAAAAATGTAAATTCCCATTTCTATTGAACATGTAACATTTAAATTACCCGATTTTGAGGCAGTGCCTGCTGCTGAGTTAAGTTCATTAAAGAGTTGCTTTGACTGCAAGTGACTAATGCGATTCCAATAAACAGTTTTAAAATTTAATACAAATTCTTCCCATAATTGCGTATTAAATTTAAGATTTGGATATAAAGCTTGTAAATCTGAATTGATCTGAAAACACACAAAAAAAAAGAAAAAAATAATAATAACTCGAATAAGAAGCAATTTTTTAAATGGAGAACAGAGAAAATCTATGGGGTTTGCTCTAATTTATTAATATCAAAGCTATTACAGGAAGCCGATTTATCAAAATCTATGACCATTGATTTTTAGCCTCGTTCGAAACATCTATTATTCAGCCAAATGGGAGATGTATAAGCGAGATGAAATTCGAACTAAAAAATAAATAAATCACCTTACCGAAGAATGAACTGCTGTTGTTACTGCATTTTACATACTTACAAATTGTGCATAATTAGATTGTTTACAAAATGGATATTGATCGAAGTACAACTTTAAAGTGCTAAAGTATTCGGATTCTATTTGATAACGACGATATTGAAATGTTTTTTTCCACTTTTTAAACAGTCGATTTTCATCATCTATAAATTTTAATTCTTGACAAATCGATTCCATTTCAGAGCGATCGTTTCTTGTGTATGCATTGTATTGTGATGTCTGACATGAATTCATAGATCTTTTGTGACGTTTTCGATTTTGATAACGATCCCAGAGTTTGCCTTTTGGAGTAGAACTTCTTGTTTCTTGCAGGAAATAAGTATCCTAAAATAGAAATATAAGAAAACAAATATATATTACAAATTGTTGTGCTAAACATAAAAATAACATTAAATTACTTATGGAAATATGAAATGAAAACAAAATGTTAATACAATATAATATAGGAAATCCTACCACATTTTCATTTGGAAATATTTTAACAATTTCCTCGGCTAAGCTACGACATTGAGGTAACGTTAAAAACTCATTATTAGTCACGAAATGATCGGCTATTATATAAACCAGTTCTGTGCGCAATTCTGGTGTCAGCATTCCTAAGTCTTGATAGTTTTCCAATAAAACGTTGCCCGATCTGTACATTAGCAGGATTTCCTTCACCTCGTTCGTCAAACCCTTTTAAACGAGAGTTTGTTTGACAGTTAAACATGTGGGTTCATAATAAATATGTTGTTGTTGCATTTTGTATATTACCCATGTTTTACTTCTTATGTACATAGTTGAAGGTTCCAATCTTTGATTGTTGATAATTTGTTTTGATGGTTTCATTGACTGCAAATAATAACAACATAAAATATATACATATATCTTAATGTCCCCATAAATTATTTGGTGGTAAATAAAACTGGTGTTTTATAAAATATTGAACACAGTTTTATAGGATCAATTTATTTGCTTTCAATTACTTTTGTACGGTCCATGACATTACATTCCTCTATATTAGACGCTTTATTTGGCACTGCGAGTTTTTGCAGCTTACTATCAATATAACCATTTTGACCTTCCATTGTATCATCGATTAGATCGTCCTCATCAGCATCATTTATCTAAATTTAAAAAATATATATATATATGTATATAAAATAATGCAACAACAGTATTTTCTTCTTACCTCTGTATGATCGTAATCGTTATATTCCTCTATCTTAGACGATAGTTGCTGAATATCACTGTCGATATAGCCATTTGGGCTTTTCATCATTTTATCGGTAAGGTCGCCTTCACTAACATCATCAGTCTGAAATAAAAAAAAAATTACAAATCATTAAAAGCTCTTTAAATATTTATTATTTTTATTTTATTTTATTTTTTTTTATTCATTACATAACCGAGCCATACGGCCAAATATGGTTAATATTAAAACAACACAATATGGAAAGATTCAAATTTAAGAAAAAAATATAAGACAGTTATTAAGTAATTACTAATACAATATTTCACATAGATATAACAATGGTATTGAATAAGCTATATGAGTAAAATACAATTTTTAATATATGAATTTAAAATGAAAACACAATTAAAAAAATATCTAGTCCGTCAATTGTGCAATGCTAATAATATCAATAACATTTCAATTTAATTCAAACATGAATTTAATTAAGGATAAATTTATATTTGAACACTACTCTCGTGTACTACTCCACATTATTATATAATTGAAAAAAATGAGAGAAAAAAAAATTACAAATCAAACAATTGGACATGTTGAAACAGCTTAGATCGAAAAACGGAGAAAGTAAAATTAAACGTTCTCAGAAAAAGTGGAAGGTTGTTGTATGTTCGAGCAATACGTACTTGAAATGATTTTTCCATAACTGGTGAAAGCTTAGGAATTCGAATCTGAGGGTTCCTACGAGACCTACTAAACTCAAAGAGTTTTACTACATAACTAGGAGACTGCGTCTTGAATACTTTATAAAAATGTAGCAAGCTTCGGATATTTATAAAATCTGCAAATGAACATCCAAGGAAATTCCAAACATGTTGACTTACATGCTGTCGAATATTAACATTGAATATATAACGAACTACTCTATTTAATGTCAAACGAATTTTTTTAATAATGTTACCCGCAGCTCCTGAATAAACTTCAAGACAATATAAAAAAATTGGCATAATTAAAGCATGAACTATATTAATTTTGGTTTGTTTAGGAAGACACAAATCCAAATTATATAGTTTTCTCAACGTGAAATTAACCTTTGAAATTACAGAATTGACATGACCTGCAGAACTTAGTTTATTGTCTAATAATAAACCAAGACAAGTCATAGACTCAACAAATTCAATATTTTCATTATTTATAGTTATAGATATGTTGCAATTAATATTGCCAAAATTCATTGCTTTAGTTTTGGAAATATTAATTGTCAACCCATTTAAACTCATCCAATTTAATATGGACTGAATAGTGAATTCAATCACACTTTGTATCACATCATTAAATTCAAACCTACATTTAAACAAAAGCTGTAAATCATCAGCAAAAGCATAAGGTAGACAATTTCCACTTTCAACCAACTCATATAGATCATTCATGTACATAATAAACAATAACGGACCTAACACAGAACCCTGAGGTACACCACTGAAGACATTAAGTAAACCAGAGTTGTTGCCATTACTACTGACATATTGACATCTATCCGTAAGGTACGATTTCATCAACAAGCAAGCTGCCTTTGAAAATCCATATATAGTATGCAACTTATTAACAAGGTTAGCATGATCTAACCTATCAAAAGCCTTTTCCAAATCTAGAGATAAGAGAACACAATGCCCATGTTCACTTACAGTTTCTCTTATTTTGTCAGTTAGGCCAATTAACAATGACGTGGTACTACGATTTTTCCTAAAACCAGACTGACAATCATGGAGTAATGTTGACCTGTTAATGTGTTCTAAGATTTGGGACTTCATAAGATGCTCTACCATTTTAGATAGGATAGGCATGATGGAGATGGGCCTAAAGTCATCTGAACAGTTTTTTTTGCGAACCGGAATCAATTTGCTTATTTTCCACAATTTCGGATATTCTGAAACCATTAAAATAGTATTTGTCAGATGCAAAATATGATTTCCCACAAAGGGCAGTACAATTTTTAAAAACTGAAGGTTTATTCCATCGGCTCCTACGGCTTTCGATTTTATTAAAGCAAATGCTTCAAATATTTCATTTAGTGTGACTCCATGAAAAGAAAAACTGCCAACCAAATTATAATTTTCCGGAAACTCATTACTATTCCGAACCTGGTATGAGAGAAATGTGTGATTTAAATCGTCAGAATCTATATTAACAACCTCGTGATATTTACCAACACCATATCTGTTTAAGATCTGCCACATTTCCTTATTTGTTTTGTCTTTAAATAGGTTATTGTGGGCTGACAATTTAAAATTTTTGATAACTCGCTTGGCCTTATTGCGACATCTACAAAAACGGTTCCAGTTTTCACTGCATGGCTCGGATAAATACGCATGATATGCCAAATCCCTAAGCGAAAGATGATATCTTATTTCTGGTGCCTTAAACCAATCATCATTGTTGAAATAGTTGCACCTACGCCGTCTTACAGGAACAATAGAGTGAATAGTTCGCAAATTACTATATAATATATCCAATTGGGAATCAACGCAAGAGTTTATGTACATGTTAGAAAAATCACAATTTGACAACATATGTTGTAGCCGATTGCTATCGATTGCATTATAATCAAAAAACTCATAAAATTCTTCAACATTGGGATTTGAATATTTTAAAGATATAAAAATAAATGAGTGGTGAGAAATACCTGGGCATTGAAACTGACCAGAGTGTTGAATGTACTCAGGAGACGATAAAAGGAAATAGTCCAATAATGACGTTGAATTGTGAGCAATATCAAAGTGTGTAGGAATAGAATTATGAGAAATAGAAAGATGCATATTCTGACAAACGCTCCGCGCAAAAGCAGATTTGTTCAAATCAAACAAGTTGTTATTGAAATCTCCCATAATTACAACATTTGAGTATTTAACTACTAAATCAGAAATTTGATTTTCTAAACTTCAAAAATCGCCGTGTGGAAGGTATACAGTGCCTATCAAAATCTTATTTCCACAAATGATCAATTCTACAAATATACACTCCACTTCTCCATACAAGTTTCCTGAAAATACTTTTTTATGCTTAATATTTTTCGAAACATAGATAGCCACCCCACCACCCCTAGCATTAGGGCGATCATTTCTATTACAAACATAGCCAGGAACATCAACAACATTATCAGAAACATACGGTTTAAGCCAAGTTTCGCTCACTCCAACAACATTTAAATAGTTACCTTCCAACACATTCTTTATCTCGCTGAGTTTCGCTGTATTACGTCCAACATTAAAACTTTGACAATTAAAATGTCCTATGTTAAGATTCTCATTAAAATTGCACAATTGAGATACTAAAAAAGAATTATCATTGACACAATCGCAAGAAAAATTACTTAAAGAATTCATTACAAAACTATCAAATAAAACATGATATTTCCAGAAAAACATGTTAAAAGTCTTATAAAAAAAAGCTGCATATAGCATAAATCTAGCTAAAAGATGAAAAATTATTATTAATACTGGAATTATTACTACTCTCATTCAAAAGTTCTAAACATTGCTCTAAATTAAATGATTGAAGAGAACCATCTATAAGCATGACATCTGCCATGGGCCTATCAGCATTATTAAGCTTGAACTTTTTTATCTTATTTATACCTCTCAACCGCCTACAAATAAACATAAGCTTAGAAGCAGAAGCATTAAGATGATCGCCCAAAAACACGCGACTTCGTACATCATCGCCAGTAACATCATTTAGATACATTGGACCCCGTTGAAAATAGTTCGCCATTATTCGATCACGTGTATAGACTGAGTTAAACTTAACTAACACAGATTTTCCTCTATAGATGTAACAGCAATGCTGGATATCAATTGGACTCAATTCCACCCTGCATAGGGAAGCAATCTTTGCTACTGTATCTTTTAAGTTTCGAATGCCATCCGGCAAACCATTTATAATAATATTTGACCTGTTAAGTCTTCTCTGCAGTATGTCATTCTGTACCTGAATGCCGTGTATAGCGTTGCCATGATTTTTGTCCAGTTGTTTAAAATCATAATAATATTTTTTGGATTCATCTTCCAGTTTTTTTATTCTACTATTAAATTCTGCACGGAATGAATTTAGTAGACCTTCCATTTTTACTCGGAAGTCAGAAACTTCTTTCTGCAGCGCAAGCTTTTGCTCTTCCTGCTTTTTCTGTAGAGTATGATTATATTCTTCCTGCTTTTTCTCTAGAGTTGATGAAAATTCAGCACAGCATTTGGCTATTTCACAGTTTATGTTAGCAGTTTCAGACATCAAATCAACCGCTGCACTACATCCGGCATCGTTAACAATTTCCGCTTCAATGCTACTATCATTTTGAGTCCTACTGATATTAACATCAGCAGCACTGATCCCTTTATCCATGCACTTGGAGCATTTAAACAACAGATTTTTGCTTCTGTATAAAAAGGAATGCTGATCTTTTGTGATCTTCATGCAAGAACTATGAAAGTAATCATTACAATCATAGCATCCAATGCTGTTTTGGTTAGCACTGATTTTTTTCCCACACTTTGGGCATATAAACTCTTTGGTATTCTTCCTTGCGTCCATAATTCATATAAAGAATAATTACGCATACACAGCTCTGGGTGACACAAGCCTGGCCAAGTAGAAAATACAGAAACAAACAGGCACAACAAACCAACGCCAACACAACCAGCATTCAAAAGGCAGCAGCAGCAGCAGAACAGGTGTTACAAGTGTGTGGAAACAGCTGGATAAAATTATTGAATTAGTTCAATAACAAATTCCAAAGGAAGCACATATGCATATAGCGGCAAGCAAAGCAAATTTCTTCTTCTTCTTTTTCCTCTTTATTCGTCGGAACTTGTCTTCAAAGTATTTTATTTGTAATTTGATTAGCAAACCAAAGATTTCCACAAAAACTTCATGTAATTGGCTCCAAAGTTTAGAAATACTGTGGCAATTACACCTTTTTGTAATACTATTGCTTCATTTTTTATTATTTTAACAAATTTTCCAGGAGCAACAATTTTTATTTAACTTGACATTTCTAGGGTTGCCATATTATTTTTGTTTTATATAACTAATAAAAAAAGTAGTTACTGAACAAATAACTACGACGAAATATAATATAATTTTATATAATAAGTACATTTAAATAAATAAATGTACTTTTGGCTCAATATAGGCATTTTTGGTATAGTTACAATTACTTTAATAAATTTCCTTTTTGCATAATAAAAGTACTTTTTTTACAAGAGATGTACTATAAATGAACTTTTATATAAGTACAACATAAATACTTTTTGGTATAATAAAAGATCTTTTTGTTAAATAATTTTCTTTTTAGTACAATAAAAGTACTGTTTGGCTTAAAATATACATTTTTTGAGTAATTAAATGCGCTTGATGTTTTTGTTTATTGGTACAATAAACTTTTAATATAACACCAAACTATTAATCCGGCCAAAAAATAATGTTAGATAGACATCGAAGTCATTAAATTTATATTTTTTGGTACATAGCATAGTGTTATTATTAGCGCTATTCACTTAAATTACCTTCTGTTCATCCACATCATGATATTCAGGCAATATTTTCAATCCTGTAAGAACTCTATCGAGAGCGTCTTGTAACACTTCCATTAGCCGCTATAATCATTATTCGAAACGTATCTTAAATTGAATATGTTATTAGTAATATGTACAATACATACAATTGGCAATTGCATCACATCATTTACACCTACTATATGATAGGTGGACGTTGTTCCGGTTAAGGGCTGAAATGTAAGGTAACGCAAGTTTGCATAAGAAAACCTGAGCCATTTTTTGCCATCTCTCAATGTCAGTTACCTTTATGGATAATACCTGGCACAATTCTATTTTCTCACATGGCTTTTGTGTTATTTCAATAGATGATACGTTTCCGTCTAAATGCGCTTGATGTTTTTGTTGCCATTCTAAGAGACGGTGTTCAAATATAATTTTTGAACATAGTTTAGATCCATTGAATAGTTCATCAATGTGCCTTACTTTCATATATTTCAAAGATTCATATGTCACATCTTTTGCTGTAGGAAAACACACAATAAAATATGTAGTAGTGAAGTTATAGAAAGAACTTATTAAAAAAGTATTTGACTTAAAAGTCAAAAGAATTATAAAACGGTATAGTAAGTGGTAGGTCTCTGACGCAAATATAAATAAGAAATGTAATTGTTATGCTGTAGTATGTGTAAAAATATATATATAAAGATAGTTTATTTTTAATAAATGTTGGTCCAAGACGAATTATTAAAAAGAATTTGCAAAGAAGAATTTATAAGGTCATAAAGCGATCATGTTCCTGTCTTTATAATATGCTCTTTGATAGAAGTAATAAATATGTGACTAATCTTTTACTTACATTTGAAAAAATCATATAATTCTTCATATAAGTTAATGTCTCTTAAAACGTTGGCTAATTCTGTGTTAGTTGAAGCATTAGAACAATCCTTATGTTGATGTTGTTTTTGCACAGCAGCACCATTTTGGAGGATAGAAGTAGGAAACACTATTGTGTAGTCCGATGAAATTTCAGGTGATATAAAATTAGTTTCCATTTCGTGATCTAGTTTTTGTCTTATAAAACAATTGTGATAGTTCAAATAAGTCAATTTTTAAATATATATAATTTTTTATGCACACTTACCGTTTGTTCTGGTAAGTGGTGTTTGATTCATGATCATTTGGTTCAACATTACTTATATTACTGTCATCCGTATTAATTGCTTAAAATATAGAATTAATTAAAAAAATATTTTGAAAAATTATAAATTAATAAAATTAACCTATCAAATTTAAAAAAAAATCAACACAAAAAATATTTGGTGAAGTTTTTAATTTAAAGTGAATGTAAAAAATTAAAGCTCCGAAGTCGACAATTTTTATTAAATATTAATTATCGCGAAATTAACATCTTTGATGGATAATTCATTTATTGTTCGAGTATCCCGATCTTACAATTTGTTACCAAGCAACATGAATATCTTTTCCATGTCGCACTTCAGCTTTCGGTAGCATCATCTTTTATATTGGGAACTTAATGTGACTTTCATACTTATATTAATTTTTGGTTTAACTTTTTTATGTTAATAATGTTATTTTCATTGTAAAATTTATTCATTCATTAATTATTAATATTTACTAATTTATTCTTAGTTATTATTATTCACATACTGTATGCTTTTTCAAAATCTTTGAGAGTAGTCTCTAATTGTTGTATATTGTAATTATTTTATATAATTGGCCCCTAGGCTTTTACAAGATATAAACAAATAAATAAATAAATATCGTCAGTAATAAAATAGAAAAATTTTATTTTCTTAAAAAAAAATTTTTTGTGTATTTGTTTTTGTTAGTCGAACTTACAGTACATTATATTAATTTACGTTAAGTGTATCGAAATGATACAACAAATTCAAAAAAAGGTTTTGTAATATGCTGGAAAAAGTGAAAATAAGATTCTCTTCTGTTCAGTTCCAGAAAAATGAAAACCAAGTAGCGCCGGCGCCCTTTGGATCCTATTACAACTTCTAATGTGTTGATACTCAAATAAAAGTATTATAATCGCGATTCTAAATCTGCTATTTGTACGTATCTACAGCGATTCCGGACCACGTAACAACGAATTTAAAATATATGTATATGATCTTAAATGAAAATTTTGAATTTAATTTGAATACAAAAAGGGTAGAGAATCTATTTGCTCATCGCATTTCGATATGGTAACAGGTCAGCTCAAGAGTGCAGATTGTTAATTCTCTAACGATCGAAACACACTCGAAAGTTAAGATATCTGTGTATACTTTTAGTCTGTGCAGGCGCCAACTTTGATCTTGGTCTATAAAATAAATATGAATTTCTACAAATACCTCAAAAGGTCCTTTCGTCATCCAGAGTGGAAAACGGTGGGATGAATGGTGCAAACATTCTAAACATATTAGACTAAAGGTATTGGTGTATTACCTTCAATGTTGTCCATGTTGCGGTCTAATATTAAATCCATCCTTTGTCCATGCAGTGATTTTTCGACTTTTCCATACATCACTTAAAATATATTCGTATGAAACTTCTAACTTCGCTTTATTTATTGTTTGTTGTGGTTTGTGTTGAAAACTGGTTTTGTTTGTCTCAAAATGATAACCGATAAATTATCGGTGAGTGGTGAGAATGATAACTTATTAGATTGGGAAATATTTATCCGAATGTACTTTTTAGGTACGAAAGTACTTTTTTCGAACTGTAACGGTAGTAGATTTGTATAAGTTCCCGAATGGTTATTTCAGTTGAATTATAATAAAATAAAATGTTTATAACGATAACAGCAATATACAATTAAATTCGTTTTTTATTTATTTTATAGTTTTCAATTTCAAATTGATTACAAATTTGTTCATTAAAATAGTTTTAGAAGTACAAAAGATATTTAAATTATTCGATTCTTAAAATTTATGAATATAAAAAAATTAATCTAATAATAACAGTTTTGTATCCTCAGTCTGTAATGAAAAATTTTAAACAAGTTTGTTAATCAAATATTTCTGAAATGTATGTATGTGCCATTACAATACTTTTTCTTCATTTCTTATTGGGGATCATCGCTTGCGTTTGTATCGCCAGCTTCCCTCTTTCGCTTTTGATTGTGTTTTTTGGCCATATGAATTTCATAATCCTTTAAATGTATAATGCCAATGCGACATATCTCACACGTATATTTGTTTCGATTAATTTCATGCGTTTTCATATGTTTGTTCAATTCCTTAAAAATATGAAAACATAATGGGCACATTTTCTGTGGCCATTTCGTGATTGGGTGAGTGAGTTTTATGTGTTCTATTCTCTCGTAGTCTGATGTAAAATCATTTTTTGGGCACATTGGACATTTATGGCAGCCACTGGTAAAATGTTTAACCCTTATGTGTCGTTGTAATGTGGTTAAGGTGCCTACACGGGTGTAACACAACAAACAAATAAAAGCTTTAAAGGGCATATGTACCAACTTGTGTTGTTGCTGTTGTGGCGTACTGGTGGTGAGTACAGCAGTGCATTCCTTGCACTTGTATTTGCCATCGTCACTATCAACAAATGATAAATTGTTTTGATCGAACAAGTTGTGCTGCATACTAATGTGTGACTCCCACAATTGAAATGTTGTTAAGGATTCATTACATTGTGGACAGGCATAAGTAATGAAATCTTCATATTTATTAGCATTGTTTGCTTCACTCTCGGTGGGCTCTAGCTTTGAAACATTTGGATGGCATTTGGTTATATGTAATTTACATCGGCGGTGTAAACTGTATGACCTCTGGCATTTTCTACATTTGTAGGGTTTTTCGTCAAGATGTTGCATAAAATGCGCTACCCCAGTATGACGATCGTATCTACTGACTGCGTTACGACATATTTTGCAAATGGTCTTATCCCCATCATCAGATTTGAAAAAGTAATCCTTGAAGTTATTATGTTTACTTTCATAATGTTCTATCGATAGCGCAACAGTGGAAAATTTCTCGCCATCACATAGGGCACATGTTATTTCTACATAACTGTCCAAGCCTTTAGACAGTTTTACTTTTTTATTAGCTTTCTTATCCTGAACTTCAGCCAGATATGACTTGTGGTTATTGCCGGTATCCTGACATCGATTTTCCACATGCTTCAAGGCAGTTTGATAGCTCGCTAGGCACTTCGAACACATCAAACATTTGTAGGGTTTAAATGGTAAATGCTGGAATCGGTGGGTGTGCAAATCTATGGTGCATTTCCTAACAAATGTATAACATTTTATGCATTGCAGTTTGTCAGGTTGGTGCGGTATATTGGACATATCTAAACCTTCTAATGTATTGGTTTGATGACGCTCACGTAAATGTATTTGCCAGTTGTGGAATTTTTCGAAATGCTTATTGCAAAAGGGACACACGTGTTGAATTGAATCTTCAAAATCTTTCCAATCGTTAATTTTCATGTGACTATCCTTATTGGCGTTTTTAACGAGCTCTTTACATTTACTAGTCGCTGCTTCGATAACAGCTAAAGCATTTCCACTGAGATTTTTAAAGTGTGTAAGCATTTCTGAACATAGATGTAAGGCTTCCTGATCTTGGTGTATATATTCACCTTTACAATATTTACAAGTCCAGCAAAACGTGTAATTATGGGTTAGGTAGTGTTCCACCAAATTATTTAGTCCTTTCCTGACAAAAATTTTAAAGCATTTTCCACACTTGTAAAGCCGGTCATCGCCATTTTCAGAAAACTCTTGAAAATTTAATGCTTGAGCAGTATTTAGGCTATGCACAGCAGTTAAGTGATTTAGATAAATATGAAACTGGCTGCCGTCAAAGCTGGACTGGGCTGGCGTGCACAACTGGCAATTGTACACACATTTTTCTGCAAACTCCTTCGAATGATGCTCCCTAAAATGATGTTGTAAATGAGCACGAGTTCTAAAGCCTTCCGTACACAGGGGACACTTGTATTTTAAAGCAACCCTTGTCGAATGCGTTTGTTGAAGATGTTCCTGCAAACCGGATAGTTTGTAATCTTGATGTCCACAAATTTTACAAATCAGGTACTTGACTGACTTCGCTGTGTGATTAAGGAGATAATGCAATAGTTGGTTGGATTTATAGCGTAATTGCGTTTTACATTCTTTGCAAATTGACATATTTTCCGTCCAGTATTCATAGTTTGCCAGAACAGTTCCCACAAATGTTTTATGTTTAATCTGCACATGTTTGGTCCATTTATAACAACGGGAGAACTTATGTTGGCACAAATGGCACACAATAGCTGCATGATCGTGGTGCAAGAACGTGTCGATATCTTTAACATTTGGATTGTAAACATCGTTGACAGTTGTCGCATTGCTTAAGTTGCCCGCTTCGTCCTCTTTCATTCCGTCAACATCATCATCGCCATCCTGCTCAGAATCGTAGATGTAATCGCCGTCGTTGTCATTATATTCAGTATCCCCATTTTCGTCGGCATCGAATTCATCTATTGAGAATACTTCGTTTGACATCTGCTCCTTTTTAATATCTTCTTCGCGTTGTTCTTCATATTTTAAGCGGTATTCCAACTCTTCCTCGTCCAACTTTAATGGGTAATGCCAGTTATATGTTCTATCCTCAGCCGAAATGTCGATTCTATCCTCAATTATCAACTCGTTTTCTTGTTTGATTTCCTGTTTCACTTTAATAGTATATTCCCGTTGTACAACACGAGTAATGTCCTCGTCAACGGGTTCTTGTTTAATTTTGATGTCCATTTTTAAGCCTTCGCACACATTTATATGCAGAATTTTGGTTTTCTTATTATTACGAGGACAAGCAAGGAGTGCAATTTTCTTTTGTTTATTTGGTAAACGATAACTTGGTAGTGATGAGCAAAGTTGGTAAAACGGGTAAACACAATTTAAGACAGTGATGATAACTCTCAAATGATGAAACGTACTAAGAAAAAGATCTAAATCAGTAAATTGACAAAACTTTTCTTGGCTGAATTCATTAACCAGGCGCAAGGCTCAAAAACTTATAAGAAATTACAAATGATGATGAGAAATTACAAATAATCAAGAATACGAAATATAAAAAAATTAGGCGGCTGACGAACTGGGCCACATAGGTCAGTCTTTAAAACACTTGGGATTGCCCAATGTTATTTGACACGCTGTAGAAAAAAATATATCTGTGGTGAAAAGGAAAAAGTGCTTAATTGGATGTAAGCAACAATTTTATTACTTTTTTTATTTTTGACCATAGCTCTTTAAATTAAATAATTTCTCAATTTATACTAGAATAACCATAAGTTTTAAAAATTAGGTTTAAACTTACTCTCCTGCAAAATCAGACTTAAGCAGTGTTTCCTTTTCACCACAGAAAGTAACTTTTTTTTAAAAATTGCGTGAACTTCAAGGTAACTTTAATTAAATTTTTTAAGTTTTTCTTTTTCCCTTCCATACATTATCGTTGTTGCCTAAACACACAGTTAGTCACAAAAAGACAACTGAAACGCTAAAAATGTGCAATGCAACTCTTTTATAGCACTGCCACATACATTTAATGACCATATGCGCCACCTGGCGATGAGTAGAAAAACTACAATAAAAATTTTAAATTAATTTGCAAGAAATCTGAAGTCATATTGCGTTTTGTGCATGAAGTTCAATAAATAGTTATGACTTATTTTCTTTCACATTTCCCTTTTTATTCTCGTATTTACAGATTCGAAGACCCAAAACTCTTCAACCGTAGTGGAATACAGTTTCAGGTGTTTAAAGTAAAACAAGTGTTTTGAGCGGTAATAGAAACGCAGTATAACAACAGCTGCGCAGGGTTGCAAATGTCGAAAGTGTCATCACTAATTATTTGTTGGCTTCCTTTCTTCATATTCGTGGGAAAATTATAACATTCGTAAACATTGCCAAAGGAAAGTGTAAATAAATAAATATTTTGTGGACGAGTTAATAAATCATTCTTAAAGTGTTATTGTATAGAAATGGTTTCTAAAAGAAAACAAAAAAGATCACCACAAAAAGGAGCACACAATGAAGACATCTATCTGAATGACCTTCAGGTTGAAATAAAACAGGAGGAAGAACTCATTATTGAGGACGCCAATGAACAAAATGTAACCTGGTGTTTCATTGGCATAGATGATGATAATGATGCTGAAGAAGATGGTAATGATGAGGATTACGAGGAGTTCCAACAACAAATGTACTTCCAGAATCAGTGTGATAATGGAAATCTTTCATATTCGTTTAACAACACATCCACTGAAGAAATAATCGAAATTTCGGACGACGACGGTGATGATTATTATGTTGACGGAGACAGGATAAATGGTAATATCAGTTGTGTTGTAGCTGTGACCAATGAACCAATAAACGACAGCTTTAGATCAACTTATGAATATAAGGAACAGAATGCGCCAAGCGAAGCTGCTGATATAGATGAAGAACCGTGTTCAGATGATATGACAGTGCCCGCTCAAGAGTGCAATGATGTTGCCCCAAAATGCGAGATGCCGATAATTTCAAATGAACATCATAGCAATACCAACAATGACACTAAAAATATGGACAGTCTCAATGTTGGCATTGGCAACGAATGGATGTATCGCAAGCTCATGAAGATGGTATGTCATATATGTGGGACTAATTTCCATCATAAAATCTATACATGGTTGAATCATATGAAACTACTGCACCCGAAATTTCTACATGAAGTGGCAACAAAATACGTGATGCGTTCTGATAATATTGCAAATTGCAAACGGTGCAAAATGGACGTTGCTCCCAAAGTCAACCATCTATTTCATTATATAGCTCGACACTTGGAAACGAACATATTTATTTGCGCATTTTGCAGTTACGCCGACTGTTCAGTTCTGTCGCTGCAGAAGCATCAATTAGAAAAACACGCCTCTGTGTTAAATCGACGAGAGGATTGTCCCAAATGCTACGAGTCTTTCAAAGATAGCCTTTCCTTAGAATATCACTTTATGTCTGTGCATAGTCGTGAGTTCAACACTAGATATGTATACAAATGTCATTTGTGTGATCGCATGCCAGCCGAAGGAAGCAAAAATAAGTTCTATACTCATTTAATAACACAGCATAAACTAAATAGCTGGAAGTCTTTAAATTTCCGAAAGATAGATAATGGCCAACATATGATGTGTAGCAAGTGTCACAAGATTTTTGTAAAAAACTCCGTCCAACAGCTATTAGCCCACTATTTGACACACGAGGATAAGAGCAGTTGGTCGTGCAAGTTTTGTAAGGGTTTTTACCATTTTACAGATTGGCCTGCAGCCCATTTGTGCACAGCCATGAGAGAACACTACGCGGCAGTAAAAGGTAAAAGCTCTGAAATTGAGAAAGTGACATATGGGGAAGAAAACAAGGACTCGATACTGAAGCAACATCATCTAGTCAATTGGGAAGAATTCGAAGGATATATTGAACATATTTGCCCATTTTGTAATGAAGCCTTTGACAGATTTGAAGAATGGCGACTTCATGTGCGAGAATTGCACCATATTCACACACTGGAAGGTTTAAACATGACTATTATTCCCGAAGACTCCGAAAAACTGCTATGCTTGCAATGTTATTCATCCGTTACGAAATCCGCTGTTGAGCTGCACAAACACAGATTCCAGCATTTACCAAACAAACCCTATAAATGCAGACATTGTATGAAATCTATAGCCACATATAATATGGCTCTAGCACACGTTCAAAATCGTTGCCATGATGTTACTGATTTTAAAACCACGCTTACGAAAGGAGTAACTATCAACAATATGCCGACAGATGCTGCAGCTCGAATTATTTCCATAACATGTCCATTGTGCAGCAACAAGCGGTTCGCAACGTTCTCTCAAATAGCCAATCACATTAATACTGTACATGATAACTTTAGAAAATATTTTACAAAATCATCGAAAGATTGCGGTCGAGTATGTAAAATTTGTCAAGCCAATATGAAGCGAGACAAAAACAATGATTTGATATGCCACTATCTGCAACATCTACACGAAAGACCCTTTAAATGTATAAAATGTACCCGATCATATCCCACATACAGGATAGCACTGAGCCATGCTAAATCATATCATGTTGACACCACCACAGATATTCAGCTGCCATATATTAAGCAGGAATCCGAAAAGAAACCGTCATGCATTGGAATCCTGGAAAAGTTCAAAATGCCCAAAGCTGAAAAAAAGGAGAGTGTGGACGACAAAGCAAAGCCAAGTGCCGATGAAAAGGTAAAAACACTGGCGTTAGAAACCAATTCATCATCACCGAGTGTCGAAAATAATGTTCAAATTGTTCTACCGGAATTTAATCCAACGCGGAAAGCTGAAGACATTCATGGGGTGTACAAATCATATGAAAAGTTTATTAAGTATGCATGTCCCGAGTGTAATGAACCATTTAACTGCCGCGATTCATGGCAACTACACATAAGTTCAAAGCATACATTTTTCGAAGCTGACAATCTGCATATCGTTAAGTATTTGAACAAGGGAAAGTGTACCGATTGTGGCAATGTAATTCTCTTTAGTTTGTCTAAAAAAGAGGCCCACAAACTCATTCACATGCCTTATAGATCAGTTATATGCGCACTGTGCTCAGAACGCTTTACAGTTGTATCGGCATTATACCGACATGTGCGGAATGTTCATTTTATGAAAGGCTCTTTTAAATGTGCAATTTGTGCACAAGTTTTAGCGACGGACTATGAAAGATTGGAACACTTGCATCAAAACCACCCTTGTGCCGAATGGCCGAGCAATTTATGCGGAAAATGTGGCAATATCGTCGATGATTTGAACAATCATTTGCTTAAACACCATTTGGCCCATGACCGAAATTACCGTTGCGAACATTGTGGTATTCACTATGAATTCCTCACCGAGCTGGAGTCTCACATAGTAAAAGTCCACCGACGTACAAAAGATCGAAAGGCAATAACAACTGTAAATCAGTCTGAAACAAAATTAGTAAAACAAGTGGGAAAAAGAAAGTTGCGCAGCATGTCGCCCGTTGGAAAAGGTAGCAGTGCAAAAAAACCGTGCGCTTTACCTACACTACGAATTAAACGCAAATAATGTAGCGCAATAGGTGTCGTCGTTACGATCCATGACCACTTTTATAGAATTTAAAAAATCGTATTTGTATTTTTCACTTTTAGAATAAAACCATGTAGTTAGTTAATAAGCATATGTATCTTTTCGTAATTTCATGTAGAGGCAAATCGGCATAACTTGTTATAAAAAAAATAAATAATTAAGTATTTGTAATTGCAGTAGCTGTGTTTTAGATGTCACAATTGTATTTATTTTGTTTTTATTTTTTAACACAAATTTTGTCCAACAATTATGTATGCATTTAGCCTCATGTGAATAAAACATTGCATTGTACAATTGTTTAATAAACGTTTATATTGAAAACTTGATCTGACTAGTTTGAAATCTATAACACAGGTAATTTTGAATAAGATAAGCATTCATTGTCTAACGTAAATCTGTATGGAAATAGTTCTTCTGACGATTCTGTAATCTACCTATGAATGTAGGTGACTTGATAAATTTACAAATTTTTAATGATTTAAATTTTCCACGTTACCATTCCGAAACAAACATAAATTAGTTATGTTTTTTATTTAAATAAGTAAATAGTTTATAAATACCAATTCAATTTTATTTTATTATATTTTAATTTAAAATTTGCCTTAAACTATAATTTACTTATATCTTCCCGCTTGGGTTTCTTCTCATAGGTTTTCGTAGGTTGCTCTTTATGTGGCGATTGTTCTTTTTCGCTTTGTCTCTTCCGCTGAAGTTTAAAATCATTACCGGCTATTTGGTTGTGTTTTTTCTCTATATGAACCCTCATATCTCCCATACTAACAATTCCAATATCGCAAACAGGGCAAAAATATTTTGGTCGATCAGTATCGTGCGTTAACATATGGTTGTAAAGGTTTCTATAATTGCGGTAGCAAATTAAACACATGTTCTCCGGCCACTCGGAGCGTGGGTGGGTCTCTTTCACATGGACGGATCTTTCATAAGCGTTGTTAAGCACTGCCGCACAAACGGGGCATGGAAAGCTACCCATAGAAAAGTGCATACGTCGCAAGTGGCTGTAGAGAAGGCCTGACGTTGTAGTTCGAGTGTCGCATAAAGTGCAGACATAGGCTTTGTACGGCATATGCGTCATTTTGTGCTTTTGCTGTTGGGATGTTGAGGTGCATACTACTATGTTACAGTCACGGCATGTAGGTTTTCCTTTTGCTTTATCAAATACGGCCAAGTTGCTCTCCTCAAAGAAGGTATGATTCTCATTTATGTGATCAGTCCATGCATTTAGAGTAGGAAAGGGAGCATTACATTCGGGACAGGCAAAGGTCAAGAACTCGCAAAATTCATTAAATATAGTATTCTTGTATGGAGATACTCCTAAACCATTGGCCACAGAAGGTTTTGGAGATGGCTTCTGCGTTGATTTTGAAGGTTTAGGATTTATTTGGTGTAGCGATCGTACTATTGTTTGGGGCTTTACGTGGGCCATGTGATAGCGATTCACATGGATTCTGCATCTTTCGTAAGAAGTGTAGGATCGCTGGCAAAAAACACACTTGTATGGTCCTTCTGATAAATGTTCTTTGTAATGGCTGAGAAATACATATTTTGCGTTGCCCTCCACTGTATTATTACACACTTTACAAACCATGGCCGATGAATTTTCCTGAGCTGTGAAGTTATGCTCAAAATTGTCGTGCACTTCTTCGAAATGAGTTTCAATCTCCTCGGGTGTGGCGAATTGTTTACCTTTACACAAAGAGCAAAGGATTACTATGGAATTGGAGACCTCGCTCGCCATCTTAATAAGCAATACATCTTCAAAATCGTCCAGCGAAACATTATATTCATTGCATTTATTTTGAAAATGTTGGAAAGCCATTTTGTAATTTTCCAGTGACTGGCTACAATGTCGACATTTAAAGGGCTTGTAAGGCAAATGTTGAAAACAGTGGGCATACAGACCACAAACTGCCGCCACGGAGTTGTTGCATTCGATGCATTGCAGTTTCTGAATACCATTTGCAGCTTGCTTCATGTTAAGACCCTTTAAGGTATTAGTAAAATGTTTTTCTCTAAGATGAACCTGCCATTCTTGAAACTGTTCAAATCCTTGATTACAAAATGGACAACACAATTGCACATAGTTCTCAAATGACTTCCAGTCGCCATCATTTTGTTTGGACACTATCCTTGATTTTCCCACAAGTTGTTTTGAAGGACCTGGTAGTGATGGGTAATTTTCGCCTTCCTCTCCAGTATCTTTTCGAAAATGCTTATACATTTTGTTGCACAAATGCATAGTTTCAGTAAATTTAAAATTTTTAAGGCAAAATTTGCAAAACCATTTGCTTTCATCTTCGTGCTTTAAATGATGATTCAATAATGTGTATGACCCCGATTTAAGACAATTTTCCCCACAAGTTAGACACTGATATCTCAAATTTTCAAATGCTTTAAAATGGGATGCCTCAAAATCACGACCACACAACTGATGTATATTGATTAAATGTCCATATAGCTGCTCTAACTTTTCGAAACGAGGATGTCTGCACAAGTGACACATAAAATTGAACTTCTCCATGAACTCAACTTGGTGCAGCTCTTGAAAATGCTTTCGCATAAGTTCACGATTGGAAAAAATTTCACAACACAAGGGACATTGCCTGTAAAAGTCGTTGAATTGACCGTGTTTGTCATCCAAATGTTTCACAATACCGGTGGTGCTTAGATACCTTTCTTTGCAAAGCTGACACTCAAAAAGGGCTTTCGTTTTCGTACAATGTTTGGTGAAGTAGTGCAGCAAACGATTTATATTTCGACAAATTGTCTCCGAGCAAAGCTTGCATTCAGCTTTGCTGTACACTACATCTCCGAAGTGGATGCGAATATCGTCCAAAAGTTTGGGATGCTTGGTGGCCATATGTCTTGTCCAGCCAGAAAAAGACTTTGTGATTTGATCACAAAATGGACAAATCGTTACCACGCAATTGCGATTTTGTAAGTCGATTAATTTTTTATAAAAATCGGTGTATTGACGATTTCTATAATCGATCTCTTCTTCCTTCTGGTCACCATTGAAAAGGCTGCCCTCTTGATCAACACTATCATCATTGAAATAGTCAATGTCTTGACTATCATCACAGTCCTCCAGAAACTTTATAGAATATCCGTTGTGTTCATATTCTGTATAATGCTGTTCTTGATATTCGTCTTCCTCTTCTTCGATCTTTGGGGAACACAGTTGGTGTTCTTGCTCCTGCTGCTGATGATAGTCTTCGATAATCAATTCGTTTTCCTGTTTTATTTCTACTTTGATGGCACTGTCTACGCCCAAAGAAGGTAACTCTTCCTTTTTGGGAACAATGCCACCGCCATCGTCCTCTTGTGGTATCCCATTATTCATATTCGGATATGAACCTTTGGCGACTTAATTGCTTAAATATCTTTCCTAGACTTTTGTTGTGTAGTGGTTGTATACTTAAAATAAAAGAGCAGAGCCAGTGCGACAATAGTCACCGCCGTAAAATAAAAGTCGGCCGCATAGTCCTAGACATTTGATAGAAATGCATATGAGATTTCTTTATAAATCGTTTACACTGCCAACAAAACTAAGTGATTTAGGGTTTCATGCGTTTCCAATAGGTGAAAAACTTCCGAAGTGTTTATTGTAAAAAAAATTGTTGTACTATATGTTTTCCCATACATTTTACGGCTGAAGAGCAGTATATGGGGCGGATCGCAGATTTGAAAAAATATAATATTATCTTCGTATTGGTCCCTAAACATCGGAATGTCAAAGTTGGGGCCGAGGTCCACGGGGCTGTAAGGAGCCCCAAAAGAAAGTACTTTTTTGGAACTTGTTTTTGGAAACACAACAATCCGACTTTAATACTTATCAACAAATTTATCAGCCGTATTTAGCATCACAAACTTAATTAAGTTGCCATCTCTCGGAAAATGAATTAAATGAATTTAATTATTTGAACAAAAACGAAAAAATATTGTATATATTTGCAATTCATCAAAATATTTGAAACTAACAGCGTTAAAAAAGTGAAATTCCCATTCGCCTGCAACGCATTTTGTCCTATTTATTCTTTAATTAACTACAATTTGTTTTTACAAAATCAAAAATTATTACAGCAACGAGCAGATTTTTAAATTAAAAATATAAAATATTGTCATGCAGTGTTGTTCAAGAGAGTTTGTCGATCGTAATGATTATTTATCAGATTATGTTAGTGTATCATTCGATACTTTTCAAAAACACATTTTAATTAAAACTTAATTTTTATAAAAAAAAAGTTGTAGGAAAAAATATATTTTTGAAATTTTTTTCCTTAAAACGGCTAGGTAATGATAATTTTTATAAAAAAAAGTTACTACTTTTCCAACACACATATTTACTTAAAACTTAATTTTTATATTTTTCTCACAAAACAAACGCCAGTTTTGAGGTTAAAAAATTATGATAAAAATTAAGTTTTAAAAATTGTTTTTGTTTTCATTTCATTTATTTATTTAGTCTTGTAATTAAAAGCCCCATGGCCAATATTAGGCTAATTACAAAATTCATAAGAAAATACCACTCAATTACATATTAAAAGCCGATATTTTGGTAAAAAAAGCATGAAACTGAAAATTACTTTTTTCTAAAAACTTCATTGTTATATTTTTTAACAAAACAAATACCGTTTATAAGCTTGAGTTTTAATTTTTTTATTTTAAATTTAACAAAATAACATGTTATTTTCATTCCTTCTACCCAATATTTTTTTACATAAAAAATTCCTTACAATTATTTTGGTCCAGAAACCTCGTGCAATAGGATATAAAGGATCCAAAGGGCACCAAAAAAAAATTACTAACAATTATTTTTATTGGCCATGAAACCCCGTATAACTGGATATAAAGTGTCCGGCACTATGACTTTTGCTAAAGATATTTGGTTTTTAACATATCGTCAGTTGAAATGCAAATGTACCTTACAAACATATTTATTATTTTACAGGAGAAGAAAAAACTACTTTGTAGAACACACTTGTAGAAGGATCCAATTGAAATTCGTTAATAAAAACTCTTATTCACAACACTACAAAATGTAGTGTGAACATGAATCAAGACTTCAAATACATTGCAATCAAACGATATGTATATATAAATTTTTAGAAGGTTATAAAAAACCGACAAATTATCCACAAAGGTAAGTTAAATAATTATATAAAAACACCATTGAGTTTTTGTTATTGCAGTAGCTCTTTCAAATGCCACTAATGCTCATTTATTTGTAATTATTTTTCCAAATAGTCTCTTGTCAATAAAACATTGCTATGCACAATTGTCTAACAAACGTTTATATTGAATTCTTTTATATGGTCAGTTAAAATCCTATGGCACAGGTAATATTGAATAAAGAAATTTAAACGAAGTTTAACGTATGGAATTGTATGAAATTAGTGCTGACAATCCTACAATATCTACTAATATGTAGGTGATTATTTCAGTTTACGAATTTAAATAATAATGATTACAATTTTCCATTAAAAAACATGCCATCCGTAATCAAACAAAAGCCACACACAGTACATAAATATCAATTCAATTTACTTTTATTTTATTCATTTCATTTATTCTTATACAAAATTCTAATAAAATTTTAAAATTGTCTTAAACTACAATTTATTTATATCGTCCCGTTTGGGTTTTTTCTCTTGGGGTTTTATAGGTTTTCCTATATGTGGCGATTGTTCTCTTTCGCTTTGCCTCTTTCGCTCAAGTTTAAAATCTTTGCCGACTATTTGTTTATGTACTTTCTCCATATGTGTCCTCATCTCTGGCATAACGACAATTCCAACATCACAAATAGGACAAAAATATTTTGGTCGATCAGCATCGTGCGTTAGCATATGGGCGCTAAGGTTTCTGTAGTTGCGGTAGCATTTTAAGCACATGGTATCCGGCCACTCGGATCGTGGATGCGTCTTTTTCACATGGACGGATCTTTCGTAAGCGTTGTTAAGTTTTGCGTCACAAACGGGGCAAGGAAAGTCACCCATGGCAAAGTGCATACGACGCAAGTGTTTGTAGAGTAGGCCTGTCGTTGTAAATCGACTGTCACATAAAGTGCAGCCAAAGGCTCTGTACGGCATATGTGTCATTTTATGCTTTTGTTGCTGGGATATTGAGGTGCATAATACTATGTTACAGTCAGGACATGTAAGTTTGCCTTTTGCTTTATCGAGTACGTTCAAATTACTTTCCTCAAAGAAGGTATGATTGGCATTTATGTGATCATTCCATGCATTTAGAGTAGGAAAGGGAGCATTACATTCGGGACAGGCAAAGGTCAAGAACTCGCTGAATTCATTGAATATATTAGCCTTATATGGAGATACTCCTAAACCATTACTCACAGAAGGTTTTGTAGATAGCTTCTGCGTTGCTTCCGAAGTATTTGGATTTATTTGATGTAGCGATTGTACTAATGGTTGTGGCTTTACGTGTGCCATGTGATAACGATTCACGTGAATTCTGCATTTTTCGTAAGCCGTGTAGGATCGCTGGCAATATACACACTTGTAGGGTCCTTCTGGTAAATGTTCTTTGTAATGGCTGAGAAATACATGTTTTGCTGTAGCCTCTATTATATTTTCGCACACTTTACAAGCCATTCCCGATGTATTTTCCTGCGTTGTGAAATTATGCTCAAAGTTGTTGTGCAATTCTTCAAAATGAGTTTCAATCTCCTCGGGTGTGGCGAATTGTTGACCTTTACACAAAGAGCAAAGGATTACTATGGAATTGGTGGCCTCATTCGCCATCTTAATAAGCAATACATCTTCAAAATCGTCTAGCGAATCATTACTTTCATTGCACTTATTTCGAAAATGTTGAAAAGCCATCTTGTAATTTTCCAGCGACTTGCTACAATGTCGACATTTGAAGGGCTTGTAGGGCAAATGCTGGAAACAATGGTCATACAGCCCGCTATCTGCCACAACGAAGGCGTTGCATTCAATGCATTGCAGTTTCTGTATAGTATTTGCACCTTGTTTCATGTTAAGACCCTTTAAAGTGTTAATAAAATGTTTTTCTAGAAGATGGACCTGCCACTCTTGAAACTGTTCAAATCCGTGGTTGCAAAATGGACAACACAATTGTATATAGCTCTCAAACAAATTCCAATCGCCTTCGTTTTGTTTGGAGACTATCCTTGATTTTCCCACAACAAGATGTCTTGAAGGACCTGGTAATGATGGGGAATTTTCGACTTCCTTCCTCTCTCGACTTCCTTCCTCTGCGGTATCCTTACGAAAATGCTTATACATTTTGTTGCATAAATGCATAGTTTCAGTAAATTTAAAATTTTTAAAGCAAAATTTGCAGAACCAAATGCTGTCATCTTTGTGCTTCAAATGATGGTTCAATAACGTGTATGGTCCCGATTTGACACAATTTTCTCCACAAGTTAGACATTGATATTTTAAATTATCGAATGCATTAAAATGGGAAGCCTCCCAATCACGGCCACACAGTTGGTGTAAATTAGTTAAGTGGCCATATAGCTGCTCCAGTTTCTCGAATCGAGGATGTTTGCACAAGTGACACACAAAACTAAACTTCTCCATGAACTCGACTTGGTGCAGCTCTTGAAAATGCTTCCGCATCATCTCACGATCTGAAAAAATTTCAGAACACAAGGGACATTGCCTGTACGAGTCATTAAATTGACCGTGTTTGTCATCCAAATGTTTCACCATATCGGAGGCGTTAAGATACCTCTCTTTGCAAAGTTGGCACCCAAAAAGGGCTTTAGTTTTCGTATGTTTGGTGAAGTAGTGCAGCAAACGATTTGTATTTCGAAAAATTTTCTGAGAGCAAAGCTTGCATTCGGCTTTGCTGTACACTACTTCTCCAAAGTGATTGCGAATGTCCTCCGAAAAAGTGGGATGCTTTGTAGCAATATGTCTTGTCCAGATGATAAAAGATTTTGTGATTTGATCACAAAATGGACAAATCGTGACCACATAATTTCTTTTCTGTAAATCGATTAATTTCTCATAAAATTCGAGGTACTGTCGGTGTTTACTATCGACCTCGTCTACCTTGCTGTCTCCATTGAAAACGCCGCTATCGTGGTCAACACTATCATCATTGAAATAGTCAATGTCTTGACTATCATCACATTCCTCCAGAAACTTTATAGAATATCCATTGTGTTCATATTCTTTACAACGCTGCTGTTCGTCCTCCTCTTCTTCGATTTTAGGGGAACACAGTTGGAGTTCTTGGTCTTGCTGCTGCTGATGGTCTTCAATAATCAATTCGTTTTCCTGCTTTATTTCTACTTTGATGGCAGTACCTATGTCCAATGAAGTAAGCTCCTCCTTTTTGGGAACAATGCCATCGTCCTTTTGTGGTATCCCATTATCCATATTCGAATGGAAACCTTTGTCGACTTAATTGCTTAAATATCTTGCCTAGATTTTTGTTGTGTAGTGGTTGTATACTTAAAAGAAATGAGCAGAGCCAGTGCGACAACAGTTACCGCCGTTAAAACAAAAGTCGGCGGTGTTGTTTCTCTATAAATTATAAGTTGTTCACACTGCCAGCGAAATTAAGTGATTTTGTTTTTCATGTAATTTCGACGTTTGTTATTACAATAATCATGTACGTGAAGAAAACTATCCAAATCTGCTAATTTTGCTAGTAGTCTGTTTTGCACTTATTACTGCTTTTTCATTTGGCGAAAAAAGTTTCTGAAGTGTTTATCGTTAAACACATGTTTTGCTCCATGTTTTCCTGTACAACTTCCATATGAGTTCGAAAGTACTTTTTTGGAACATGTTTTGGAAACACAACACAACGATGTCATTAGTTATTGACCGTTTTTAACATCAAAAACTCAAAAAAGGGACACTCAGTTGGCAAATGAATGCAATTATTAAAAAATTTGTATATGCAATTCGTCAAAATATTTAAAAATGACATATTATTTGCCTGTGCAGTAATTTGCAAAGTGTTATCAAGTTAAAACATGTGAAATGGCGTCGCTTAAAAATTTGTTACCGGATCGGTCATACTAAGCGGTAGAGCGACGAGCGGTGATTGGCAACAAATTAAAACATAGGAATGTTTATAAATTTTATGTTTGTAGGATACTACACTAATCTTAAATAATGTCTTCTAAAACGATTTAAAATCATTCATTGTACTTGATAGCCTCAATAAAATTTCTGTTTTAAAACATATCCGATACTGCTGAGGTGGATAAGAAACAAGCGGCATATTTCATACGTTTTAATTTGATGTCGCTCACCGCTCTAGCGCTCATTAGCTACCGCTTTGCTGCTAATTGCGTGGCCTCGACCGTAGGCTGAATTCCAAGACGAAAGTGTCCTGGAAATATCTTTCATGTGATTACCTGTACATAGGAGGTCAAAAGAACCCAAGTTGTTTTACTTTATATTCTTGCGATGCCTAAACCCCTCAAAAAAGATAGCCTTAGAATCAGAAGCATAAAGTCGATAGAAATAAGAGCACTTCAGTATTCAATAGTACAAACGCTTTGTATGGACTTTTGTTAAATTACTAGAAACAATGTATTTCGTTATGTTTTTACATTTTCCAGCAATGTGCTTAATATAAATTAAAGGAAACAATTGTTTTAAGTAGATCAAAACTAAATCGAGAATGTTGGATGACGTTAAATGACAAATCAAATATTAACAAAATTAGAAATCCCGCACGTGTTTCTATCCTTAAAGAAACTGCAGGTTAAACTAATGCGGGTGTGATTATAAAAAATTATTACTTGAGGATTAGAGACGCAGACACAATTTAAACGTTGTTGTTTCTTTTATCATAAAAACTGCACACACACGCTGATGCTGTGGAAAGTATGGAATATTCTCGACTGGAGAATCGATGTCTTTCTTCATCATCATCATGATTGATTGATACATTACATTAAAATGTACATGTTGCTTAGCTACTATTACGCTTCCAAGTCATTTACAAAAAGCACCTCACGATTGGTTAAACCGACACCTAACAATGTTTTGTTCGCATTTGCTGTTGTGAGCGCATCCGTATCATACGATTTAGAGAACAAAACACGTTTGGGAAAATTCGTTGTTATTTCAAATTCATCTGGTGTCGAGGGGTGACAAAATAGATAATTGGAAACATCCTGAAATGGACGACGATATAATAAAATAAATATTGTCCAGATTTATAAATCAAAAATACTTACTAGTAAGGAATTTGATTGCAGGAATCTGCGCTCTATACGCGCACCATTTGGCAGTTTAAACACCACACTTATGGCATTGGGAGCATCGGCGGGTGGTTCAGAGGGTACTTGCTCAGCTAAATCAATTTTTAATTGAACAATTTCCTGCATAAGAAACGGAAGAACTCAATTATTTCGGTGGATTTTTAAATAATCGTAATATATATAAAAGGTACTCATTTTTTAACACCTGTGTTCAAAAAAATAATTCAAAAGTTTTTCGGCCATATCTTGTCGGATTTGATTAGATATATTGGGTGATACCAATCAAATTATTTTAAAATAATAAAAGCATGGAAATATTCCTCAGAAGGAAAGGTGTAGTCGATGAACAGCTAAAAAATTGGCAATTAAAAAACGAAGACGAAAATGCAGGAAGCGTTGAAGACATCAAATTTTTTAAATTTTGTAAAAAAAAAGTTGTGCAAAAACTAATATCATAAATTACATTTTGGCTACATTAGTATAATTATTGATGACAATGATTTATGTTTAAAAAAGTTCTTTTTTACAATTAACAGTTTTCTGCATACCAAAAATGTTGTATTATATCGAATATATAGATATTTTTACCTCTTTGCGTCTTTCAACTTCTTGTCGTTCTCTCTCTAAAGCCTCTTCTGCTTCTCGCTCTTTTTCTCGTTCCAATTCTCGTAGGCGCTCCTTCTCCTCATCGGCCCTTAAGCTTTGACGATATGCCTCATCCTGCTGTTGACGCAATGTTTGCGTTAGATTACGTTCCAAACGATCGGCTCTAGCCTGACTCAACCAAACATCATTGGCATTAATCACAGTCTGTAAACGATTAACCAACTCTTCGGCCGCACAATCGCCCTCAAAACGTCCCATTATTACCATACGATTAGCTCTTAATGCTATCAAAACCATGATAGGATAGGAACGAGCTGTTATCGAGTGGGAGACACGATAACCCTCTGGTGATGACACATCACAGCCCCAAAACAATGTATTGCGGTTTACAAAATCGATTACGCTGCGATCGGCCAAAGTGCGGCTGCAGAATGAATCAACATCGGGATATTTTGCCGGATCTTTATGTAGATACACTAATAGGAAACGCAATTCCTGTTTGGCATCATTCAAAGCCTGAGCATAGGTGCCCTGGTAAAAGACCGGATGCTGGGGGTAACGCTCATTGTAAGATTGTATAAAATTCATGACATCTCCCAATGGGTCTGTAACAACTGAAAACAGAATAGGCGGCTGTTGATTATGTTTCTATGCTGACAAAGCAACATCTATGTTTCGCTTACTTCGCTCCTCACTGCCTCCCAGGAACGCACTCAAAGTGCTGGATAATGTGGAATAACAATATTGGAATACCATGTTTATTAGATAACCTATAATGCCGGTTATACTGCGGGGCATTGGACCAGATCCACTGGCTCTTGCCACCCGACCACCTGGCATGTGGGCGGAAAAAACTTGCTGTAAAAAGCGGTCGTTGATGACGGCTGGTGCTCTTACTTCTCTGGAGCCAACGTAAGACGATGGTCGACCTTCGCGGATATTCATTTGTTCTTGAACAGCAACCTGAAATTGAGAAATTGTAAAGGGGCAGTTAATATTTAGCATAAATTATAAATTCTATATTAATGAAACCCATGGTATATGCATATTCGTTTGTTTGTGCACTTATTTTAAAATTACTAGATTGATTTTTCGTTACATTCCTAAGTTCCAGTGGATACGTAGGAACCTTATTCGTCACAAAAACTCCTATGATTTGCATACCCGCACTAATGGGGCATCATATTTGGCTCACCCTATGACCTACCACACTGATTATTTGGGGACAAAACTATGAAAATTTTATTTTTATTAAAATCGGCTTTACACCCCATTTGCTGCACTTCTTCGATAGTAAACGATTCTTGAAGTTGAGCAAAAATGATTCACTTATCATAATATTTTATTTTGGCTATCAATAATCAAAAAGCCATTTTGTTGATGGTAATAACCTTTTCCCGTTGACATATGATCCACATGAAACAACTTAATATTTTATTACACTGTATCAAGTATTCACAGCTTTCTTCTAATTAATACTGAATAAATAATGCAGTTTATTATTGCATATCATCATCATGCTAAATATGCCACTGCCACACTTTTCTTACCTCCAAATCCCATTGGTGTCTTATCAAAACGTCTCGACACACACTCATATCTTCAATGCCAGTCAAGTCTTGCAATTGCAGAACTTTTTCCGTCTGTTCGTTGGTGAGTCCGTCCTCCATTGTTGCTTGTGGATTGTGCCGTCACCGCTTCTATACAACTTTTTTGTTATTTCTAGAATTTTTTCCTACAGAGTTAACTGAAATGAAAATGCAGAAAGGATAAAAACAGGTAAAACACAATGCAAACAAATTGTAAAAAAAAAATACTTTACCGTTTTGTTGGTGTAAGCTACTGGAAAAAGTCTTTAGTTTAACCACGAAGTAATATTGACCCCAGACGTCTGTCTTTAGACTTTTTTTTCACTGACTGGTTGAAGGTTCTTGGTTCCCTTATGTTTATGCACGTCTATCCTTCTGTTCACGCTATCTTTAGAAGATGAAATATATTTTCACATATTTACGTGTTAGGAGTTGAAATGGAACCACTTCTTATGCAAAATATTGATGTTTTTTTGCTAAGTATAAAAAAATGTATTAAAGTTTCCTTAAAATCTCTTCGCAGATCTGTAAAAAATTCAATGACAATTATTTTTGTCAAATACAGGTGTAGCCAGATGGCTGAATAAAAAATGAATGCCACTAGTAGGAAGGTAGTTGGCAACACTTTTATAACAGTTTGGAGATGATAAATAAAGTAAATAGAATAGCATTAAGCGCCCCATACACGAGTACTGCCGCAGTTCATGCCGATGAACCCCTTCTGTACGTGTGTGATTGATAGTTTCGATACACACTTATCAATCATTGTTTTATTTTGAATTTGGAAACAGTAACACCTTGGCTATTCCTTCAAAATTATGTTCCACAATGCCAAAAAGAACTGGTACAATCCTATAAATTTAAGAACAACTCGCTTTTATATTCTTTATTTTTATTTTTTACAACAAACAATTTCCAAATTTCGTTGTTTATACTTTCACAAAACAATTTTGTAGTAGAATCTGACATATTTGAAATATAAAAAATACACAAAGTTCATCTGATTGATAGGTGTTCATTTTGAAAATCAAAACTATTTTGATTTTCATACTGCATTGTCTGTGTGACAAATACATTCTCATGTTCTATCAAATTCACAAATACACATATATTGCCGTTCCAGCGGCAGTACTCGTCTATGGGGCGCTTAAAAGTTCATGGCTCAATCAGTCTTGACTTAAATTAACAAAACTTCACAGAAGAGCTGTTTGAATCTACTACATACATTTTGTATGAAAGAAGTTATTAATCACTTAACGTAACTTAACATAATTTTGAAACATACAGAAAACAGATTTTTCTTAAGTTTCTTACGTTTAGCGGCAAGCAGCTGATTTATTTTGGCATTGTTGTTTTCTTATTTGCAAAGTTTGGTGGGAATTTGAAGCCGTTTGGAATAATTGGAAAATAAACGTTAAAAAGTTAATTTGTCTTGTGCAAAATTATATTTTTTGTACATTAAAACATCGGCATCGTTTAAACATGTGTTTATGTTTCTTAAGTCTCTTACGTTGTCAATAATGACTACTTTTGTACTTTGTTACGTTCTGTTAAGTTAAGTTAAGTTCTGTTGGGGGACCTTTGGGACCCTAGGGAGCCCAAAATGTAGTCTCTTTGGCTCTAAGTATATCTCCTATGGATTGTTTGTAGGTCTCAACGGTATTTGTATATTTATTTTATTCAATATTTCGACTCTCTTCAGGTCATCTTCAGGAATTAAAATATTTATAAACACACAGTGAGTATTAGTTTCCTTGTCTTACGTCGTCTTCGTCCTTTTTGTAATTTGTATACATAGTTTTTTATTTTTGTATTTATTTTTAAATATTAATTTTATGATACATTGCAAGATTTTGTAATAATTTACTTTGATTTATCATATCTTGCTACATTCACATACATACATTTCTATTTTGTTGTGTTCAATTAATTTTTTCGCACCTACGATATTATTAACAGAATGTTGCATCGTACAGTCAATCCCTGTTGCACACCACCCAAACAGTTGGCAACTCTAAATACTCTTGTTCGACAAGTTTTGATAGTTTATTTTGCAGTGTGTAGTAGTAAATAAACAAGGATTTGTTTTATCTTTTATATCAGAATAACTTCCTTTGTAAGACCATGAATTTCAACAACGATACTGCCAAACAGATACTGGTTGATATAATACGCACCGTCAATCAGCCTGATAATTCCAAAAAATTGTCCGAGGCAAAAGCCTCGGCTGGCAAAGAAATGCTTCTAATGATGCAGCATGTCTTCCCGTTGGTCATGCAGCTACAAACCGATGTAATTAAATCGTATGGATTTCCCGGCAATCGTGAGGGTCTAGTGCAATTTTCCCAGTTAATACGAGAGCTGGAGCGTGAGGATGTGGAGATTGCCCGACTACGTAGTCAGATTCGTGCCATCTACTTACCTCCCATAGCGATTAATACCACCAATGACATATTGATATAAGCCGCTATCGCTTCCATTACGAACATACACATAATTTTGTATAGGAGACTTTTGTCTTCTTTAAATCATTGCTGCATCTACGAAATTGTCAAACATCATTTTGGAAAGTTACTTACAGCCTCTTCGTTATTACGGATGGACCAATAAAGTTTCCAAAATGTTCGCAACTATTTATGTACGCAACGCGACAAACCATTTACCATTACATTTACATACTTATATGCTAGAACGCTGCCAATTTTTAAAAGCGATTTTCCAAAATATATTTAGCCATTATTATTAAGCGTAACAACAGACATTTCTTTGTAATAGTTATTAAGTTAATTTTTTTATAATGATGTGTATGCATTCTTTATTTAAATATATGTATACCATTTGTTAATAAAATATTCTGGAATATACATAATATAGGTTATTTATAAAACAAAATGATGAGTGGCTGTTTTATATTACATCTCTACAAACGTGGTCGGTAGATGTATGGAGTTGCAATAGCTTGTATGATCTCTGATCTTCATAAAAGTATGGACGTGGTTGATACATTGTGTTTGTACAAAAAAGAAGAAGTACGAAAAAGAAGTAATGAAAAAAAACTGTAGCTTTGGTCTCGAAAGCTTTGCAATCATTGCTCACTGCAGTAAGTCATTTGTTGTCTTAGTAAAGCAAACGCATTTGTGCAGGTTTCTAGTATTTACTTATGCATATTGTAATTTACATAATCAAAATATCAATTTTTTTTTCAATTCCAATTTCGTTTATTGCAATATAAAGCCAATTGTTGGCCAATTTATAATAATACAAAGATCATTACAATATTCAGGTGTATTTACATAAATTAAAATAATTTTTTCTAAATAACAAAATTTATTATAAAAAACAACAAAATAAAACATTTTAAAATAACAAAATATAAAAATAAAAATTTTATGTTGATTAACAAATTTAGCAAAATTGTTGGCCGCCCAGTCAGAAAGGTATATTAATAGGTCATTGTTAGCAACAATATAATTCGAAAAATATAAAAGAGAAGAAAAAAGTCAAGGGTTCCCAAAACATAAATTTTTGAGCAGTAAACTGTACGATATTATCGCAAACTATGTAGGTAAAAGTAATCAATCAATCTTCTTCAATAAATAGTAATAACTTTCTCTTGTACACATTAAAACTGTCTCCAAACACTTTCAGATTGCATGGTAATTCATTCCAAAATAAAAATGCTAGCAACTATTATTAAAAAAGATCTCTCAAAAACTGTGTTATATATGCGTGGTATTAAAATTTGAGCGTTTCTTATTGATCTTGAAAAAACAAAGGAATTACGTAGATTTGGAGGGGTCGAGGTTGAGATAAGTTTGTAAAAGAAAAAGAGTAACCGTACCCGCACAAAGTTACGGAAACTACATCCTAAGAATTGCATTACATAAGGAGATACATGCTCCCGCACTCGTACACAGAAAAAAAACGTGTAATCATATTAAATGGTTTTTGTAATTTAACGAAGTTGTCTGAGTTGACTCCAGTTATAACCCCCAAACAGTAACAAATTCGAGACATTTTTATACGAATGCGATGATTAGGCCCCAGATTTTGTACTTAACACCGATGAATGAGTATTGTTATTCCATTTGTTGGCTAGCCTGCAAAAATCCTACTTTTGAAGATCACCCTGAAATATGTACATTCATGTGAAGCAAAATAAAAACAGCAAATATTTTGAATTTTTAAATATTTTATTCAGAAAGCAAGAAAAAACTTTCATTTTGATCATTGTATTTTTTTTTGTTGTCAAATATTTTCAATCGATATGTAATTAAAATCGATTTATTGTTACATTTTTACTCAATTGCATCAAGCAAATGTGTATGTCTGTAATATATATATTAAAAACACAGTATACAATGGCATTTTGTAATATACCTATTGAAATGGAAATATTTACAAAAGTCTAAAGTATACAGATAATAACGAACTTAAATCATAATTAGGAATAACAACACGCAACACACACACACATATAATATGTCTAAAAACATACACATCCTATGTCGTAATATGGTGCAGTATTCCCATCTATAAAACAAACTAAAAGACAGAAATATTAATTAAATAATAACTAAAAAATATGGCATATAAACGCACTTAAGTTAAATTAGAAAACTAAAATATATAGAAAAAAAAAACAAAAGGACTACAATTACAAAATATTTACATAATAGGTAAACACGTCCGTAAACATAAAATTGACAATGTCTAACAACTAATATAACATAAAAAGTATTTATCGTTGAGGATTGCCATTAAACGCTGGCGGTTGTAAAGGAACATGGTGATGATGATGACCGTTAGTGGTCACCGAGGTTGTTGTTGCTATTGCAGACTGTAAGCCGTCACTACCATTGTTGCCGTTAAAAAATTCTAATGGTGTAATTTTTGCTGATGTGGTGGTATTATTACCGTTTAAGTACAAATTGTTATTCTTTTGTAAATGTTGCAATTGTTGTTCGATCAAAGCATCTTCAGCAGAATCTGTTGTTTGGGTATCATTTGAGTCTGATGGCGATAGCGGAGGATGAGGTGATTGGGGCGATTTTATGGGTTGATTTGTCGAAGAAGTTGAGGATGTTAAAGCATCATTTGAACTGCTTCGGCTAGAATTTTTCGGCGATCTGGCATGAGGATAATCGTCATGAGATGGCAAAGCATAACCGTGTGAAATCATCATATGACCCAAATTAATTTCAATACCTAAACAAAAAAAAAATTAAAATGTTAAGTTAATTGTAATAATCAAACACATATGAAAAACGGAGATGATATCTATAATGAGTTTAATAGTTCGTATGGAACATCAGCATCACAGAAACACTTAATATTATTTATGAATTATAGTTCCCCGATTACAGAAATAGTCGAAAGTTTATGTTCTATGGTAAAGTTTTTTATGCAAATTTTTTTTAGTTGTTCAATGGTGATTTCGATATTAAACAAAAGAAATCAATATTTCTAAGAAAAAAAGGTCCTTTCAAATGTTTATCATTGAATATTCTTGAAAATTCGCAATAAAGAAATTTGGACAAAAATACATGTTAGAGGCTATGGCATGATTCAAATTATACTTACGGCGACCATTTATTTTCCAAAGAAATAGCGCACACATTTTTTATATCTGAGAAACTTACATTCGGTTAATATTCAACCACATTTCTGGCTTATATGTGAGTAAAGGCATGAAAACACGGTTTCTTACCCTAACTCAAAATTTTTAGCGAAATTTCTAAGACAGATTCTTGTTGTACTTAGCAGCGCCTCGAGAAAAATAGTATAACGTCCCAGGTGTATTGACTTCACTTTATTTTGTTTAATCAATACAAGTTGTATAAAACGACTTTATGTTTTCTTTCAACATCAGTAGACTCTAAACATTGAACATGGTAAAAACAAAAGTTTTACTTTTAAATCTTTTAATAGTGGTGCTGCCTCAGGCGTTGAAATATCTGTTGTTTCTAAACGAAGAATACATTTATAAAATACAGAAGCTTGACTATGAATAAAAATCAGTCAAAAAATAGCACAAGAGTCATTAAAGAAATTTAAAAGAATTGTTGGATGTTTCTCTTGTTCGAAAATGTAGATTTTTAAAGGCGTAAATACGTGTTTTTCTGTGATCTAATAGTTTTTTGTATTCCACATTAATATTTTCACATGTCTTTAAATTTTTCTTTGTCTGGTAAAAAATATCGAACTTCAATTCGACAAAGCTTAATGAATCCATGATAAGAACAATCTAACTATGTGGTTATGTTATTGGAACGACGTGGGTCCTCACTTATTAGATCTTATGAAAGCGGTACAAATATATTATTAATGATTGCCGATCATTTAGTTCTTGCACAAGAATATTGACTTTCAAAACAAAATTTGGATGTGCAATCGTTTGAGATAAACGAAAATTGTGCTGAACTGAATGAAATATACAAGCGTCTTCCACGACGGCTAGGTGTTTTTCATTTCCCTGAAGATCTTTTGCTCTTCTGAATTGGGTTATTTATTTGCTGGAAGTTCTTTCCACTTTGTTTGCTTGTTTGAATATGTTGTTGAATTTTGTACTGGCCAACGAAAGCTATCTGTTTATTACTAAAACTAAATTTGCCTTTACACCCCATGAATGAAGTATGGGATAGCTTCTCACGTTTATGTGAATTAACACGCTTTCTATTTTTAGACTCACAACTAACGGCACCTACTTGTTTATCGGCAAATGCGAACGTCACTGTTTGAGAAGCTCTTACTAGACATGCCGATTGGCCCGACACTTATACTGCAAAGTTGCTGTCAACATCATTCAAAGGGAACCGACAATGATAGAAAATTTTTCTTTTAAGATGACTGGAGCCAGAAGTTGAACCTATGATCTCTCGCTTGGTAGTCGTGTGTTCTAACCACTATGCCACGACCGGTCTTTATTAGTCATAGAAAACTTTTTCGACTGTTTTCGTAATCGTTCCACCATACTTTATCAAAAAATAAAGTGGGAATACTGATGACGATTTTTTTTAAGTTGTTGAAAAATGTTATTTATTTTCTTTCTGTAAATATCTAAATACGAACCAATTACATATCTATATCTTGATACTCTTAAATATGATTAATGAATCACAATATAAAAATAAACAGATTATCTGCATATAAGCGTACTGAAACTTACCCTCTTGAACATCGTAAATTTCCACACCAGGTATAGGTGAACCCTCTCTTGCTGCGGCATTGCCAGTAATTGTCTTTACGCGGTCTTTATAGGTGACAACACGTGATATCAATTTCTTCCAACGAGCAACTATAATTTTTACATTTTGGATATATTAAATGTTAATCAATAAATATATATAAAATTAATACAGACCTTGTGTGAAATCTTCAAAAAATTCAATGGATTGTGGTTCCCAGGTATCGGGATCATTTATAAGGGTAGATTTGACATTAGCCAGAAAACATTCGACAGCTTGGAATCTAAAAAAAAGTGTAGGTGAGAGATAAGGTATTGTATGTTAGTTGACAAAGTATCTGCGTTTTGATCAAAACAGTATTTAGTAAAACAAAAGCTTCTAATTATGTTTTGCACGAAATATAATGATTCTAAAACAAGTTTGTTTGTACCAAAGAGTTAGTTTATTGTACCAAAAAGTTATTTTATTGTACCAAAAATATATTTTATTATACCGAATAGGACAGTTTACTGAACCAAACAGTAAAAATATTGTGCCAAAAAGTAAAAATATTGTGCCAAAAAGTAAATTTATTGTATCAAAAAGTACAATTATTGTACCAAAAAGTACATTTATTGTACCAAAAATTACATTTATTGTACCACAGGGTACAAATTATTTTAACAAAGAGAACAATTTATTGTACCAAAAAGTACAATTTATAGTACCAAAAGGTAAATTTATTGTAACAAGAGTTAAAATTTAAATTTACATTCTCATCACAAAATAATACTTGTATTGTACAAAAAGTACGAAGCATTGGTTGGTTTTGTAAAAAAAAAACATAAACGATGCACGTTTTGTTTCTTCTCGCATTAATATAAAAATATTATTTTGGTTGCAAATGTCTTGCAAGCATTGCTCACTGCAGTAAGTCATTTGTTATCTTAGTAAAACAAATGCTTTTGTGCAGGACTCTAGTATGGATTTAATTTAAAAACACTTACCTTAAAGTCAGAAAATCAGTACGCAATTCAAAAATCTCATGAGGTAGCACATATTCACTATCACCGTAATCGACAAAGTACAAATCCAATACAACTTCATTTGGATTGTATTGATTGGGTAAAATACCAACAACTTCGGCTCTGTACCATTTATTGTCATGCTTAAAGACTGTGGCCACAATTTGTCCCAAATAGGGCTCATGTATTTGATGCATTGCCCGATTTTCAGCAGCACCGTAATATACGGTCATATTTGCCACTAGGTCATCTAATTTCTTTGTTTGTGGTCCTATAAGTTGTACCCAAAATTTGGCCGGCGATGCTATGGCTGAGACATAAACTTCCATGGGTTTCTCATCAGTTCGAGCGGCCATTAACTTTTCACGTGGTGGCAAATGTGAACTCAAACTTGTTTGTGATGAGTACATACTTGAGTTGACGCTATTAGCTGGAGAACGTCGAGGTTCACGTGTTTGCTCTACCTCTTCTACAGATCTGCGTAGGGTTTCATCTTCTTCAATTTTGTCCTCAATTAACTTGCGGGCAATATTCACCTGTTGTCGATTGCCGGTAATAGTTATGCGTCTACTGTTGGCACTACGTACACCGCCGTCAACAGAAACCTTAGCCAATGAGATGCGGCAAATTTCTTGCATAGCTTCGCCACAGCGTCCCGTAATCTTGCCACATACACTCTGTGGCACATAGATTTCCTCTTTGACAATGGGTGAACGTTCTATTTCTTTCAGAAGGATTGAACGAGCTTCTTTAACATTGTCGGGATAGCCGGTAATGGAACATATGTGATGTGTATCACTTTTGTCACTGTAAAAATTAAAAAAAAAAAATGTGAATATTTAAGTTATATAGTAAAGTTATAAGATCTTTTGTAGATGTTTAGGAGGTTTACAAGCAACAATAACATATGTATATGATAAACTACAAAGTGTTGCTATTTTTCTTCTATACTATTATGACAAAAGTTGATATGTCCAATATTCATAATTTTACAGGAAGCCGATAAAATTAAAAGAGGCTTAATTTGAGGAATCTGAGGAATAGTTATCTAAAATGTTTCCATCTATAAAGCCAACATTGTCGTATATAAGTGTAATTTTAAACTACACTATTAACTTACCGAAAAAGTATTTTAGTTTGTGTTCTACCCTCTATTGATTTCAGATTTGCTCCTTGCCGTCCGGCTATCAATGGTACATGTTCATTTGTAACCTTAAACTCAACCTTAATTTCTTTTTGTATTTGAGATGTTGAAGATTTTTGTGACTTTGCTGGCGATGCGGATTTTTGTGCTTTATTTTGTTCCTGTTTCTGCTCCTCGGAGTCATCTTCATCGCGTTGCTTAAAATAGGCATACAACATGGCACCGCCCAGGGTGCAGAGACCAAAGCCTAATATAAGCTTGAATGTTGGTGTATTCGACAATGGTGTATTGCGAAACATGTTGAAGCTGAATTTTGTTTACTTCAAATTGACAAGATTTTCTTTTTAAGGTTTACAACAACACCGGCTAAAACTGTCTGAAAAGAAATAGAAAAAAAAACAAAATTATTAAATAAACAAAAACACTTTTGTCTATTGTCATGTGTTTGTGTCATAAATGTTTAAATTACAGCAACAACAACAAAAATGGGCATTAACAACAACCACAAATAAAGCAAAAATATATTGCATTTTAATATTTACAGAAAAATAATGGCTCACACGTGATGATGATGAAATCTTAACGATGGCATCATATTGAGACATATACTCACATATTCTGAAATTTAAATGAATGCATTGATTGCATTTTGTATAAGAGAATTACTACCGAAAATTACGTAAGAGTGGTGGTGTTGCTTTAACAAAAAATAATGCAATAAATTTTAAATTTTGTATAACAAATGGAAAATAGCAAATACATTTCAGGGTACATAATAATAATTATTTTGTATAAAACAGATCTTACTTTAAGACAACTTAACTACTGAACTACGTTTGGCAATTCTGAATATTTTTTGAATTTAAAAACAATTTTTATTTAAATTTTGATTGAAAAACTAAATATTTCGAAACATTTTTTAGATAACCCCCAAACTATTGATCATAATGAAAAATTATGTAAGGCAAAGGCAAATTCCGCCTTTGGAATGGGGAATTTTCTAATTTGACGGCCTTATTCATAAAAACTTATAAGAGGTTTATAAACCATTTTTAAGGAATTTTCGAGAAAACAATATTCATAAACGATTTACATCTTCAATAAGTTAAAGTAGAGTTGTCTCTACTTTAAGCATGCTATAACTTGACGTTTGTACAATTTATTGCATATTTATGAATTTTAGATCTTTATTTTGAGTTTTCGGCATTTTTCCTATTGAAAATAGTTGTTGCATGCATTCATTGTGTAGGAAATTTTCTTCTTAATCATTGCGCACATAGAAAAGTATCTGAATAGACACTTTTCATTCATGAATAATATTTCTCCAAAATTATTCAAAAATAATTTGTAAATAATGAAATAATATTCGTGATGTATAAACAATCAAAACAAGGAAACAATGTAATCGGTATCCGATTATAATTTTAACATGAGGAAAAGAAAATGAAATTTTTTAATATAATTTTTATGTTAACGTCTTCCTTATCATCATGAGAATCGTAGTCAATGAAAAATTGAGCTACAATAATGTTTATAGTTATTTTAAGTGCAAATACATATTTGGTATCCGATTATGAAGCTTTTGTATCCGATTATAAAGCTGTTTTTGTACATGATTAACGACCAATAACAGTCGGCGTTGCCACCTGAACACATAAAGCTAAAGTACTGATAAAAAACGTTTATGAATACAATTTCTTATTAAAGATTTTTTAGGGCTAAAGAATACTTTAGCTAGAGAATGCTTCATACCTACTTTAGAATTTTTTTTATGAATATGGCCGTGAGACTTTCCGATTGTTATTCATTTAGGAATAACCGTTCGAGGTACCCAAGCAGCTCACAACGCCCGAGAGATCACGAATTACCCGCACAATGCCGCTAAACATCTGTTCAGTGGTACCAAATGTGGAAAGGCGCAATGTTGAGTAACCCAAACGGCATGCTACCACCGATTCGTCTTAGAAAGTAGGTAACAGAAGTTACTGAAGCTCAACACAGAGGCTCTTTTAGTTCCTTTGGCAGCCCCAAGAAACTAGGATCGGGCGCCGTGGCCTAATAAATCACTCTCCTTAAATAAAACAATTATTATGAAAACACGACGAAAAGAAAAAACAACAACCCCCCAAATGTTGACGACCCTGCAACCTTAAAAGGACCATGTTTTAAGTATATGCACCTGGAATGTCCGTACTCTATACAGAGATGGTGCTCACATCACCGCCATACAGGAAATGAGATGGATGCACACGACGAAAGAACTGTGACATCTTTTACAGCTGCCATGCAGCAAGACACGAATTTTGATGTGGTTTCATAGTCGGCAAGAGACGTCGACACCTGGTCTCGCGGCTTAACCCTGTAATTGACCGAATAGCCACTATTCGCATCCGGGTGAAATATTTTTACATTACGCTGATTTGCGTACACGCCCCGACGGAAGACAAAGATGAGGACATTAAAGATGCATTCTATGAGCACCTGGAGGAGATATATGCAGCGGTCATATGCACATGACATTAAAATTTTTTCTAGGAGATTTTAATGCTCTTGGTTCAGCAGTCGGAAAATGCAGTCTACACAACAACACTTCCGATAACGGATTCAGATTGGTTAGTTGCGCGTGGGGAAGAAATATGGTTGTAAGTGGAACCAGATTCCCGCATAAAGATATTCGCAAGGCAACCTGTATATCTCCCGATCAAAATACAAGAAATCAGATTGATCACGTGGTAATTGATGGAAGGCATGTCTCAAACGTTATGGTGGTGCGTATGATGCGCGTTGCAAATATTGACTCGGATCACCACTTAGTTGCAGCCAAGGTACGCACACGATTAAGCAGTGCTAAAAACACTCGTAACTAAACGCAAAAAAAAACTAGACGTCACAAAGCTGAAAACCACCGAGATAGCCAAGGCCTACTCCAACCAACTCTCTCAATTACTTCAAATAAACCCGCGTAAGTCTGATGTTCCCGACACACAGTGGCAGCATATTGCGAATTCTATGACCACTGCCGCAACGATCGTACTGGGTTATAAAAAACCACGCAAACAGGCAAGCCCTGGTACGATGATGAATGTTGCGAAATGTCTGAGGAAATGGATACTGCATACAAGGCAAAACCGCAGCCAATGGCGACGCGTGCTGTGATGGAGCGTTATAATGAGAACAGGAGGAAGATGAAACGCCTGATCAGGCGGAAAAAGCGTCTGTGGAAGAAAAGTGAGAGCCAGGATATCGAAAACTACAGGGATAGAGGTGAAGCTCGAAAGTTCTACCAAAAAAAGCAAAAGGTTTGGAACAGGAATCCCAACCTATAAGGACAGAGACGGAAATCTCAGAATGTGCTGCAAATATGGAGGTAATACTTTCGATCTCTTCTCGTTCCCGAAGGCAGCATAAGAGACGAAATCGCACCAATCATCGACGATGGAGTAGACTGTCCGCCACCGAGCCACAACGAGATCAGCACGGCGATCGCAAGGCTTAAAAATAATAAAGCTGCGGGAACCGATGGACTACCGGCAGATCTTTTTAAAGCCGGCGGCGTTGAGCTGGCATCATGCATGCACCAGCTCATAAACACGATTTGGCTCAAGGAATACGTGCCCGATGATTCGAATCTGAGTGTTCTATGTCCTGTGCTTAAGAAAGGCGATCCAAGTGTGTGTACTAACTATCGCGGGATTAGCCTTTTACCCATCGCATACAAGCTCCTGTCTAGTGTGTTATGTGAAAGACTAAAGCCCATTCTGTCGAACCTGATTGGACCTTATCAGTGTGGCTTTAGACCTGGTAAATCCACCACCGACCAGATATTCACGCTACGATAAGTCCTGGAGAAGACCCAAGAAATGCAGATCGATACCTACCATCTGTTAATCGACTAAACCGCTGTTACAAACCGCTGTTACTATGCGCTGAGCAAGCTTTTTAATGATAAAGCCCTCTTTCGAGGAACGAAAATCCAACTCTAACAAACACTGATACTGCCTGCTCTACAGTGCAGAATCCTGGGTAATGACGCAGGCGGATCAATCTATTTTGGCAGTTTTCGAGAGAAAATAACTACGCAAAATATTTGGACCCATCACCGTTTACGGCGAGCACCTTCGTCGAATGAACCATGAGCTGTACAACGACATCGACGTAGTCAAGCGCGTTCAAATTGACGAATGCGCTGGATTGGACTTAAACTTAATTTCCCTTTACACCCCATTAATGAGGTATGGGATAGCTTCTCGCGTTGTTGTGAATTAACACGCTTTCTATTTTTAGATTCACAACTAACGGCATCTACTTGTTTATCGACGAATACAAACGTCACTGTTTGAGAAGCTCCTACTAGACACGCCGATTGACTTGACACTAATACTGCGAAGTTGCTGTCGACAACATTCGAGGGGAGCCGACATTGAGAGAAAATTTTAGTTTTTTTTCTTTTAAGATGACTGGAGCCAGGAGTTGAACCTGTGATCTCCCGCATGGTAGTCGCGTGTTTTAACTACTATGCCACGGCCAATCCCTATGGATGGACCAGGTGAAAGAGCTGTTATCTAAGCTTGGTGTGACAAACTATCTACGGAGCGTAACAGACCGAAGCGCTTGGAACACTTTTCTACCTGCGGCTACTGTTAGATAAATTTCTGTTGTTGCTGCCATTAAAGGGGAAAAAGAATCCTTATTAATCATATTATGACTATATTCCATATTATGTATATTATCCATACTATTTATAGTACGTCTATTTTTTCATAATGTAAATATTAGGACCGGCCGTAGCATGACGATTAGAACACGTGACTACCATGCGGGAGATCCCGAGTTCGATTCACGTCTTCAGTCATATCTACATTTTTCTTTCATTGCCGGTCCCTTGATGTTCTCGGCAGCAACTTCGCAGTATAGAGTCGAGTCAATGGGCATGTCTAGTAAAAGCTCGTCAAACAGTGACGTCCGCATTCGTCGATATACAAGTACGTGCCGCTAGCTGTGATCCAAAAATAGAATGCGCGTTAATTTACAACAACGCGAGAAGCTTTCTCATACCTCATTAATGGGGTGTAAAGGGAAATTAAGTTTTTACAAATTTAAAAATTTTGCTATAATATCCTTATTATGCATATAGTCCCTATAATTCCTATTATCCATACATATGTATTATCAATATACAATTTTTTATTCACTTTCAAAGATTAACTTCTCTGATACACATGCGATTTTAGATGTTCTCAACTAAGTAAATATATAACTTACACTAGGCCGCTTTTTATGTATATTTTCACTGTGCCAGTGTAATTTAAATAAAAAAAACTTGTCCCAGTATGCGCACATGAATCATAGATAAGAATACTGCCATTCTGCAAGAGTAATAATAATGCACAACCTATGTAGTTGTGGTGCGTAAGGGGACAACATTTCTTCTAATCAAATTTACAAACATTTTGAAATCGCACAAGTGTGTCTAGAACTACAAGTTCCCCCGCCATATTTTTGGATGCCAAAAAATCTTCAACACTTATTTGAAAAGATGTCACAACATACACGTATGTATGTGTATCTAAAGTGTTTAAATATCTTATGTTAATTAGCAATATTATGTGAAATATTATGAATTTTCAATAGCTCTAAAGAAACTAAACAAAGTTCTACTTTTATTTGCAGATGATGCCATCATGACCGCAGACTGTCAACAGCGACCGTTGTACAATATACTATGTATTAACATAGTTTTAACGTCTTCGATACACATACATATACAAACAGTAGCTATACTACTATATTTATATATGTATGTATATATGTACATGTATATACAAAGCATAAATCGTTTAAAAAAGAAAACTACTTTCTAATCAATTACATGTTAGTTATTGATGTAATAAATGTCCAGAGAATGTAAGTGAATGCGTGTTTAGTATGTATTACTTTTATGAAAGCTCATTTAAGCACAATAAGTATTGATACAAGAGGTGTATAAAATTGGATTGTATTCAAATTTATACTTGTTAGGTCTTAAATGGTTTAGTTACAGAATGTATTAAGTACAAAATAGTAATATAAGGATTAAAGCCTTAAATATCTAAGTCTTTGACATTTGTCCAAATATCAATAAAAAGTTCAGATAGTTATGGAGGCAGTGTCATAAGGTAGTTATGGAGATATCGGTTTACAAAGTAAAGTATGGGGATAAATTTAAGCGAATTAAAAAATGATTTTTACAGTATTTAAACATGTCTACTAGTTTAAAAGCTTATAGATTTTGGTTAATGCAAATCAATTTCAAAGCACTGTGCGGGTGTACTCTATTTGTTTATACGGTAAACAATAATTAGAGTAATATATAAACGGAATATTCAAAATATATATTGTGCCGGTTTATAGATTACAAATACATAATATGATAACAATTTGTTAATCGTAGAAATATGACGCATGCCTTCGGAACTATACAGATCTATTTAATATAGCCCATTCCAATAGATTTTATCAAATATTTGTCAATATCAACACAGACAAAAAGAAAAATAAACGGCCAAAAATGTTCTATTTCCTTTATTATTAAACTTGATAAAGAAACAAACTCGTTAATGGGCTTCCTGCCTTACCAAAATATATTGTGCACAGTGGTGGGCTACTTAAAAGCAATGATTTAACTATACAATTACATTGTGCAACAAAATAGTAAAAAAATGGACATCAAAATTCCCATATGTTTTTAATTTTTATGGTATTCTGATTACAAAAACAGGCGAAATTATATTTTTCTATGGGAAATTTTTTTTATATAATTTTTTTTTATTTAATTTTTTTTTTAAGTTATCGTCTGTGAAATGTTGTCTCCCGAGCTATTTATTCGATTGTATCAGTTAAAATATCAAAAATTTCACAATTGAAAACAATAATTTTTTTTTTATAATTTTTGTTCGTTCTTTTCTTATGGGCAATTCCGTTGGGACGGGTGTGTCCACATTTTTGGTTGTAATTCATAAATAGAAAATTCATTATAAAAAGATGTGATTACCAAAAATGTTATGTTTTGAAAAGCTTAGTAACAGGTTGGAAAAGATCTTGATTTCTGCTCAGATTGTCTATTAGAAGACAACGACGTGTGTGACCTTAGGAAATAGAGCTTTTACAAAATTATGACTCAGTTTAAATTTTGTAAAATTTTCCGTAGAAAGTCAACAATTATTGTGATGTAGGTAATTGTTTATATTGTTTTTAACATTTACTGTTTGTAAAAAAACTACTTTTCTTAATAAAGACTTTTTACGAAGGGTGTGACCTAGCAAAATAAACTCCAAAAGTATGAAGAAATCAAAGTTTTTATAGAGTTCAATTACATAATAGACATAAAGGTAAACGTATCAGAAAAAATTAAGATATTTATTTATTTGTAACCTGTACTATCGTATACATCATCATTAGTGTGTTAATTTTTTTCTCGACCAAGCGGTTATCAGAATCTTAATCTACTATGAATTCTAAGAAAATTTGCAAGAAACCATGGGTCTAAATCGTACGATCTGGAATATCTATATTAAATGAATATATCCATTTTAAAAAGAGGAACAACAGTTACTTTACTGAGTGGAACAGATAAAGAGAAAAAAGTTTCCACTACAATGAGAGCCAGAGAAAGAGATGATACGCGATCTATTCAATCCAAAACGCATGAGCACATGTTTTGTTCCACTATTTGTTGTATTTGTACCGATAATATCAGGTTCTTACTTGTTTTATCTGTTTGTACAAGTAGAATAATTGGAACGTTGCAGGTCTTTATTATCGAGAATCTTTTCGTATTGGGGAAAAAATCCACAACAAGCCCCGGAATCGCCCCTCGAGGTTTCAAATAAGTGACCCACTCAGGTCATTTTTCACACCTAACATTTTTCCCAAACATACCTACCCCCCATCTTCACCCCCTAAGGGGTCTTCCATACAAAAATCAAATTTTTATAAAATTGGCTCCCACCGCTTTAACTTCCCTAAAGCACCAAGAGCAGTTAAATGTATAACCGACCCCAAATATTTTTACAACTCCAACAGTTTCTCAACACATATTCCATAGAATTTTTTTTTATTTTTTTTAAACTTTTTTAAATTAGCTCCAGCCGCTCCCAAGGCGCCTCCTAGAGGGGTTAAATGTATGACCGACCACCACTAGTTGTTCCCTTCGAAAAAATTTTCTCTAACATACCTACACCTATCTTACCACCCTAAGGAGGATTTCAAACAAAATGCACTCTTGTATGTTGTTTCATGTGGATTTTTTCCCCAATACGAAAAGATTCTCCATAACAACAGGGGGCATGATTTTTACTTTACACCCATGGTTTCTTGCAAATTTTCTTAGACTTCATAGTAGATTACGATCTTGATAACCGCTTGGTTAAGAAAAAAATTAACACACTCTTATGATGTATACGATATTACAGATAATCATATTTAAGAAAACCCAAACATTGTGTTTGTTATTACTTATGGCAGTCTTAATTTTTACTTAGGGACGGGTGTGATCAAATGTTTTCTGTATACAGATAACTAAATACTCAAATAATTAAATAAATGTTCACAAAATTTCACTATATTAATAAATGCACTTACATCGTTATATGTAGTTGGAAAAAATTTTTGTTTTACCATGTAAAGTAACAATTTTATTAAACTTTTGTCATATTTACGGGGACGGGTGTGACACAAAATTCGTATATTTCTATTTACTTATAAAACTTTTATTATAAAACAAACGAAGACGAAACATTATGAGAAAGCAAACAAAAGTTTTGTGTTTCCGGAGATAAAAGATTTTACTTATCAAGAATAATGGAATATTATAAAATGTTAACGTAAGTCCTAGCGTATAAATATGGAGATGAGAGTGTTCGTTATATGCTCATTTCAAACTGTTGCCAAATTATATTTATACAAGAAATACAATTTTTTCCATTTGTCCATAATTGTCGTTCTCTTTCTTGTAAATATTAGTTGACCGATTTGTATTTAAAATATGAAATTATATTATTTCCTTTATAGAGCTATTTTATGTGGATTTGCCCTTATGCAGCTAATTATCCCCCATAGTATACATTTTTGTAAATATAATGGAATTCTTTACCTATCTTGTTCTTCAAATCATTAATAAACTTCGATCGATTATTTCTTCTATCAAGTAGTATGTAGTATTTAATTTTGTATCAGTACGTCATTTTTTTCATTCGTCATCTTCTTTCTCGTCTTCAGCCTTCTTCCCCGTTTTGCATTTTTATAATGCAAACAATGAACAAACAAACAAACAAATAAACACTCAATAACAGCATACATACATAAAAAATAGTACCTAGAACAAAATAAATAATGAAATAATGCGAAAGGCAAAAACAAAAAACATAAATAAACCGGTTAATTTATAAACCAACCGCGAGAACAAAATCCATTTAGGCATGACCGATGGGGAACACAGACCAAGCAATGGATGCATCGGACGTACAGATATTTAAATGTATGAAGTCCAAATAAAAAAAATATCCAACCAAAAGAAACATAAACAAATTGACCGGAAAATGAATGATGTTTAAATTGTCTAAGGGAGTAGGGCACATTTTGAGACAGAATGTGCAATTAATCGATACTCGATAAAAATCGATACTCAATAAAAAATGATTTAACACAGAGAGTTAAATCTTGATAATTTTAGGAGGCAACAATTTTCAACTTGATGCGCTTAGGATAAAAAAAAATTGAGTATACCTTTACACAATTCTTTAAAGTTATGGTATACGAACAGTTTTTTTTGTTTTTAAATGTGGCGACTATTCTTTATAATTGTTTCTAAATGATGCGTTCTCTTATTTTTACTACAAAACTTGACATCCGTAACGAGTTTTATTTATTACCTAACGTTTCTTCTACCAATGGACATTAACCTTTATTTTTTCTTAATTTTCAATTGACATATGGTGATGTTGCGAATAATCATCGATGTCTCAAATTAATGCGGTGTCACATACCGGTTTATATTTTTGCAACCCCAACAGTTTCTCAGATTATATCTAACTTATTTCATCCACCCTTAAGGTGATCCCTACACAAATCGATAACTATCGATGACTATTGGCACAAATTTGGTATTCTGTAAGGAAATGGTACGACGACATTGAATCGAAACGACTCTGAGTCAGTTGATGGTTAAGACTTCAAACAATTTGAAGGAATAAATTAAGTTTTTGTAAATTGTATAAAGGTTTTGTATAATGTCGTCAAAAATGAAAACGTCGAGTACCAAATGGGGACTGGTTTGAAAACAAAATCCCTCATTGGTGGGAAATGTGGGAAAATTGAAGGAACAAAATCTTAATTTCTTTGGATCGCCTTTAAGAGTTTAGTATCTTTGCAATTGTAGTAACGATTCTGGTGTTCTTTGTTTGGAAATTATGTTTTGTTGAAATAATCTAGTTTTGCTTCCGATTTTTCATCTTCAATTGTATCTAATGTGAACAAATTACCCAATTTAATGAATTCAGTGTTTCGACCGAAATCTTTCAACTACTGGCTGCTCTTACAATTAGGTGATAATACCCTTGTGCTAAGGACCTCAATGTTGCTGACAACTTTATTATGACTTAAACAGATGTCCTGTGTTCACTTTTCATTATAGGAAATACATTTTCCAGCACGTAATTCGAAGCGGCCTTATAAAGAATCTAGTTGTTATAGAATCTAAAAAATAAAAAAAGTTGGGAGGCCGGCCAACAGTTAACCACAAACTAAGGTTTGAACACTTATGTACGTACTTCTTAACTGATATTGAACTTTATCGAACTTTATCTTTATCCTTCCTATTATAAGTTTATTCTTGCTTTCCCCATCGCTTGAATCTGAATCGGACACAAATATATTTTTTCCTAAAACACAATAAAAATCAAAATAAATCAACTAATGTACAAACTTAACTAACATCATAGTTTGTTATTTCTTTAATATTATTAATTATCAGTCGACGTCGTCTCATGGTAGTTACAGAATACCGAAATAATATTGATGTGAACACGATGTTGAATCGAAGTGATGTTTTCAAACTTAAAAGAAAGATTGCCAAAAAGTAGTATCAATGAACAAGAAAGTACTTTTATTATACCAAAAAGAACTTTTATTTTACCAAAAAAACTTTACCAATAAGTACTTTTATTGTACCTAAAAGTACATTTATTCTAAAAAAGTACTTTTGTTGCAACAAAAAATAAATTTTTCGTACCAAAGAATACTTTACTCATGCTAAAAAGTACTTTAACAAAAAGAGAACATTTTAGGAATAATGCCGCCATAAATTACAAGAGGGTTGTACCAAAAAAAAATTGTCTTTTATTATACCAAAAAGTACTTTTATTGTACCGCGAAGTCCATTTTTTTGTGCGAAAAATTAATTTATTTCGTCAAAAAGTATTTTTATTGTTTCAAAAGGAACATTATTGTGACAAAACATACTTTAATTGTACAGAAAGTACTTTTATTATACCAACAAGATCTTGTATTTTACCAAAAAGTACTCTTTCGTTCCAAAAATTAATTTTATTGTGCCAGAAGTTATTTTGATTGTATATAGAAGTACTTTGATTGTATCTAAAAGTACTTTTATTTGATCTAAAAGTACATTTATTTTATTTTAAAGCACTTTTATTATATTTTAAAGTAATTTTATTGTATCTAAAATTACTTTTATTTTATATAAAAGTACTTTTATTTTATCTAAAAGTACTTTTATTGTATCTAAAAGTACTTTTATTTTTTCTAAAAGTACTTTTATTGTATCTAAAAGTCCTTCAATTTATCTAAAAGTACTTGTATTACCTTTGGTTTTTTTTTCTTAACTTCTTGATATTAAATTTTTTTTTTAAATTTTTAGACAAAGTAATAAAACAGAAGCCTACAGCTGCCTTCGAATGCTTGAAATTTCTTTCCCTTGTTTTCCCCTTTCCCTTGTTTAGAATTAAATAAAATGATTTTATTTCCGGAAAAAATTAATTTAGAATTTGAGTTGCAACTCTAAGATTTGGCAGCCGCAAAAAATCAATAACCATTTAAAAATTTCCCCCATAGTGATCGGAACTGAGATAATTACTCGAGTGTTTGTCAACTAAAATCCGACCGAATGAGACTTTTTTAGCCCAAGCCAAATATTAAGTTAGAATCCTACATTAGTCCTAAATCATAGCTTCCCAATAGGGAATTGTCAAACTAGTTTAAAAACGTACTAGTCCAAAAGTATGGAATTGTGAACTACTTTCAAAATGAACTAGTTCTAAACCATTGAGTTTTGAACCAGTTAAAAATTACTAGTTGATGAATAAGAAAAAGTGAATTTTGAAATAATTTCAGAAGTTATATTTTAAAAAACACTACAAGCAAAAGGCAAATGCTTTAACTGACTTTTATATGGAAAATTATTGAACAATTTCAATTATTTTATTTAATTATAATATCGTATTTAAAATACTAGTAGAATACAATCTCAAAATTTCTGGAATTGTACTAGTTCTAATGCGTTAATTTTGAAGAACTAGTACTTTACTATTTCCGAACTAGTATTTTTCCCTATTGGGGAAAAATATACTATATAATATAATATACATTTTAAGTTAAATGGCTTAAAGTTGAGCCATTTAACTTTTTTCAATGTAAAAAATTTTACATTTTACCATAAATGTGCTTTATTATTTTTGGCACTTTCACAATGATTTACATATAATTTGGGACGCTCTGATACCCTTCTTTGGAATTCATATAAACAATTGATCATAATGTCATTTTGAGTTTTAAAACAATTACTAAATATTACGAAAATAAAATCCATCTGAGTTCTGTTAAATATCTTATCAGAGATGATTTTCCACATACAAATTGGACCTTAGTTAAATTAAACAAGTTCTTGGCACACGACAAAAGTAAGAAGTACCATATCTAAGAATTAATTTATGCCATTGACAACAGATAACAGTTATCGTTGTATTGAAGCGCTCATTAAATTTGCCTAATTATCATTGAGAATTGTTTATAAAACAACTACAACGACAACGACTACAATCAGACCGTCCCAAACACATAGTGCTCACCCTATACTTTGAATAACAACAACGGCCTTGATAATGACCATAAACGAAATAAAGCAAACACTAAATGAAAATGTCTGGTTTTTTGTTGGGTATGAAAACGGTATAAAGAAAATTGCGTAAATTAAATAAATGTTTTTTTTTCTACTATATATAGTATATGGTATAATGTTAAGCATATGTAGTATGTATGTACTTTTTATAGTTGTTGACAGTTGTCGTTGTTGATATCTGCGGCAGCTTTTGATGGAAAGCCTCTCTTCTCTGTCTCTCTCGGTGGTTGTTTTTTTTATATTTTAAAATAAATTACATAAATATACGCAACGTTCTAACGCAAAGAACTTTTCTTAATTACGCATACAAAGCACGCCTCCGAGGCCATTACAAGATTTGCACAGAATGAACGTTTGTTGTTCAAAATGAACGATTTCGATTTATTTTTTCTTCAAATTTGTTTGCAATAAATTAAATTTTTATCACAGAAATTTGTTAAAACGTTATGTTGTGCTTTGTTTTCACTTTGATGATTTCATACGATATTTTCTGGTTTTTTCGAGATCTATTCATTTATTCACATAATCATCATCATCATCAATATTATCATTATCGCTTTACATTCAAATTAAGCAATTCTATGCGTTCAAAAGGAAATATATCGCGTCTTTTGTATTCGAATATATTTCTTTGAGATTTTACTCCGATTTAAATGGGAACTGAGGTGGTCGTCGTCGCGCAATGTTTTCGGGCCCGCAATTGAATGTCAACTAATCGTTAAAAGATAGGCAACCATATGATTCTCTAAACCGCCGTCAATTTGAATTGTTCAAAACTAACAAGTGTTTAATTTTTCTTTTTGTTTTTTATTTTTTCGGCTACGATTTGTCGTCGTACAATTTTGCTCAGAGAATGAGAATTTTATTTTTGTCTACACAACAAACTTAAAACAAGTTAGCTCGTAACCAACAGTTCACAGTGGTTCGTTTTGTACAAAGCATAACTTGATTTATCAGTGATTGGTGAATCAAAATTGAAGGTACATGGAGAGATGAGTTTTGATAGCATGTAATCGAAATCTACTAACATTGCTTAAATTCAAGAACGTTCGTTTCTGAAAGATCGCGTTCAATGTCTAAAACTATAGGTTCGTTTTTGTTTAATTTGAACGCCAAAAATATACAGACCAATTGTAAATATTTCCCAGGAAATGCGTCTCTTGGGAAGGGAGAGAAATATTAAATATTCAAAATCAGCTGTTTTGCTGATCTGTTAGGTTGTGACCTAAAATTTAACAAAAACAATTTTTTCAAATTTTATTATGTTAAGAAAATACAATTATAGTTCTTGCTATTTGGTACAACAACAAAACTTTTGTAATACAATAAAAGTACGTTTTGATATAACAAACATAATTTTGGGACAATAAAAGTACTTTCTGGTATAACAAAATTTATTTCTGGAACATTGAAAGTAATTTTTGGAACAACTAAAGTACTTTTTTGTACAATGACAGTACTTCGTGGTATAACAAAAGTTTTTCTGATAGAACATAGGTACTTTTAAGTACAACAAAAGTACTTCATGGTACAGAAAATGTACATTTTGGTACAATCGTTGTACTTTTGGGTACAAGAGTAGTACCTTTTGATACAAAAAAAGTACTTTTAATAAAATAAATGTTCGTTTTGATATAATAAAAGTACTTTTTGGTACAACAGAAGTATTTGCAGTTTATCAATAGTTCTTTATGGTACAATTAATGTACTTTTTGGCACAAAAGTTCTTTTTAGTATAATACAAGTTCTTTTTGCCACAATAAAAGTACTTTTCGTTACAATAAATGTAAATATTGGTATAATCGTTGTATTTTTTGGTACAAGGGAAGTACCTTTTGATATAATAAAAGTACTTTTAATAAAAGAAATGTTCGTTTTGATATAATAAAAGTACTTTTTGGTACAACAGAAGTATTTGCTGTTTATCAATAGTTCTTTATGGTACAATTAATGTACTTTTTAGCACAAAAGTTCTTTTTAGTACAATATAAGTTCTTTTTGCCACAATAAAAGTACTTTTCGTTACAATAAATGTACCTTTTGATACAAAAAAAGTACTTTTAATAAAATAAATGTTTGTTTGATATAATAAAAGTACTTTTTGGTACAACAGAAGTATTTGCAGTTTATCAATAGTTCTTTATGGTACAATTAATGTACTTTTTGGCACAAAAGTTCTTTTTAGTATAATACAAGTTCTTTTTGCCACAATAAAAGTACTTTTCGTTACAATAAATGTAAATTTTGGTATAATCGTTGTATTTTTTGGTACAAGAGAAGTACCTTTTGATACAATAAAAGTACTTTTAATAAAAGAAATGTTCGTTTTGATATAATAAAAGTACTTTTTGGTACAACAGAAGTATTTGCAGTTTATCAATAGTTCTTTATGGTACAATTAATGTACTTTTTGGCACGAGTTTATAATACAATAAATTGTACTTTTTGTAACAATAAAAGTACTTTTTTGTAGAACAAATATAGTTGTTAGTACAATAACTTGTACTTCTTGATATAATAAATGTTACTTTTTTGTGCAATAAGTCATTTCTGCTAGCATGAAAGTACTTTTTGGTACAGTTATTTCTGATACATTAGAAAAACTTTCTGTTAATATAAAAGTACTTTTTAGTACAAAAAAAAAAAAAATTTATGTACAATAAAGATACTTTTATGTACAATAAATTATACCTTTAATTCAACAAATGCAATTTTTGGTACAAAAAAAATACTTTTTGTAAAATAAAAGTACTTATCGGTACGATACATGTGCTTCTGCTACATTTTGGTACATCAAAAGTACTATTTAGTAAAACTGTATATTAATAATGAATATTCATCCCCTCCTCTAAGTCGGAATAATGTTTTGCAGTATTACCATTTAATTACACAGTACAACACTTTTCAACTCATTGATTTGGGACTCAATTCTGAGAATTGCACGTGAAAGTAGCCCCAAAAATAAGAACTTCTACATCATTCGTTTTATCAAGTTGGCTGCATTAATAATTTTGGATTTTTAACACTTGTTCTATATTTTAACACGTTTATATCTCTGTATAATGAACGGAAAAATAATGCGAAACAAACCTACCCTAAAATAGAGCATCCAGTACCTTAAAAATCGAAAAAAAAAAATTAATTATTTACTATTAATCTATAGGTTTAAGGACATCAGCTCAGGTTTTACCTTTTTAAGATATTTAATTTTGTGCTTCTGTTTTAGATTTATGACCTTATTTTGTGATAAATGCAGTTAGTGTTGGAAATAAAAATTGAAATATACTCGCCTTCATGCACACAAATCATAGATGAAATATGGCAACTTATGCCTTAGTCGTTGCGAGAAATTTTTGTGTGTGAACAGTTGTCGACAACTAGAATGTCATAGCAATTTGTTATCGATAACACTCCTGACATTCGACATATTCCTTGTGTCTGAGCGTGCCTTTACACTTACTTTTCTATATATTGAGTTACGTATGAGTAATATATAAAATTCCAAAAAATTCATACGCTCTGGCATGGGTAAACTTAATAATATGCTATGACCCTAATAAATAAGCTTAACAATAAAAACATATTAAACCCGATAACGAGATATAGCCGTGTACAATTTTATTGAAATTTGTTGGCAAAAGTTTTTCCACAATTTGTCATCAAATTCTCCCCTCATTTAAATTTGTAATATGTATTACCTATTTTTAAAAGTTAGAATAGAGGAAAAATGAATATGAAAATTCCCAGGAAATTGTTATTCAGAGTCAGAGTTTTTATCTTTTAAGCTATTCAAAAAGCTAAAAGGGGGACCTCAACTAAATTTCATTTCAACAGAATTATTCCACAAATCACTGTTTTCTCAAACCACTGTGCAGCATTTACTCTACCGGTGGTCGTGTTGGATGGGTCTGTCCTTCATCGTTGTTTATGTCGTTTTCTCAAGGTGTATTGCGTGGTGCTGTTGTTGTTGTAGTCGTGCAATGTGAAAACCGGCAACAATTATACTCTCTCTCACTCGCTGGTACGTAGTGGCTTGAGAAGGAAGATCGTATGTGCAGAGAGGACATTTTGATAAATGGGACCACAGGACCAAACATTTTCTTTTTCTGTTCGTTATTTGGCAGGTTTATTACCAGTAAAACAACTTTTGTTTAATCTTTTGAATATTTGTTTTTCTTTTGTTTAGTTTTTGGGATTAAGAAAATGACATCAATAGTAAAAGTAATTTGCATTGTCTGTTCGAATTGGAAAATGAAACATGATGGTACAAAGTGAAAGTGCAAAAGTCGGCGAGTGAAAAACGAAAGGAGACAGGGGACATTGTTAGCTATTAGGGAAATTTCAATGCATTTCGAAAAACATAGAGAGTAAATGTACTCTAATTATTGTTGATGATATTGATATTATGGGAGCAGTTATACAAAGTTATGGCAGCTGTAAAAAAAGATAGTATCATTTGAAAGGCAAAAACATTCCAATGAATAAATGTCGAATTTTTGACAAGTTGTGACTTTTCCAAAGCAATAACAATTCGATAAATAAATGTGGAATTTTTGACAATTTGAACTGTTTTAATACATTCTTATACATTTTCCGTAAAAACAGGATAAACCGAGTGTTATTGAAAGTTTGTGAACCACAATTTAATTCTGCACACAAAAAGAAAAGTGACCTACTAAATTTTGTAACAAATTATCATTTTTAGCGTAATCCGTACTTAAAATTTTAAGTACGTTCGTACTAAATTCAAGTACGGATCGTAATTCACTCAAAAAATCAGGCGTAAAAGAGATTATAACAAGTAACAATACTCAGCATGAAAATAAAGCTTAAAATAGATTAACTAAAATCAAATTTATATTTTACATTACTCTAATTACACAGTACAACACATGATTTTGGGACTTAATTCTAAGAACTGCACTTGAGAGTAGGCCCAAAAAGAAGAAGTTCTGCATCATTCGTTTTGTTAAGTTACATGCCATAATAATATAATATCGATTTGAAGTTAGTATCGTATAGTGAAATTTGTTACGTTTTAGGCTTTTTTGTTTGACATAACATAAACAATATAAGGTGGCGTATGAATATCATAAGTAATATTCCACGCAAATCATACGCCACGGAGTACAACAGTTTTATTGTAACTGCTACAAAATAAACTCAGTTCAAAATTATATGATGAATGGAAAACTGTTGCCTATGTAGGGAAACGTTATATGAACAGTTTGATGGAATTATAATCCCTAATTTTTTTAAATTTGTTTCAGCTAAATCGGACTAGTGGTTCTCGAGTTTTGTCAAACAAAAGAGCCTAAAACGTGACAAAATCCCATATCTTAAAATCTTATTCCACAGATTTAGATCAGTAAATGTAGCAAAAAATGCTAATTTGAATGACTTTTATGTTTGTCTTACATCATTAGCCTAATCAACATCTTTTAAAGATGTTGATTCTAATCACACGTTTCAAATACCAAACAACTTGGAAAAATTAAAAAAAAATTAAAAATTTATTCAAATTATACATTTTCTACATATTTTTATAATGCTATATTGTTTTTGTACAAATATATATTTTACATTTTAACGCAATGGGGGGTGCGAGAAGTCATTAACATAATTTATATTTATTTGTTTTTATTTTGGTGAAATATTATTTTTAGTTTTTATGTTAAAAGTAAAATCTAGAGAAATTCTATTTAGATCTTTTGTTTTCATTGAATTGTTGCCAAAACGTTTTTTACACAGCTCTTTCGAACCAACAACAACAAAAAGTGCCGAAGATAATAAAGAGACCAACGTCAAAGAGGAAAATCTTTGAGTCACATTAATAAACGAACAAAAAAATAGACATATTTGTGGTCTTCATACGCAAACGGTAAAAAAACATGTGGAAAGTTGGCACCACAAATGATGAAATCCACCGTGATTTTGCTGTTTGTTGTCAGGTAACTTTCAACACATTTTAAAAAGAAGTTATATTCATGTGTGTGTGTGTGGCAGCTTATCGGGCAAATTTGCATGTGACATTTATATGCATGCATTTTAATTTTTAAAAGCAATATGCTGTTATGAAAACCTACAATTGTAATATGAAGGCAAAAAGTCGCAGTTAAAGTTAATCAAAACTTACATATCACCTTAATATGTAAAATGAGAAAGTAGTTTGATTAGATGCTAAAGGATTTTATGCATTAACCCTAAAGGCTATCAAATCGAAACACTAAAAATACTATATTTATGTATCCAATATAGGCATGACCTTTCAGGCTTAAAAAATAGACTAGTAAGTTTACTAAAGGAAAGGTTTAGTAAACTAATATTTCAATATTTTCGTACGAAAATATTAATTAAGTCTTTGACCAACTCAAAACATTTCCTATTTTGTTTTTTTCTTTATTTGTATCCAAACATTTGTAAACTTGCCACACACTTGTTAATATGTAATGTAGGGTACTGAAAATCAAATGATATAAAGGAAATATCATTGAACATGTTAAACATAACATAGATAACAAATCTCATTAGCGGCCACAAACCCGGTAACGGGTTTTGCTTTGCTAATTGTTTATAACTATAATAACAGCGCAAACACAATCACCAATCAAATCATTATAATCATTAAAAAAAGAGCGATTGTTTCTTCTACAAAAACAATACAAATCAGAGACTTTGTATGAGACATCGTTGCCAAGACTCTTCTATATATAGTCTAATGACATAATTTAACAGCAAAACGTTTTATTTATTTACTTTTGTTTTTGCCGCTCTTTTTTCTGTCTGCCTTTGCAAAATCTTATATTGCACATGGATGTGCGTTCTATAAGCCAGCCATTATAAAATTTGCCAGTAAGCAAAATAAAGTTTAGACAATATTATACGGAATTTTGGGCAAACAATGACTACGTAAGAAAAAAAATGAAAAAGTTTGTTTCTCGTATTCTAACTGAGTACATATATTGCGTGATCCGTTCAATATATATGTAAACAAGTAAATAAATATTTATTTATGTATTTGGTTTTTATTTACTGCTAACGTTTTTTTTTTTTATTTGTTTGTTTCTTCTCGAGAGTGTGTTAATTATATGTAAACATTTATTAAGGCAGTCATTTAATTTAAATTAATGAAATTCGCGACTCATTTTGTATGGGGCAAAAAAAAGTATCTTTGGTCCACCCCCCCAAAATGTACTTTGACTTGTTTTATGATGAATCCCAAAAAATTTCGTGCCTAGGATTAAGATCCAGTGAACTGGACCGTTTTTAAAAAGGTATTTTTTTTTGTAGTTATTCAAAGATTTTTTGATATTTATCTAAAGACAATATGTGCAATATTAGTATCATAGGAAAGAGTTTTTAAAGACGCATCCAACGGTATGGAAAACATGCCCACAAATGTACTGACAAGTCAATTTTTCAGCTCACTGGATCTTAATCCTAGCACGAAATTTTTAAGGATTCATCATAAAATAAGCCAAGGAACATTACATAAAAATAAAATAAAACAAAATAAAAAAAAATAAAACAAAACATAAATAAAAAATAACTAAAAACAATAAAATAAAGCAAATATAAAAAAAATCAAATACAATAATATAAATTGAAATAAAACGATTAAAATATATTAAAAATAAAAAATGTTAAATAAAATAAGATAAGAAGATGAAAATAAATAAGTTAGAAGTAAGATTAAATAACATAAAAAGTAAACAAAATATAATAATATTAAATGACAATATAAAAAATAAATTATATGTCCATCTGTTAAAGCATAATCGGTATCAAACTTTTAAGACATGCAGGATAAGCTGCAGTGAACTATCTTCCTACCATCCCAGTAGGAAGTATCGTCATACACGACTTTGTCGTCAACGCTCTCCTTAAGGCAAAATATAAAACATGTATGTACTTGTCGTCAGAACGCTCGGTTGACGACAAGCTGACCGACAAAATATTAATGTTGTCGTGCATCAAACAAAAAAGTTCATTGTCACGGAACAATAACGACATAGAATTGAAGAGAGGAAAGTAGAAGTAAAAAATGTTCAGTTTGTTGGAAACAGCAGTGCGTGAAGGTTTATGTATCGCACGTTTTCAACGACAATTTTACCAACATTGTTGGTCATTATGTCGTGCATGATTGTGTGGGCGACATGTCGCTTATTTAGGCATCAACGACAATTTGACCGACATTGTCGCTCATCAGGTCGTGCATGACAAAGCGCACACTTGTATGAAAATTTCGTCGACGATTTGTATGGACGGTCCTCTACGTGTCATCAACGATTTACTATGGTCGTGCACCTATCCTTAAGGATGTCTTACAGACACTTCCTACTGGGATATAGGGTGTTAGAGTATACAAACATTCGACATTTTCGAAAAACCGGTTTCGGTTTTATTCGAAATTTACATTGTTTTAAAAACTTGGTTTTCGAATACTTAATTAAGAAAAAAAGCGAGTCTTTCGGGTTTATGCATTGTGCGCAAAAATAATAAAACAAATTTAATACATTATTATGCTTTTAGTATTTTATGGTGCCCGGACATAACCCCCACGGACATAATCCCCAACACGATTTTGGGGCTTATGTCCGCCACGCTCTGCGGACATAACCCCCAATTTGCATTTGGGATTATGTCCGCGGGGCATAACGGACATAAGACCCAACAAATATAACGGACATAACACCCAAACTAATTTTGCGACTAAAAGAGAAGAGTGACTTTTTAAGTAACTAACAAACTACGACGTATGCGGCGGGGGGCGTGCCCCCCTCGTCTCGTTGCATACTTAATCTGTCTCACTGTAAAAATCGTTCTCTTCATATATTGAAATACTAAAAACAACAACAAATTCGGTCATAATCCCCATTGGGGCTTATGTCAATTTCATTGGGGATTATGTCCGACAAGTTGCCCGGACATAAGACCCAAAATCGTTTTGGGGATTATGTCCGTGTGGGGTTATGTCACGGCACCTATTTTATTCGACCTTTGAATCTATTACAACATTCCAAATTTGTATTAATTGTATTATTTTTTGTCAGCTGCAGATTTTTAAATAATTTTTTTCTATAGATTTCGGCTACCGAAACACGAATATGAGATTTAAAAATTTGTACCTCTGATTAGTTTTCATTTTTAAATTTGTGAACGAATTTTTTAGCTTATTGGAGAATAATTCGTAAAAGCATCCAACGATTTGAACAAGAGTAGCCTCCAATTAAAGTTAATGTGCTCCCCAAAAACCTTTCAAGCTTTTAGCATCGGTTGGATAGTTTTGATGGTAACAGCATTTAAAGTTTAAAAAACTAATATTTTTTACTAATAAAAAAACTAATATTTAAATTAATAAAAAAAAATTGTAAAAAATATTAATCGCAAAAATAAATTCAATTTGATAAATTAAACTTAAAGTTTGGTCTTCCCCGAACAAAACAAGCCATCGTTTATAAAAATTAGGTGATAAGTGGGAGAGTCACACGTTTTTTTAAAAGGACACTACAAATGGTAATTTTTTTGATTTTAAGTTTTTCATGGTAGGCTTAAAGCATAACTTTACGTTACGTAAAAAGTGAAAATGCCAATGTATTCTGTGTTGATCAATATATTAGTTAATCTTTTTCACAGGCTTTCTTATTGAATGAGTATCTGCTGACAGTTTCTCTATGGAGTCTTACGGGAATCCTTCTTTTTTAAAGCTTTTATAAGGTAGATCACACATCTGAATAACTACCACGCGGAAACTTAATATAGATTTTATGTTGTGAATAACATTACTCATAGGTGCACAGAAAGAACATATCGAATTGCCTAAAATCACGTTCTAAGATCAGCTAATTATTGAACAATATGGACCCAGATTATTAATTCGATCACTTTCAGGGTGCAACAAATTTTCGGGGGCGGAATATTACCTTTACGAAAAGAAAGCTTTAGGTTAGTATATCACCGGTGAATTTTAACCTAAAATAAAGGTACTAAAAAACTATGTTTCTCACTAGTATTGTTTAGTGCATTTTCGATATCAGATGTTCTCAATGAAATTTAACTAGGTACATTTTTGTAGAACATTTTAACTCCCTATCTCGACTCCTTGCGTGTCATTTCCGTCCTTATTTCGAGAAAAGTCAGAAAGGGAACTAAAAAAGGGGCTTTACAACAATCAAATGCTCTACAAAAATGTTTTTAAAAAATTTTACATGGAGTGCTCTAAGACCAAAAATTGATATCTCCAATATTTCTAATAATTTTGTCTTTTATCTTATGTAGAAAAATGTTGCTTAAAAAATTTTAGTACTGTTGTTCTAAGACAAGAAATTGATATATTTAACTTTTCATGACACGGAAAATCGATGTTTTTTATTTTTTTTCATCACATTATCTTATTTTATAAGTAATGAAATAAACGGTTAAATTTAGGTGGCTCTGGCGGACCTCGACCACTGATCATCCGCAAAATAGCCGGGTGTTGAAGCCATTTTATTGTGGTGGATGACACTAGCCCTGCAGAAATCAAGTAAAAAAGGAGGCGGGAGCAAAATTATTGTTTCCGTTTATTAATGTTGTTGTTGTTGTAACAGCTTTCCTATTCAAAGTTTTACAAATTTAATCCGGGGGTTCTTCTTTAATGTCCAGTCCTAATAATTGGGTTACTTCCACTGGATTGGTCCATAGATCCAATGGGCTAAGTGGAGAAGGGTGGGATTGGCAAGTGAAGATGTGGCAGGTATCATGGGAACCCTGACCACACGCTGGGCATATATTGGGAACGGCACGGTCTACCCGTTTTCTTAATCTTCTTAAATAAGAATTGAATAGTACATACAATTGTTAGTCATCTTTGATGTTGTCATATGTCGTATCATCACGGTTTAATATAATAAAACTCAAGTGTGTAAACAAACATTAAGGGTCCTCCATAAGGATAAAGGACGGGAGAACCCTAATGATGGAAATTTCCAAAATGCAAATAGTATGTGGTTTTCTTCTTTAAAATAAGTACATACATATCATGTGTTCATATATTCGGAGAAAGGGATAATATGCAACGCACAGTATGAGTGTAAGGATTTTTTTTATATATTTATTTCTAATATTTAGATTTAAGTGGTTGCCAGCTAATGCGTGTGCTTTAGTTTTAAAAATAACTATTTAAGCAGTATATACCTGAATACCGTTGGATGCGTCTTTAAGTATCAAAAATCTCTGAAAAACTAAAAAAAAAATACTTTTCTTAAAAAACGGTCAAGCTTACTGGATCTTAATCCTAGACACGACATTTTTTGGGATTAATCATAAAACAAGCCAAGGTACATTTTGTGGGGTGGACCGAAGATACTTTTTTTTGCCCCATACAAAATGAGTCGCTCTAGTAAACATACATTGGGAATTGAAACACAGACTGATTCAAATTCTGCATGAAATGCCCAGGTGAGGTGTTATATTCCTCTGGCCGTCTACACTTTCGTTTTCTATCTTTCAAAATTTCAGGAACAATTCAATTGTAAAGAATTAAGAACAAAACATTTGGCAGTACCAAGGAAAGGTGTCCCAAAATGCAGCATAAAGTAATATAAAAAGATTTTAAGATGCTAAATGTTACTTTTCCAAAAACACATAGTTAAAATTAATAATGTGTAACAAACTACGCTTTAGTTAGGGGTATAAACCTATGACATAGTTGAAATTTTGTGTACCTTTTTGGTTGCAGTTTTTATCACTTCTCATTTTTATCATCGTTCGAAAAGTATAAAGAATATTGGTCCACTCTGTATTTGAGAATTTTTAATGAGTACAGGAACAAATCATCCCAATTCGTATTATGCTTTGAAGAGCGCTAACGGTTGAACATTGTTAACAACAGATCACCTTCGTGAGGGGTCAAAGGTTTGCTGACGCACATGTTGCCAGAATAGGGCTTCAGACCGATGAGCTAAAAACTAACTAACTTGGCCCATTACAACTTAAGAGCGTGGTTCATAAATGTGAAGAATGAAGTATTAAAGAGTTCCACACACTGAACTAAAAACGTTTTTTACAAATCTATCTATCTAAATCAGATCATATACTTAAAGCAAAGCAGATTAATTTACAAGTATTTTTTTTATAATTTTGAGTCTAATGAAATATATTTTACTGTACAAGCGTTCGTAAGTCAATATTGTGGCCTGAACCAATAATAGATTCAAACAACAAAGGTCAATGTCCAAATGCCGGCATCTTTCCCTGATGTCATCATAGCGATGAATACATTCTATTCAACAGCTGCTCTCTAATAAAGGGAATATACATATTTACAGATTATAAATCCAACTTTTTAATGGATACCAGCTTTTCCTCATGAACTCATTAGTTGATAAGATAACGACATATGAGCCAATAATGGGATAATAATAATACGTTATTTATAAAATACCACTGTGCTTCTGCCTATGCAAAAAGAAGAACTGCAACGAAAAACCTTTGCATCAAAGAAAGCAAATACGCAAATTATCTTTAAAGAAACCCACTAAGCCAACCATAGAGAAAGTAAGAGAATACATATTTGCTTAAAACCTGAATTTGGCACACACATTCATCCCACTAATCGAAGAGGCACATTGGACATTGGACCAAAAATTAATACAAATAATCGAAAAATCCTTTCACACAACTCAAGCACAATGCCAACAAGCAACCAGTACACCAACACCGCTTTATTGGCTTTGAACTTGTTGTGTTCCATGGTCCACTGCATATAGCGTTTTTCCGACAGTGTTTAAGAATATGCGAATGCTATAAGTTTATGCACCGCAACCATTCGTTCCAAAGAGAAACATTGTTGTGGAGCACTCAGTCAGTCAGGCAATGAAACCTCATGTGTATAAGAAATTACAAAACACTGGGAAACCTCTCACCCAGAACACAGACCGACGGACAGTTGGTTGGTAGAACACACACGACAAGATGACGGCATTGTCGAAACCACTTTGTTGGAAAAGCAACAACTACAGATTAAAACTTACCCAAGGAGAACACGAGTCCAGGAGCACTTAAATTTCTTAATTGTAAAAACACTTAACACTGAATGGGCACAACACGTTTCCTTTGCACCAAATTGGAAGCTCAAGATTTCTTTTATAACCGATATTTCTCTATATATTTAAATTTCTTTTGTAATATAACACAAATCTGTAGCATCACAAACACCGAGACAACAAACTTATTTGCGAAAAAGCACACACTTGCACAGCGACAGTACGAAACTAAACGAATAAGCAAACGGCACAAAAAACGTGCGGTAAAGAACGTCAAAAGAAGTAAAAGAATAAGAAAAACATATGAATTTTAGGGTTGCCGTGTATTTTTTTTTGTAAATAAGCATTAAAAAAGAACATAGATACAGAAGAAGTCTATTCGTTATTTGTTTTTGTCATTAAATAACACGGCGGAAGATTGGTAGAAGAAGAGCGTGGATTGGAAAAAGAAGAGCGTAGGTTGATAGATGTGGATATGCTTAAATTAAGAAAATAAATTATGAAATTTGAATGCTGATGATGCTTTATTGTCGTTTGATGAATTGTCGCAGTCATTCACGTTTGAACCTCAAACATAAAACACGGAGGAGATGCCTGCATACCAACCAACCAAAATGGAACTAGTCTAGTGTATGGACACTCGGCGTAGATATGTAATATATTTCTTGGATTGTAAAAATTTGAACTAAAACAATAATTTTATTGCATACGGACATATTTTAGGAGATAACGTCCCTTAAATTTGGAACCTATATATATATCTGACAACGGATCGAGTCTATATATATATCGTTGGAAAGCTTTCCAACAGTGCATATTTGTATTTCCACAGAAATGTCAACCGTGATCTAAATGTAGAGCAAGTAGGGAGCTTTTCAAAAAAATATAATATAAAATACAAAAATTGCAACATTTATGTGTTTTTTTTTCAATTGAATATTTTTGCCAGCGGAACTTTTATTCCCACATATTCGTTTTCACTCTAATTTTTGCATTCGGCGCTATTAGTCGCAACGTAAAAATCTTCACTCTAATTTACAAAAAAAAAAAAATTTGTAACCAAAGGCATAATATTTTGCCAATATAAATAAATTTCTGATACTTTTTTTACTTTTTCTAATATTTTTTAAATTTTTCTACTTTTTCCTTTTTTTAACTTTTTTCAAATTTATGTTTTAACATTTTCTTGGACCTTAGCGCCAACTTTGACCTTGATTTTAGTGTTTTAGGTCGTAATTGAGGGAGGGGATTATTTTCTTTGTTGCTCCCGCTCCATATTCTGCACTTTTACCAAAATTTTAAGTCAAAATAAAAAAAATGTATGATTGGAATAATTTTTCTATTTGTATACGGTCAAAAAGACATGACCATTATGGATAGTCGCTTATCACCATTAAAGCACCCTGTACCAGCTTGACAAACTTAAACATATGTTATTGTCACTTTTATCTCTTCCTCTGTTCTAAACAAAGCAAACAACCTTGGCCACTCCAAAGAAACGTAGTAGAGTTAAGGACCGCCATACAGGGAACGGCAACACGACTATAATTCATCCATAAGATAGTAACCTAAAAACGGCTCCAAAGTAACCAGTCCACTAGAAGAACGAAAAAACAAATTAAAATCACAATGTGTGAAACTACACCCCCAAAGTGTCTGGTGTCGGAAACATTAACACCAGTTTGGTGTAAGTGCTCATAATTTATGTTCATTTTTGTCATTTCTAAAGCTGCCTTGTGTTCTGTTATAATTTTAGATTCTCCTAGTGCCAAAGCCAAACAGACTTCCTCCGACTCCAATGTGGCGGCTTGTAAGGCCCGCTTGGATGCGATTATCAAACAAACGATGGAACATTTTGTCAAATGGGGACTGGCTGACAAGCGTGGTCTGCAACTGTGCACTCACATTGAGGCGATAAAAACAAAATTAATAGAGCAAATGAACACATCAACAATGCCCGAGGATGAATTCACATTGTACCCAGCATCAATGAAACCCTATTGTGATAATTTAAATGTTATGGTTACAATTTTCCAGGACATTGCTACTAAGACGAAAGAATCACTAAGACAATTGAAAGCTTTAAGTAAATTACCCGGTAGCTGTAACGAAATATTTTACCGGTCATGGCAACTGCCAGAATTTTTAAATTTCCTCGCGGAATTAGTTGAGAGATATGATAAGGAGGTTGAAATTAAACGCGCTATAATGGGTAAGTTTTACAAGTGTTAATTTTTAATATACTCCAGTCTACCGTGAGTGAAATAATAGTCGTTTTTAGTATTCTCGTAAAGATAACACTACTTTACAAATAATTATTTTTTCTCTGGTCTTTGGATACCACTATTTTTTTATAATAGAGGAAGGGTTTCTGATTAAGAAAAAAAATTAAAAAAAAATTTTTATGGAGTGAAAAAAATTTTTAAAAAAAATCCGCTCCATAAAATTTTTTTAAGATTTTTTTTCTTAATCAGAAACCCTTCCTCTATTATAAAAAAAATAGTGGTATCCAAAGTCCAAAATGGCTGTAAACTAGTGTAATTTAAAGGCGGAGAGAATATTTTATGTAGTTTGAAGAGAAAATTTAAGAAACATATTTGTAGAAAGTGTATTCAGATAAAAGGTTTTATCCATTCGTGATGGTCTTAAAAAATCCATTGACGAAACTGTACTTTTCTATGTGCTTTGGAACAATTTTAATTTTTGAATATTAACGTAATGTAAGGGTTCAATTTATCGTTTAATTTGTTATTAATAAAATAGCTTAACTGATTTTACCACTTCCAAATTTTTACCTCCTCATCTAAGTGAACAGATATATGAGCTGAATTTTCTGTTTTTATGTGTTTAATAGCTCATGTTCCCCATTCGTCTAGAACTTCACCCAATAGTCATGTCTCCTTATTACGGTTATTATCTATTACAAGTTATTATCTATTACAACTTAAACTGTGTGGTACACCTACTAATTACAACTCATCAAATGAAATGAAATGAACATTTATTGAGACTTTTTGACATTCATATGTTTACATTAACCACTAACAATATTGAAACGAACTTAGAACTATATCTGTCTTGTTCTAATAAACGCTGAAAAGCATATGCTGCGTGCGAAATGATAATATTGACAATCTACTGTTAAGATTTCGATGGAAGTAAACAATGTTTGCTCACGACATTTGCGTTGACGTACAGAGCGAAGTCTGTTAAAAACAAAACAACATTAAAAATTAGTCAACACTTAAAACTACATAAATTACAGAAATGTTAAAACGAACATTCTTAATATTGATAACATGAAATTACAACATGTATGTATGTAACGAGATGTATGTACATGCAACAAGAAGTGTTAACATATACTCACAAACATTTTTCAGGTACTTTTCGTGTATACTTTTAATAGCATTTTATATAAAAAAAAATAAAATAGTGTATACTTTTAATAGCATTTTATATAAAAAAAATAAAATAGTAAGGCTTTTTTTTATAATTACATTCTATCTATATAAAATAATTAAGTCTAATATATATGTTTTTAAAGATAAATATCACAGATATTAAGCTAGCCCCTGTGGGAGCCTGGTAAAGTTTTTACATAAAATTCTGGCGGATTGATGCAGAGCAGATCGTTGATAGATTGTTCCAGTATAATACCAATAGGTGAGAGATACGTTGAGTTTGACCAGCTGGAGTGTTTTTCCGTGTTATAAACCTCGTTCATTAATACATTATCATGGAGGCATAAGTTTTCCACGAACCGTTTTTGTAGAGAGAAAGCATATCTGCAAAAAGATGTTATTTCAGCCGATTTGTATATGTAAGAGTTTGAGTAACGTTTTGTGTAAGACTCAAAATTTTTCCCTATGCATTTCCTTAGAACATTCCTTTCAAATTTTTCCAATTCTGCGGCTACTGTTGGCGATATTGTAAACCAAATGGGAAATGCATAAAGTAATATCGGTCTTATTATCACTTTATAAATCAATGTTTTTGTCTTCTGCGGCAGGTATTTGCTATGTAACAGTTTCGAAAATGCCCCCGAGACTCTTTTTGCTTTCGAAAGAAGACTTCTACCATGGTTGTTGAACTTTAGCAAGTTGTTAAAATTGACACCGAGATATTTTATGGAAGTCTTGAATGGTATTTCGCAGCCATTAAGGTTTATGGACAACCGTTTGCTCTGAGGTACGACTTGTCGATGGCATTTGCCAGACGCATTTCTAATACATATCGCTGATGATTTTAAGGAATTAATTTTAATCCCCCATATATTGTAAAATTGGTTAATCGTATTGAGATGCGATGTAGCTAAATCCAAAGCTTGATCAGGGAATTCGTGGTGTGCATAAATCATACAGTCATCCGCATATAAAATCGCTTTCGAATCATTGGAGAGATGTGGGAAATCATAGAGGTATATATTGAAAAGTAGTGGTGCCAACACACTGCCTTGTGGAACGCCGCTGTTTACTAAGCCCATGTCAGATACAGAACTGCATATTTGTATGTAGAATTTGCGATTATTAAAAAAACTGGAAAGTATTTTGATCAAAAATGGATCAACTCCAAGTTCTACCAGCTTGAAAAGTATTCCTTTATGACAAGCCGAATCAAAGGCCTTTTCTATATCCAGGGAAATGGCAACAGTGCACTTTTTTTGACGCAGATTGGACGAAACATCACTGTGAAATTTCAATAATGCATGCTGTGTGGAGTGAAATTGTCTAAATCCAAATTGGTAGGGTGACAGCGGGTTAACCAAAAACTCCTTTTCAAGTTTGATTTTAATAATATGTTCATAGATTTTGCCAATGTTCGATAGCAGTGAGATCGGGCGAAAATCTTCCACACTTGAACTATTAGATTTTTTTTTCAGAGGAATAATTTTAGCTTTTTTCCAAGCCGACGGGAAATAACAGTTGTTAAGACAATTATTAAATATGATTGTTAATAGTTGGAGAGAAATGTCAGGCAATTTCTTAATGATGTAGTTAGAAATAAAATCTGGACCAGAAGATTTTTTGCTGTTAATTAATCCTATAACTTCCTTCACTTGTTGAACATTTGTGAAATGATAACTATCCTCGTTATTCAGCGAGTTGATGTCATTGTCAAAGGAATATACATGACTTGACACTGCTTCAATGTAGTTTGAGACTCGTCCTTCTAGGTCATGTACTTGGTTTTCAGGGATATTTTCGCTGTATACTGAGGAATAGAATTGGCGTAATATTTCGCATTTCTCGCTGTCGTTCGTTATTACGGAGTCATTGACAGTTATTTGTTGACAAAACGGCGATTTCTTCGCACCCATTACGTTGTTCAAATCCTTAAATGCGCTCGGGCCTGGCTTTATCTTTTTTAGTCTATTGTGAAATGTATCGGAATGATCAATATTGACTAAATCGTTGATGATGATTTTCAAGAGATTGATTTGTTTAGAAAGCAACTGATATTCTAGACTTTTTCTATTACCATTTCTGTGAAATATTTTTTTCAGATTCTTCTGCCACAGATGTTTAACTTTGAACAACTTTTTGGTTTTTTCAGATAATGGAGTTTTCCCAATTCTCATGTCAATCCTCTCTGAATGATTGTTAACTGCGGAGCTGATGGATACTTTAAAATTTTCGATTAAGTCATCAATTTCCTCGTTATCAAAAGTTCTGTCATTTGCAGGCATTAACTGTCGACAGGCAGATTGCACTTCGCATCGGAACTGGTTCCAGTCTGTGTTTTTGAAGGATGTGAAAACCTGAGGATGTTGTATAACGAAGTCAATTTGCTCAGAGCGCAGCTGAAGTTTAAGGGGATAATGATCCGAAAAAGATGGCAAAGTATAAATTTTATAGTTTGGGAGATCATTATTTAATAAGTGCGGGCTAAGCAAAAAGTGGTCTAAAAAAGAAGAGCCGTTTGGGTATGATGGTGTCCTATCGCATACGCGAGTTATATCCATGGCATTATCCTGAAGCCAGATATGAAGAGATTTCCCATTCATATTTTCAACTTGATCGCCCCAAACTGTATGTTTGGAGTTCAGGTCGCCTCCTAAAATGAACCCATCGTAATTCTTTGCAATACCCAGAATTGTATTTAATCCATTAAATATATGAACTCGTGGAAGGCTTGTTGGTAAATAAATAGAACCGACCAAAATTTTATGGGTATTTGAACTGTTCGAAATGTTAATTTCAACAAAGATTGATGGAAATGGGACGTTTTCGATGTTTTTGATTCTATGCGATATTCTGTTTTTAATCAAAATGGCAACTCCAATTGATGAATTATCATAGATAAAGTTGTAGCCGTTAACTTTTATTCCCACGTTTCCTCTAAGATGACATTCTTGTAGGAAGGCAACATCAATTTTGTTATAGGTTAGTATATTTAAAAGTTCAATTTGACGACACTTGTCGACAATCGATCTGACGTTGAAAGTTAGAAAATTCAAATTATGGTTCATTTTTAATTTTATTAAAAATTCGCATAAATACTTCTTTGGCTTGTGGCTTTGACATGTTACGATATTCTTTAAGAAACTTTTCTATCTCCTGCTCCAGAGTTAATTCTTCTGGTTCCATAAAATATGACGCCAGTTTTAGAAATTCATCAACAATTGGATTTTGTTGAGACATTGGTGGTTGTCGGAAAAGGCCTGCAAAAGATTTGCCGGGCGTCGTTTTCATAGAAATTATGTTCCTTACATTATTAGCTGCCAATTCTTTCTGCTCTCGAGCCTTTTTGATCAATTCCTTTTTATGACTCACATATTTTTTGTACTCTGCACATCCTCTCCAGTTTGCTGGGTGTCCCTTTTCGCCGCAGTTAACACAGCAAGGCTGTTCATTGCTTGATTGTCCATGGGTACAGTTGCCCGGCTCATGTGACTCGACACACTTTACGCATTTGAAAGCAGCGTTGCAGTTCTTGGCTATGTGCCCCCATTGTTGGCACCTTCGGCATTGAATCTCCATTTCTTTTCTTTTTGGTTTTTCCCAACTAATTGACTGCGACAAAACGTAATTAATATGTTTTATGTCATCAAGATTTTTACCCGGGTGAAGGGATATTAAAAAAAGACCAGTGTCGTAATTGTTTTTTGTAGAGTGTGAGGTCGTAAACTTAGTTACCTTAGCTACTATCCCAGGCAACTCCACATCAAGATCCTCCTTTATATCATCAGCAGGTGTTCTGAAGTCAATCCCGCGAAGAACAAACGATGTTTGCTTCAGCTCTTTTGGTGTAAATGAGTATGATGTAATTTTTTTTTCCCTTAAAATCGCCATCATTTCGGAGTGAACAGCAACGTCCGAAAGGTACAGCTTACTTTTACGTTTGTTTATGTTTTTAATTTTAAAGAAAATTTTTGGGGATTTAGACTCCAGCTGCTTAACAAGCAATTGTATATCAACGTCGAACAGAAAAATAGGAGGGCAAAGGTTTTTTCTCGATGGAATATCTCTTGTTGTTGATGTTGCGTTGTTGTTAACTTTTTTGTTGTGGTTGTGGTTGCTGCTGGTGTTTTTGGCGGCAGCACTGGAGCTTGCTTCCACGTCGACGTTGGTATTGTTTCCAAAATCAAGTTGACCTAAGATCCAAAAACGATTTTGATTGTTGTCATCCATTTTCTCTACATCAAGGGCTGGAGATGAAGATCCATCTCTTCTTGTCCTCTTGAGGACATTACCACTGATTGGAGTGTTGCTGGCAGAAGTAAAATCCTGCTCCATCTTTTTTTTAATTGACACAAACCTTATTGAGCTCCAATAAGGAGAAGGTTTATGACACAATAAAAATTTACTTCTAAAATTTAAGGCAAAAATAACAAAATTTATGCAAAGGTGTGTGTTTCTTTGTACGATGATCGCGCCAGCATCTACAACTCATCAATGGCAATTGTTATTAATTTCAACTCAACTGAGTTTTAATCCGTAATAGGCGCAATGATTTTATGAGAATATCTACTGTTTTCATATAGTTTATGACATGCCCTTCTAATTTATTCTTTGTGACATTTTGTAATGACATCTATCTTCTTATATCATTTCAGAAAATCTTCCACATTGTACCTCCCGATCTGAACTAATACGTTGGACATCTCTGTGGGAATATCCCCAACATGTAGATTCTTATGTTCAACTTATGTTTGCATTTTTTAAAGAAGAATTAGACAATAAAAATAATGTTTGAAAAGAATTTCATTAAATTAAATTTTTTTTTAATTTTGTATTTATTTGTTATTAACAGAAATATAAATATCCATATAAAGGAAAAAATTAAAACACAGCAAAGCATGTAAGGCATAAATAATAAGCAGTTCAAAAAGATTATCAAAATCTCCTATTTTTTTTTTACGAGTTATATAAAAAAACATACAAAAATGCTTTGAAGCAAAGCTGACGATTATGATTAAGTGGTGAATATAATGTGATTCATATGTTTTTATTGTCTAAAATCATATCTTTTAGTTTGAGGCTCCAGCCAAGGCCATTACAGTGAAACGTAACTCTTGTGGATCACGAGCCATAAACTCTTTGCAAACACGAGCAGCATCTTCAACAAACGACTCCGGGGTAGTCGAACCATGTTTAACAGGGAACGATTTACGTCCATCCAATTCATAGAGTGTACCATCAATATTTAGCAAGGCGATGAAGTGGTGATAGACTTTCTCCTCAGGATCAGCGGTAGTTTGTCCCTCCTGTAAGATGGAAATATAATGTGAATATATTGAAGGCAAAAAAAAGTGGGAAAGTACCACGCATTTCAATTGTCAATTGCTTTAATTTAATTTGTTCCCCTATAATCTCCTACTCGAAAAGTCACTTTTTAAATTGTGACTTTTTTGTTACAGGAACTACCATTTATCTATGAAATAAGCTGCAAAAAAACACACACCTACCTGAGCTAAAGCCTGATGATCTTCAGTCATTCCCACATCTTCCTCCAGGGCTTTGCCTCTTTCCTCGGGCGTAAGATCTTTGGCCTTTTCCAAAAATTTCATCAAAGCGCCATCTTGCAATTTGATACTAATGGAAACGTATGTATATAAAATTTATAAAATTCTCCTTTAAATAATTTACATCAACATACTCTGGATTATTAGCCAAACTATGGATAAGAGCTACAGTACCGCAGGCGTTAGAAGTAAACTGACGCATGTAGAACAATGTCTTGGGATGATCATGGGATTCACCAGCCAAACGTTCATGCTCTTCAGCGCGATGTTCTTCGTACTACAAATATAATACACACACATTTTACATATTGGCACAATTGTCTATTAAATTTTCAAATTACCTTTTCCGAGCAAGGAAACAATAATATAATCGATTTTACTGGTTTTGGTATCCACTCCAACATTTCCGGCTCCAGGCCCACAACATCGGTCAGAGACCAGTCTTTGGATACGCCCAATTGATGTATGTATTTAGTTAAAACCTGCAGTGGTGGTTACAAAAAAAATGAAGAAACGCGTATATGAATCGGTTTAATTATCAATGAGTCATTTATTATATTTCATAGGCGCCATACACCCCCACCAGCAGTCAGACAGTCGGACGCCAGAAATACATTTTTGTGTTTAAGGATGTGGCTTTCTTTTCTGACCGTTTAAAATGTTCGGTTTTATTTTTAGGTTAACTTACATCGGGATTCGATTCCAATGGAGTCCAGACAGACATTTTAAGTTACGTTAATAAATGAGATCGTTTAATCACAATTAAGAATTGCAAATGCAATAATTTAAAATAAATTCGTTTTTTTTTGCTCTGACGAGAATTTTCTTTAGAGCTACAAAATGCCGGCTACTGTCGGTGGGAGAGTGACTCTTTTGTTTGAATTTTCTTTGGCTTTTCTTGTATTTCTTGTCTTGTTTATTGTGCTTTTGTTTGTGAAGGAAAGCTTTTGCAATGACGGGGATGTGCAAAAAAAAAGTAGCCAGATCACGAAATTTTGTGTGATTTTTTTTTTGTCAAAGATAATTGGACAAAGTTAAATTAAAAAAAAATAACAAAAAACAATTAGAATTTAATTGAAATATATATACAAATTACTAAAAGTTCAACTTTATAATTAAAACAAAAGTTTCAAAAATATTAAAACGAAAACGAATGGAACAACAAATATTCAAAATATTACAAATACTAAAAATACATAACTTCAAATTTACCAAAAATTTAATATTTTATAAAAAATTTAAAAATAAACGAAATAAATTAAAACTAAATTTTCAAAAATACAATAATGAAGATAATAGTACAATTAAAAAAATAATTTTTTTCTTCAAAACTTTATTTTTTTTAAACTAAATTTTTGTACAATAAAAATCAGAAACAATTTTACACAAAATTTATAATAAGACAACAAATTTTTATTATTTTATGTTATTCGAAAATAATTTGTATTTAAACAATAAAACTTGTTTTTATGTAAATTTGTTTTGATTTGTATGATAATTTTATATATTTTTTTCATATTTATAAAAATAAATATTTTGGCTTGTGTGCAGAATATGGGTCGGGAGCCCAAATAAAAAAATATGCCATCCTCTTTGTCTTAGTCCCCAAACATCAGAATGGTAAATTTGGCGCTGAGGCTCATGGAGCCCGCGGGGGTAAAAAAAGGGGCTCTTTGGGTTGTATGATGACCCCCCATGTGCGGGTACTCAAATGAAAGGAGTCTTTCTCAAGATTCTACGGGTCCCCTAGATCTATTTTTGTTGGGTCACTATCGAAAATTTCAAGGCAAGTAATATTAAAAAATTAACTTATTTTTGTGGAAATTCAAACTATTTGATATTATTTATCATTCTGAACTCGCTTAAAATAAAATAAACTTTTTTTTTTAAAAAAATCGCCAATATTTTATTGTTTATTAGCGATTTTTTTAAATTTTGATGTAACTGAATTTTAAGCAATTTTATGATTTAAAGTAGTCGGGGAAATACATCCTAAAATTTTTAGGATTTGAAATGTTGAATATTAATGTACATGTAAATACGACGTTAAAAACAGAAAAATAAGTTTTTTTTACAAAATACTATTTCTGTATCTTTTGTATTTATATCTTTAATTTTATTTTATCATAATTTCAAAAAATTTCCGGAGGTCTGGGTGAAACTTCCCCTAAAAATATTCGAATTTAATTAATTTTTAATAAAAAATTGTTTTTTTTATTTTATGTATATATTTTGTAATAAAATTTTATAATTTTTTTTTGTAAGAAAAATTATGATAAGTAGGATTCAGTCAATTTCCGATATCTATAGCTTTGTCCTGTATTGACGTAGAGACATATAATTAGCTTCTTTGTTTTTCGTTTATATAAGGCTGTACTAAAGACGTTTGTTTTTGCCAGACCTCGCCCGATGAAGTAAATTAATCTTGAATTTTTTTAAATTCGGTATTTTATTTTCAGATTTTTTTATTGAAAATTTTAAGTGCAAAGTGAAATTACTGCACCAGGCGAGGTCTGGACTGTAAAAGTAAATATGTGATGTTGTTGTTGTAACAGCTGGTGGAAATAGCTGGGGTTATAATTCTTTACACCGATTTGCAATTTATCGGCACTCGATCGGGCATATAATCCGATTATCATACGATAATTATTTGCAACTCTGTTTCGTTCCTTTGTAGATAACAAGGTTTGTGTCAAGGACTGTTAAGTGTTGTTGTTGTGAGTTTTTAATCGCCAAATTCCACCAAAGATGGCGCCAGCTGGTTTTGTAGATTTATTTGCGATGTTGATAAATCATTTTCCTTTTTCCTTGATCCTTGCGCAATCTGGATTTTTTGTAGTGGAAGCATCTAGGATGAGTTTTTGTTGGCTGGAGAACTCGAAAGTATTTGAAAATTAATTTTTTATCGATGTTGATTTGGCCAGTGCCCCGGTCGGAAATCGAATCGTGCACCTTCGGATTGCTTGTTTACGTCGCTTCCACTGAGCTATCGAAGGCCACTGAATATGTCATCGTCCTTTAATTCAAGTTGAAAATTTAATTTTTCTACACAAATATTTATTCGTTGTTCGACCTAAAAATAATCCCTGTATAAAAAAATAGAATTTATATTTTTTTAATTTAAACTATTTTGAAATTTTTTTCATATTTTATTTATCTACTCCGATAGTGTTAAAGGGTGTATTTAAAATTTATTTGAAAAAAATATAAATTTGTAAACAAATTAAATCATTTTATCTTTGATTTTTTTTTAAATAATATTAATAATACACTCTTACCTTTACCGTCGCCGCTTCATCTTTTCTAGACAGCATCATAATACAATAGAAACATGCAGCATCGTCATCTTTTATATAACGCAGTATTAAATAATTTAATTAGTCTAAGTTTAACACATTTAATTTCTCTTTTATTTGTAACTAATATATAATTAATATCTTTTTAATTTCTTCTTACAGACTATGACATTAGAGGTCTCCGCGAATCTTATTTGTACTGTGTGGCTGTTAATGCATTGCCGTTTTTGTCTTCACAGAGTAAAGCATTGCTGTGCATAGGTACCATCGTATACTTTCTAGTCTAGTTCTTCAATTTCCAACTGTATAACGCCATTAAGACACCAAAAGAGATTATAGTTCCAAATAGAAAAAGTGGCGTCACATATGAATTATGAGATTTCTTAGGTGAGCTCATGTTGTTAGTGGTAGTAGCAAACTTGGGAGATTGCAATTTTTTAGAGATTATCTGAAAATAAATGAAAATATTTTATTAATTAAAATAAACAAATTAAATATATAAACAAATATCCATTACAGCTCATATAAAAGTTAAGCCACGTTGATACTATCATAACATAATGTACAACAAGTTATGTCAATCACAGCTTTTGCATAGAACAAACTTGTTACGAAATAGTACTATAAAATAAATAAATTCTGCCGAAAGTAGAATTCAATGACAATTGAAATTTAATTGTTTTTTTTATAGAAACTTCCTAATCAACTTTTAAGTTTGCCTAAAAATGGTCCGCTTCAGGTGGTGGCCTGTTACATTAAATTTATTTAGAAGTCATGTGCGAAAATACGCTTCCAATATGCAAGCCATTAAAATGGCCCACAATGTATACGAAGGGGCTAACACGGACGCTACACGGCCCCCCTTAATGATAATGCATGGTCTGTTGGGATCCAAACAAAATTGGAGAGCTGTCTGTCGAGCATTACAAACTAAAATCAATCGCAAAATAATTAATGTAGATGCCAGAAATCATGGCAATTCTCAACACACAGAAGATCACAACTACATGTTGATGGCTGCGGATGTTCTATATCTTGTACAGCAGATGAATGCAAACAAAATCTCTGTGATGGGCCATAGTACTGGCGGTCGGGTAATGATGTACATGGCTCTTAAGCATCCTGAATTGGTAGAAAGTGGCATCATTGTAGATGTGTCTCCCATAGCATTGCCAAATGATTTCTTTACTGTAGAAAATATATTAATGGCAATGAGAAACGTTAAAATACCCCCAGAGTTATCTAAAGCTGATGGCCGCAAATATGCTGAAAATCATATTGAAAAGGCGGTTAAGTCAAGGGCTACCATTAATTTTATTTTGCTCAATCTGAAAAAAAATCCAGATGGTTCGTTTTCATGGTCGGTTAATGTAGATACGCTCTACAAGAGTCTGAAATTTTGTAATGTTTTTATGGAACAAATTGTTGGCTTGGAGCCATACAAAGGACGGATGTTGTTCATATGTGGGAAAAAATCTAATTTTGTTGATCCTAACAGTTGGCCCCAGATACAGAAAATATTTCCCAATTCGGAGGTACATTGGTTGGATGCTGGCCACCTAATACAATTGGATCAACCTGTGAAATTTGTGGATCTAGTGGTGAATTTTCTTAAATAGTAGCAAATAGATATTGTATTTGTTGAGTTAATGGTATTAATAATGTAGAAGCGAAATTAATTGCGCCATGTTGTGGCAATAATAGTTAACAACAGCTACCAAATTCAAATGTAAACAGACTTTTGTTCCAGCCTGTACTTTTCTTTTATTTTTCCAAATTTCTGCCTGGGAAAAGTGGAGATATCAGTTCAGTGACAGAAAAAACAAGGTCGAAGTGGGCACCAGGGGTCATGGGGCTTTGTATTCTATTATAACCAACTATGTTTGGGGATTTAAATAAAAGGTATAATCACCACGATTCTAACAATGAAGAGGTTTAGGTCATTATGGCAATTTTGGACTGGCTAAGAACATTTTTTTTATTTGTAATGTAAAATATTTTTTTTTTGGTTTGAATATTTTAAAATTGTTTATGACGTAAAAACAGGAATTTTTTTTATTTAAAAAAAGGTTTAAAAAAATACATTTAAAAAATAATTTTTTTTATTTTTAAATATTTCATGCAATTTGTTTCAATTTAATTATTTTTATTGTAACTTTGTTTTTTTTTTAAATTCGTAGAAATCATCTTTTTGCAATTTTAATACTTTTGGTACTTTTTTCTTTTGGATTTTTTTTATTGTAATTTTTAGTGTTTTTGTGAATTTTTAGTAAATTTTTTATACTTAATTTAACATTTTTTTGATTTTGTTTATTTTTCATAATTTTAATACATATTTTTTTAATTTTGGTAATAGTGATGTATTTTAAAGTACTTAAATAAAAATGTTATTTATGTTTTTATTGAACACTCATTTTATGAAAAAAATAACAATAAAGAAAAGAAGCATAGTAACATAAAACATGTAAGTACTATGTACTAGAAATTTTATTTTTTTTAGTTTTTAGTTGTATTTTTATATTTTTTTTTATTTTTTATAGTGTTTTTGTGAGTTTTTAGTAATTGTTTTTTTACATATTATAAAATTTTTGTGATAATTTTTTTTGTTTAGTTTTTCATTTTTTTTATGCATATTTTTTTCATTTCGGTAATAGTGATGTATTTCAAATTAGTTAAATAAAAATGTTATTTTTTTTTATTGAACACACATTTTATGATAAAAAAAAAACAAAAGAAAGACGCAAAGTATCATAAACCATAGTAGAGCGTAAGTAATGTTCTATGTACTAGATTTTTTTTTAATTATTAGTTAATAAAATATATTTAAAAAAAGATAGGCAAATTAAAAATATATTTTTGTACTTTTCATTATTTTAAAACATATTATTTTTTTAAATTTCAGTAATAGTGATGTATTTTTATTAGTTAAATACAAATTTTATTTACCTTTTTTAAACACACATTTAAAAAAAAAAATAACCATGTAGAAAAGACGCAGAATAACATATGTTATGTTATGTTTGGTTATGCTATGTTAGGTTTATATAAACCATAATGAAACGTAAATACTGTTCTCTGTACTAAAAATTTTATTTTTTTTTTTCAGTTTTTAGTAATTTTTTTAGTAATTTAATTTAAGTTTTGAGTTTCTAGAATTTTTCGCTACATTTTTTAGTAAATTTTATAATTTATACTAATTAGTATTTAAAAAAAAAACGTAAGTACTGTTCTATGTACTAGAAATTTTATTTTTTTTTCAGTTTTTAGTAATTAAAATAACTTGTTTTTAAAAAAACCATAAGCAAATTAAAAATTTAATTTAAGTTTTGAGTTTCTAGAATTTTTCGCTAATTTTTTTAGTAAATTTAATAATTTATACTAATTAGTATTTAAAAAAAACAGGGTCTTAAAAAATATAATTTTTTTAAATTTTTTTTTTTTTGTATTGAACTTTTTTTAATATATTTGAAATTATGTTTTGACTGTTTCGTATATTTTATTAACTTTTACTTTAATTTTTTTTTTTATAAATTTTAATATTATTCTTATTAGTTCGCGTGAATTATATATATATTTTTATTGATTTTAATTGTTATTTTATATTTTGTTGGGTATTATTAGTATACATTTTTCTCCATTATTTTTAACTTTTAGTATTTTTTTATTATTTTGTATCTGTATTTTATTTTAATTTGAAATAGTGAGGATAAATATTTATAACTTTAAACAATTTTCGATGTCGCCAAATATAAAAAAAATCACTCGATGGATAGTTTTTTTTTACAATTTTTTTTAGTTTTTAATAATTTTTACTTAATTTCCAATGCAAAAATATTTAAAAAAAAAATTTCTAATATTTTTTTATTGGCTTGGAACTAAGTACTTATGGAACCTACGAGTTCGTGACATCAGTACCTTTCGTTTGAATACTCACACTTAGGCACTCCCAAGTATACCTGTTTTTTTTGGATCCTGTGGGACACGTTCAACGGCTAATTTTTCGATTTCTCGCATTATTATTTTTTCATTAATTTCGTTTTTTTTTTTAATTTCTTTGGCCCATGCCACGGTTCCTAAAATTTTGATATTTTTTCCTGTTTTTATAAATAATATTATTTCATACATTTATTTCTTATTTCAAATGTAATTCGAAACTTAAAAAGTACCACCGGAAAATTGTCATTAGTTTGTAAAAGTAATACAGTAATACAGTAATATTTACTGTAATTACTGAACCCTTAATCGCCTGATGGCACCTCTATTTCTTTTATCATATGTTTAAGCTTAAAAGTAACGATTGGCAACACCAACCTCACATCAGCAACTGTCATTCTGTTATCGCTTGTTGTTACTTTGAACGACAAAATGTTCTCCTTAGGACGGCAATTGATCCTTCCTGCTTTGGGGAACCATGCCCGGAAATACAGTGCTGATGCACTGCGACCCATTACAATGGCACACAATGTATTTGAGGGCGCCAATACGGATGCTGCGCAACCACCTTTGATGATAATGCACGGTCTCTTTGGATCAAAACAAAATTGGAGAGCCGTAAGTCGTGCCTTACAAGCGAAAACCAATCGCAAAATACTCAGTTTAGATGCCAGAAATCATGGTGATTCCCCACACACAGCGGAACACAGCTCCATGCACATGTCAGCCGATATTGTGCATCTTATGCAACAGATCGGAGTCGAGAAAACCGCCTTGATGGGCCACAGTATGGGTGGCAGGACGATGATGTACACGGCACTCAAATATCCACAATTAGTGGAGAGAGCTGTTATTGTAGACATATCACCCATAGCACTGCCTAGAGACTTTTACACAATGGAACAGATATTTAATGCAATGCGAAACTTAAAAGTTCCACCGGAAATGTCAATGGCTGATGGCAGAAAATTTGCCGAGAATGTTATGAAAAATGCTGTGGAATCTAAGGAAACAGTTGATTTTATTCTTCTCAATCTGAGAAAATCTGCAGATGGTTCGTTCTCTTGGGCTGTTAATGTTGAATCGCTTTACAACAACTTAAGGTCGTTTAGTGATTTCCTAGATCACATTGCCGGCTTGGAACCGTACGAAGGACCCGTTATGTTTATATGTGGCAACAAATCGAACTTTGTCGATCCCAAAACATGGCCGCAAATACAAAAGATATTTCCCAACTCGGAGGCACACTGGTTAGATGCTGGTCATTTGGTGCATTTCGATCAACCTGCTAAATTTGTGGATTTGTTGGTGCAATTTTTAAAGAAGTAAACAGTAGTGTAATATTATGTGATATTTAAAATGTCAGCGTTACTAGTGTAATTTACAGCAAAATTATGTTGAAAGAAATAGAAAAATGTATTACATTTAATGTAGCATTAAAATTGCGTTGGTTTTGAGTAAAAAGTTAATTCGAATTTCATAGTTTTAAACTGGTAATAGATTCTTTTGGCCATATTTAGAAGATATTTCGGCACTATGTAAAAAATTTAACAAGTTGGCAAATGATGAACTAAAGTCAAATACCGTTTTGCTTAACACATTAATATGTACCTATAAGTTCGACACTCTCACAATCCTACTCACCTCTTGAATTTCTTCCAACTCTTTGTCAATATCATCGGTAACGGTATACAACTCATTCAAGGCCTCCAGCACAAAACGGCTTGCAAATGATTTCTCACCCACAATAACATCGTCCGGGGGCATAATCTGAAGTTTATAATTAGCGGCAGCCAATGCTGACCGCATGGTCTCCAAATGTTGATTAGCACTGGTGACTATTTTACGATTATAGTTGAATGCTTCTTTCAAGTGGCAAATTCTGAAATCATATTAGAACAAATAACAGTTAGGAACCAAAACCAAACCCAACTGTTTGCTTTCGAACTCACTGATCATACGATGGATCCTGATTGGGTAACTGGGCAAAGAACTGCAATAGCTCTTCTCTTTGCTTGCGCTTATTAAAACCCATTAGCTCTAAATCCTCATGTGTCAGCGAGGCTAAATCACGATAGGATATGTCCTCTGATATTAATTTCTCTACATAATCGCTACTGTTGTCACCCTGAGTGGCCAGCAGCGTGGTAAGAATTTCTCTATTGGCCTGTGTGTCGCCCTTGGGCTGTACGAACTTATGGCGATAGCGCAGAAAACCACTATCGCCATCATACAGGAGTCCTTTAGTTTGGAAATCTTTGTTCGATTCAAATTGCACCGCGGGCACATTTACCGATATCAATGAGTTTTTGTCCTCCTCCATTTTGGAATGCTTGAGATCAGATCAAAGGGAGATTTAACGTTTAACGATTTGAACAAAACAAAATGAAAATGCAAATAAACTTAGCAAAAGCTGAAAAACAATAAGGGACTAGAAGAAGAACAACAGTGCGAAAGCTGCACGTAGAACAGTTGTGCAAAAAAAAGAAAACACAAATAATTCGCTATAAAGTTGCCAGATTGGCAAATTTCGAAGGAGCTTTTTTGCAACTTTCGGGATTTGCAGCACAAGGGGGGAGTTATATTGCATGAAAAGAAATAGATTTTGCGAAAATGTGTATTTATCAGAGCCCTAATCAAATGTATTTGATTTTTAAAGAAAATAAAAGTCTCCCTGCAGTGATAATTGCTTGCAAGACATTTGCGACCAAAATAACAGTTTTACATTAATGCGAGAAGAAATAAATCTTACATAGATCATCTCTTCTATTAAAATAAAAAGGATAATAATAACTATCTGCTATGTCAAATAATGCAGTAAATCATTTGAATGTTTTAAAGCCTGCCTTTTATGTACTTTTTGGTACAATAAAAGTACTTTTTGGCACAATTAAATAACTTTTTTATACTATAAAAGTACTTAGCTCGATAAAAGTAATTTTTGGTACATTAAATTGTACTATTTCAACAATAAATTTTACTATTTTATACAATTAAAGTACTTTTTGACACAACAAATAAACTTTTTGGTACAATATTTTGTACAATAAATTTTACTATTTTGTACCATAAAAAACTTAAATTTTTTGTGAATCATTTAGTATTTCTCACACTCTTAAGGCTGATTTACACGCTATCCACCCATATCCCCTATCTCCTGTCAAATCAGTACATTTTCATTTTCTATCCACCTTCCTATAATTCAATATTACTTTGCTATAATTTTGTAGTGTTTGTCTTTGCTTACTCCTACATGTTTTTTAATTAGGCTATCTCGCTCTTACAGCTGGGGGGATATGAGTAGATATGGGTAGATAGCGTGTAAACCATACTTTACGTTCTCATGTTTCTTTACCATGTATTGTTCGCAGAATTGAAACAATTACAAGTCTTGAATAAACAAATAAGCTTGAAATCTTTTCAAGCTCAATTGTGCAGGGATTTAGTATATATGTATATGTAACACTTTACGGGCGGGGTCTTGGGAAAAAAAATCCCGTTCCCATCAATTACCCCCTAAAACTTGAATTTCACATTTCTGTAATTAAAAAAAGTTTTAGATACAATTTTGTATGTCAATAATATGGGAGTTAAAAAAGACATTTTTATTAAAAAAATGTTATAAAAATAGGTTTTTGAAATTAAAATTTTTTTTATCATTTTTAAGATTATTTTCTAATTTTGGTTTTGAATTCTTAGTAATGAAATTTTTTAATTTTAATATTTTTTAATTGTTTCCGATTTTTTTTATATATTTTTTTTGAGAATTTTTAGTAATTTTGAAATTTTTCTATTATTTGTTATAAGAACTAAAAAAAATTAAAAAAAAGTTTGTATTTAAAAATAAAACTTGTTTTTATTATGAAATTTTTGAGAAATTTTGTTGTAACTGTTTTTTTTTAAATATATTAATTTTACGTTAAGTGTATCAAACGATACATCAAATTCGGCTTACGATCAGAAAAGTGTTTTTTATTTTTTATTGTTTAAATATTTTGGTCAAATTCAGTGTGTCACGCACTAGGATGACGCGTTTCGAACTCCATGACGAGTTCATCTTCAGACCCCTTTGTGTCCAACACTTTTCTGATCGTAAGCCGAATTTGATGTATCGTTTGATACACTTAACGTAAATTTAATATATAAAAACACGATCGACTAAAATTAACAATCAAACAGTTTTTTTTAATTTTAATATTTATAGCATATTTTTAATTATTTGCGCATTTTTTTTATTTAATTTTAATTGTATTTATGCATTTTTGGTAATTTATTAAAAATTGTATCGTATTTTAGTGTTTTTTTATATTTTTTTTAGCAATTTTTAATTTTTTGTATTTTAATACAATATTTTTTTGGGAATATTAATAATATTTCATATTTGTAGAATTTTATAAACTTTGCTTATAAAATTATATTTGTAACTTTTTTTTAGTATTAGAAATTGTAACAGTAAATTGGGTGTGGGTAAGTGATTAAAACAGACAAACCTTTAGAAAAAAATTATTTAAAAAAGTATATTTCTGAAAAACATTTTGTGTAATTTTGTTGTAACTGTTTTTTTTTAATTTTAATATTTATTGCATTTTTTAAATTGTTTGCGAGTTTTTTTATTAATTTTATTTTAATTGTATTTATGCATTTTTGGTAATTTATTTAAAAAATAAAACTGTTTTCATTTTGAACTTTTTATATAATTTTTTTAATTGCTTCGTATTTTAGTTATTTTTTTTTAATTTTTTAAATTTAAGTAAATTTATTTACTTATATTTTTTTTTTAGCAATTGAAAAATTTGCTGAAAATAATTTTTTTTTATTTAAATTTAATATTTGTTTGGTATTCTTTATAATATTTTATATATGTAGAATTTGTAAAACTTTGCTTATAAAATTATAATTTTTAATTTTATTTTTTTGTATTAGAAAATTGTAACAGTAATTTGGGTGTGGGTAAGGGATTAAAACAGGCAATCTTTTAAGAAAATGTATTTAAAAAAGTATATTTTTGAAAATTTTGTTGTAACTATTTTTTTATTAATTTTAATATATATGGCATTTTTTTTATTTTTTTGCTAGTGTTTTATTTTTTTTTCAATTTTTAGTAACTTATTTAAAAAAAAAAACTGTTTTTTTTACTTTTTATGGAATTTTTTTCTATTAGGAAATTATAATAGCAAAAAAAATTTAAACAAAAAATTTTATAAATAAAGCAATTAAAAAAATTCCATTAAAAGTAAAAAACAGTTTTTTTTTTAATAAGTTACTAAAAATTGAAAAAAAAATAAAATGAATGAAAAACTAGCAAATATATAAAAAAATACCGTATATATAAAAATTAATAAAAAAAATAGTTACAACAAAATTTTCAAAAATATACTTCTTTAAATACATTTTCTTTCTGTTTTAATCTGTTTTAAGTCTTATTTAAAAAATAAAACTGTTTTTTTTACTTTTTATTAATTTTTAATTTTTTAATTGCTTTATTTATAAAATTATTTTTTTTTAATTTTCTATTAGAAAATTATAATAGTCATTTGGGTGTGGGTAAGGAAATAAAACAGACAATCTTTTAAGAAAATATATTTAAAAAAGGATATTTTCGAAAAAAAAAAAAAATTTTGTGTTGTGAAGTTTTATGCAATTTTTTTTTTGATTTGTTTACAATTTTATAGGTATATTATTAATTTATATTTTTTTGTATTGTGAACATTTTAGTTAATTTTGTTTTGATTTTTATTGTTATTTAATAATTATTTTTCCGATTTTTAGGAATTTTATAAAGTTCTAATTTTTTTTACCTTGGCTGCCTTTTTCAGTAACTTATGAATGGCGCAAAAGCCAAATCGAATAACTTCACTTTAAAATTTGAATTTCAAATCACTAATGGGCTCCATATATTTCCTATTAAAAGAAATTCTCTAATCGATTTGGCAAGTAAAGCATTCATATATCTTAAAACTTAAAAAAGTTATTGGAAAACAAAATTTTTTAAAAAAAGTTTTTTTGTTGCTACTTGTTCAACTGACTAAAATTTCTGTTCTGGTGTTGAGAAAATCAGCTCAATATTTTATAAAAATATACATGTTGAAAGCTCAGATTTGTAGAAAACATGTATGTATACTTTTTTCAATCCTATTTTTACAAACATTTTGAATTTCCTAGACTCTATAAGATTATCGCAATCGTATTCGAATTTATAAATTTTTCCAAATACCAATAAATATTTTATATACATTTATAATATACATTTAATTAAGTTTCAGAGAATAACAAAATTCGAATAGCAACCAATACAAAACTGCTGCCATCGCTGCCTTACTATAATATCACACTTATTCAAATCTACCAGTGAAATGTATGTTAATTACATTTCCACACACAAAACATTCAACAAGTGTGTATTTTTCATTGATAAATTTAAAACAGCTGAGTAGTGGAGTAACTTCATGTATCTAACGGTAACAAACAGCCGTTCGAAACGTCGGTACTGACTGCGCAGGAACTAGTTTCCAACAGCTGTTATCATTTGTTTCCGTTTAATGTTTACTGTAATACACACATACGAAGAAGAAAAAAAATATTGTAATTAAAAACTTGACAATTTTACACGAATTTGGAAAAGAATAATTAACACAACTGTAAAATCCCCGCCACAATCCAAACTAACGCAAACGGAGTAAAGAGGAAATGTTGCTTAAAGAGCTGATACGATTTTCCACGCAACATCGGACGCTTTATTGTTATATGATTCTAAGCATATGGATATTTCTGTTAATAGCAGGTGAGACACGAAAAGGACATTTCAAGTGGTCTGCTGTTCCTAATCAAAAACTAATCTTTGCTTGCAGGAATGTATAAATATATCGGCCATAATTCCAATTCCCTAAGTTATATTTTAAATGGGAAGACACATTTTTATGGCGCCGCTTCACTGACTCCAACTCCTCCCCTGGATACCAATAATTTTGCCAAATACAAATCACGTTGTACGCCACTGTCGCACATAGGTCGTTTAGACGATGGTGGCATTTTGGATGGCTGGAAGTTGCAGGGAGTACTAATGATCATTCGACATGGTGACCGAGGTCCCATGTCACATGTCCGTAGTGTACCGCATTTGGATTGTGGCATAACTGGGGATAATTTTGTGAACAAGTAAATTAGACAATGACATTGAATTTATTGGACTAGAAGTATATTTATGTAAAAATTGTATTTCCTTTTTGTAGATATCGTAGTTTTTTATATAATACCACATCTATATCTGGTTCAAATCACATGTACTGGAATAAAGTTGGACCATTTCATGGCTTTCCGTTGCTACCATTGGCCGAAAAGGAATGTTTGTTGGGACAGTTAACTTACAAGTATGTATAAGTACTAAAAAAAGTAACTGGATACATTTATACATATAATTTTTCATATACAGCTGGTCATTAGCAACATTTTTCGTTTTTATGTTGGTTAAAAAAAATTACTCAAAAAGTAAAATTCCTATCAATATTATGAATTTTATTTTATATACAATATAAAAGGCTACATATTAAATTTACTGTTTTTTTAGCCCTTGATATATAAAATTTGGTACACAGATAGTATTGGAATTAAGGGCTCAAATTTGCAGACGACATTCTTATTTTCGATCAGTTGAGAGATGAAATTTCAATAACAAATTTGAAAATTAAATTTTTAAATTTTGTCGGTAGGCGAAGTTGGTGCGACCAAACTTTATTTTAGTCCTAGAGAGATTAGGTCGCACTACAGCATTTTCAATTGAAAATCAAACGTCCCATTTAAAATTCAAAATTTTTCATTTAAAATTTAAAAATTATATTTGAAATTCAAAAAACATCAAATAAAATTCAAACTTTTCATTTGAAATTACAAAAATATCAATTGAAATTCAAAATTCGTCAATTGAAATCGAAAACACATCAATTGAAATTTAAAACTCGCCAATTGAAATTCGAAACTCGTCAATTGAAATTCAAAATTCGTCACTTGAAATTAAAAACTTATCAATTAAAATTCAAATGTTGTCAATTGAAATTCAAAACTAATCAATTAAAATCCAGAAGTCGTGAATTGAATTTCAAAACTATTTTGCTTTTCAAATGGAAAGTTTGAATTTCAATTGATATTTTTTGAATTTCAAATGAAGTTTTAGAACTTCAAATGGAATGTTTGAATTTAAAATTTCCTTTGAATTTCAATTGGAAATGGTGTAGAAACTATGCATATGAACAATTTTTTTTTTCAAAATAATATTTTTTTAAATTTATGTTTTTTTTTCGAAAATAAAGTTTTGGCACATAAAGTTTGAGAGATAAAAAAATGTTTCTAAATTGAATTTTCAAGGAGTGTGAAAAACGACAAACAACTTTATAGAACAATAAAGTATTTTTGGTACAATTAAAGTTCTTTTTGGGTTAAGTACTTCTTGCACAATAAAAGACATTGTTAGTACAATTAATGTACTTTTTAGTAGAATAAACTCACATTTTTGTACAATCGGAGTACTTTTTAGTAGTATAGAAAAGACTTTTGGTACAATTAAAGTACATTGCTAGTACAATAAAAGTACTTTTTTTACAATTAAAGTATTTTGTGGCACAATAAAAGTACTAGTTGTTAATATTAAAGTACTTTTTGGTACAATTAAATAATTTTTTTGTACAATATTATTACTTTTTGGTACAATTAAAGTACTTTTTTGACACAATTGAAGTACTTCTTAGTAGTATAAAAGTACTTCTGCTAAAATTAAAGTACTTTGTGGTACAATTAAAGTACTTATTGGTATAATAAGTACTTTTTGGTTCAATTAAAATACTTTTTAGTAGAATAAAAACACTTTTTGACACTATTATATTATTATTATTTTTTTATACCAATAAAGTACTTTTGGTACAATTAAAGTATTTTTTGGTAAAATTACAGTTTAATTTAATTGATTTTTGACAATTAAAATATTTGTTTGGTGCAATTTAAGTACTTTTTGGTACAATTAAAGTTTTTTTTCGTACATTAGTACAGTAATATTTGACTACGTCATAAAACATATACGACAGGGGTCGGAGTACAATTAAAGCATTTTTTGGTACAATTACACTACAATTGCATTTCTTTTTGGTACAATTAAAATACTTTTGGCATAATGAAATTACTTTTTGGTAAAATTTAATTACTTATTTGGTGTAATTTAATTACTTTTTGGTTCAATTAAATTACTTTTTGATAAAATAAAAAAAAAATTTTTGGTACAATTAAAGTACTTTTTGGTAGTCTAAAAATATTCTTTTTAGTGCAATTAGAGTACTTTTTGGTACAATTAAAGTTTTTTTTCGTACATTAGTACAGTAATATTTGACTACGTCATAAAACATATACGACAGGCGTCGGAGTGTATCTAAGATTTAACTTACTTTTTCTATTTGCTGCAATAGAAAGTTATTTTCAGGCAAATAATTTAATATTGCACATATGTACGATAAATTTATCACAAGAAAAAATATACGGTTACATAATATTATATAGTTTTAGAACAAATGTGCATCAAAACGACAATTTCGAAAAAAGTGGCATTTACGATAATTTCGCTCATATATAGATAATATGATAATATGGATATGATAGATAACCTTAAATTCTATATATTATAATTTTATTTATATTTTTACATTTTTATATTTTGTATTATAATATATTTATATTTTTGTATTTTTATATTTTTATATTTTTATATTTTTAAATTTTTATATTTTTATATTTTTATATTTTTATAATTTTATATTTTTATATTTTAAAATTTTTATATTTTTTTATATTTTTATATTTTCATATTTTTATATTTATGAAACTCGTTCTTTTTCAAAATAAAAGCGATCACAATAAAATTTCATCCCCATATAAATTCATGTGTCACCTGTAGAAAATACCGTTTCTCGAATTTCTAATCCATAATTCTACTTTACAGAATAATGCAGATGATCCAATTTTCAAGCTATCAACTAAAATCCTCTCTTTATAATTATTTTGACCTTTTTCCTAAATTCCAGAGGTATAGCTCAACTATTGCATGTCGGCGATATCCTTTATCAGATTTATGCTCATCCGCTGGGTCTGTTGGTTAAGCCAGCCACCAATCCTTATGTTAAAAATGTTGCCAACTCAACACCCTATTCCACGCTCCTCAACTCGGATGAGGTGGTTGTCTACACCACCCGTGTCAGGCGCACATTTCAATCGGCGCTGGCCTTGCTCTACACCTTCTTGCCCACGGACAAATGGTTGGCGCTCAACGTTAAAGAGTCGCATAGTATAGCATTTTGCTTCAGCGATTGCGCATGTCCTCAAGCGGATGCTTTGCGAAAGGAACTGCTAAAGCTGCAGAAGCAGCGTCTATCACAACAACCACTGGTGGCCAACGTTATGCATTGGATAGGCAATCAATTGCTGCAGCATACTCCTAATGGCATCAAAGACCCCAATGAGGTGGTTGACGCCATGTTGACGGTCATGTGCCATGATGCCCCTTGGCCGTGCAGGAATATCAATGGAACGGATCGCACTGTGGTCAGTACCAAAGCTAATGATGTCGACTCAAATGATGTCATCAATATTGATCAAGACGATGTCGTGGGGGGCGGTGGTGATGGTGCTGCAGGACAAATGGGCTCCAATATTATACAAATCCAGTCGGTGAATGAAGAGGCCTCTACCTCGGCCAATACGGAGGGTTGCATCGAGCACAGCCATGTGTCCACACTGATGTCTTTCTCGAATTGGCAGTCGACGCGTGAGGTTCACCATGCCTTCTACAAGAGAATCGGTTTGATGAGAGCCTATGGCATGATTCGTCACATTGTTAGCTACATGTTACGCATGATCTCAGGTGATCGCACAAAATTTGTTCTTTACTCGGGTCATGATTGGACCTTGCAATATCTTACGGCGGCTCTGGGCATACGCACAGATAACACATTTATAGGCTATGCAGCGCGTTTAGCCTTCGAGGTGTACAAGAGTGAGGCCCACACAGACTACTACTTTCGAGTGGTCTACGACGGACATGATGTAACGCAACAAATAGAATTCTGCGAAGGTGGCAAGAGCTTGAGAGTAACTCGTGATAGCCGCGGCAATAAGGCCGATTTGTGTCCCATAGAGAATATTATACGTTTCCTGCACGAAGACTACTTTGGGCCACTGAATGCCACCAACTTTAAAGATGCATGTATTTTAACGGTACCAAAAGCTAACGAATTTTAAGTTTAACCTTTACAACTAGAAAAGTTTTCGTATTCATATTTACAACCATCATTGCTACATCCACTAGTACTAATTTGGAAACTATACATATATATATATTTACATACACATTATATCATATGAATATAACGAAAAATATATACAAACATACTCCAAAAAAAAAAACACACACACAAACAAAATGTAAACGATACATATCAAAGGATTTTACATACGTACGTACGTATGTATGTAATTATTCTTATATCATTGAACATATCGAAACTGTGATACAAATTAGTTAAATACGATTATTATTATGGATCGAATCAATACTCGATTCAAATAATGGCAACGTTAAACATATCAAGAAAATACCTTAAATATTAGAATATTAAAAAAAAAAAATCTAATGTAATTCTTTAATAATAAGATGTACGATTAAGTTGTAAAAATAAAATGATCATAATGTGTAAACTATTGGGAAGTCCACTGTGTTTTGTATACTATGTTCTAAGAAACTATGTTCTAGGGACATTTTTGGGGTAATTGATTTTTGTATGGGAGCCCTCTTAGTGTGTGAAGATGGGGGGTAAGTATGTTTGAGAAAAATGTTAGGAGGAAAATACATTTTACCCCAGAGGGGCGACTCCGGGGCAGTTGATGTGGATTTTTTATCCTTCCCCACCAACTTTGACCACGATGCGCGATCGGAAGATATTGACCGAATTAAATTTTTAGCAAGTTTTTGGGACTTAATTCTGAACGTGAAAGTACAACAACAAGTATCGTATAGGGGAATTTGTCACGTTTTAGGCTATATTGTTATATGGTGGCTTATGATTATCATAAGTAATATTTACGTAAATCATACGCCACGGTACAACAGTTTTATTGTAACTGCTACAAAATAAACCCAGTTCAAAATAATTTGATGGATGGAAAAGTGAAACTGTTGCTTATGTAGGGAAACCTTATAGGAACAAATTAAAAGAATTGTAATTCTTAATTTTTTTTAATTTGTTTCAGCTAAATCGGACTAGTGGTTTTCAAGTAATATCAAAAAAAGAGCCTAAAACTTGAAAAATTCGCCAATGCGATACTTAGTAACTTCAAATCGATATTAAATAATTGTGGCATGTAACTTGACAAAATGATGACAGAATGGTGCAGAACTTCTTCTTTTTGGGGCTACTTTCACGTGCAGAATTAAGTCCCAAATCAATGAGATGAAAAATGTTGTACTGAGTTCTTAAACATCTTATTTTAATCATGAAAAATTTCCGAAGGAAAGGGGTAGATATCGAGATAGAATCAGACACAAGTCAAATTTGACTTCGGGGTCAAAAATAACCTATGGAGGAAATGTAGCATTTGTAAAGCCAAAAACAGCCGTGTATTTTTATATCTCGATCGGACTTCAAATGACGTCACAGCGCAGAAAAAACTAAACTAAATGGGCCGTTTATAGAGTTCGCGTAAAAAAACATATTCTTGTGTCCCAGAATCGTTGTTGCCTTATCTTCAAATCCAGGGGCTGACAAGTTCAACTTTGTTTCGATCCTATCTAGTGTTCACTACAAATTGTAAAATTTGTAAATTTGAACCAGAAGTAAAATTTACCATTATTGCACAAAAAACACTTATTGTACCAAAAAGTGATATTTTGGTACAATAAGTGTTTTTTGGTACAATAAATTTTACCATTCGAAACAAAAAATTGTGCTATTAGATACAATAAATGCACTTTTTAGTACAACAAAAGTACTTTTTGGTACAATAAACTGTACTTTTTGGTACAAATAAAGTACTTTTTTGTAAAATATAAAACTTTGTGGTACAATAAATTGTATTTTTAGAACTATGTATATGGTGTATTAAAAGTACTTTCTGTTCTAGTACTTTTGGTACAATAAACTTTACTCTTTAGTACAATAAATAAAGTACTTTTTGGTACAATAATAGTTCACTTGTGTACAATGAATGTACTTTTTGGTATAATAAAAGTACTTTTTTGTACTATAAAAAAACTTTGTGCAGCAATAAATTTTATTTTTTTGTATTTACAGTAAAAGAACTATATATATGGTATATTAAAAGTACTTTCTATTCCACAAATAGTACTTTTGGTAAAAAAAATTACTTTATAGTACAATAAATTTTACTCTTTGTTATAATAAATTGTACTTTTTGGTATAATAATACTATTTTTAAGTACAAGAAATTGTACTTATTGGTGCAGTAATAGTACTTTTTAGTACAATAATACTACATTTTTTTACAATAAAGTTACTTTTTTGTATAATAAAAAAAAAACTTTTTTAAGCAATAAATTTTATTTGTTGGTATTTACAAAAAAAATCTACACAAAAACATAATAGTTCTGTTTTTAAAAAAGTACTTTTGCTAACAAAAATCACCATTAGGTAAGTATTTTACATAATTTACTCTTTGGTACAATAAATTGCACTTTTTGATATAATAAAACTTCTTTTTAGTACAAAAAATTTTTCTTAATGGTGCAATAAAAGTACTTGTTGGTACCATAGTAGTAAATAAAAGTACTTCCTGGTATAATAAAAGTACTTTCTTTGCAAGAAAATAACCTTGTGGAACATTTTTTGGTATTTACAATAAAAAACTATATATTTTTTTTTGTTCCAGAAATAGTACTTTTGATTAAAAAAAATTACTTTATGGTACAATAAATTGTACTCTTTAGTATAATAAATTGTACTTTTTGGTATAATAATACTACTTTTTAGTACAAGAAATTGTCCTTATTGGTGCAGTAAAATTACTTTTTGGTGCAATACAAATACATTTTTGTACAATAAATTGTACTATTAGGTACACGTTTTGTTACAATAAAAATTATTTTTTTGTACAATAAAAGTACTTTTGCTACAATAAATTGTGGTATTTTGTACAACAAAACTACTTTTTAATGCAATACCAGTAATTTTGGATGCAATAAATGTACTTTGTTGTACAATAAATTGTACGTTTTGGTACAATAAAAGTACTTTTTGGTGCAATAAATTTTACTTTGTTATACAATAAATTGTACGTTTTGGTACAATTGAAGTACTTTTTAGTTCAAGATTACTATTTGGTAAAATAATTCGCCCTTTTTGGTACAATCTTTTTCGCACAAAATTGTTCTATAAGGCGTCCCTTTAGTGGAACAATTTGTACTTTTGGTACAATAAAGTGTACTTTTTAGCAACAAAAAAGTACTTTTAGGGACAACCAGTTGTACTTTTTGGCGAAATAAAAGTTCTTTTCAGTGCAATAAATTTTACCTTTTGGTATAATGAAAGTGCTTTTTGGTACACAAAAAGTACTGTTTTGTGCAATAAAAATACTTTATGGTACAAAAAATTGTCGTATTTTGTACAACAAAACTACTTTTTAATGCAATACCAGTAATTTTGGATGCAATAAAAGAACTTTGTTGTACAATAAATTGTACGTTTTGGTACAATTGTACGTTTGGTACTTTTTAGTACAAGATATTATACTATTTGGTAAGATAAATTGTACAATTTGGTACTTTTATTGAACGAAAGCGTCCCTTTGTACTTTTGAACAATAAAAGTTTGTTTTACACAAAACTGTTTTACGCAAAACTCAAGCTCTTTTGCTTTGTTTCTTTACCAAAACAACAACATTGTCGTATACATATCTTGTTTGCAGTATCAAAACAATCACATGTCTTGAAAAAAGCAAATAGGCTTGAAACCATATACAGCTCAGTTGAGCAGGGTTCTAGTATAAAGGTACCCAGGCATTAACAAATTATAGTAAAAAACTTAAAAAATGAGACCTTTGGTTAGTTTTCGCTATGAAATATTTGCAACAAAAAAAAATTAAACTAAATGAGCACTATTTGTAATTGTACTCATATATCGGCATATCCTGCATGAAAAAAATTGTGTAGATGACTGAGATCTTACTAAGGTCGGTCCAAAATAAAAATAACTTAAAAACTTAATTTCCCTTTACACCCCATGAATGAGGTATTTGATAACTTTTCGCGTTGTTGTGAATTAACACGCTTTCTATTTTTAGATTCACAACTAACGGCACCTACTTGTTTATCGACAAATGCGAACGTTACTAATACTACGAAGTTGCTGTCGACAACATTCAAGGGGAGCCGACAATGAAAGAAAATTTTTCTTTTTTTTAAGATGACTGGAGCCAGGAGTTGAACCTGTGATCTCCCGTATGGAAGTCGTGTGTTCTAATCACTAAGCCACGGCCGGTCCCAAAAAAAATAAATTTAAAAATAACACAGCCACAAAAAAACTATCAGGTTTGAGGGATCAGACAAACCATCCTTATATATTTAGATGAGCTGAATACGAATCTGAAGTCCATCTTGTTCCACCACGTCAGGATGTTTCAAATTTCAAAAACGCCAAAATATGACCCTCAAAGTTAGGGGTTATTTTTTGAGGTTATATCAAAACCTGAGGTGGTTGGGATAAACATATTTTAGATTCGATTTCAGCAACACCAAAAACATAACGTAGTCATGGTCCGAACTCGAGCACAGAACAATAATTTTGTGGATGGACACACAAAAAAATATATATTCTGAGCTGGAGGTTAATTAAAGTGGCTAGTTTTCTTAAAAGAAATCAAACACCAGGTTTTAATATGATATTGGAAATCTTCAAGTATCGCTTGCCACTTTAACAACTGCAGCTGCATGATGAATCCTTATTCTAACAGTCCGCTAAGTAACTATACGCCAAACCAATTCTATGAACAGCAAATGCAGTACTAAAATTGCAGTTCGCCAATGAATTGTTCGCAACCCCACCGCGATCGCCGCGATAATAACAAAACTGGAAACGAGATACAACAACAAAACCAATAACGACAACAATAAATAATTGAGGTTAATGTACGAAACTCTGTATAGAACAATGACCCCATTGCGATGAGACAGAGAGAAGACACACACACACACACAAAAGCTACATGTACCCACCATGAACATGGTGGAACAAAACAACAACAAAACGTCAACAATGACGAATACAAGGAGTGCATAATAACCATAGATGTGGGGGAAAGAAAGGAGAGGATGGATGGAGCACATTGTTGTGTTGTTACCACGACCATAGCCACTAATACAACAATGTTGACATGTACGAAAAAAAAACACAAACAAACACACTCACTCATACACCAGCGTCAACCCACCAGCGTTTGTACTTGTTGTAGGTACATGTAGACAGCAACAGCAACAATAAAAAAAAGAAAAGAAAACCAAACAACAACAACTGAAGCACCAGCGCAATTGAGCGTAATTAAAGAAAATACACAGAGTACTTAATGTAAAATCGTTGTGTTGCGCATGCTGTTAGCCTGCTACCACTCAGTACACAATGTTACTTACGTCAAAAAATCGGTGAAAAAACAACTACATCGAGTGTACTGTTAAACAAAGAAGAAGAAGAAGCACTCATTGCTGATTGTAGACAGAAGTGGAGTGAGGGTAGCAACGAGTGAATACAATCGGTTGAACATGGTAAAATATGGCGAAATATACTAAAGTGCATGAAATCGAAGTGAAAAGCTACATCAATGCATTGGAGAGCATGTTGACATGACAATTGTTTACAATAAAACGTAAGTACTAGCGTACTACTGTTGTTCTTTGACTATTGATAAGGGTTGCCATGTGTAGACTTCTAAAAAAAAGTGTAAAATATGTATTATTATATATGTTAAATGATTTTTGATGTTTTTTTAACATTTGGCTTTGGAATAGAAAATAAAGACTGAATTTTATCTTAATTGCTGTATTGAAAAGAAAAAAATATTTTAAAATATTGCATCGATTGAGTGCAATGACAAGTTTGATTTGCTTTTGTTGACTGTCTGAAATCACATTCTTTTCTTTATAAATAAAATAAAAATTTGCTAAAATGTATCAAAAAGGAAATTTATGCCACATCACGCCAATATTTAAAACAAAATAGTAACACAATGTGACAAAATGGAAAAAATTTAAGGAACTTGGAGGAATTAAAACTAGGTTACGAATTGACTGAGTTATAAGCCCATAAGTGAGAAAAGATCAGAAAATACGGTTTTTGGACCGAAAGTCAAGATTTTAAGGATGTTAGGAAACTTTTGTATACGGGGTCTACACGTGCACTGGGTCACTTCCCAAGTTCCAAATGACGCTTATGAAAATTTGACTCAGAAATGAATATGGACTATATCGGCCGACTTCTTCAGGTACCTCCCATACAAAAAAAAATATTTTTGGAAAATTAATTTGATTGTAGACAGAACCTTAGAAAACCTAAACATTTTGCACAAGGTAAAAGATTGCACCACGATGATTTACGAATAAAAATCGAATTCGTTGTGCTGTTCCTTGTCCTGTTCCTTTGTCCACATGTAAATTTTACATAAAAATTGGTATTTTCCTGATTTTTTTTTTCAAACAACTTTTAAATGAGAACTATATGAAAATTCCCATCTGTCAGAGTATTAGTAAATGAACACACACTTTCTATCTTTGGTGTTATCTAAATTTTCGCAAAATGTCGTTAACTAGTTTTTCCATGCGGCCACAGAAATATTTTCATTTTAAAATCGTTTAATTTCAAAAACTCGAGACTTAACCAATACCATAATCAGGGTAAGGGTATTCATCAGTCTGTTCATCTGACAGCAGTTTCAGTACTGGTTCCCATGTATTATGGTGCCACGATTTAAAAATAGTCTATAGTTTCGCAAAAAGTGGAGTTAACTAGTTTTTCCATATGGCCACAAATATTATCATTTAAAAATCGTTTAGTTTCTATAACTCGAGACTTAAACAATATCATAAACAGGGTAAAAGTATTTATCAGTCAGTTCAGCTGATTGAAATTTCAATACTGGTTTCGATGTATTATGATCTCACGACTCTAAAAATAGTCGACATTTTTATAAAATTAAGTTCTTTTTAAAGAAACTTTTATTAACAATTTCAGTTTTTGAAAAACTTGTTTCGCAGATTTTACTGCAACTCAAGGAACCATTTGTCCAACTGCCTAATATTAGTTTTTATGGTGTTATATTGAAAAAAAATATAGAAAAATTCCAAGATTTCGTTAAAAAATATTTGATAACAATTAATAAAAACTTTTTTTAAAGTAAATTTTACTTTTCTAAACGTCCATTTTGAAAAGTCTTTTTCCACATTGTCTTAGGTTATTTTATAGCCTGATCAATAGTTTGGGAGATAACCGAAAAATTATATTTTTCAGCAATAAATTACAAAAAATATGTTGTTCTTGATTTTGTTGATCTGCAATGAATTATGATATTGTCATAGTTCGGTTTAAGATCAGTAATATAATAATAAATAATTGCCAATAGGTTTTTAGTCAAGAGTGTGAAATGTATTATGTTGACAGCAGGTTAGGCGTATGACGTCATTTCGACATTAACCACAATGTCTCGTCAGCCCCCTTTGCTGTGCCTTCTCCTCTATCATCACAATTGTGCGCTTCGGGGATGCTTCTTCGCACCATTGGGAAAAGTTCTCATTAACTTTGAGATGTTTTCTTCCCTTAAGGTTTGTGATGATAGGGGAGAAGGCACAGCAAAGGATGCATACGAGACATTGTGGCTTATGTCGAAATTACATTATACGCCTAACCTGCTGTCAACAAAATACATTTCACACTCCTGAACAAAAACCAATTGGCAATAATAAATAATTGACAATAGAACTGATCTTAACCAAACAATGACAATATCAAAAATATTTTTTTTAAAAATTCATAAAAAATTGGAGACATCAAAAAGTGTTAAATTTTGTGGAATTAGGGGTATAAATTTGGTTCAAAGGTGGCAGAAAATTTTCCATTGAATTTTAAATTATATTTTGTCGAAAACAATTTTTTTTTATTTAAATCTATGGTTTTCGAGCAACAAAAAATTTGGAAAATTTTAAAAAATTTAGTACGAAAATATTTCAAAAAAAAACTCAATGCATTAACAGTTAAGACCATTTTTGTCCAAAGAAACCAAAGAGCAACACCATTTTATAGAGGTCATTCATTAGAATTTGTTCTTTATTCATTTTGCTGGACTCTCTAACTTATGGGTACCGACAATTTAATTTCAAAAGCTTATAATGCATTTAAAAAAGTGCTAAAAATTAAAATGCTATACCTGCGCACAAAACCCATACTTTACGGCAACCATCTGTGGTGTTATTAGACACGAGGGACGTGTTATTGCTTTGTGCAGGCGAAAGTAAGAGGAAAGTTAGGTTACATTGCCGTCGAAAATGAGGAGAATTTGTAACATGTGAAGATGTAAGTAAATTAACAGACTGATGACGGATTCATTATAAGTATCATCTCAGCCTGTACGTACTTTCGCTCACATCTCATGTAAGTTCACTTTGTCCACATGTAAATCAATGCAAACCAATAGACCGATGAACCAATACAGAAATTGTCTTATTCTTTTGCTGCCATGTGATGTTGTAAACATCTTTTACAGATAGGTGGCTCTTTGGCTGCCATGGCCGGCGAATCGGTGCACTCGCACTGCATGTTCTTGTTACATGAGCATAAGGAGCCCATATTTTGTAGATTGCAACTTTTTCTGTTGATTCAAAAGCGTACGAAAATTTAAAATGATTTTTCGAGGTAGAAAAAAAAATCACTTGGAATTCTTTCATCTCTCTCCTAGTACACCAATACAGCAACAGCTAAAAAAAAAACGTAAAATAAATTAAAAAAAAACGACATCACCAACATTCAAAACTCATTTTGCAATATTGCAAAAAATTCACGAACACTCACACACAGTTTTACACAACACCGCACAATTCGCATTGTTGTCTTACATTGTTTTTGTGTGAGTGTGTGCATTCTAGCGGGGCCAACAACATCCAATACATTCGTATGCACATTCATACAATGCCAATTGCAATAAAAACAAATCCACGGAATATTGCGGTACTTTGGATTTATTTGACTTGAGCACAAGGCTATTGACTCGTACGTATGTATGTTTTACGCGTACACTCATTCACTCACGCATACTCATTTACTCTTTGTTTGTGTGTTTGCATCAGTATGCAGGTCTCATTGCACTGCATTGGATATCAATGCATTTTTTGAGAGACTGAATGCAATCATCGTCACTGCTTGCGTTTTTGTTGTTTGGTTGCTCAATGCACTTAAGAGGAGCCGGTTACTTGGCCGGAGTGATGGGAGCACCATGTGAATTGTATTGTGTATTGCATTTTTGGAGAGACAAGCAGCAAGTGCAATAATGTGGGTCAGGGGGTTGCAGGCATTGTATTAGAGTACAATTTACGAGGGTGGACGGTGAAAAATTACAGGTAAAATGGCAAAGCTGCAAATTAACTTGTTTCAAGATAAAAAGTAAAAGTAAAGGGTTTTTCCAATTAGAGGTGTTATTGTGAATGGCCCGCCATTTCGGTAGCTGTCACTTTTGAATCTTTTATTTTTTAACATTTGACAACTACGCCATTACTAAAAATGGAACGCTTTAACAACGCATTGAAATTATTAAAATTTACTACAAAAATGCTGAAAGTCTTGCAGTCACAGTTCGCAAAACTAAAGCATTTTTTGGTCGTCGTGAAGCACCTTATCGGAAGAATAAAACCCGTACACGTCGATCAAGAACGACTGAGAATATTGCTGGTGTAGCCCAAAGTGTTGAAGAAAACACAGTTATGTCAATTCCTCGTCGTTCTTTGGAATTGGGCATTCCACAAATGTCATTACACCATATTTTGCATAAAGACTTGGGTCTTAAGGCTTATAAAGTTCAGTTAACACAAGAACTCAAGCCGGCCGATCATCAACTACGTCTTGTCTTTGCTGATTGGGTCCTTGAAATGCATGAAAATGATCCGGAATTTCATCGAAAAATCATCTTGACTGATGAGGCCCATTTCTACCTCGGTGGCTACGTCAACAAGCAAAATTGTCGCATCTGGGGCTCGGAAAACCCAAGAGTTATTGTTGAGAAGCCTCTCCATCCTCAACGTGTGAATGTTTGGTGCGGTTTATGGTCCGGTGGGGTCATTATACCTTACTTTTTCGAAAATGAGGTTGGTTCAACAGTTACGTAGATGGATTGCCCTATCGAGAGATAATTAATGATTTTTTATGGTCGGAGTTGGATGCTATTGATCTGGACAACGTTTACTTTCAACAAGACGGCGCTATGTGCCACACAAGCAACGAAACCATTGATCTTTAACGGGAAAAATTTCCGGACCGTTTTATCTCTCGAAGAGGTGATCACAATTGGCTACCGAGATATTGCGATTTAACACCATGCGGCTTCTTCCTTTGGGGCCACGTCGATTCAAGACCTCAAAGATAAAATTCGTGAGGCTATCGAGGACATAGGGCAGCCACTTTGCGATTTGGTTATGGAAAATTTCATGAAAAGGATATGGTCCTGTAAGCGTGCTCGTGGTGACCACTTTTTATTAACGGCATACCTTCCTCTTTATTATGAAACAAACATCCGATCATTTATCTTCAAAAATTGAATTTTTCTTTGAATACCAAAATAACACCTCTTGTTGGAAAACCCTTTAGATATGTAATAAATTGAATATACCTAAATATCTAAAAAACCCTCACCCATTCGACTTTCGATCACATGGCCACACGAGACGTGTATTGAGACTGTAGAAAAGGTTACAGCCAACAAATGTAAAATGTCATATTCATTATTTTTGGGCATATAGTAGTTTTTGATGGGGGGGCCGAAATGGTCTTTTACGGTAACAATCTTAGGTTTCACCTGTAAATACAAAATATTGAAAGTATTCTCAACGGGGCATAGGATATGCCAGTAGGGGCACAATGTGCCCGATTCAATTAACATTTACCTTGTGCACAATTTTTCTGACTATAGTGTACTGTATAGGTCATTTTGTTTGGGAGGTACAAGAAAGGGTCAGACAATATACATACATAGTTCATATTCATTCCAGAATCGAACATTTTACGCAAAAAAAAGATATGTATGTAAAAGTAAGGGGGTTCAATTCGGTAATTTTTATGGGAGCTACCAGAAGGGGTGTGACAAAGGTTTTGGTTTTCTGAGGGCTTTGTCTGTTATTACAAGGTTATGAACAAATTTAAATCTCCTACAGACAGCTGTTCGTTTGGCAGTTACTGAAGAAATATTATTTTTACAAAAATATGTAATTTTGTATGGGAATAGCCCCCACCAAAAGTGGTAGGGCTATTCTGTCTATTTACAATCCAATTACTTCGTTTTAGAAAAAAAAATATACTGAGAAACTTTCATAAAGATCAGTTAAGGCAGGATAACTAGCTGCCAACCAGCCAGACATGGCTCTTACTTACTTATCTGACACTTCTTTGCAATCCTATGGGATTATAAACCGAACGTAGAAAAATATTATAATTGATTCGATCTGCACTTCTCCAGTTAGTCACCAACGGAGTTCTGGTCACCCTCTTCTGCCGGGTGGAAGACTTTTCGAGCTGGAGTCCATGAGTACAACATGACCTAGCCAACCACGTAAATGTCAGTATACAGCTCGTAATGCTCATGATTCATACGACGTGGATACTCTCTGTTAACTATTATGGGTCAGTATACAGCTCGTAATGCTCATGATTCATACGACGTGGATACTCTCCGTTAACTATTATGGGCCCATATATTTTATGGAGTATTTTTCTCCCGAATACTGCCAGAACCGATTAATCCCCTTTTGTCTTAAACCAGGATTCTGAAACATACATTAAGACTGGTAGAGAGGGCTCTGTCATTAAATCGCTTGCTTATAGTCCATAGTAGCACTTATTAGCAAGCAGGATTCTTCTCCGGCTGACATTATTTGTTTTGTGGATGGCGGAGTCTAGGTAGATAAAATTATCTACCACCTCAACGTTCACGCAGTTTTCCAAATGAGTAGTTTCTTTGTTCTTTGAACATAATAACTTCGTTTTGTCATCGTTCACCATTAGAGCCATTTTCATTGATTCCTTCTGTATACTTGAGAAGGTTGCGGCCCGCAGTTTTCGACCTATGATGTCTACGTCATCAGCGTACGCGAGTACGCTGCAGCTTTCCTCATTATCATCGCCATCACTATGTTGAAGAGGTCACATGATAGGCCGTTGCCTTGTTTTAGGCCTCGTGTGATATAGAATGGCTACGACAGGTTCTTGCCAATTTTCACTGAAGACTTCGTGTCAGTCAACGTCATTACGCAAAGGCGTATCAGCTTCGCTGGAATACCAAACTCAGCCCTGGCTTCGAGTATTTAGTGCCGTATCGGGCTGTCGATGGCAGCTTTATAGTCGACGAAAAGATGGTACGTGTCGATCTGTTTCTCTTGGGTTTTTTCCAGGATTTGTCGAAGTGTGAATATCTGTTCAGTTGTTGAATTTCCAGGTCTAAATCCACACTGATAAGGCCCGAGCAGGTTGAATAACACTGGCTATAGCACACTTGGGTAAAAGTGTGGGTAAAAGGCTTATCCTGCGGTAGTTGGAGCACACACTTGGATTACCTTTTTTCACCACAGGATATAATAGGCTTAGATTTCAATCATCGAGCATGCACTCGTCAAGCCAAACCGTGCGTAAATCTGGTGCTTGCTCGTTATCATTTCCTCGCCATCGGACTTGAAAAGCTCTGCCGGAAGTCCGTCGGCACCGGCTGCTTTATTATTTTTCAGCCGTAATATTGCGCTTTTTACCTCGCGCTACTTGATGATTAGCAAACTAAGCCGTCGTCGGCAATTAGCGTGAAACCTTCACGTGAGCTGCCTTCTGGAACCAACAGTTGCTGGAAGTGATCTTTCCATATATGCAGCACACTCTGCGTATCTGTAACCAGATTTCCAGTTTTGTCCTTACGGAAGAGGAGCCCATTAATGTAGCCTTTCGCTTTTACTTTCTGGTAAAATTTTCCCTCACCTCTATCTCTGTATCGCTCTATATCCTCGTTCATCCGTTCCTTCATCTGACGTTTTTTTCGCTTAAATAGCTGTCTCGCCTGTTTGACAGTCTCTTTGTGCCGTTCCCTAACACTCCGGGTTACAATTAACTGTAGCCTTGCCTTAAAAGCAGCATCGTTTTCCTCAGACGATATGCGACATTCCTAATCGTACCAGGATTCGTCAGAGCGCCGTTTTTCATATCCTAGCACGGTTGATGGCGGCTGCCATGGAATGCGCAATATGTTGCCACTGTGTATTGGGTCCGGCCGTGGCATAGTGATTAGAACACGCGACTACCATGCGAGAGATCCGTGGTTCGATTCCGGCTCCAGTCATCTACATTTTTTTCTATCATTGCTAGTCCCCTTGATGTTGTCGACACCATACTGCGGTGTCGAGTCAATCGACATATCTAGCAAAAGCTCTTCAAAACAGCGACGTTCTCATTCCTCGATAAACAAGTAGGTGCCGTTTGTTGTGAATCTAAAATAGAAAGCGTATTCATTCACATTAACGAGAGAAGCTATCCCATACCTTTTTCATGGGGTGTAAAGGGAAATAATTTTTTTTAAGTGTATCGGGAACGTCAGAATTAGAGGCGTTGTGTCGTAGTAGTTGGAAGAACTGGTTTGAGTAGGCAGTGGCTATCTCTGGGGTTTGCAGCTTCGCGATGTCCAGCTATCTTTGTGTTTGGTTACGTGCGTTTTTCGCTCTGCTCAATCTTGTGCATACCTAGGCTGCAACCAGGTAATGATCCGAGCCAATATAAGCACCACGGATCACACGCACGTCCATAACACAAGATATATGCCTGCCATCAATTACCACTTGATCAACTTGATTTTTGGTGTTTTGCTCGGGGGATAGCCAAGTTGCCTTGTAGATATCTTTGTGTTGGAATCTGGTTCCACTCACTACATGGTTCTTCCCGCTGCGAAGCGTATCAGCCGAAACATGTTGTCGGACGTGTCGGTATGCACGTGGCGGTTTGCATTAGAGTCTCCCAAAACAATTTTTATGTCGTATTAGGGCAGCGGTCGTATGTTTCCTCTAGGCGCATGTTAAATGCATCTTTTATCTCATCAACTTTATCTTTCGTCGGAGCATGAGCACAAACCAGCGTGATGTAGAAATATTTCGCCTTAATGCGGATTGTGGCTATTCGATCACTAATAGGATTGAATCGCGAGACAAGATGTCTGAGTATCTCGCCAACTACAAATCCACATCCAAATTCATGCTTTTCGGCATGACAGCTGTAATAGATGTCGCAATTTTTACGTCGCGTGCATCTTTGTCCTGTCTATCTCATCGCCTGGATGGCGGTGATTTCAACCTTATATTTTTTTGAGGACATCAGCCAGTCAGATTGTGGCACCTTCTCTATAGAGAGTCTGGACGTTCCAAATATATAAAAAATATATTACAAACAACGTTGCCCTGCCCAGCTGCCACCACGAAGGAGGTGTTGAGTCGGCTTGAGATACAAGATTCACTTTATATCCCTAACGGCGCCCAATAGGGATAGGGTCAGGTGATTTTTCAGTCAGTACACCTGACTGAAGAATTGTACTGGTTTATACGGGAGGTTAACATTATTTTGTTTTCCATTTATATGCTGAATTTTGTGCCAATTTCTGTACTGATTACAACCATCCTCTACTTGTCGTTTGTGAACGTGAATTGGTGTTCACAACACTTTGCTTACACATCACTGCACAAAACCTTGGAGCTCTCTCGTATTGGAGCTCATGTAGGTGTGTGCGACAGAGATGGTGGATGAGAGCAAGAGCGAGAGAACAAAGCTCTCCAATTATGCACTTTTACACAGCAACACACACACACAGACACACACTAATGAACAACAACAGACGTAAATAAAAATGCATTATTTTTGCATTGGCCCCTTCACCGCTAGTGCGCCCCTTTGTCGGTAGTCACTGGCATGCCAACCGCATGAGTTAGTTACATGGTGGAACACACAAATTGGCGACTCGCGCCGCGTGATATGCGATATTTGCAATGTCAGTAATAACTTGCTGCTCAGTGCTGGGATACTGCTACAAAATGTTGAGGAAGGAAAATCATTCGAACTTTAAAAAAATAATTTTCAATATGGCATTTTCATCAACAACGCAAGCAAGCACTTGCATCAGATGGATAGAGGCGGCGGACACTTGAACGTTTGGTAGGCAAAGTTGCCGGTGTAAAAAAAAAGCTAAACGCAAACGTTCGGTTTGCTATATTTTGTTTGGAACAACTCACACTGTAGTGTTTGTTTGTTTTGCTTCGTTTCAAAGGGATGGGGGGACTATCGCATCTCGTAACAATTACTTAATTTACTGATATCGCTGAAAAATATTAGTAGTATTGCAGCAGCAGCAGTATTGAAAAACGCCAGCCAGCCAGCCCAGCTCAGCAAATGACTACTGCGTCATCATTAGCACATTGTGTATTGGAAGTAGTGGGTCGGTCAATCTGTGTGCCTTTGTAACTCTAAGTACGTCTAATATTCTAATGTTGGCGTAAATTCCCTTTGTGGAGGGCATAAACTAACAATTTTCTAACATCCCAGGAAAATTGACAACTAGGCAAACATAATACCAGGAAAATTCAAGCTGTGTTCCTACTATGCACTAGTAGGTACCACATTCAGTTGCTGTTGCGGCTGCTGCTGCATGCTATGCCGGCAAACGAGCTGCATGAACAATCCACCAGCAGTGTTGCAGAGCAGTGTATGTAATAGCAATTGCTGTACAAGCTGCCGCCACATGGTGATGAAGAAAATACTCTCCAGCTAGCCAGCCAGCCAACCAACCTACCAAGCAGGCACAGTCAGTTCGCCGAGTAGTTCCACTGGCATGCAGCAGCGCCGCCATGGTAACTAGGATAGTATAAAAGTAGTTGGCCACAAATGTCGACCAGCCAACCAGTCGACCAATGTTGTAACTGAAAAGCCAGGCAACAATAGTGGCAAGCAGCGAGATAAACCAAATACTCCCAAGTATGGTTGGTGGGTCTGTACTCGTAAAGTAGTTGCAGCATGGCCAGGCTTGGTTTTATACCAGAAGAGATTTTCGCTATAGTTGGGAGTTTCTAACGTTAGTCATACAACAAGGAGCCTTTATGTTAGTTACTTCAACGTCTCATTTCATATTAAACGCCCCTAACGCTCCCCTCCCCTCCCGTTTCCTTTACTAGTTGAGAGTTTTTCCAACAAAAATGTTTTACCTTCTATCAGTGCTGATTTGGTGGCATGCCCAGAAAATAATACGTACACCATAGGTATCGTGTCTACCATTACACCATTACAGTGCAGAGCTGTAGCACAGCTCCCGATGAGAATTCTCCTATTTTCCATAATTCAAATGCGTCAAGTTCTCTTTTAAATGTAATGGAAGTTAGGCTATATGCAGCAATAGCCATAGACAATTTTCCTAGAGATCTGCAAGACATCAATACTGTGTGCCAAGCATTTCTCCGCTTCTTCTTTAGATGACGACGACGACGACGCGGCTGATGTTGATTGCTGTGTTTTATCTATTTCCATCACAGTCGACGACATCTGGACAGGAGGAGGTTGAGGAGGAGCATATGGAAGAGACACATCATTGCCATCATTATTTCACTCTGACGTTGTTCGCCCTGTTGGGGCTCTAAGTGTGTCTCTCGCTATAACGTCATCGTCCAAAGCTCATGGATAGACGGATGATGCATACAATTGCAATTACGGCCATTGCATGACATTACATGGCGGCGATGCTTCTCCTCTAAATGTGTTCCCGCTTATAAGTACTTTATCATGTATGATGCCCATCCATCGGTTGCCAACACGTCTGTCTCCTCCATCCAATGCGGTCGCTTCTCGGGGTGTAGTAAGTATCTCGTATAACGCTTGGATGCACACATTCAGTCAAGTATGTATGTGCCCTAAAGCTTGTTTTACTTGCTGTTTGTGCACTTCACCTCCTCGCAATTACATTGCAATTGTAATTGCATTTTGTAAATTCAAGATGAGTTCTCATGTGCTCATGGGGGATAATGCAAACCCATTAGGAATATTTTTGCAGTACAAAAGACGATACAAATCTGGGGTATAGTCTTGGCAACTTGTTTTAAGGTGAGTCACGCCTCACCAACGGAGTCGACAAGCCACCGCAATAATTGGCTCCGATAATTTTGGAAACAGCCGATAAGATGGAAACAACCTTAAACTACACTACTGCCTTGTAGTAATCACGTCGGTGGGAGACGTGGAAAACTCAAACCCCATTTGGTCAACAACGTGCTGAACACCCACAAGATCCTAAGACGAAATCTGTATTTTCTGTGGGAACAGAAAAGTCATTGTCTGGCTCCGTATCAAAGACACACCCAAATTTGGTGTTATCGTACTTCTCCCGCTATTCCAAGGGATGGCATTTTTACAGGGGGACAGTAAAACAGGCGAGACAGCTATTTAAGCGAAAAAAAAAGTCAGATGAAGGAACAGGAGAACGAGGATATAGACCGTTACAGGAATAGAGGTGAGACCAAAAAAATTTACCAGAAAGTAAAAGCAAAAGGCTACGGTAATGGGCTCCCCTCCTGTAAGGACAAAGATGGACAGCTGCTTACAGATACGCAGAGTGTGCTGCATATATGGAGAGAACACTTCTAGAAACTGCTGGTTCCAGAAGACAGCGGACGTAAAGGTATCACGTCAATTGTCGACAAAGGCTTGTCGACTTAGGCCAACACCAAGTCAAGCCGAGGTAAAAAGAGCAGTATCGAGGCTGACAAATAATAAAGCAGCCGGTGCCGACGGACTTCCGGCAGAGCTCTTCAAGTCGGGTGGCGAAAAGCTGATTGATCCTACGCAGGGTTAAGCTTAACGAGTGCATACCCGATAATTGGAATTTAATCGTATTATGTCCTGAGCTTAAAAAAGGTGATCCAAGTATGTGCTCCAACTACCGCGGGATCAGCTTTTTTCCTATCGCATATAAGGTCCAGCCGAGTTTGCTATGTGAAAAACTAAAGCAGTGTTATCCAACCTGATCGGGCATTATCAGTGTGGCTTTAGACCTGGTAAATCAACAACTGACCAGATATTCACACTTCGGCAAATCCTGGAAATACCCAAGAGAAATAGATCGACACGTTTCGATCTTTTCGTAGTCTATAAAACTGCCTTCGACAGCCCGATACGGCAGAAATTACTCGAAGCCATGGTTGAGTTTGGTATTCAAGCGAAGCTAATACGCCTTTGTGGAATGACGCTGCTTGACACGAAGACTTTAGTGAAGATTGGCAGGGACCTTACAGGGACCATTCTATACCAGACGAGGACTAAAACAAGGCGATGGCCTATCGTGAGACCTCTTCAACATAATGATGGAGATGATAATGATTAAAACTGCAGTAAGCATGTGTAGACATCATCGGTCGAAAACTGCGGAATGTGACTGCAGCCTTCTCAGGTATACAGAAGGAATCAGCGAAAGTGGGTCTAATGGTGAACGAGGGCGAAACGAAGTTATTAGTTTCAACGAACAAAGAATCTACTCGTTTTGGAAACTGCGTGTACGTTGACAACTATAGTATCGAGGTGGTAGATAATTTTATATACCTAGGCTCCGCCATCAACAAAACAAATAATGTCAGCCTAGAGATCCGGAGAAGAATCTTGCTTGCTAATTAATCCTATTGGATTGCAAAGAAGTGCCAGTTAAGTATGTAAGTAAGTAAGGTGGAAACAGGCTTGAACTAAAGTCAAGGTATGTAGTGTTCTTACAGCTAGGATACGTGGTAAATAGAAACGCCTTCCGTTCGACAATAGTCTTAACATCAACAAGATCTGATTCCGGGAAGAAATCTGTATTTTCTGTTGTATCAGAAAACATATTATCTGGTTTCGTGTCAAAGACAGTACCACATTTGTCCCATTTGCAGTTATGAAAGTGGTTCCCCCTAACCATATATAAAATTTGGAATCTAAACAAGAATTACAAGCGCTTCGGACTTAAGCGCATAGTTCATCACGCATAGGTCAGTTAACAGATCTTCGTTCTATTAGGACGAGCTTGACTACGTCGATGTTGTTATGTAGGTCATGGTTCGACGGTGATCTAAACATCAACAAGATCCTAAGAACTGATACATTTTGACCATTTGAAGTTATGAAAGTGGTTCCCCCTCACCATATAAAAATTGGAATCTAAACAAGAATTCCAAGCGCTATAGACTTAAGCGCTTTGTAGATAGTTCCTCACGTTTAGATAACAGCTCTTTGTTTTAATTGGACGCGCTTGACTACGTCGATGTCATTACAAAGCTGATGGTTCAAACGAAGACAGTATTCGTGCTTATCGACGATGTTTCCAAATATTTCCGAACTATTTTTTGTGGAAGACTCCCAGAATAGATTCATATGATTGTGTAATTATCCAGGATTCTGCACTGTACAGCAAGATCGGTAGGATCAGTGTCTGGTACAATTGGATCTTTATTCAATTATATAATTGTCACGCAGTTCACGCAGCGTCTCAAACAAATGGAGTCTTTGTTCGTTCAAACAAATAACATTGCTTTTTCCTCATTTATCACCACACCCACTTCTGCCGATTGTTTCATAAAGCTTGAAAAGGTCGCAGTAACATCATGCAGTTCTTAGCTAATGATATCTGTATCATCGGCATATGAGGGTAGAATGTGACTTTTATTGACGATGGAAAAAGTCGTGGTTACTGCAGCCTTCCGCATTATTATCTACATTATGATGTTAAAGAGATGGCATGACAGACTTTTGTCTTATCTAAAGCCTCGTTTGGTAGAAAATAGCTCTATCAGATATTTCACATATTTTCACAAAAGACTGTGTGTCGGTCAGAGTCATCTTGCAAAATCGTATCAGGATACCAAACTCAGCCATAGCATCTAATAGTATCAGTCGTATCGGACTGTCAAATTCAGCTTTGTAATCCATAAATAGATTGTAAGTGTCGATCTGCATTTCTTAGGTCTACTTGGATTTGTCGTAGTGTGAACTTCTAGTCAGTCGTGAATTTACCAAGGCCAAAACCGATTAGGTCCAATCAGGTTCGCTTTGGCTTTTTGTTTCCTGACTTCAATTATTTTAAGGAGATTTGACATAAAAGTCCTAAATTAAAAAAAATTCATACCAGAGCCTTTTGACAATATTTTTTATAGGAAATGTGAAATAAAATTTCGGGGCTGATTTGTGAGGGCTTAAAATTGCAGACGCATGGTTTCATAAAGGAATTTTCTTAGAATTTTTTGTAGATTCGATCCCCCTATATAACAAAACGACTCCCATGTGCTCCATTCAAACGCTATTACATTTTCTACCGGCATTGTTAAAGCGTCATGCCGAGATGCATTACACAACTTCACAACTTCGTGTGTGCCACAGAAACCAAAGAGACTGATGGGGTAACGCAACGCCGTCAATGAACCCTGAAGGGGGCACTAACCAAAACAATAACAACGCCGTGTTGCGTTCAATGACCTAAGGGGCAAGCACAAAGCTGAACGGGCTAGGCTGAACGAGGCGACTGGCCTGCGGTTTGTATTAATGCAAAACAAGAAAAATATTTGCAAGAAACCGGACTAATTTCACTCACTCGCATTCACCACTCACACACATGCTTACACAGCCAAACCAAAAGTTCATTGACTACATCGCGTACGGCAACGACCTTCGTCAAGTACTTTTTGTTTTGGTTTCGTTGTTGTTGTTTTCCCATTGCCTGAATCCAACGACGCCGTTGTTTATAATCTGCGCGTACTCTGGCAAAGAACTGACACAATGGCCCTGCAAAAATTGCTGTGATCCTAATGAAATAACATGAAATGACGCAAACTCTGGAAAGTTTTGAAAAATAAAATGACAACCCACAACTTAATAATAACGCTCACTCACTCACTACCGCTCGAGATGCGCGAGAAATGTTGACAGACAACAAAACAGCTGAATTGCACATAGAAAGAAATTTAAGTACTACTCATATGTACGTGTGTGGCACTCACTGTAGAATACCAGAAAAGCTTGCATTGCAAGCTACTCGTTTATGTGACATAATGGAATGAGGGAAGAAATAAGAGCAACTGAAATATTAAATGAGCTGGAATTAGAACTTAGATTTGACTATACTCTGTACTGCTGTGTATATTCCTGACTTGTTTACGCTCACGAGGTAGGTATGAAAGAATTAGAAATATATTCAATGTAATACATTTTTCATCTGATTCAGCAAAAAAATGTACCTTTATGTTATACTTAGTAGGGACATAAGTACTGTTACACAAATTTTTTTGGACCAAACTTATCATATTTATTTATTCAGGCAAAATGTTCCACTCTATCATTCACGAGCGCCTTAAGACCCACTGGCCAATCATTAATTACAACACGCACTGCATCTATTTAAAAGTTGACTACAACTCGCATTAAAGCAGCCTTACGAAAATCAATATTGTGGCAGACCATGATATCTAAACTGTCCACCATTCATAATCCATTGCATTTAAATCGGGGTTTGTAGAAGGCCATAAAATGAAAGTTAGAAAATTGTTTTGCAGACAGGTCTGTGTCCTTTTAGCCTTATGAATAGAATCCTGCTAGAAAGTACACGACTGGTTTAAAAATAAGGTTGGTTAAGAGGCTTTACAACATGATACAAATTGCAAAAACTTTGCCCATATTATTACCATATCATAACTGAATCTGGATGATGACCTTTTTCAACCCATGCGATATGTTCAGATGCTACTTAAAATGACCGTACATACACCCTTTATTTTTCCATGTTATATTTATACCTCAACCTACGGGTAGGAGGATACATATCATTTGATACGATCCAAAAGTGTTACACATAGAAGGAGTCACTTTCGACCATAGGTTTTTTTGAACCAAATTCGATTCAGGACTTTTAAAGTCGTTTGAGCCATGTCCGTCTGTCTGTCCAAATGGTACGCACGATAACTTTTGAAAGGTAAGTCTTTGTTTTGAAACTTTCCCAAAACTACTTCCGGTATTGTAAATGGGCTACATGGCCACGCCCCTTCTGGTTCCTTCCATACAATTGCACCATTCTGCCCACTTTAGTAACCGATAAATAATATCAATACAAACAACGCGATCGTGGCCAAATTCTGTACTTAGTAAAACTATAGCAGGATAAAGTCTAGCCTCGCCCCTTCTGGTACCTCCATACAATTTTACCACTCCACCCACTTTATAAATCGAGTAATAATATCAATACATTTGTAAAGCTATAACTGGATGATGTTTTGGAAGAAAAAATTGGAAGTCAAGTCACGCCCTTCTGGTACCTCCCATACAAATGTACCACTCCGCCCACGTGATCCTGGCCAAATTCTGTACTTAGTAAAACTATAACAAAATAAAAATTTGGAGAAAGTCTAGCCACGCCTCTTCTGGTACCTCCATACAAATGTACTACTCCGCCCACTTTAGAAAACGAGTAATAATATCAATACATTTGTAAAGCTATAACTGGATAAAGTTTTGGACGAAAAATGTGGAAGTAAAGCCGCGCCCCTTCTGGTACCTCCCATACAAACGTTCCATTCCGACCGCTTTAGAAATAAAGTTATAATATCAATAGAAACGATGCGATCGTGCTAAAATTCTATGTTAAGTAAATCTATAACAGGATAAAGTTTTGAAGAAAAAACTGGAAGTCTAGCCTCGGTCCTTCTGGTACCTCCCATACAAATGTATCAATCCGCCCACTTAAGAATTAGAATAATAATATCAATACACCCAATGGATGAGGGTATGTATCAGCCACTTCACCTGACTGAAATTTCTGTACTGGTTTTCCTGCACTATGACAATTTTGTCATCTGTGAACAATGTTTTTCTGGCAAGTTATCTGCGTGCTTCACCGAAAGATGTTTGCATTTTCCTGTTCAATTTTTTTTAAAGCTGCAGTCAACAAATGTCCTGTAGGTCTTTCGGAAGTCCCAAGTCTTTTTTAAAATTCGACTCATTGATTTCTCATCTCAGGGACCATAAATTTATTGGTTTCGGGAGGATTTCGCTGAATTTTTGAATTGACGGCTTTGATGACTTGCGTCGTACGAACTGTGAGTGGACGGTCCGACCTGTGGCGGTTTCTGACCTTTTTTGGAAAATTAATATTTCTCCTATTAATTCCGAACTAAAAACTGCAAGATATTTGAATTTGGGCAGTTTAATTACACACTCCTTCTGGTACCTCCCATACAAATTAACGAAATCAACCTCAAAATTCTACACGCATATCTTTTTTGAATTTAGTCAAATTTTGCCAAAGGTAAACATTTATTGAACATTGAGTTATGAATAAAAATAGAAAACGTTGTACTGCCCCTACAGGTACCTACTTTGCAAATTGGCCAATTTCCCGAAAATTTAAATTTTGCCAATAATTTCTAAAAGAAACTTTTAAGGACATTGAAAATTTTTTATTTGTAATATTTTGTAATCCGGGAGGTTCACCACACTCATTAAAAATTATGATTTGTTTTATGATTTTTGTGCGAATCATATAGAAACTTTTTCCTTGATTCTCAGTTTGTACCGTAAAGTCCCTATCGGTACCCCCATAAAAAATTGCCATATGCCCAGAGATACTCATATTAAATTTAACTTTTTACATTTGTTGGCTGTCATCTTTTCTACAGTTTTACTATATGTCTTATCTGGTCATACGACCTAAAGTCCTATCTCCAACGGTTTACGGTCCACAAGCAGGCATATAATAATACATAAGTAAATTCATTTATAAATCGGTAAATTGCAAAAACTTAAGAGGTAAACAATATCATGCATAGGGTTCAGTCAGTTTACCTGATGATCTTGTGTTTTTCTTAATAATTAATAATTTATTCAACACTATAACCCTCTTCAGGAATGGCGAAAAATAAAAATAAAGTTTAACTGATTGATTCCATATACTTTCCTCGCTTTTATATAACATATATCCATTTAATAGGTATGTCATCGAAATACATTCCATTTATCCTTTATTTGTTGTTTCATTTCATGCTTAATTTTTTACATTTCCCATCCTCGGTATACCTCCCTCTCATACCGGCACACAAATACATTTGTTGTTTCTTTTAATTTTATGGCATACATTTCTTTTCACAAAACCTAAACGTCAAATACGACGCCCAAGTTGTTCTCTTAACACACACGAATTCGCGCCGCTGTAATCGCTTTAACAGACGCCGGTGAAACTAAACATCGTCCAGCTAAAAATGTTGATCGCCTGGCAATTTATATTTTATACATACAATGCAAATAAAAGATCTCTTTTAACTAAATAAGACTTTTAAATAAGAGTCATTTGCCGGCTGTCTTCCAATGAAAAAACGGGCCTCTTATAACATTCTAAAAAACTTTTATAATATCATCGTAGACATAACATTCGGACCGCAGAACCTAAAGCACTCTCATTGATTAGGGTGACGGCGGCATCATCGTCTCTGTAGAGGTTTACTATAATAACACACGAATGTTTTTGCAAAACAGTCGTCGTCGGCTGTTATTTTTAACTGTCATAATTGCATGTACATAGTGTGTGTTGTACTAGCTGTTGTTAGTTACTACATACTCTACTTAAAATAATCAACCGCTGCTGGATCGTTTGTACTAGCTGACTTGACTGACTTTTTACTACGTCTTCTTATAATGATGATTTTAAAATAATATTAAGGAAAAAAGTCTCCTTCTAAAAAATTATAATTTATTGTATTCGATTTGCTTAATTGCACCAGGTTAACAGCTTTGCCAGGCCAATAACATGGATACGCTTGGTGGTGGAGTAAGTTAACATCATCATATTGAAGTTCATACAAGTAGTTGGTAGTTGTTGGTTGGCTGTGTTGTTGTGTTCTTGGGATATTAACAGCTGCTAATAGGGGGGAATTCATTCGTTTTACAGAGAGAGACATTGCTGTTGCTGTTGTTTGCTATCGTTGAGTAGGAAATACAAAAAATAAAAAATATGGCCGGTAATGGAGAGGGATAACAGAACATTACAACACGGTAGCATATGATGATTAACGGGCAAATAGAAATTGTTGTAGAAGATGAAAAAACAATAACACGTTATAAGGAAATTGCAAAGGTCGTATACACTAGCCTACAAATAATGGTAGACCGATCTATTTGATGGTGCACAGAAAAAGTCAGTTTTTGGATGGGTTTGCTATTATATGCATTATGTTAATCAAGAGATTTTGTTGAAGGCGCTATAAAAAATCTAGATGTCGATATTAAAATAAATCAAATTTTAGTATATTGAACAGACATATTATCGTCCCCTTAATAAAACAACAGTGTATATTTTTTTTTGGTGTTTTGAAAAAATCGAGTTTAAAGTTTTCGTCAAATCGGATGTCTATGAAATTTTCGAAGAAGAAATTATACACTATTTTTTCCAATGACCTTAACGCACTTTGTGGAAGTAGATTTTGACGAAATTTTGACCAAGCATAGAATCAACGATGGAGATTCTAAATATGGGAAAAAATAATAATAAAAAAAGGGGAACAAATTGTATGCAAGATTAATCAGTACAGAAATTTTAGTAAGGTGAACTATCTGATAAATATACCCACCCTATGTCCTTTATTTAAAGTTCCGATAGATATCATTATGCTTTATTTAAATTAAACGTTTAGTTTAGTAAATTTTTTTGTGTATGAAGTATTTGAAATGTTGTGGAGCGTAAACGATTGGGGATAGGAAAGTTATTTTCAATCTCCTGGAAAACTAATTTTAGTAGGATAAAGGTTAAGAATTTTTTTTATTTTCACGTTTTTTGAGTTCAAGGAAATGGAAACACTATAGAGCAATTCCATATGAAAGCGATCACCTTTTGGACGACCCCTCTCCGATTTTAAAATAAATAGTCTCAATCGATTGCCCAGCAAAAAATAATGTACCTACATACTTTTTTTTATAGTGACTGGTTTAGTGGTGGTGTACACCACTGTCATGTGACAAAATTGAAGAATTCTTCATAAGGGACCTCATTGAAAGTTGTTTTAAAAAAAACTACTAAAGCAATCGCAACGAATGATAGCTCGTTGGAAAGGTATTGAATTAGGCTTTAATTGAAAAATAAAATTTTCCTAATTTTTCTCAGAAATTTACCTTTTTTCCCATGAAAATTAAATTTTCCGATTTTCCACAGAAGCTCCCAAATTTTCCGGCTAATTTTATTTTTTTTGGATTCCTTATAATTTTTGCTTTAAGAATCAGCAATAACAAAATGGGCCCCGACTCCTTGTTTGGACAGGAGAAGAGCATTTAAAAGACCACCTTGTTCTCATTGTTTTTATATTTTTTATAATTGAATTATTTTTAATTATTTAACATTATTTTATTTTATTATTAAAAATACATTTTAAAAATTATTTTACAGTTAAAAATACATTTATGAAGAAAAAAATCAATTTTTTTTTAAGAGCCCCAAGTTGAGTGTGTAGTGAATATGGTCTGCCTGCCTTCACAAGATCGGCCATAAATCCATGGATAATAGCAGCAGTGGCATGTAATCGCACACCAAACCCGACTGAGGCTACAGGTCATAAAATGTTTTGTAAATTTTTTAAATTACCAGGTAATAAATATTTCGCCTAAAATAACATGTGCAGAAACAAGTCATAAAACATTGCACTGAAACAAATGCAACCACAATCCGAGAGTGAAATGACAATTGAACAAAATGTTTCATCTGATAGTGAGGCAGACATTCCGATGGTCAATATGTCTTTGAGTCCTTTGAATGAGGCTATTACCACTTTAGGTGAAATGCCTATTAGAAAAAGAAAGTTGCGAAGTGAAAAATACAGGAAAGAGAAAAAGGCAAGGTTATGAGTGCAAACGCGACAATATTTGATGAAGGCTCTGATAACGAATGCAGTCAAGCAGATGACGTTGATGACGGCAAACAAATGATTGAGCAGTTGAAAAGAAAATTCAATTTAGCGACCACTTTTCCGGAGAAATATCTCATTTTATCTGTGCTGCCTCAATCATGGTCTATACGCAAGATTTCTGAACAGTTTCAAACATCTTTTTACATCGCGAGAAGAAGCAAAGAATTAGTTCGACAGAAGGGCATATTGGCGACTCCCACCAAGCAATTTGGCTCAAGGACCCTCAGCGAAGCAACGGTGAAATTGATTCAAGATTTTTACTGCAATGATGACAACAGCCGCGCCTGCCCAGGTACACGTGACTATGTTATCACACGTGAAGATGGAGAAAAAGTACACAAGCAGCGCAGATTATTATGTAATCTATCCGAAGCATACCATCAGTTCAAAGAGAAATACCCAGCAGAAAAAGTGGGATTTTCTAAGTTTGCCATCCTACGACCAAAAGAATGCGTGCTGGCATTAGACAGGCACGGAACGCATTCAGTCTGCGTTTGCATGTTTCATCAAAACATCAAATTAATGTTCTTTCCATGCAAGAAATTGAAAGTATTTCACGGTGAAATTGAAACATATAGGGACCTCCTGTCGAAGTCGTTGTGCGCGTACCCCTCGGAAAATTGTCATCTGTCTAAATGCGACAATTTTCCGAAGATTGACGAGCTGGAGCAATATTTGGCGGAAAAGTTTGAACAGCTGTTAATTCAGGAGGTGCATTTCAAACAGTGGATAATTAGCAGCGCCAGATGTTCCCTTGATACCGTGGTAAAGCAGATTCCGGAATTCATCGAGGAATTCGGATTCAAGTTGAATGAACTGAAGGCGCACTATTTCATATCCGAGATGCAATCGAAATTTCTAAAGGAAAGTAAGGAGAAATTAGCCCAAAATGAATTCATTGTGATAAGCGACTTTGCCGAGAATTACACTTTTTCTCGTTCAGGATGAAATTCAGGCTTATCACTGGGCAAACGACCAGTGCACGGTGCATCCTTTTTGCATTTATTTCAAAAACGAAGATAACGAACTACAGACCGTAAGCCTTGTTGTTGTCGCGGAGAGTTTAGCTCATAATTATGTGTCCGTTTTTTTATTTCAAATGAAACTGTTTGAATTCTTAAGATCAAAATTCGATGCAATCGACAAAGTAACGTTTTTCTCAGACGGCGCGGCTTCTCAGTACAAGAATAAAAAAATTTTTTACAATCTTTGCATAATTGTAGAAGAACGAAACTGCAAGGTCGAGTGGCACTTTTTTGCGACGTCCCACGGTAAGAGCCCATGCGATGCGTTAGGGGGAACCAACAACATTTGTTTTCGTGGATTCAAAGCAAGGAAATTGCCATTAACACAGTTTTTTGCACTCAAAAAGAACACGATGCTATGGAGCGACGAATTCAAAACAGATATAATAATGTCAAAACTATAACTGGAACGCAAAAGTTTCATTGCTTCATACCAAATATTTCTGATATGTCAATTAATGTAAAGCGGTACTCTTCGTCTGCCGACGTGCTGAATTTAAAGTTACTTTAATTTTATAATGATGCCAAGACAATTGAAATTTTTAATAAATATTGTAATTAAGTATAAGCAGCAAAATAAGAATGATTTTTTCTTCATAAATGTATTTTTAACTGTAAAATAATTTTTAAAATGTATTTTTAATAATAAAATAAAATAATGTTAAATAATTAAAAATAATTCAATTATAAAAAATATAAAAACAATGAGAACAAGGTGGTCTCTTAAATGCTCTTCTCCTGTCCAAACATAAATGTGTATAACACAATAATACAACCACATTTCGAATATGGCTCAACAATCTTATATACGTGCTGTACGAGTTCCCAATGAGAACAATTTTAAAATGTAGTTTATATACATCTATAAGATTTAACGCACTTACGGCCATTTTCACAATGTACAATTATTTTCTTTTTAACGAAAAATTAACTAATTGCTGGTTTGCTTAACAGGGACCATTTAACAGACAGTTACCGATTTACGTTTCATCTTTATTTGATTACTTAACAAAAGCATTTAGTAGAAAGTATGGCAATACTGCATATATTTGTTTACGAAAAATAGTGTAATAAAAGATGACAAAACAAAAATTTGTTAATAAGGCTGCATTAAACAAAGAAAAGGAGCTCTCAACATTAAAAAAGTGTAACAACTCGAAGTGTATAAATTTTAACCAGAAGCAAACTAAGCAACAATTTACACATTCCTTTGCTTTCATTAGGTATGGGACGGACTTTGTATTTTTGGCGCAGTTCCTTGGAAAGGGGAGCAGACACAAGACGACGGCGAATGTGGATAGTGGCCTGGAAATGGTGCTTGTGGTCTTCCTGCGAGAGGACGTCAAGAACTTTTTTAGACACCTTACATAGTTGTTGCTGCTTATAAGGTTAGCAACGTATTTTACTGTGGACTTTTATTTCTGAATCTTTGTCTAAATTCTTCATCACTTAAAGAAAAGTGATCACGCCGCGTAAAACATCTTTTTGCAGCATTAAATTTTTAAAGTAAATATATTGCTGAAGAACAATTTTGTTTTTCCATTTTCTCTGTTTTTTTCTTACAATTAACATGCTAACCGGCGTAGTTGGTTCGGTTAGATTTAACAGCAACTCTTTTGTTAAATAGTGTCGGTTAAGAGTTAATCGTACTTTGTGAAATTCAGATTTCCCTAACTTTCGGTTAAAGTTCACGTTAATTTTTAATCGTACATTGTGAAAATGGCCGTTAAATGGTTAAATGTAAAGCAGGGAGTTGAACACGCTTAAGTTTATATTCAAGATGAAAAAAGGGAGCACCGGATTATCTATGTAGAGATATCAAATACGTAGGAGAAACGCAACCATATGGGCTCAGAAACTCGGAAAATTTTCGGAATTCAGCGGGTAACAACAACAGAAATGCAACGATCGCTGTTCTAAAGGGTGGTTAAATTGTAAGGACATAAACGTCAAATTCTTTTCTGCATTTCATTTGACATTTCTCAATTTCAGACTAACTCAATTTGAACAACGGAAAGATACACAATCAGGCAACGCGTTAAATTTATTAAGGTTTATTATGAAAATGGGCTTTCAAATCAAAATTCATATCGTGCACTTTGTGCTTTTTTCAGCCAATTTAATCGTCCAAATGTGAGTACAATCGGAAAAATCGTGCAAAAATTTGAGCAAACCTGGTCTGGTGCAATTGACTCAAAAACTAAAGCCTCTTGACCATTCCAAACGTCAGAATGGTGGCAATGAAATGGCAATTTACCGCCAAGATCATGTGATTTGACACCGTTGGACTTTTCTTTGGGGTTATTTAAAAGTTAGCAGCACTAGATTTGACCATAAAAATATTCATAAGGCAACATGGTTATCTCCAGATCATTTGACGAGGAATCAGATTGATCACGTGGTAGTCGATGGAAGGCACGCATCGAGTGTTCTGGACGTACGAGTGATTAGGGGTGCGAACATTGACTCCGATCACTTCCTTACCGCAGTTAAGGTACGCACAAGGCTAAGCATGGCGAAAAACGTACGTAACCAAGCACAACGAAAGCTGGACATCGGTAAACTGCGGACCACAGAGGTAGCAAACGCCTACTCCAACCACCTAACTCAACTGCTGCGGAATGCTCCAACCCCTGACAATATAACCTCGCAGTGGCAAAATATAGCCGACTCCTTAGAACGGGCTGCGAGAAGCGTACTTGGGTACTCAAAGCCGTCTCAAGAAGATGCCTGGTACGATGATGAACGTCGCAATGCCACGAGAGAGACGGATGCTGCATACAGGGCAAAACTGCAGCCAATGGCAACGCGAGCTGTTCGTGAACGGCACAGGGAGAAGAGACGACAGGCAACTCGTCTTTTTAGAAGAAAAAAGAAGGAGTTGAAGAAGAGGCAGGATAAGTGTACTGAGTTGCTCCGAAGTAGAGGGGAAGCCCGAAAATTCTACAAGAGAGTTAAAGCGAGAATGCGTGGAACAGGGTTGCCCTCCTGCAAGGACAGCGATGGTCAGCTAGTGACGGACCCGGATAGCGTTCTGAAGATATGGAGAGACCACATTAGAAATTTACTGGATAATGACACCACTCCAGAAGACCCCGCTCCAATCCATGACGATGGTATTAACTGTTCACCTCCGAGCCAGAGCTAGATACGTATGGCCATCTCCCGCCTTAAAAACAACAAAGCTGCTGGAGCCGATGGTCTCCCTGCTGAATTGTTTAAGGCTGGCGGGGAGGAGCTGATTAGGAGCATGCATCAGCTAATGGAGAACATCTGGCAAGAGGAGAGCATGCCCGGGGATTGGAGTCTCAGTCTGTTATGTCCCATATACAAGAAAGGAGATCGTAGTGAATGTAAGAAGTATCGTGGAATAAGCCTATTACCAATTGCGTACAAGGTCCTTTCAAGCATATTGTGTGAACGTCTAAAGCCATTTGTAGAAAAACTAATTGGACCATATCAGTGCGGCTTTAGACCTGGCAAATCTACGACGGATCAAATATTCACCTTACGACAGATCCTGGAAAAAACCCATGAAAAGCAGATCGACACCTACCACCTCTTTGTCGACTACAAAGCTGCCTTGGACTCTCCGATAAGGAATAGGCTTTATGAGACCATGTCTGAGTTTGGTATTCCTGCAAAGCTGATTCGACTTTGCAAATGTACCTTAGACAACACCAAATCCTCTGTTAAGATTGGTAAGGATCAGTCTGAACCATTTAACACGGAAAGAGGTCTCAGGCAGGGCGATAGCCTGTCCTGTACACTATTTAATATAGTTATGGAGAAGGTGATGAGAAAGGCTGGTGTCAACATGTCTGGCACCATATTCCACAAGAGCCACATGCCACTAGCCTATGCTGATGATATAGACATCATTGGTCGAAATCTGCGGGATGTTACTGCAGTTTTCTCATCACTAGAAAAGGAGTCAGCAAAAATGGGTTTAGCGGTCAACGAGGACAAAACAAAAATAATGATTTCGACGAACAAAGAGTCCTCTCGTTGGGGACGCACTGTGAACGTTGACAATTATTGTTTTGAGGTAGTCGACGAGTTTACCTACCTCGGATCTTCCGTCAACAAGAAAAATAATGTCAGCCAAGAAATTAAACGGAGAATAGTGCTAGCCAATAGATGTTTCTACGGACTTCGGCAGCACTTTAGTAACACCACCTTATCTCGGAATACTAAGAAACAGCTTTACCAGGTGCTAATCTTTCCCGTTCATTTGTATGCTGCCGAATCATGGGTGCTTACGACAACGGACATACAAAACCTGGGAGTATTCGAGAGAAAAGTACTCGAAAAATTTATGGACCTATCTGTGTCGACGGCGAGTTTCGCCATCGGATGAACCATGAGCTGTATGAGCTTTACCACGACATCGACGTAGCTAAAAGAGTCAGAATGCAACGACTACGATGGCTGGGTCATGTTGCCAGGATGGATGTAAATGCTCCAGCGAGAAAGGTGTTTGAAGGCGAACCTGAAGGACGGCGCAGAGCAGGGAGACCCAAACTCCGTTGGAAGGACCAAGTGGTAGGCGATGTGCCATCATCTGGTAGGACTAACTGGAGAACACACGCAGAAGACCGAAGCGTGTGGTATTCTTTAGTACTTCAGGCCTCAAACTTATGAACCATGCTCGTAAGTTGTAATGGGCCACTTAAGTAAGTAAGTATTTAAAAGAAAAGGTGTACATTGATAAGCCAGCAACAATTCAAGAGCTAAAGGATGAGAAAATTCGGCACATTAACGACATAGAACCACAATTATGCCTCAGCGTCATCGAAAATTTGGACCATCGGATGGTTTAAAATTTTGCCCAGTAGTTTCAGAGATATCTTTGAGGTTTTTTTTTTTAAAAAAAGCAAAAATTTAATGAAAAAAAGAAAATCTATGTTCTTTAAAATTTCATAAAAAAATAGAAATGTGGCAAAGATCCCAATTTTAATATAAAATAATATAGCCAAATATATGGGCAATTCCATAGTCACATACGTGACAGGTCGTACTTTTCAACGAGATGAGAAACAATGAAAAACTTGATTTTTTTTATTACTTCTTGATCTTTTTGTCTAATACTTAGGAAGTTCTATATTTAGTAAGAGAGACGAAATCCTCTGAACTGATGGTACTATAAAGAGGTTGACGTTATGTGACCAAAATAGAATTAATTTTTTTCTTCTTTCACAAAAACACAAACTAGTGCGAATTGAGTTGGACTTTTTTGACAAAATTTTTATTATGATTTGGATTATATATTTCTTTTTAAATTTGCTGAACTTCAAAACCTTTTTTTAATTTCTTTGTACAACCTATTTTGTGAATCGTGATGTGACGTTGCTTTATTTGATATAAATTTCCTTTTCGATAATTTATGACAAAATTAATTTCAAAAAAATGTCTTTAAATTTTTCGAAATTAGGGAATTTTATTGAGTTTCTATACCAAAAATTGTTCATCACGAATGCTACATTAGAACATCAATAAAATAAAATCAAAATTTTGCTGCAAGATTGTAATTATACCATCACCCTTAGGGATGAGGCTATATGTCATTTGATACGACCCAAAAGTGTAACACATAGAAGGAGACACTTTAGACCCTAGGTTTCTTTGAACCAAATTCGATTCATGACTTTTTAAGTCGTTTGAGCCATGTCCGTCTGTCTGTCTGGCTGTCCGGGTGGTTCGCACGATAACTTTCGAAAGACGTAACCAAATGTTTTGAAATTTTGCAAGAGCTATTATTTCCTCAAAACAACTTACGGTATTGCAAATGGGCTACATGGCCCCGCCCCTTCTGGTACCTCCCATACAAATACATCATTCCGCCCACTTTAGAAATCGACTTTAGAAATAATATCAATAAACCCAACGGAATCGTACCCAAATTCTGTATTTGGTAAAGCTATAATAGGATAAAGTTTTGGAAAAAATTTTGAAAGCCTAGCCATGCCCCTTCTGGTGGAGGAATAATATCAATAAATCAAACGTGATCGTACCCAAATTCTATTTTTAGTAAAGCTATAACAGGATATAGTTTTGAAGAAAAAAATTGTAAGTCTATCCACGCCCCATCTGGTACCTCCCATACACATCTGGTACCGCCCACTTTAGAAATCGATCATTATTATTAAAAGACCTAACGCGATCGTGCTGAAATTCTGAATTTTGTTATGTTATAATAGGACAAAGTTTTGAAGAAAAATTTTGAAGTCTAGACAAGCCCCTTATGGTACATCCCATTCAAATGTACCTTTCCGTCACTTTACAGATGGAGTAATAATATCAATACATCCAACGCGATCGTGCCCAAATTCTGTAGTTAGTAATGCTATAACAGGATAAAGTTTTGGAGAAAAAACTGGAAGTCTAGCCACGCCCCTTCTGGTACCTCCCATACAAATGTTATATTCCGCCTACTTGAGAAATCGAGTTATTATATCAATACACCCAATGCGATCGTGCCCAAATTCTGTATTTTGTAAAGCTATCACTGTATAAAGTTTTAGAGAAAAAAAATGAAAGTCTAACCATGCCCTTTCTGGTACCTCCCATTCAAATGTATTATTCCGCCCAGAATGGTACAATTCTCTGCAAAATAGCTCACATAATTGTGAGTAAAAGCAAAACGCGTTCAACGATTGATTGATTGATTCATGTCGCATTTTCTTTATATGTTATGTGACTTTCCGTGTGAGTAATAAGAATTGATACAATTTTTTTTTTTTTTTAATCAGAATCAAACATTTTTTTTACTTTAACAACCATTACTCAGTTAATTCTTTTGTGATTTTTAAAGATTTGTTTTTTTTTAAGGTAACTATTATATCTTATCGGACATAGCTCAATCGTCTTAAAAAGTCCTGAAATGAACCTGGCCTAAAAAAACTTCGGGAACTAACTCGTCTCTTATTGCGTTACACTTTTTCTCGTATCAAATGATACAGTTATTCCCTTATACCTAGAGATAAGTTTAGGTTAATTTGACAGCCGGCTTTAGCATAGCCACCTTGGGCCATAATGTAGGTCCACATATTTTACATTCAAGTGAAAATAATAAAATATGCTAACAGATATATAACACCACCAATAGGGTGTTATGGTGTGATTAATTTCAAAAAATAACCCATTGATCATTATATATGGGAGATACAAAAATATGTTATTGCATCCCTTGCACCCCTATACGGTGTGTCATAATCCTCGCAATATTTTGAATCAAACAATTGTTGCAGAACAGTGTTATCATAACAAATCGGTAATATAATAAAAACATTTAGTACTACAATAAGCAATAAATACATATGAGTTATCAGTGCAATTTAATGTCAAGTTGACATACATGATACATACTATGTTCATATGTATAGTAAACACACTCAAAAGTTTGTCTTACAGTTGTTCGCCTAGGTCATGTTTGAAAAAAAAGATACGGATAATGTTCCTTTTTTTTCTCCACGTGTACAGTACATGCCCCCTACATGTATATAGGTAATACATAACTCGTATCGTAGGGGTATATAGCTAGCAATGGGGAAATATATATACATATTTATATATCATCTACATCTACTACATAGAGATGTCTCAAGCGAATTGTTTTTATATACTTGTAACGTTAGGAAATTCAATTTATTTTTTTGCGTGCTGGTTACAACTTAGGGGATCTGCATGGATAGGCTGTAGGTATTACTATGTACAACCGTGCAATACTCGTAGATATCGAACGACCTCGGTCTCCAACCAACCAACCACCAACACACACCACAGTTGGGGTAAATACACTCGCGACCAAATGACACACTGACTTGGGGAAGTCTTGACTAGGAAAACAGGCAAACAGAAAGCTCAGTGTATGGCCACGCTACAAAGCGTGCCAGCGAGATACCACATCAAATGTTTTGCACATTAATAATGATGCACGGTTAACGGCAAATATGTACGCGCACTGTATGTTTGGTTTGTTAATGCAAAACCAATTGGACAAAATAAAGATACTAAATATATTAAAGTGGCTCCACAGTCAAAACGGTTAACTTTAGTTAGTGTTTTTGTTTTAATTTTAATATATAATCAATAACACAAGGCAACAAAATTAAACTTTTTTGTGCTGACTGGAATTTTACACAAATTTTTGTATTAATTTGAGGTAATTTGATTTTAATTCGATTCTCCAATTATCTCCATTAGCTCAATTTTTTCATTCACAGGTACTAATCATATTTTCGACATTTTTCCAAAAATTAGAAGTTTTAAAAAATTATAACTTTACTCTTCATAAACCGATTTGCAAAATTGTTGTTTTTTTTAAGATATAATTGTTATCTTTAAAAAAAACAATTTTTAAAAATCACGGCTGAGTAATATTTGTTTAAGTAAAATAAAATGTTTGATTCTGTCTAAAATAAATTAAAATTTGTATTTTCAAAAATCATGAAAAATGCTAAACGGAAAAAAGTGCCAAGTCTAATTACTCTCACGTAAAGTTACATAACCTATAAAGTAAATGTGACATGGATCATGACAGTCTTTGGGCGCGTTTTGCCTTTATTTACAATTATGTGAATTATTTTGCAGAGAATTGTGCCATTCTAGACGGAATGGTACATTTGTATGTAAGGTACAAGAAGGGCAGCCGCTAGACTTTCAATTTTTTCTCCACAACTTTTTCCTGATATAGTTTAACAATTAACTGCCGGTAATTAATGGTGTAGAACTCGTCTGGGACGAAATATCTAGGAAACTAAACTTAATAGGAAACAAAACAGGATAAGCAATACGGAGGAAAGGACGAAGAAAGGTTTAAATGCCCTATACGCCTGTCGGAACTCTGTAGGGAAAAGCTGGGGACTGCAACCTGCAAAGGTATATTGGATATACATAGTGGTAGTGCGTTCCATAGTAACTTACGGATGCCTTGTTTGCTGGGGGGCTCTGGGAACGGAAAGTAAGCTAATACCGATAAGTAATGTAAAATGCAAATTAGAACAGGATCGGGTATCTTTAGCGAGGATCTCAATTTCAGACAACACTTCCTATGGATGATTGCACTGTGAAATCTGTGGATGTAATTCGCTTTTATGAAATCTGTGGATGTAATACTGGCAAGGAATTTGAAGGAGATAGTCGCAATCTATGTGGACAGTCAAGCGGCCCTGAAGGCTTTGGTATCAAAGGTTATAAAGTCGAGATTAGTGTACAGATTTAGGACGGCGCTTTCAAAACTGTCGGAGAAAAGTGTTCGAATCTGTTGTGTCCCCGGAAATAGTGACATTTTAGGAAACGAAATAGCGGATCAACCAGCGCGGAAAGGCTTAGCACTGGGACCCGGCCAATCGGATGGATCGGTGCCACCACCAATGTGTCATATATACGGAATTATGACCCGTCACATCAAACGGCTGGCAAATGCATCCTGGGAACATCGCACCGACTGTGTGGAATCACGAGATATTTAGCCAAGACTGGATGGAAGACGAACCAAATCACTATTGGAACTGGATAGGAGGTCCGTTAGACGACTAATTGAAGTAATCACGGGACACTGCGACGTCAAAGCATTTACATCCAACTGGGAGACGACACGGGACGAATATTGTAGGCTTTGCGACGATGAGGAGGAAATTAAGATCATTGAGCATTTGTTATGCCATTGCCCAACTTTTTATAGAAAAGGGAAGCAATTCCTCCGGAAATGGTTCTTTGATAGTCTCACTAAACTGTCGTGGAGAATCTGGTGAAGTTCACTAATGGTTTGAGCTGGCTTAAGGGCAGAGGACCATAGAGTCCCCACGTAATCTTACTACTTGTATGAATGAAGTTGAAATAGAGAACACACCGGAATTATTTTTTTAGCACTTCTATCTCTTTTCCACTGTACTATTCTAATGAACTCTTTATATATTGCAAAACATTCTTCCCTTTATATTCCTTCTTTCTTAAATCAGGACAATCACAATGGAGCATTATGGTCTCCGAGTGTTGAAATGGCATGGTATTGTGCCGTGTCATTACATGTCTTCAACCTAAACCATACCTTAGCTTAACAATATAAGGAATTTGGGCAGCATAGCTTGGGGTGTTTTGTTATTATTACTTCATTTCTTAAGTCGGCGGAATGGTACATTTGTATGGGAGGTACCAGAAGGGGCATGGTACGACTTCCAAAATTTATACAGTTTTATGTTCACTAAGTACAGTAGGAAATCGCGATTTTTGTTCAATTCAGTAAATTGCGAATAAAATCAAAAGTTGTGGACCGATTTCAATGAAATAAAGCTCCTTTCATTCAAAATATATTTGGCTATATGAATTTTTTTCAACGATATCTCTGAAACTACTCGGCAAATTTAAACCAATGTAGCCACGTCTTAAAGATAATTTTATTGACGATTTTTTTGAGCTTTTAATTGAATATGGAGAACCGTTTTTAAATTATTGAAATATATGTAGTGGAAGTGCCTACATTTTCGACATAACGGTACATCGCAAAATTCGAGCTGATAGAAAAAAACCAAGTGCAGATTCGGTTTCAGCGTCCCTTAAAAACAACATTCAGTTTTTGATCAACTTAAATCTTTTAAATAGGAAAAAAATTTACCCTTGTATTTACAATTTTCAAACCGCGTTCATCTCGCGGTCAATTTTCAACCGATCGAGCTAATATTTTTGTCAATTATTTTCTCTTTGGAACAGTTGAGTTTTCAAATTTTTCATACGTTGAGGGTCCACCTTATACATACATATCTTTTTTGTATGTACACAGAATTCAGTCATATTTTACGATTACATTTTTACGACTGCATCTAGAATAAAATTGGACTATATCGGCCAACCCCTTCTGGTATCTCCCATACAAAATGTGCTATTTTTGGAAAATGTATATTTTTCCCATAACTTTCAAAAGGACAACTGAGTTATATTTGAAATCGGTCAGTTTCATTGTTTTGTAACATAATACAAATTCTAAGAAAACCGAAACCTTTGCTTCACCCCTTCTGGTACCACCCATACGAATGACCGAATTCAACCTCTTTCAGTTTATTTATTTTGTAATATAAGCCAATACCGTAGAAAATCGAAACATTTGCGACTCGCCTACTAATAGCCTTTTTACACCAAAAAATCATTTCGCATTTTGAGCTGAATATGCGAAATTGATAAAAGTGGTTTTACACTGCAGTTTCAGCTGTTGTCTAGCTCACACATTTTTCCATTCGCCTTGTAAACCTGCTATATTTTCCTGCCACAAATCTATACATTGCTTCGGAGGCAGTATTCCACGAAGCGCGAATGCTTTTAACTAATTTGAAAAATAATTTCTTGATATTTTGGCAAGTGTGAATTTTTTGTCCGTTTGTGTTGTTTGGAATTTTTTCCGATAATTGTACGACGAAAATGGTGGATGCCGGATCAACATTACATGGATGCATAAATATGCTAACATCTTTCCAACAACAAAATACACGTACAATTTTTAGCATTTTGGCCGCATCTTTCAAAAATGCGGAATAATGTGAAAAAATGTTAAATGCGTTCCGGTGTAAAAAGGCTTTAAAAAGCTTAGATAGCATTCAAACATTTTGATTGCCTCTTTTCTTTTTATTATTAATCTTAAGTCACTTGAACTCCTAGTGTCTGTTTTAAGTCCCCCATATATTACTTTATTATTTAGATAATGTTCGTTTATATTTTGTCACAGTAAACATTTATAACATTTAGTACTGGTACTTTGCTATTCCTGCGCGTACAGATTTTTGTGTGAACCCTATTTAATTTGTATACTGTGCTTTGCTGTGATAACAGGTGGAATTGGGGAAAAATTATAACAATATTAGACAACTGCTGCACTTACTACCTAATCATACATACATGTACTATATATGTAGGCATGTATTCGTTCCTCGTATCGGGGGAAGTTAGGGGAGAGACGATTTTGCGCACTAGTCTAACCGGTGCAAATGTGAAAGAAGACGACTTTTGCCGTATTAGACTCTGTTAGATAGTAGATGGGAGATGTTCTAAGTTAGTATAGAGAGACATGCTCGTCTGCTGACGTATGTGTGTGTGTGTCAGTCAGCCGTTCAACGTTAGAAGACAGCAACAACAAACAGCGTTTTGTTCGTGGGGGGTCGGTCGGTGGCTCCACAAATAATGTTAAGTGAAAAGTAGAAAATGTTGTTTGCCTGTTTCTGGTTTCCCAGGGAATGTATTAGAAATGTTTAGAATTTGGGGAAAACCCTGGAAGAAAAAGGAGCATTGCAATGCGCGTGTAGAGAGTACGATACGATATGCTTAGATGGGAGTGACTTGTAGTCGTTTGTTTGTGTTTAGAATCGCACAAAAAAAAAAACATTTGTAAATGCCCCCCTAAATCACGGCAACAACAAAATTCTAAGGTGCTACATACGCGTATGTACTTTCATTTCCAGCGGACTACATAATCAGAGAGAGTACAAACATTTTTAGTGAAATTTTCCATTAGGCGCACAGCATTCACAAAAATATAGGGCTACCACCAAATGTTCTTAGCAGTCAGAATCTCGTGTAGAGGTATATACTTACTAACGTATATAGTATTTATCGTACATACCTACATACATATGTATGTACGTATGTTGTATATTGTATAGTCGTACAACATTTGTATGTTCTCATACATCATCAGCACAGCGCTGCGCACAGGCCGAAAGATGTTGACGTCAACGTAGATGGCGTTAGTAGAAGAAGACCCCCACTGCCCCCTCCTGCAAACGACTTTGAATCAACCGCATACAGACTAACTAACAAATAAACGAAGGAAGCTAACAATTGACTGACCACATCTGTACAAGCCTTCTTGTTGTTGCTGGTGCTGATGTTGTTGTTGTTGTTCTATAACCAAAATGTGAATCTTGACATTCAAACAAACAGTCGCCAGCAAGCAGCACACAACTGACTTCAAACTTCTCCTTCCCATTTAGATGTTAAACAGGCAGAGAGAGAGAGACATCCTGCTGGAAGATGTTGAATAAGAAGAAGGTGGCATCCAGGTGCCAGATTAAGTTAGAAGTGGCCCGGGTGAGAGGGAGGGAGCAAAGCCACAAAACAAGACTCAAATTATAATGATATACATATGCCTACACATACCTACATAATAATGTGAGTTGTTTCTATTCTTAATAAAACTGCCGAACGAGTGAGTGAGTATGACAGCCACTAAGGCGACAACAACACGACCCTGTACTAATAAAAATAATACATAAACTTTATTTGTTTATTTATTTATTTAGGTGTTCAGGTGGGTTAAAACCGAATCGAGTTGATACTATACACACTGCGTGTATTAGACTGTAAGAAACCGCTAAACGTAAGAAACTACCATAGGAAATCAATAAAGACCAAAACTCTTGATACTTTTTAAACGATGATAAAACCAATACAGAACTTTCAGTCGGCTGAACTAAACGATAAATACCCTTAACCTATTTCCTCTTTCAAACTACTGCTGGTTGTGCTTAACTCTGATTTATTGAAATTAATCGTTTTTTTAACGAAATTACTTGTATACACTAAAGCCCCGACTTGCGTCGTTTATTGGAACTGAAGAAACGCGATGCAAATCGAAACGACGAAAATCGAATCAACTTTTTCTATATAAATGTACTGAAATTTAGTTTATTAGGGAAAGTATTCAAAGCAAAGCAAAGCAAAAAATATTTTTGGTAAAAAAAAACAAGTATGACTACATTTTTATTTATTTCATTTACTTCAACAAATGTTTATAATTATTATAGAGAAATAAAAATATTAAGATAAAACATAACAAAAATTAAATTAATTCACATATGTATGTTTATAAGAAGTAGATGCAGAAAAATTTAACCGTTTTTAGCGACGCAAATCGAAATCAAAACGACGAAAATCGAACCGTCGCAAATCTGGGTCAAAACGACACAACTCGGACCGACGAAACTTTAAAGTGCAACGACGCAAATCGAATTTTTCCAGTTTTTAAAAAGCAACGTAAATCGAAACGACGCAATTTGAGACTCTAGTGTAATTATTATTAGGACAACCGGAAATATGCAAAAGCATGTTTTTTTTAGAACGACATATTAATCAATGGGATGGCATTTATATGTTTCATACTCTTACAAGTGTTTTGAAATCTATTTGTTAGAGCATATTTTTGCATATTTTACCCATAACGTCATATTTTAGCATATTTTGGTTTAAGAGCATATTTTTAAAAAAAATATCTTTTTGTTAAGCATATTTCATATTTTTTTTAGAGCATATTTCCTTTTTAGCATATTTCACATTTTTCACATAAATTTTCTGAAAAAAAAACATTTAAAAATTTAGTTTTTCACATGTTTATATATGGAACAATATAAACAAAACATAAAAAAAGTTTTTCAAAAACCACAGATTCGATCCTGGACATAATGCCTAAAGCTAAAACGGCAAAATTAAAGGCGCTTGCAGAAATGTTTCCTGACTTACGAGCAATAATAGACCCAGTTGGAATTAATAGATGTTGGGAAATTATTATGATTAATTCCATAGCAGTTTTATCAGGAGTAGCTTACCGCTTGAGAGCTGGATGGTAAAAAGGCAGTTTTTATGTTTCTTTTTGTTTGTTAACTCAACTTCGGAATCTTCAAGTTGTTCGAAAATATTATCCACAATAATAAGGAAAATTTTTACAATTTTAATAAATGTACATGATTTTCAGGAATAACTCTGCCGAGCTTTTGTGTCTTTACAAAATTGGAAATCAGCATATTAGAAAACTATTTGAGAAATACACGGACTACCAAATGCAATCTGAAACAAATCAGGACGTAAACTTCAATAAGAATTATGTTTTGCACTTTTTGACGGATAAAGCTCCATACATGGTAAAGGCTGCAAAAGCTATTTTATTTTATTCCAAACAGACGCATGTGACATGTATTGCTCATGGTCTCGATTGTGTGAATGTATTAGGAATTTATATGAAAACGTGAATAAATCTATTGCTTTATAAAGTAAATTATCTTTAACGTCCCGAAGGGTTACACTCAAAAAAAAATCAAGTATTCCTCACTTAATTCATTTCCAAGCGGTGTCAAAAGTACGGTACGGAGTACGGATTTTCTTAAATCCAGTAAAAAGTGCTTGATTCAAGAACGGAAAAACCTAGCCTGGAAGTCTTATTTGTAGAAGTAATTAAGCCTTGTGGCGCTTGATTTTTAAGTATAAAATTCTTAATAATAGATGACATTAAGCTTGATTTTTAAGTATAAAATTCTTAAATAAAGATGGCATTAAGCCTGCTTGGGCTTGAATTTTAGATAAATTTAGATGCCAGGGACCGGCCGTTTCATAGTGGTTAGAACACGCGATTACCATGCGGGAGATCGTAAGTTCAAACCCGGCTCCAGTCATCTTAAAAAAAATTGTTCTTTCATTGTCGGCTCCCCTCGAATGTTGTTGACAGCAACTTCACAGTATAAGTGTCGAGTCAATCGGCGTGTCTAGTAAGAGCTTCTCAAACAGTGACGTTCGCATTTGTCGATAAACAAGTAGGTGCCGTTAATTGTGAATCTAAAAATAGAAAGCGTGTTAATTCACAACAACGCGAGAAGCTATCCTATACCTCATTCATGGGATGCAAAGGGAAATTAAGTTAAGAATTCTTGAATATAGATGACATTAAGCCAGCTGGGGCTTAATTTTTATTGTGATACCGTTTTAAATTCTCACACCAATTATTTCTACTGTATTTGTTCAACGTCGCTCATTTCCTCATTTCGTTGTTCTGATAAAGGCGTGGATGTTACGTAGATCGCCTACTGATAGACGGGTATTGTCCATAAGAGTTCTACAAAAATCGTTGCAGGGAATTTTCAACCTCTTAGCGTGTTTTCCAACCGACCAGTAACCGTTATTACAGCTATGATATTCTTTAGATCAACTCTAGACAGGTTCAGCGCAAATCGTGTCCTCAGTACATCCGAAGTATGCCAAAGCTGTTTGGTCGCTGTGCAAGTTGATTCTTTCACCCATCCTTCTTGGCAAATATATGTTTCCTCCCTTATGTGTTTCCTTCCTTATGTTTCCTACCAGTGTGATCGTAATCATCGATTCAATTCACGATGGTGACCGCTCTAGCCAAAGTGTCTACTCTTTGGTTACCACATATGTACCCATATTCTGGAACACATCGGTTGAATGTCTCGCTCTCTCCTTTAGAGACGGCCGGCATTCTTGAACATTTCCGATAAGATTCCATTGCCCGCTCTTTCTGTTAATCTCGATCCTTTCTTGAAAATTGAGATCTTCCCCAAAGTGCAACTTTAGGTCGCGATATATTTTTTATGAAGAAAATATAATAAATTTATCATTAAAATTTTTTTTTTATCTGTATTTTATCTGTATTTTAAAAAATATGCACATATTTTAAATAAAACTAAACAATTTTTGTTTTATATTACTTAATTTAGTAGAACAGTAATTTCTATTTAAACCATTTCGATTCTTCGATGTCACAAACATAAGCATTAACCCATAATATCTCGCCGCCTCGTAGATTGGTGTATTAGAATACATATAATTATACCAAATATGAGTAAATACATACCTCATCCAAACGTTTACGCTTTTGTGATTGTTGTTGTTGTTTCTTAGATTCGTTTTTTTATCCGGCATATGACTACAAAACGTGTGCTCCAAGCATTTCAGACGCTAAACAATCATACATATACACTGGAGCAGCTACAAAAATAACAACAACAATAGTACGTACGTACGAGTATGATTAAACATTTGTACACACCACATGAAAAAATACTAAAGGTGCCTTTACACGATGTGACAAGTCATGTCATGCCACTTAGGCAGCCGATATGTAATTCTGCATGTGCGTCAAAATGTAGCATGGCGTATGATTTACGTGGAATATTAATTATGATAATCATACGCCACCATATAGGTTTTATGTTAAGTCGTACATAATAGTCTAAAACGTGACAAATTTCCCTATACGGTACTTACTAACTTCAAATCGATATTAAAATCGAAATGGCATGTAACTTGACAAAACGAATGATACAGAACTTCTTCTTTTTGGGGCTACTTTCACGTGCAGTTCTTAGAATTAAGTTCCAAAATCATGTGTTGTACTGTGTAATGTTTGCGTCCAAACGTGCATAGTGTTTGTATACATACTATACATGGCGGCATAAGCTGTGTTTGTCATTTACAGCTGATATTACTATATCCGACTTTATTTAATTATGCCCCCAATAAGCTATCTCCCACATACTATTGAAATATATTCTTACTATTTCCTTTTATTGCCAGCAAACGCTTTGTTGTCTAGTCAAAATCAGCTTATCGCCGATATGTATGACATATATGTCATACCTATAGGTATAAAAATAGAGCACATTCTAATTAAAATATTTACATATATGTTGTGCATACACTTCCACACAAGCTGTGTTTGAAAGTGATCACACTACATGTATACATTTTACTTTGGGAAAAGTGACATGTCACATGTAACATACACATCGTGTAAAGACACCTCAGACAAGTATATACTTATTTGCACAGTCAGCTACAAAGTTAGAAGATACACATGTACGAACTTAACATTGGCTTTGAAAATCATTTGACATTGAGAGTACTTTAGCATGAAGAACTTGAGTGATGCGAACGTAGTTGTGATAACGCTTACGTACATACGTCTGTACATTTATTCGTTATCTGTGCTTCCTCCCATCGCGCTTACATTATTTGTATTGTACTGTAACAGTAATCAGTTGCTTTTTTACAACATCCGTCTCCGCCTTCCCCTTAGCTGCTCCCGTCATAACATTAGAGACTTTGCAAAAAAAAATTCTAATGTGAGTATACTTTGCTTTTAGACGTCTTTACAGTTTTTTTAGGTGAGCTTTTAAAAGACAACCGGCACTCGCCGAATTTTACACGGAATAATATAAGTATTGTGTGTAGCAAAGTTTAGGAATTTGGTGTTGGATTCGATATTTTCATGTCAGTCATTTTCAAAATTTGTGAGCTTTGTGGGGTCTGCTGGATGACATATAATAACTTTGTTGAATCACGGTGTCGTAAAAGGGGCTCTGACCCTTTGCTATAGATTCTTTAGTAATGGTTAAGAGTCTACATCAAATCGGAAATTTACTGAAAACTGTGTAGATCGAATGGGGATTGCAAACATAGAGCAATATAATATGAAGCACGTCGTAGAAGCTATGTGAATGAAGTTGTGTTTCATTAACATATAAATGAATAGCTCAAAAGACAAATTAATTAATTGCAGTAATGGATTTTTATTAAATTTATTTTCAAATCAATGACAGTTTCGTTAAATTTGTTACGACAATTATTTGACTTTATAATTTAACACGTGTTTTAAAAAACGATATTATTTTAATATTTTATGGAGTTAATCGACTTGGCAATTGAGGCATTTACATGACAATGATAGGCTTTTTTTACATTAAATTAAGAAATATTATACGTTCACCATTAGGATGAGGATATCCTTCGATACCTGGAAACTAGACCCCAAGTATACCTACTTACTTACTTACATAGTTGGCAATTCTTTGCAATCCTATTGGATTACACAGTGCGACACATAAATTGGTGCCACCTTCGTACCCAGCTATTTTTGAACTATATACCGAAACTAAAAAAATTCCCAAAGGATTTGGCCCCATTACATCGAAACATTTTTTTATGGATACTCCAATATTTTTACCCCAACACGTTTTTTTTACCATTTTTACAGAGTCCATATTTCATTAACCGTTTGCAAATTTTTCTTTTTGTCTTCGGCAAAGTTGTAGATCTAAACCAGAGCAAAAAAAGTCTCAAATAGACCGACCCGAAAAAATTGCATCTAGTGCATGAAAATTGTAAAAATATGGGAAAAAGGCTATCTTTTCATGATATATACCGCACGTAGAAAAATATCAAAAACGCTTTGATGTTCTGCGCTTCTTCTGCAGTTAGTCGCATCAAGTTCTGCAATGTTCTCACTAACCTGGTCTTTCCAACGGTGTTTTGGCCGCCCTCTTCGTTTTGTCTTGTATACCTGAGAAGGTTTCAGTCGCACTGATATGGTCCAATTAGTTTTTTTACAATTGGCTTTAGACGTTCACACAATATGCTTGAAAGGACCTTGTTCGCAATTGGTAGTAGGCTTATACCACGGTAGTTCTTAGATTCACTACGATCTCCTTTCTTGTGTATGGGACAAAACAGACTGAGACTCCAATCCCCGGTCATGCTCTCCTCTAGCCAGGTGTTCTCTATGAACTGATGAATTCCCCCAACCAGCTTCTCCCCACCTGCCTGCAACAATTCGACTAATGATGTCTACGTCATCAGCGTACGCGAGTAGCATGTGGCTCTGTTGAATATCGTGCCAAGCGTGTTTACTGCAGCTTTCCTCATTATTACCTCCATCACTATGTTGAAGCGGTCACACGGTAGGCCGTCGCCTTGTTAAAGGCCTCGTCTGGTATCGGATCGCTCCGTAAAGTCCTTGCCAATCTTCACTGAAGACTTCGTGTCAGTCAGCTTCATTCCGCAAAGGCTTAAGAGCTTCGCTGCCATGGCTTCGAGTAATTTCTGCCTTATCGGGCTGTCGAATGCAACTTTATAGTCGACGAAAAGATGGTACGTTTCGATCTGTTAATTTACCAGGTCTAAAGGCAAGTTGGATTACACTGGCTTTAGTCTTTTACATAGCACACTCGACAGGACTTTATATGCGATGGGTAAAAGGCTGACACTTGGATAACACTTCTTCAGCGCAGGACATAATACGCTTAGATTCCAATCATCGGTCATTCACTCGTTAAGCCAAACCGTGCGTAGGAGCTGGTGCATGCACGTTATGATGATTATCGCCGCCGGACTTCTCTCTTTACAGGAGGAAAGCCCATTACCGTAGCCTTCTGCTTTTACTTCCTGGTAACATGGGTGGTAACATGGCATTTTTAAAATATAGAGTTAATAACCTAGGGCCCTGTACTAATCTGTCATGCCCAAGATGTGGAGTAGTCAACCCACAACTTGTAGGAATTTTCGTGGACATAGTGCTATATCGATACGTAGCCAATAATGACTAGTATCGCCTTTAAAATTTCCCCAACTCCGGCTAATAACTCAGCAGGAGGTTACTTATTTCCAATATATAAGTGTGTTATATACTTACAAATAATCCGTAGTGTGTACCTGAAAAAGATATATAAACAAAACCTGAAAATAGAATTAAAGTTATTATTATTAAAGAAAATTTGCAACCCCTATGCACCCTTTGAAATTTGGTGCTTCAATAATAAGCTGTATTCCACATATATTGAAAATAAACTACAACAACATACTAATGTACCCTAACCGCCGTGTAGGCCTATTTGGCATTCCTACAGCGCTTTCGACCCCCGCCAAGGGTCTCATCAGTAGGATTCCTAACAAATTGTGAAAAGCTCAAAAACCACTATTTTATACTGCATAATGCAATCAATAAACACCAAAGATAACCTATTACTCAAAGGAAAAAATTATTATATGCTGGAACCTGAAAAAGAAAAAACCAATTATTATAAAAAGTATGTTCTACTTACCTGAGAATTAACCTAGAAAGATAGACAAGTCATATTAGTCACCCCGAATTTTCCCCAATTTTCCCATTCAACCTTTTTCTGTGCCAATTCGCCCCTCAGGTTTGGTCCGGTGCCAACACGCAATGGTATCCATTGTTTCAGGAAGTAAAGCTATAAGATGCGGACACCATACAAATGAGACACGCAATTAGACACTAAAGGCAAAATCGCTCGTTCTTGTTCCCATGTAACAGGGAACTGTATCGCTCTATGTCCTTGTTCTCCATTTCCTTCATCTGACTTTTTTCGCTTAAATAGCTGCCTCACCTGTTTAATTGTCTCCTTGTGCCGTTTCCTAACAGCCCCGTTTTCCTTTAAGCAACATCATGTTCCTCAGACGCTATGCGACATCCTTCATCGTACCACTATGTATCGCAATATGCTGCCACTATGGCTGCAACCAGGTAATGATCCGAGCCAAAATTAGCACTACGGATCACATAACGCTTAAGACATGCGTTCCATCAATTACCACGTGATAAATATGATTTTTGGAGTTTTGATCGGGGGATAGCCAAATTGCCTTGTGAATATCTTTGTGCTGGAATCTGGTTCCACTCACTATCACGTTCTTTCCCGCTGCGAAGCTAACCAGCCTAAACACGTTGTCTGACGTGTCGGTATGCAGGCTGAATTTACCGATCGATGGACCAAGAACATCTTTCCTTCCTATTTTTACATTAAGTCTTCGAGAACAATGTTAATGTCGTGGTCAGGGCAGCGGTCGTATGATTCCTCTAGTCGTTTGTAAAATGCATCTTTTATCTTCCGTCGGGGCATAAGCACAAACCAGCGTTGTGTAGAAATATTTCGCCTTGATGTGGATTGTGGCTATTCGATCACTAATAGGATATCTCGCCAACTACAAATCTACAATGTCGCAATTTTTACGTTACGAACATTCTTGTCCTGTACATCTTATCTCCTGGATAGCGTTGATGTCAGCCTTATATTTTTTGAGGACATCCGCCAGTCGAATAGTGGCACCTTCTCTATAGAGAGACGGACGTTCCAGGTGCATATCCTTAAATCGTGGTCCTTATTACGTTTACGGTTTTATACTTTTCTTCATCTCTACCCAAAGTAAAAATGTTCAATTGTTTAGTATCCTTTTCCGTAAAAAACAGTGTGTTTTCAGAATAAATTCTTTATAGCCTTTTTACACCAAAAAAAGCATTCCGCATTTTGAGCTGAAGATGCGGAATGCTAAAAAGTGGTTTTACACTGCAGTTTCGCATATTGTCAGCTGTTGTCTAGCTCACACATTTTTCCATTTGCCTTGTAAAACTGCAATATTTTCCTGCCAGAAACCTATTAACATTGTTACGGAGGCAGTATTCCACGAAGCGCGAATAGTTTTAACTAATTGGAATAACCATTTATTAATATTTTGGCAAAAATGTAAATTTTTTGTCCGTCCATGTTGTTTGGCATTTTTTCCGATAAATGTAAACAAACAACGAAAATGGCGGTTGCCGGATCAATATTACTGAGAAAAATCGCTTAAATTCCCATTTTCAGAGTACAACTCAGTGTATTTTTCCGCATCTTTCATGGATGCGAAATATATTATAACATCTTTCCAACAACAAAATACATGTAAAAATTTTAGCATTTTGGCCGCATCCATCAAAGATGCGGATTAACGCGGAAATATGTTAAATGCGTTCCGGTGTAAAAAGGCTATTAGACTCAACCAAAGAGTAAAGCTACGTACAGACGGTTGTCAGAACCTTTAATATTGCCCAAAAAATGTTCAGAAAATGTCAAACAAACGTGTGCACTTTAAATTTTGTATGTTAATGTTTGCAGAAAAAGCATTGCTATACATTGTTAAACAATAATATTGGCAGCCATCCGCAAAATGTTTCCACTATCAATTTATTGTAAGATAATTGCAAACACATTTAAGTTGCAGATGTGCGAAGTTAACACATCTGCAAATTGGCAACACTGTCCACGTCAGTACATTGCCGGTACATAAGCAGATTTAACAAAATTAATTTTTCTGTATAGACGGTTATACTTAGATTTACACTTTTAGTTTTTTTTTTAATTTTGAGTTGTCACACTTTTGTCGAACAGGTGCGAAATATTAAATGTGCTTTCAGCACTTTGACCGTTATTTACCTATTTTGTCAATATTGCGTCAAAAGAAAGCCTGTAATCTCAATAGTACCCACAAAAGAAAAGTTTCATTATTGACGAAATTTTCAATCCAATCTACAAAACCTTTGCAGTTTTCGTGTACCGCAATTTCAACGAAAAGAATCATAATTTTTCAAGTTTATTCAACGAAACTTTCTTTGTGCTTAAACTCTTAACAAAGAAAAGCTTTACTTATTGCTAAAAACAAACATAACACAATATATCTCCCCAAATCATGTATGTAGTTAAAATCTGTAGGCACCTAATAGCGAAATTTACCTTCATTATATATACCTATCGAGGTTGATGTTCATTTTGTTTATTTATTTGCTTTTAGGATTTGTCGTTCAAACCATTAAAGTCGAACGAACACAGACGTCAGAGAAAATACACGAAAGCGTACAACGTGAAAGTTGTCTATTGTAGAGAGAGTGGTGTTATTTCCACTTGTTGATTGTGCTTTACGATTCATCAGTTGGCGCAACGGCCGATGGTGTGTCAGCCAGCTAACATTTCTGAATATCTGTTAAACAGAAAACTAAAGTTTGCAACAGTTCAAACATTAGTTTACTACCAACCCAATACAACCCAACGCTCGACTAAATTAAAATGTTTGAATCAAACTGTAGTTGGCTGGCTAATAATGCGCCCGCTACAGCTCAAGAGAGATTTAAAGTTTAACTCCATCTAGTTGGTGGTGGTGGTGCAGGGTTGGTTGGATGGTTGTAGGAAGAAATGCTGACTGAAAATGACTTACTTCAAACACCAAAAAAATACAGCAGTTGACGTTGAAGAGAAAGACACGATAGAAAGCAGCTAAAAATCAAGTGAATGGTGATGTTAGCAAGACTTTGCCAACTGACAGTCGGTCGGTTGAAAGCATAGCGAGAGTTAACACTTTCCAGTTTCCTTCTACATTTTGAAGACTGGTTAGACGTACTTTGTGATTGACATTTATGTGTTGATATAAGGGATCTCACGGATTTCGGGATAACTAGAGTTGGTTATGAGTGGAATGTGAGTGAGATGCTCTTTACTCCAGCAGCGTTGGCTGGAGCAACGGTGTTTGCTTCTACAATGTTTGCACGACGTAGATCTGTTTCGACATAGTTGCAGTTGTTGATATACCAACCTTTAGTAGGCAGGCCTTTTTTTGGTTGTCTGAGGTTGCAAGGCTGTAGGATGGGACCGATCCCATTATCTTGTTCTGCCTAATGACGGTTGCTACTGCCCGTTGCAAAGGCACCAGTCGCTGAATTGCAAAGGGTCAATTGTATGTACTTTTTTTAGCTCTTTTGGTTGAAGTTATGATTTTTGCACCGAATAAACTCAAATTGCGCCACTGTGCGTCGTCGAAGGGGAACTTCTATCGCCTCCCAATGGGGATGTTACTTCCTTACAATGTAGTATCGCCTGTTTTAGTCTGACGACTCTTTGGGAAAACCGAAAAATCCTGTGAAGTATGGTTCATTAAATCACAAATTGGTAACAGCGAAACTTTCACAGGTGAGTGTGGCTGGTAGTATGGGGATCAGGGGCCGAGTGAATTGATTCCTTATTGATGGTTGTAGGAACACTTAGCAGAAGCATCACGCGTGCTGTGGTTGATACCGATATCGCTGGTAGAGTCTTCGGGCTTGAATGTGGAGTTGCATTGCATCCGGGTGCTACAGACCCATAGAGTAGCAGAAGAGCTAAGATGGGCCTCATCTTCTGACTAAAAGAGTGTGTTAAGCACACCATGGGTAAGGACTTTACGGCAAGACTCATGTAAAACTTTTGTGGACTTCACTAATGTGTGTAGTTGGCTGAAAAATATACGAGATCAGACGGGTAGACGTTATTCCCCCTATTTTAAATCAATAGGTTGTATCCGTATAAACCCTCACCCTAAGTTCTTTCTCCATAATTCCGGTGGATATTGTTTAACATTGAGTTATTGAAATTAATTAATTGAATTTTGCTAACAAAGGTATCAGGTTCAGTACAATATGTCTCGACGTAGTCATTTTATATAGGGGCCGAAATGGGCTCGACGTAAGGTCATTTTGTATAGGGGCCGAAATGGGCTCGTGTTCTCGTGTCAGATCGACGAGTATGGGTCAATCGTCTTAAAACGTCCTGAAATGAAGTTTTGAAAACTTTTTATACCATCACCCTTAGGGATGAGGCTATATATCATTTGATATGAGAAAAAGTGTAACACATTGAAGGAGGCGTGTTAGTATTTTTAGACCAAATTCGTTTCAGGACTTTTTAAGACGATTGAGCTACGTCCGTCAGTCTGGCTGGTGAGCAAGAAATTTACCAGTATAAATAAGAAGAAATAGAAATGACCGAATTGACCCTCATAATTTTTCATACATATCTTTTTTGTAAGTACACTGAATTCAGTCAAATTTTGCGTAAGATGTATATGGACTATGAATGAATATGGACTATATCGGTTGACCCCTTCTGGTACCTCCCATACAAAATTACCTATTATTGGAAAATTAATGTTTTTGCCATAACTTTCAAACGGGCACCTGGGGAATAATTAAATTTGGGCAATTAATTTATCCTGTGATAGGAGACAAACCCTAAGAAAACCCAAACCTTTGGCACACCCCTTCCGGTACCTCCCATAGAAATGACCGAATTGACCCTCTTAATTTTTCATACATATCTTTTTTGTAAGTACACTGAATTCAGTCAAATTTTGTGTAAGATGTACACTTACATTAATTTGACTCTTGATTGAATATGGATTATATCGGTTGACCCCTTCTGGTACCTCCAATACAAAATTACCAATTTTTGGAAAAAATAATGTGTTTCCTATAACTTCCAAACGGGCATCTGGGGGATAATTCAATTTGGTCAATTTATTTATCTTGTAATAGTAGACAAACCCTAAGAAAATCTAACTATTTGCCACACCTTTTCTAGTACCTCCCATACAAATGATTGAATTCACCCTCATAGCTTTGTATACATATCCTTTTTGTAAGTACACTGAATTCAGTCAAATTTTGCGTAAGATGTACACAAATGAAGATTTGACTCTTGAATGAATATGGACTATATAGGTTGACCCCTTCTGGTACCGCCCATACAAAATTACACATTTTTGGAAAAATTATGTTTTTCCCATAACTTCCAAACGGGCACTTGGGGGATAATTAAATTTGGTCAATTAATTTATCTTATAATAGGAGGCAAAACCTCAGAAAATCTTACTATTTGCCATACCTTTTCTAATACCTCCCATACCAATGATCGAATTCACCCTCATAGTTTTGCATACATATCCTTTTTGTAAGTACACTGAATGAATTCAGTCAAATTTTTCGTAAGATATACACTTATTAAGATTTGACTTTTGAATGAATATGGACTCTTCTTGTACCTCACATATAAAGAACCAAAATTGCCCCTTTTCCATGCGTTTATCCACTGAATTGACCCAATAAGTCAAACTTTTATGGTTTTGCTATATGTCTCTAGACAGCTGGTATTGTGACCGAAAGCAGGCAACTAATAATACATAAGTAATTTTAATTTAATATCGGTTAATTTCAATAACTCAAGACTTAATCAATATCGTACCTTGGGTGATGGAATTTAACAGTCAGTTTATCTGACTGAAATTTCTGTACTGGTTCTTGTATCAAATAATATAATTACTGGAATATAAGTAATTACTCTACTTCTATTCTATTCTTTCTCATCCAAAAATGTTCAACCATTTGCCGATTTGTTACTTAAGCTATATTTACACGATTGAAATTTTCTTCAAAATTGCTCTTCAAAATGCTTCAAACTCATGTAAACAGCAAAATTTCATCAAAATTTATTGATGAAAATTTATTGAACAAAACTTTTGAAGATTTTATTGATGCCGTGTAAATAAGCATCAAAATCGCTACTGGCAATATTGATAACTATAAATAATTTGACAGCATGTTCATTCTTTTGATTCAATACATATCACGTGTTTCTATTTACATATGTTTGCTGAGGCAAGTGGCAATGTAATTTAATTTCTTAAAGAATAAAATTAAAATTAGTAAATTAATATGAGTTGGTACCTTTTAAAATTCATCTTCTAATCTATATATATAAAAGGCTTGGGTGACTGACTGATCATTCGCCAGGCCAAACGGATAAAACTAAAACAGTGAAATTTGTAATGTAGGTTCCTTTTATGACGTAGGCGTGCACTAAGAAGGGATTTTTAGAAATTCAGATTGCAGGAGGGTAAAAAGGTGGGTGGCACCGCCCCATACAGCTCGAACTTTAAAATGGCTGTATCTTTTAAACCATTATAGGTTACGATGTCGAGATTTTGTACATATATTGGCCGTATAAGAAAAACTAGTTTGTTTGTGGAAAGTGGGCGATGCCACGCCCCTTTCTAAAAAACCGTTATATGGGTCAAAAAAATGGACCGATTGCAATTATATTTACTTTGTGTGATACTGTCCATAAGGCCTCTATCATGGGCTTAATAAAAACATAATTAGACAAAGGGGCGGGGCACCGCTCACACAAACCAAAATTTCAATCGATCATATTTCACGAGGTATGAGGATGAGATTTGCTACATATGTTAATGGTACTTGGGGGTTACGTTTCGCTGGGAAATGGGTGGTGCCACGCTCCATTTGGAAAAATTCTTTTGTCTGTCATATTAAGAGAATGATTTGTTATAACATTATCATAGGTGGTTGTTCTCTTTTCGTGTAAACGTCAGCTAAGAATGCATTTTTGGAAATTCGTACTTTTAGATTTTAAAATGTTCAATAAGGGATAAAATTGTACCATCACCCAGACCAATTGGCTATAGCTATAATCGCGAAAATTGGTTTGGGAATGCTCACTTTCAAATTGGATTTATGGAAGTGAATATTTTAATTGTGCGATATGAAGTAATTTTTAGAAATTTGTTATTTAGGTGTAAAAATACCGAAAAACTGGTACTAACGCCCAGACCAAATACCTAGAGGTAGAGTTACGATAATTTATATGGACATGCTCCCTATAGAATTAGAGGGGGTACCAATCAATTTTATTTGTGCGATATGAATGTATCTTTTGAAATTCAAACTTTTAGGGATAAAAAGGGACTAAAACGGTACAATCACTTAGACAAATGGTATAAAGCTAAAATCACACAAATGTGATGTCCGATAGTCTTATGAAGCGTTTGTATTTTACCTGTATTTGTTAAATTCTTAAGAAGATTCATTGTAAGTACGGGTGAAGCAACGCGAGCCGGGAAAGCTTGTACTTTATATAATGCAGTGCAGACTTCAGGCCCAATATTGCATATCGATGATCTTGATCTTTTAAACAAGAACATCAGACTTGCATAAATGTCCCCAGTCGCTAAAAATCTCAGAGTAATTGCCAGGCGTTCTTCGGGGCATATAGATTCCCGCATATTAGTATTGGCCTTTTCTATTGATGGGGTGACGAGATTAAGCAAATAATCAAAATCGTCTGGTGACATTCGCACAAAGGTTTTGTAAAGGGCAGGATTATTCCTTTTCAATCGCTCCCTAAAAGACACATACACACCATTACCTTCCATAAGAAAAGGTCGAACCTAATGTTCCTTTTGTTTTCTTTTTATTATCAGCTACTTCTTCCTCCAATATTAAAATTGTTGATGCTATGATGATTGTGTCGTCGTCCATACTTATTAACAATAAATTATTTCACAAAGAAGCAAAAAAAGTCAATATTTTCAATATAAAAAGTTTACCAATAGTGTAAATTAGCTTCAAAAAATGTTGATCAAATTTTTATCAAAAGATTTTGAACTATATTGAAAGAATATTTTGATCAAATTTTTGAAACGTGTAAATAGAACATCAAAACAAATTTTCAAAATTTTGATAAGACTTCAAAATGCCTTCAATCGTGTAAATCTAGCTTTACTCTTACCCAAAATAAGTCTGTACCAAATTTATAGGTATTATACAAAAAGTGTAAAGTAGTCTAAGTCATACAGAAAGAGATTGTACCCTTTCCTTCAAAGTTTCTATCGAAGAAAACCTACGATTGTATATATATCTTATACAATTTACCCTCTTAATTTGTTTACTAGTCGACTGTCTGTCTGTCATTCTTTGCATAATCATCAAGACTTGAAAGCAATAGTGGTTTTTCACAATAATAACTATAACCCATTGTTGCTGTTGTGGTAAAAACAACTGCATTACAGTTGTGTTCAACTTGTGAATTTCTCTACAAAAGCTAAACTGACTTGTTGCTATAATAAATGTTTTGTTATAAACAAATAACAAACAAAGCCTAACTGACTGGACTTATTTGCTTGACTCACTCACTCACTCACTACAACACTACTTTACTGCTTGATGACTCGCTCTTCTACTGTTGTGTTGCTTGCTCAGGGTCGTTTTAACAAACAAAAACAACTGTAAATAGTGCAAAATGTGAATTTTTTTATCAGGCACCCAGAACTGAACGGAAGCTCATTTGTTGTCATCATTGAGTGGATGTGAAATGTGTGTGTGTGACTCAGTTGTCGAGCACTAATTTGTATGTTTGTTTATTTGTACTTGTTGTTTAGTGGTTGAATACATAAATAACAACAACAACACCGAAGGTATCGGTCGGCATTGTGTGGTTGTTGAGCTTCTTATCACATCTTGAACAAAACGAAACAACAATAACGAGACGAGACGACATCGACTTCATCAGTACTGCCGCAATCGTTTTGTTTGGTTTTTTGTGTGTACAATTATATGTATGTATGTGATGTTTATACGTGCGCATATATAGAGTAATATTATGTACATAGTGACATACTTAAATAATCTACAGAAGCTCACAAAAGAGCAATAGTGAATACACATATACATACGTAATATAATAATGATCAGAGTTGCCTTGCTCCGCGAAAATATACAAAGTATGTCGATTTAAAAGCAACATGTTGGTAAAGCTTAGACATTCTTATAATAAATAAAACTTACATATATACAATCGAGTACGGTTATAGCGAACTCTTGGGGACTTGGCATTTGAGTTCGTTATAAAAAAAAAAATATATACTTTTTTAAAAAGTTTATTCTGTTTTTTGTTTTACCAAATAAAATTTTTCGTACATAAAAACGTAAGAATTATACCAACAATAAATTATAATAATATTTCAATACTTTTTTTGGCAAAAAATTTTTATTTCTCTTTGAGAATTAAAAATTTGCATACAGTTTATTGTTTTTGAAAAAAGACAGTAACTTTTTTTGGTACAGACGTACCTTATAAGTTATAAAGGTGCTCACATAACTCAGATTGGTGGCCTTTACTGACAGGATGTTGCTTGAGTGTCTCTAAACTCTTTCTAACGGCCCGATTACGTGGAGTTAAAAAACTTCCGTTTCATCGAACTCGTCACTATCATCATCATTGTAATAAACTTGTAGTTTTGTAGTTTTTGCAAAATACCAACATCAGATAGAAATTGAGTTGTAAAAATTTTGTCATCTATTGAAATAAATTCTATAAAAGAAATATCGTTTAATAGACTAGGTTGTGTAACATCAAGGATTTCAAAATTCATACGAACATATGAAAGAGTTTCAAGTCTAAATATTAAATATCGACAAGAATGATCAAAAATTTGGAAATTATAATGATAAATGTAAAAAATAGTTAATGACTGAGATCACACATCAAAAATGGAAGAAATAAGAGATCGCAGTTACAGAAGAGATGTTAAAACAGGCGTAACATTTTAATTTTGCGAGAAAAGCTGTGATTAAAAACAATATGTACATTAGGGTAATAACTTTTTCTGGACAACATTCTCCCCAGGGCTTTTCTAATGGCAAATATTGTATTAATGATAAAAAAAACTATTTCAGTTCAATTTGCTAAAAAAAACCTTACGCACCGACAGCGATTTCTAAAATGCCTTTAATATATGTTTTTTAAATTTTTTTTAATAACAATTTTTGTTAAATATGGTTTATATATATGTAAGTATGTAAACAAATAATAACAATAAATCATTAAAAGTAGGTATTGTAAGATATAAACTTTAGGTTCAAAATACGCGATGTTTTACAAAGCGGATATATATATTATAGGTCTGCAAAGAACCATCCAAACACACTTGTTGTATGTAGTTCAATTTTATTATATCTGCTTGTAACTGTTTCGCTCTCTTTGGATTGAGTGCGTATGGAATATTTCTCTTTTAGATAACGATAGAATAGGTATGAGAGAGTGAAAGTACCAAGTATCAAAAATACTTGTATGAATACATACATAACAAACAGATATATCGGTATTCTTGTTATCTGTGCTTGGAATATGTGGGGAGCGTGACGCTGCAAGCATAAAGAATAAAGAGCGAAATTTTGTTTTCTTTTTTGTTAAAATTTGCCACAGATGAAACTTACACCATTACTTTTGGTAAAAAGAATAAAAAAATAGTAAGAAAACATCATCAACGCAAAGCGTATGGTCTGGAATATCTATATTAAATGGATATATCCATTTAAAAAAGAGGAACAACAGTTACTTCACTGAGAAGAACAGATAAAGAGAAAAAAAAGTTTCCACTACAATGAGAACTAGAGAAAGAGATGAGACGCGATCTACTCAATCCAAAACGAATGAGCACATGTTTTGTTCTACTATTTGTTGTATTTGTACCGATAATATCAGGTTCTTACTTGTTTTATCTGTTTGTACAAGTAGAATGAATGGAACGCTGCAGGCCTTTAATATATATTGTACTATTTTTATGTCAATAAAATTTTTTTTTTAAACTTTGTTTGATTCAAAACTTTAACGCGTTTGGTGCGTAACCTTTTTTAACGATAGCGAAAAACTAAAAACGCAGTTCTTAATATTTTTCCATGTCCTACACGATTTTGTCTGGGGAGATTTGATATTTGCAAAAAATGCAAAAAGTTATTACCCTAATGTACATACAATTAAAAAATGTGTTATTAAAGTTAAAAGCCTCATATATACCATAGAGATGAAAAAGTGGAAAATTGTATAACTTATAAATTGGCAAGGCCACCAGAATGCAATAGGGAACTAAACTAACTTACTTAATTTCCCTTTACGCCCCATGAATGAGGTATTGGATAGCTCCTCGCGTTGTTGTGAAGTAACACGCTTTCTATTTTAGATTCATAACAAACGGCATCTACTTGTTTATCGACGAATGCGAACGGCACTTTCTGAGAAGCTTTTACTAAACATGCCGATTGACTCGACACTTATACTGCGATGTTGCTGTCGACAACATAGAGGCGGCCGGCAATGAATAAAAAAAAAATTTGGATGACTGGAGCCGGGATCTCTCGCATGGTAGTCACGGCCGGTCCGGGGACCTACACCACAAAATTAAATTCAAACCTAAATTCAAATCAAATAACGTATTGAAAAAAATTATTTTATATAATATTATAATCTAGGTATGATCAATTGAATACGCTTATTATGCTTTAAATAGATATACATTCATAAATACTTTTGTATAGACCAATTTTGTAAAATATATTTGTTTATATTCTACAAAAGGTTAATTATATATATTAATAGAAATAATTGGCGCGGCATTACCTTACTCGGTATAGTCAACGAGGTGATAGCACATATAATTGGCAAACGGATATTTGACAAAAATATGTATGGAAGTTATAATCACTCTTGCAATCTTTAAGATCGCTGATTTGGTGCAAGAACGGCATAACTGAAAAAACTTGATTTTTTTCTTAATGATGTAGAATTGTTCGTTTTACTATACTTCAAGTTGTGTAAAAAATTCATATTAATTTCTCTTATACATTCCGCTTGAGAGCTATTTAAATTCCTCAATACTTTGCAATTTGTGAGCAAAATGGAAACTGCAAATTGCAAACTTTAAATACATTTAACTCGGAAACGTTTTTTGACTTATGCCGGTCTTGCACAAAATGAACGATATGAACATATTTCACTTTGTTTATATGTACTAGTGAATTAGGGAGATTTTCCACACACGCTATAAGAATTGCAAACATAGTACAAGGGCAACCCTAGCAACTCATTAGCTTTCATTTCTACTTCACTCATTGTCATTCCCCACTGGCGAGATGCGTGGTAGCGAATACGAATAAATATCTGTGCGGAAATTACTGTGCGCCTGTTAACTGTTTTAGTTAGTGAGCGATCCATTTTATTTTTTACGAAAGATTCATTAAAATGGTGGATGCGCGATGATGGCGATTTCGATTTTTGTTCGTTCGTTCTCGTTCACTCGTTATTAACGCGCAAAATAAAACAAATCGATTGTGAGTGAGTGAATTGCTTGCTGCTGCAATATCATATGATGCTGCCGCTGTTCGACAACAAACTTCCAGGCGAGTGAGATAATAATAATATGTGGGTAATACGAACGCTTTTGGCTTTTTGTGTGAAGACCGCAAAAGGGGGGTTGGCAGGAGGTAAGAAGTTTACATGAGTAACAACTATGGTTTTTGCTTCGGTATAGAAAATTTGTGTTATGTTGTTGATGTCGGTTGGCCCTTTTATGCGATGTCCGTCTGTATGCTTTCAAAGTCGCTTAAAGTTCTTTTGCTGGTGGGTTACGACGTTTGTACTGCACTTTTAACGTCTCTCTGTATGTGAGTTCCTTCCCCTCCTGCTAATAGTGTTTTGCCTTGTTGAGTCACAGCCTGAAAAAGGGCTTTGTGATTTTTAGTTCGCCATATGAGGAATATAAGCTATGATCTGAATAAGCGAAGCGCTTTGTTAGACTTTTTTCTGTTTTGGTGCGCAAAAAGTTTTTATTTACACTCTCAAAAGCAATTTTGTAAGTTCACCCAAAAAAGTTCATAGTGCTTCAAAAATTGTATATACAATGGCAACAAAAAGACATCTGTTGCCCTACACCAAATCTGATATTGTTGCATAAAGCTTGTGGTAATTTAGTACATAAAATAAATAAATAACCAAATGCGTTACTTTTATGCTGCTGAAAGTATACCATCAATTAATGTTTAAATGTTAATTTTTATGAATTCAAAAAATTTATTGATTAACTGCATGGATGGTTTGTGATAAGATATGAATGTTGGATTTATTAGTAAAATAAGCTAAAGTTTTAAATAGTTTTCTTGAAATTATTAATAACTTCCCGTAGGGTTCCGGTTCTAAAGCCGGTTCTAAATCAGCCATGTGATAGGTCCATTAGAGATAGTGGCCGATCCCTGTATCGTCTCTTTTGTATGACAAGAACTGGTAATTTTAACATGGTTTTGGCATAAGAGGTGGTAATTGACCATACTCAGATAACTTGTGGCATATCAACATACTACTAATCTAATGAAACAAGTGTCGATTAAGTCACAATTGAATTTGTCCTAGAATAGGTCCAAATTGAACAAAAAAAAACTTACAGCCTAAGCCACCATCTCAAATGTTGACGTTCGCATGGTTTCTACACGACAAACAGCTGATTTTGAAGCCACTTACTCACATTAGAACGACAACTCGAACGAAAAACTTAAAAAGTCATGAAATGCATTTGGTCTAAATATACTTGGGTGCAACACGTCTCCTTTAATGTGTTGCACTTTTTCTGGTGTTCTAGATTTTCATTACACCATTTTCTACAGTGCACACTGGTCTCAAAGGCAGATTTTTTTGTAGAAAGTCCAAAGACTAAAAATGAGAATTTAAAGAAAGTAGGTAGTATAGATCAAGATATCGTGGAAATATTTTAAAAAATTTAAGGTGGCAACACTGCCTGCCTTTTGTCCATTTGAAATTAGTGGACAGTGTGCAGTAAGGTGGGTCGCACTTCATACAAAAAAAAAAAACAAGTTGTGCCGGTCACCCCCTAGAATGAAAGATAATTTAAAAACGAATAAACCTCTGTAACTTTTTTGTTTATGAATTAAAATATATACGGTAAAAGAAAAAACTTCATGGAATTTAATAAAGATTCCGGAAGAAACTTCTCGAACATGACGTCGGAGATAAAAGTGATCAGAGAAGAAAATGTAGCTGTTATCATTCTAAGAACATTGAAATGTCGCACGTAACTATCGGACTATAAATGGAGATACAGTAAACAAATAACCCAATGCGCGGTGTCAAGGGGCGTGGCAAAAAAATAATTGTTTTTTTTTTCAATTTGTCTTTAAATTATCTTTCAGTTCTAGTGTGCAGTGCTTGTAAATATTGGTTACCTTCGTAAACGTAAAGCATGCATCGATTTTCATGACCCATATCTACTTTAATTCGCATGATACAGTAAACTACGGATAAGTCCACATCCCATAAATGCAAAAACCGGATAAATACACAACTTTTGCTAACATAAAAGTACTTTTTTAGTACAACTTTGCATGCATAAATGCAAATCTCTCATACTACATAAATTTAGATTATGATTAAGAGAATCCGGAGAAAAAAATATATAAGGTTGGAAATTTCCAAATTTTTTTTTTCATATTTTTATTTTTTGTCTAGCAATTAGTTTCATAACTTTGAAACTGTATAAAACATTTAAAGATATTGTAAACCAAAATTTTTGGAAAATTACTTTAACAAAATCGCACAAGTTGTTTTAAAGTTATGACAACATAAGTGGAAAAGTGTCTCAAAATATTAATTGTACTTAAAAATTATTTTTGTGAAAGAAGAAAACATTTTTTCTATTTTTGTCACGTAACGTCACCCTCTTTATTTGCTAATATTTTAGGACCATGAGGTCAGAGGATTTCGTCTCTTTAACTAAATATAGAACTTCTTAAGTATTACACGAAAAGATAAAGAAGTAATAAAAAAATTAAGTTTTTCATTGTTTCTCATCTCATTAAAAAGTACGGCTTGTCACATATGTGACTATGGAATTGCCCATATGCTTATTTTACAGATATGTACAGGGTGGGTTAATTAAAATTTTATGATTTTTTTATGTTTTCAAAATTCTGGTTTTATTGGAAAGGTTTCATATGACTACCACGACTGGCTCGACCGGCAGTACCGGCAATTTTTGGGTCGAATCTCTTCAATGGTAACTTCGATTTCATGTTTCAACGCTTCATATATCAAAGTAATCGGTAGTTCAAATTGAAAATTTTAAATGGCCCACCCTATTTGTTATTTAAGTTTTTAAGGATATGCTTATTATGTTTTTTTTTTTTAATCATTTACTGTTAATAATGCTTTCCAATAGCTGTTGAAAAGTCGTACCATTAAATCGCTTAATATTTTTAATATGTATAATAAATGTTAGCGTATGTTTCAAAAAGCTTTTGTTGAAAGTTAAGAACCATAATCGAGCGAGGATATTACACAATTAAAGGGATACATTTTTGAACATTAGAAAAGTTGGCATATAAATTGTTCGACTTAATTAGTTGTTTGGGCTTAATTTATTCGATTCTTCAATTGTTTAATAAACTCTAATGATTACAAATCTAAAAAGCAAACACAGTGTTAAATTTGTTTGATATTATTAGAATAAAACATTTTTGTAACGTTTAGTCTTTGGAATACCAAAAAGCACATCATACAGAAAGAACTTTTCCTAAAGAAATATTACTTATATTTTTATTCCTATTTTAAATTATATGCGTATTTTCATATTAACTTAAGAATTTCAACAATTTGTTTGTTTTTGTTTTGTTTTGCTTAACAAAAAATGTTTGATACTTGTTCGTATCTACTATAGACTACTTATGAAATTGCTTTTGTGCAGTATTCACTAGTCACTTGGAAGTTCGCAAGTTCCTCCCCTGGCATCTCAAGTTTAGTACGAAACTTTCGGTGAAAAAGCACGACAATTCAGTCAACTACTAAGAGGGGGTTAATTTGTGAACGTTCCCTGGACTATGGCAAACGTTTAAGCGCATTTTTGGTTTTGAATTTCTAAGCACAAACAGGCTTTTAATAATTTATACATAGTCACTTGTATTGATTATAATTTTCATTGAGAATTTATTTATTTATAATTGTTTTATTAACATAACCCAATCATTTATAAACAATAATTAACAATAATTAACAGCTACGAACAATGTTTTCACTTTGTATAATAGCCAAAGTTGATGATTGTTGTTCCCCGCGTGTATGTGTGTGTCATGGACTTTTAGAATTAGATGTTGGGTGAAAAAGTCTTTTGCCATGAAATTAAGCTAAACACACAGAAAAAAAGTATCGAAAAAAGCGTTTTTTTGAAAAAGCATTTATTCATTCATTATATGGCGACAAGAGATTTGGAAATCTACAACATATGAACTTGAGAGAACACCACCACCATAGACAACCAGTCAACCAGGCCAACCTACCAAGCACCGCCGCTGCCAACATCACTGGATGACTGGTAGCGCTAAGGCTTTACACGGACTGAGTGTGCTCGTACTACACAATATGAGTGCGCGTTTGTTGTATTTAAATCGAAAATAACTTTCATAAAACTTAAGAATAAAAGCAATTTCAAAATGAGTATCACCGCCGACGACGACACAAAGAAATTAAGAAAGAAACTTTAAGAGATTTTTGTTAAACATTTCGAAACTTTTGAAAGTTACAGATGATGGGAGCTAAAAATCGGAAAGGCTTTAGGTAGACGATGAATTAATCACACAAGGTACACTCGGATGTTGCTTGAAATACTTACTATATACTATAGTACAGTATATATTTATAATAATGTTGAAAAAAAAGCTTAACTGAAGACCAACAACAAATTGCACAGGGCAACAAAAGTCTTAGTGACCCTTTTGTCTGCAACAGAAGTTCCGTATGCGAAAAGCTTTTCTATATAGAACAATGAAAATGAAAACAAGTAAAACAGATTCACAAATACAGTTTAAATTATAAAAAGTGTAATTAATAAACATATGTTATGCAAAATGCTACAGGAAAAAATTAAAATTTTTATGGCACACAAAAGCAACTTTGGTTTTGTTGAATGTATATTTCCAACATATAGGTATCGTTTGTATTTATTGATTTCGATTGATTCAATGTAACCTTAAATATAGCGTATAGCTCGAAATAAAAATCATTGGTATTTTGGATATTTAAAGCTGAAGGTAGGAAGATCGATTTCTAAGTCCAAAACTATATGGGCAATTCCACGGTGTCGAACGTAACCGCTGTACACATTTAAAGCGAAAAAAGGTCAGAATAAATAATATTTTAGATTCGCCTTTAACTAATCGTATAGATCCTTAATAGTTCTATCACTCGTGGTTTAGTCTTTTTCAGGTGAAATATTGATTACAAAATAAGGACAAAAAAATGGAGCGGTTCGAACGTGACAAAAAAAGAAGTGTTTTCGAGGACATCTTTAAAAACATGAGATTCAGCGAAATCAAACGCAATAATGTATAGATGAAAATTTTAAAATGTTAAAAAATAACAAAGTTTTCGTGTCTCTTTATTTGTTAGAAATGTCATGGGTAGTTTTTTTTTAAATTTAATTCGAATGTGACATGTGTTGGACGTGACATTTTTTTTTATGAGTCTCTATTCCAAAGTTTTTTTTTTTATTTGCGCAATTAGGGAATTTTATAAAGTTTATATTCCACAAATTGTTGAGCACTAATGTTACATTAGAACATCAATAAAATTAAACCAAATTTTTTAGCTAAATGCTCAATTTTTACAGTTTTTGGAGTTATTTACTGTTGTAACCAATATTTTATGATAAGAGTACACTTGCATCATCAGTAAATATGTTATTTACAATACATAGAGGTGACCAGATCGTTAATGCAATTTTGCAGTCCATTTAATCGTTAAAGAAACTAAGATAAGCTTTGGACATTTTAATTTAATAAAATTTAACCTATTTGTCTTTACTAATATTTAGAAGTCAGAAAAAAAATTATCAACCTTTTACTTTTTTATCACGGTAGACCTTTCTGTGGAATTGCCCAAATATTGATGTTAGTTTTTTTATATCGTTTTAAAAAAAAAAAGTTAATAGATGTGTAAAAAATCGATTTATGTTCAAAGTACAGTGCAACCTCGCTAAACACAACTATTGAATGTGTTGGTTGCTGGGAAAACTGAGGTTGTTGCGATAACCGAGTCACACTCAGTGATGGATTTACCGATAGGCCTGGGCCTAGGGCGGCACGATTTTATGGACGCCAAAATTTAAATTCAAAATAGTAAAAAAAATGTTCTTATGTCAACTAGGGTGTTCAAAACCGAAACCGAAAAACCGTAAACCGGTTTTTTTATTTAAAACCATATGCCGGTTTTTGCAAAAGTGCCATTTTCGAATTACCGGTTTAACCGAGTTTTTTTCTTCGGGTACTCGGTTTTTTTTAAATTGCTTTGTTACAACTCTAAAAGGAGTTATTGAAAAAGAAAAAAATTTTAAAATTGAATTTGAGATTAATTTAGAAAAAACTTTTTACATTTTGTAAACGAGAATGTTTTTAGAAGCTTTGTAAAATTTTAAAATTCAATTTCAAATTAATTTAAAAAATTCTTTTTACACGATATTTAAGTGGATCTCGCCGAAGATGATAGTGACGATGATGATAATTAAAAACGTGTCTTAAATTGTCGCAAAATTGTGGAAGCATGTTAATTAATTTAACAAGTCGAGCGAAAAACAAAGAAAATTGCAGAGCTATGTTTCCAGGAGCATAATAAAAAACTAAGGCTCATTGTCGATGTGAAACACCGGTGGAGCTCCTTATCTGCAATGATTGAACAGTTTAAAGAATTAACCCATGTGTCAACCATGCGCTTACAAGAAAAGACAATTTTGAGAGATTTAAGCTCAGCGCTTTAGCCTTTAGCGCTCGCAATTAAAAGGTTATAAAATAATTCGGAGTGAATGGATTCCGCATATGCTCGGGAGCTGCGAGACAAAATTATAGCAAGATTTAAGGAAAGAAGAATACAGACGTTGAATAGCCTAATTATATATCATAGCTTTGGGAAATGTCATACAAGCTCATCCTGTGTAAAGTATTCTAAAGAGGCGGAAACGATGGAATATGCGAACGAACTATTTAAAAGACTTTATCCTGCAATTTCCACAACAACGGCAGAGTCTAGTAACATTTCAGATTGTGAGATGGAGGAATCTCCTAATGATAGTCTGTGCAACGATTTAAACAGGACAATAAATAACATACAAAATCCTGCAGTGAAAACCAATTGCAATGACACAAGACTATATGATGATTTTAACTATTTTGGTAGATTTAATAAAAGGACAGAAAAGCTCAACATCCCTCTAAAAGCGCTTTTGTCAATAAATCTTACTTCCACAATTAGTGAGTGCGTGTTTTCTGTATCAAGCTTTATAAAAACGAAACTCAAAATTGAACACCTAAATTGCACAATATTTCTTAAATGCTATTTAAAAAAAAAAAAATATTCCAAAATTTATTAAAAAGTAAAAACACAAAATAAAACAACACATTTCTTTTTTTTTTTGTAAATAAATGCTTTTTTTTAAACTAAATTATTTTTTTTTATTTTTATTTTTAACTTTTTAGGAAAAAACCGAAAAAACCCGGTTAAACCGGTTTTCTTTCAAATGCTGTATTCGAAATCCGAGTTTTCTAAAAAATCAATTTTTCGAATTACTCGGAAACCGGGTTTTTGAAAAAAGGAGGTATTTGAACACTAATGTCAACCAAGCAAAGAGCAAATGAGAAGGAGAAACATTTGTTGCTTTGTTTACATTTTTTTCAGTGAATTTTAGAAACTTAAACAAAATTTAAATTCAAAATAGTAAAAAAAATGTTCTTATGTCAACCAAGCAAAGAGCAAATGAGAAGGAGACACATTTGTAGCTTTGTTTACATTTTTTTCAGTGAATTTTAGAAGTTAGACAACAACGAAAATTACAGAATCTATAAACAGCTTTTCTAGTCATTGTTTGGAATGTTATTTAAATCGTTTTAATGCTGCTAGTAAGAAACTTTAAGCATCTCAGGATGATTTATCATCTGTTGTACAAATTTATGGTTCTCTAGCCTTATTTCTTCAGGTTATGAGAAATAAACCATTTTCTGAATTTGAAGAAAAAGCCAAAGCGCTGTCTGGAGTTCAAGATTATTATCATTATGATACCCGTCGCAGAAAAACCAGAAAACTTTATTCAGGTGAATCATAAGAAAACAATTTCATGTCGAAAAACTATAAAGGTTATAAGTCGTAAACAGCCCTAAAATTACCTTTAAACGATTTTCGGAATACCTAGGGATCAACATTTTTGGGGTCTTGAAATATTTTCCATCTCGTTAGGGCAAGAACTTTCAGAAAATGGACGCGCACCAAAGAAAAAAAACACGGTCTAGTGTACAGTTATCAGAACGTAAAACACATACGAAAAGCTTTTTTTAAACTTCAACGTTGTGGAAAATTTATATAAAATAGATACAAATGAGTTAAAAAGTCAAGTAAATAAACTCGCCAAAAAGTATCCTGATGATCTAGAAGAGACATAAGCAAATGAATGCATTCATTTACATTATCAACTCATTGACAGGTACTGAAAACTTGCGCTCTGCACAACATATGTATGTATATCCGATATATTGCATTCATGTTATCATCAAGATGTTTACCCCAATGTCAACATAGCTTTACGATTTTTTTTGAGTATCCCTGCTACAAACTGTTCAGCAGAAAGTTCCTTATCCTTTAAAGGGTAAAATACTATCTACGGGCAAGTATGGGCCAAGATAGACTTAATGGTCTTGCATTATTGTCTATAGAAGGCCAATTAGTGCAAGAAATAAACTATGAAAATTTAATTGACGTTTTTGCCCGAGCAAAGTCCCGTCAGACTAAATTATTAAAAGCAGCACTGATTAAAGAATTTTAATTAATTATTTTTAAAAAAATAGTATTGTTTCCCATAAAGTAACTTTTATTTTTTATAAAAAAAAATTAGTTATTCTTTTATATCTGCATACGTATGTATAATATTTTCATTTATTTTATTTTAATTTTGAAAAAAAATTATAAAATTTGTTGAACTTTTTTTTTTAATTATAAAATTTGGTTAAGTATTTACATTTTTTGTATAAACATTTCTATATAATCAAAAAGGGAGGCATATCAAATAGTGCCTAGGGCGGCAGCAGTCCTAAATCCGCCATTGGTCACACTATATAGTACCCTACTTATTTTTTATAGGTTAAATGGAAACAAATTTAGTATCGGTGTATCAAATATTATTTCTTGAAACATTTTTATGTTTGTTGTGCTACGTATTATCTGCATATCAAATTTCATCGCCCATCCGAAAATAAAAATTTCGTCTCCATATTCATATCTGTTGTGCCGGGTGATAAATGTGTCCTAAATTTCATATTTCTCTGGGGATAAAAACACTTTCGCCATTCTGAAAAATGAACTTGTAATGCCGATTACTATCTATAATCTCGTACCAAATAGGACCAATCTAAGCCTAAATCATGGTTTGGCCGCGCCCACTACACTCCGCCCACTGATCGAAAATATAAAATTTCAACAAGTACTGCCATGTAATATCTGTGTTCCAAATTTTATCTCTTTAGCTCTAAAAATTATTTTGCCAAGCCCACTCATATGCAAACAAGAAAGAAATTCAAAATTCGTCAATATAATTATCTTTAAGCCGTGCGCCTACATTGGATTAAAATTTGCCCAGTAGCTTCAGAGATATTGTTGAAGTTTTGAAAAAAAATAGTTTTGGTCTAAAATTATCTAGCCAAATATATTTGTAATGAAAGGAGCTCTGTTTCATTGGAATCAGTTCACAAATTTTGATTTAATTCACAATTTGCTAGAGTGATAATAATCAATATACTATAAAATTTTATGTTCTTCTGGAGTGAGGGTATATGTAAGTCGGTTTTCCCGACTGAAACTTTTTTACTGGTTTAAAATAATTAAAACTCTATTGGCCGTTTTCTCAATGTATCAACAAACTTCCTGTTTCTAAATCTCGACATAAATTTGTTAGAATGATAAACTGTCCGTTAACCATTTTGGTTTTCTCAATATACCGACAAAAAATTATTTTTCAGTTGGCAATACCCCGAAAAATAGATGAGACAGTTGACAAATTCTTGATATAAATCAGTTATTTTCGAAGTGTTAAAACATAAGAAAACACATACATTTAATAAAAACGAAATAAAACCTACATAATGACAGATAAAAGCAATGTGGGAAACATTTTACCACTGAAGATGACCTGCTTCTTATTGTTTTGGTTATAAATCAAAAATATATCTCGGAAAACAAAAAAGCTATGAACAGCAGTCAGCTGATTGAGTTTATCTGTACGGCAAATAAATAACCGGCAGATGAGGGCTGGTTAGCTTTGCGATAAAACAAAGGCAAATGAGACATTGAGAAAACCCAATTTCTTTAATCAACAGTTTTTCGTTAAGAAAAAAGATAATTGACTAATGAGAAAACGGCCCTATGTATGAATTATAACTAAGGCTCGTATCTGTACTGTTTTTCGCAGTACAGTACTGTTTTTCGACATCAAAAACTGCGTACTTCTTTTCTCCCTCAAAGTACTGTTTTTCGATACATACTAATGGATTTAGATATATCAATAACGAGCGACAAAATTATGCAATGGAGAGAAGGCAATGTTAGAATGTGGATCGGTGGGTGGAGATATTTATTCATCTCAATAACGCTGATTGCAAATTCAAAGAAATGGCCACGATCGTTGAATATATTTATGTTTGCCAGGAACTTCAGCATCTGTGGAGCGAATTGAACAAAACTTGGACGGACGACAAAACCCGATTAGATGTGCGATTAGAAGGCGATTCTGACCGTCAAATGTAATATAAAGTACAAATGCGTTGATTTCTACAATTACCTCAAAACGAAGCCGGCATTGCTTATTCAAATTGCTTCAAACGACAAATACAAAACAACCACAAAAGTTAATTCTGGAAATGATTGTTAATTTTTTTTACATATTGAACAAAATATATATGCTATGTAAATATGTACTACGAAAAGCACTGTTTTCCAAATCGATGTACTGCTTTTTTAAAAAATTTCAGTGAAATGTACTGTTTTTGTCTAAAAAAAATATACGAGCGTTAATTATAACCAAAAATGAGGGTAACATGGTCACACCCGTATAGTGGTTAGAACACGCGACTATCTTGCGGGAGATCACAGATTCAAATGCCGGCTCCAGTCACCTTAAAAAAAATTTTTCTTTCATTGTCGGCTCCCCTCGAATGTTGTTGACAGCAACTTCGCAGTATAAGTGTCGAGTCAATCGGCGTGTCTAGTAAGAGCTTCTCAAACAGTGACGTTCGCATTCGTCGATAAACAAGTAGGTGCCGTTAGTTGTGATCTAAAATAGAAAGCGTGTTAATTTACAAAAAAGCGAGAAGCTATCCCATACCTCATTCATGGGGTGTAAAGGGAAATTAAGTCTTTGGTCACACCCGGAACCTTGGAATTGCCCTATACTAAATATCAAGAATATCGGAGATTCTTGTCAATGTGAGATATGATCACTTTACTGCAAATAATGAAATCAAAGATATTGCCAAAAAACCAACAAAAAAGTCGTAAATTGAAAGTAAGTTTTTTTGAAGGAAAAAAATAAAAATAATCATTATTTTTGAGTTTTATTTTTTTTGCAGATGGGCAAATTTCTTTTTTAATATTACACAAAATTAATCATTATCATTGAAGAATATACTTAAAACTCAAACATAATTATTATTATGTAATTTTTATAATAAAACTCATAATGATTATTTATAGATTAGTGAATATGTGGACGGTTTTGATTTGGAATAAAAACATCACCCACAAAAACGGTTTTTTTAAAATCTCACAAAAGGAAAAATCCACCAGAAAAATGTAAAAATTTTCTCATATTTTTATTATTTTTTATAGTAAAATAGCGAATTTTTCCCCTTTACCGTAAAATGTAAACACAGATTCGAAACAGGTTTTTTTGATATATAAATAAAAATAGATAAATAAATAAAAAAAAAACTTTACCGCGTTTTGTGGGTGAACTTTTCTGACAATGGCCAATTCGACTATGCAAGGGTAATTTTAATATTTTTAAAAAATGTAAAAAAGTTATAGTCCTTATATACACATATGAGTTTTTTTTTATTAAAAATAAAAATATTTTAGTATGTAGGATTTATTTTTGTATCTAGGTGGCTTTACATAGGAAATAACCTCAAATTGCTATTACTTTTTTATAGTAAAACAGCGGATTCTTTCCCCTAACCGCAAAATGTAAACCCAGATTCGAAGCAGGTTTTTTGGATTGTAAATAAATAAAAACCTTGATTTCCAAACTTTACCTCGTATTGTGGGTGAACTTGTTTATCACTGGCCTATTCGACTATGCTATGGTCATTTTTATATTTTTAAAAAAATGTAAAAAAGTTAAAGCCCTAATATACATATCGCGACATAAAGTCGCAAAGGGTGTAAGTCCAAAATTAAAAAATTTACAGGAGGGACAAAAATCTTTATTTTTTCCTTTAACGACTTACTTTTTCAAAACTTTTAATGCAATTATGTTTATGAAAGGTGACAACGCATATATTTTTGGTGGTTTTTTATTTCAAGCCAGATGCATTTTCAATTTATCTTGCGTTCTACATCAATAAATATATTTAGGCAAAATTGGACTTACAATCTTTACGACTAGGTCGTGATATACCTATGAGTTTTTTTTTATTAAAAATAAATATATTTTACAGTATGTAGAAAATTCAAATTCTGATATTTTTCGAATTTTTTTTTGAATCTAGGTGGCGTTACATATGAGATAAAACTAATGGATACTTAATATGTAGCATAATATCTCTATTAATTTTCATTTGCCACATCTCACCACATTCATATACATTGCTCAACATATACATTAAAACCCCCCTCATCAATTGTCTGCCGGTATTTTACTTATTTTTACACATCCACTCGACCAACGGGCAACGTACTCACAAAGTACTGCCGCAAGCCTCACTCACCGTCATAATGTTAATAAAGTAATAACTACGAAGCACTCGGTTATTTTATTTCGACACCATCCATCCATCCATCCATCTCAACTCGTTTGTTCGAATAAAACTCACTCGGTGTAGAATTATTGTAATCCCTACCAGGCGCCCAAAATCGTGACGAACGTGTGGTCATCAGCTCTATCAGCCGGTTATCGTTAAATTTCGTTATAGTCATCCGCCGGCTCACTCCTTTGTTTTTCGTTTTGTTTGTTTGTTTGTAGTGGCACTGTATGTTTGTTTGTCGCCCAAGTACTCACGTCACAACATACATAGGTATTTTATTTAGTATACACTCGACCGATTGGATGGATGTTGTTGCACTAATTTTAGAGTGACTCAACGGTTGAGACCACGACTGTCATTGTGTACGGATGGATAAAGCTTCATTTGGTTGTATGAAGGTACACATAAGTACACACTTGTTTTGTTGTTAATGCTTACCCTACTATTACCGAACTCTGTGCAGCCTACTACTTTTTTTAAGAGACGTAAATATAAATTTAGAATGTTTTATTTTGTATTGCAAGGATAATGGATGTAGCGGCCTTAGAGACGTAATTCATCCATCCATCCAATGAAATAAGCAAATTTTGTTTGGATTTGTCTTAAAACCCGGCTAACAATTTTATATTTTGTTCTCCTTATTTTGATGTACATAGGTATAATACCAGAACACAAATTTCAGTCGGATAAACAGACTGGTAAATACCCTCACCCTATGTTTATCGCAATTTAAATTAAATTATTTATGAATTATTATTTTCGTGCTTGTTGGTCTTAACCGGTTGAAGGTAGGATTTAAGGTCGTATGTCCAAATGAGAGATATAGTAAAACTATAGAAAAAGTTACAGACTGCCAACAAATGTTAAAAATTATATTCAATATCTCTGGGCAAATGGTAATTTTTATTGGGGGCATTGAAAGCGTATTTTACGGTACGAATTGAGAATCAAAAAAAAGGCTCTACCTAATTCGCAGAAACCTTCCGGTTACACCTATTAATACAAAAAGCAGTACAGAAATTTCAGTCAGATAAACTGACTGATAAATACCATCACCCAATATAAGTAATTGTTTAAGACTCGTTTAAAAAAAGCGTAAACGGTCTAGAGGTCTAGAGACATGTAGCAAAACCGTAAAAGTTTGACTTATTTGTTTAGGAGTTACCATTAGGGACAGCACAAAACGCCAAATTTTTTTTTTTTGGTAAATTAACTTTCAATGCTAGCTTACCTTTGCAAAATTTGGCTCAATTGAATGGGTATACAAAAATATATGCATGGAAAAGGGACAATTTCGGTTCTTTATGAGGGAGATACCAGAAGGGGTGTGTCAAATAGTTCGGTTTTCTGAGGTTTCGCCCCTTGACAAGACAAGTCAACTGACCAAAGAAAGAGAAATATTAATTTTCAAAAAAAGGTCAGGTACCAGAAGGGGTCAACCGATATAGTCCATAATCATTCCTGGGTCAAATTTTCATAAGAGTACATCATCCGCAAAATTTGACAGAATTCAGTGCTCTTACAAAAAACATATGTATGAAAAACTGTGAGGGTCAATTCGGTCATTTGTATGGAATGAACCAGAAGGGGTGTAGTAGAGGTTTCGGTTTTCTCTCCTATTACAAGATAATTAAACTGTCCAAAATCCAACTTCCTGCAGTTGTCCGTTTGGAAGTTATGAAAGAAATATTAATTTTCAAAAAATAGGTAATTTTGTATGGGAGGTATCAGAAGGGATGGGGCTATTCTGCCCATTTTGCAATTCCGTTACTTAATTTTGAAATATATTAATAATGGCAAATTTTCATACCGATTAGTTAAGGTTTACTCGAGTTATCCTGCTCACCAGCCATCCAGCCGGCCAGCCAGACAGACAGATGGACATAGATCAATCGTCTTAAAAAGTCCTGAAACGAAATTGGACTCACATTGGTCAGATCTGTGAAAAATTTAGCATTAATATAAAGAAGACTTCCAATGCGTATAAAATATGGTACTAAGGGTGTTTTTGGGGTCGCTAATTTCGAATCCGGAGTAAAGTTTTGAAAAAAAAACAAAACGAACATTTTTTCAGTTAATGCTTACTTTTAACTGATATTGTGACCAAGGGGTTTTTGGGGTCGCTGATTTCGAATCGGACATTCGAATCTGGAGTCAAATTTTGTAGAGTAAAAACCAAAATGGCGGACATTAATTTCAAAAAATGCTTCAATTTAAGTGAAAATGTGCGTAAGCGGATTTTGAAAAAAAAACAATATGGCGGACATTTTGTTCAAAAGAATTCCAGCTTTTTTTGAAAATAATGCCCTCCATTTCGTTTTTTTCAAATCTGACTCCGGATTCGAAATCAGCGACCACAAAAACCCATTAATGCTATGTTTCATGTCAATGCAGTTTATCTTAAGTCCTTTCGATAGAGGAAACATTAAATTTTAATTAAGTGATAAGGTTTTAAACCATGACAATTTTCGAGCCTCTTAAATTGTCGGCTCCCCTCGAATGTTGTCGACAGCAACTTCGCAATATTAGTGTCGAGTCAATCGGCGTGTCTAGTAAGAGCTTCTCAAACAGTGACTTTCGCACTCGTCGATAAACAAGTAGGTGCCGTTAGTTGTGAATCTAAAAATAGAAAGCGTGTTAATTCACAACAACGCGAGAAGCTATCCCATACCTCATTCATGGGGTGTAAAAGGAAATTAAGTTTTTTTAGGTTAAGTTAGTACAATATTTGACCAATTAATTCACAAAAAAAAATTATATTTTTTATTGTTTAAACTAAAATCTACCATTTGTTATCTCACCTTATTTTAGCATAATGGTAAATTATCACATTGACAAATCTTTTGTTTTTTTTCTACTTATTTGCAGTGTTAACTTTATATACAAACAAAAAAAGTACGATTTGTACATTTTAATTTTTTGAATTTCGGCCAATTCCGATTTCCGACCGATGTGCGCTGGTAAATTTTGGCAAGGATCAGTGAATTATCGAATTATCTTGGCCACCAGCCAGACATCCAGACGGACATGACTCAATCGTCTTAAAATGTCCTGAAACGAATTTGGTCTTAAGATACTAGGGGTCCGACTCGTCTCTTCAATACGTTACAGTTTTTCTCGTATAAAATGATATACAAATGTCCTCTTTCCTACACTAGGATCCAAGTGAGCTAAGCTGCCGCACAGTTGTTACTTATTACCTGTCTTTCTCTGACAGTGTAAAAGTCTGAATACCACTGGGGCGGCATTACAATAAAGTACCACTAACAAACACTCTTCTTAGAGAATTGCCACAAATCGCACAATGCAATTTTCTAATCTATTTTTAAAAAATGGCATTTTTAACAACAGCTGTCGCTACGTAAAGAACAGAGCAGAACATAACAGATACAAAAGGAAAAGTCAAATACATCAGCATCGAATACTGGTGGTATTACATGTAAGTGCAACACAAGAATTTACAAGAGATAAAAATAAGAATAAATTAAAGCAGTGTTTTTTAAAAAATATAATAAACTGTTAATAAGATGTATACAATATTTCTTTAACCGCTCTGAACAAATATTTTTATCTTTCCTATTGTCAAGTTTAATATATTTTGGTCAACAAATTTATTTTGCAGCATTGCATAATCGACTTGTGTCTCTTCGCCTATAGTGAACAATAAATCTATTGGAAAATGGCTTTACCCGAAAGTCTCGCTAAGAATATGCAAAAATTTCAGGTTGGTATGATCGAAATAATGCTGTGTGATAGCTTTTCATATTAAATGAACATATAACTATGTATTTTTTTTGTTTTTTTTTTTCAGGCTAAAAATTCTTTGCCTGTTTTCCTTAAAGGTGGTCCAGCCGATAAGGCTTTGTTCGGCCTGACCATGGGACTTTGTGGTGTTGGTCTTTTGAGCATTCTCCACATGGTCTACACAATGGGTTTCCAGAAGAAGTCTAACTAAGGTGGCGGATAGAATACAATTTAGACTTGTGTTAATATAAGAGCTAATAGAATAATTTGATGCAGATCCAGTAATTTTATAAGGGTTTTCTTTGTAGTTAAATCTAATGAAAATCTAAGAATGAATATTAAAACTTTGACTTTGCTTTTTAGAGGAGGTTTTAAGCGGAGTAGGTAAAAAATCGTGATAGTTAACCAAAATAACCTAACGGAAGAGATCAAATAAATAAAAGATTCCAAAAGAGATCAAATAAATAAAAGATTTTACTAACAAATGTTAGTAAATTTTCATAATAATCAGTAAAATTTTACTCTAGTTATCCTGCTTACCAGCCAGACAGACGGACATGGCTCAATCGTTGTACATACAAAGTACTGAGGAGTGTTTAAAATTTATAGAGCGTATGCACTTTTGAACAATTTTAATATACTTTAAGTACATTTTGGCAGCTTTTTTTGTAATTTTGGAATATTTTCTGTATAATTTTTATATAATTGTGGGTACTTTTTATCTTATTTTTGATACATTATGTAACACTTGATCTAATTCAGGCACTTTTTTGTAGGTGCAGTTATGACGGAATAAATTATGGTCATTTCTTTCGAAGGTTTTTTGAAGTCAGGTAACAGTTTTTAAAAAAAAGTTTTGCACAGTAGGTTCTTACCTACCAACAATTTTTGATCGATTTTTTTTAAATCTGCATTACAAAATGTGATTTATTTAAATTTCTTGCTAACGACAAAGTTAATTTCTTTTTTTTAAAAAAAATTTAATTTATTTTTATAAAATCTTGCAACGTAGTATTGAAAGAGATTTTTTTTTCAAATTACAAAAAAAATATACAAAAGTACAAAAAATTAAAACAAAACTAAAAAACTAAAATACAAATCTAAGATTACAAAAATACAAAAACTAAAAACGAAATATTTTTTCCAAACAAAATTTTTAAAAAATAATTTTTATAAAAAAACCTTTAATATGTTTTTCCATAACCAAATTGAACTCAAAATTTCCATTTAAAAAAAAATTATTTTTGAATTAAAATAAAATTATTTAAAATTTTTTTTAACTTCTCTTACCTGCCCAAAATTTATTTTTCATAACTACGGAGGGATCTTTAAACAAAAAAATATTAAAATTAAAAAAAAAAACAAAACAATTTCCCAACATTTTTTAAAATATTCTTTAATAAAGTTTTATTCAAACCCTAATTACATACAAAATAATTTTTAAAAAAGTTTAAAAAAATGGTCCAGAATTGGTCCAGACACCGCCTGGTAAACTTAAATTTTATCCAAATATTTTTAAAATAATTGTACTTTAAAACTAATTTGGCTGACGGAGAAAATGCTTCAACGTATTTGTTGGGTTGCGGGGCAATTTATCAAAATAATAACTCCGGCAAATTAGGGAGAAATAAAAACAAGTTAGAATTTTATGGGTTTTTAGGGGGTTTATTGAAAAACGTACCTTCGGGTTTTCGGGTGCTTTTATTAGTGTTCTTCTTCTTTTTTCTTCAATCCTTAAAACTAACAATTAATTTAGTACTTAAAAATAACTTAGATCTAGGGTTTCCAACGTAAACATCCCGCCCCCCTTGCACGAGTGCAACTAAGAGATGGAGAGAGTTAATATACGGGAAGACAGGATTCAATTGCACGGGGCTTTATCTTCCGAAATTCTGGGCAGAGACGTAGCGGATGGGTCTGATTGCAAAGATGGCACTTTTACGATGACGGACGCTCCAGGAACAGTTCGGCTGATTCTTCATAGTTTAGGAAGCGGTCGTTAACCAATCGTCGTGGTGGGGAAGACCTATTTCTGAGGAGAAAAAAAACGGAGAACAAGAAACACAGAAAGAAGAGGGAAAACGGGGAAAAAATAAAATTTATTATTGTGGGTAAAACTTCTTTAATTTCCAATGGAAAGTGCTCGTAGAAATGGGATTTTTGACAAAAAAAAACACAATACGAGTTTTTACGAGATTAATCTCCCGTTATTATTCTAACGAAGATTATAAATAAGAGGTCTTGAACTTAGGATAAGACGATGATTGAGACGAAATATATACGAAAAATGAAAAACGATATAAAGTGTCTGCAGAAAAAGTCACTTGAGACAAATGGGTTTGAATTTTGCTGGTTGCCAAGTTTGTCAAAACTAGAAATAGATAATTTTCTCGCGGTAAAATTAACCAATTTGGCCCTTTCCACCACAGATCATTTGACAACAAATCGTGCGTAAGAATGCCACGACTTGATATGTCGACAGGGTTATCGGGTAAAACGACATGATGTCAGTTTTTAGTACCTACTTTTTCAGATTTTAACGCAACTCTGCTTGCTACAAAAGCGGGCCAGTGGCACGGGGGTTTTTGAAACCAGGATAAGACTATTGTCAAATCCGTCAAAAGGTAAGCTCTCAAAGTAGATAGGTTCAAGGCAGATATTAGAGAACTTACAGTTTTTGCCAAAAGAGTTGCACCGCAGAGCTCTAAACGGGGTAAGGTTTCCACCTTAATTGGCGTCACTTTAGTTTTTGCAGCAAGTAAATGGGTGGTATTAACAAAAAGTATAAATAATAACAAGAGAGAACAATTAACGGAATACGTCTTGTTATAAATCGGGCGAGTAAACTATTATTGGCGAGAAATGGCGGAGAAGTGGTAAAATGGTAGCGAGACGGTCAAATCTTCTGACGTTTCTTTTTGTGCTATCAATTAAGATGAGTTGAATAAACAGGAAAGAAGAAGATTATTTAGGGGAAAGTTATTTATTGTTTTTAATTTGGATCCGCTGAAGAAGAAAAGTGTTGTGTGCCATCGGTATTGGAAATTGGACAATTGAAGTTAAAAAATAACAATTTATGTGTGGAAATTTAAGCTATAGGATAGTAAGTACCATTTGCCTGCGGCGTTACGTGCTTTCTAAAACGTTTTTGACTATATTTGATATATTTTTTTTATCAGCCTTTCAGGTTATCAGTGTGGCTTTAGACCTGGTAAATGCACGACTAACAAGGAAATCACACAAATCCAAGAAATGCAGATATACATCTATCGCTTACAGAGTAGATAGTAGAAGATGCCATGCCTGAGTTTAGTAGTCCCGCGAAGCTGATACGACTTTGCAAGATGACTCTTACCTACATGAAGTCTTCAGTGTATGGTTCGTCGTATGAACCATGAACTGTAAGAACATCAATAGAGTCAAACGCGATCAAATAGGTGACGGAGCAGTTATCTAAGGTTGGTGTGACGAACTATTCGTTAGATTTTCGCGTTATTTTAGACTAGGAAAAACGGAAATCGATTCGATTTCCTAATTACATATGGAGTAGTTATATATGTATTTGTTTTAAAGATTTTAGTTCTATTAATCATTTCCACTTATAACAAAACTTAAACATATTATCAATTAAATTTTTTATAGTACATGAGAACATTGTAGTATATTGGTAGTTAAGTAATTCTAGATTTAATGCATGTTTTCAATATGTAAATGCCTTGCACACATGTATGCGTAGATTATTTCCTTCAATAATATTTTAATACTAAAAGTTGATATCTACTAATAAACCTTTTTTTATTCCACAATCTTTTTCCCTTGCGGGGGATATGGGGTTCAACAACTGACATCCTGCCTACCTCTACCTGCTATTTGCATTTTGCTCCATTCCAAAAATACAAATCCCTGATTGTTTTATGCTGTCCACAATAAAAACAACAACACTTTTGTTGCTGTTGGGTACTCTTCATCATTCTGTAGCAATTGGTTGGTGATAATCCGGACAAGGAAAAAATTGTTACCGAATATCAAAAACGTTTGAGAGGCTCTTTGAATAGCAAAAATGTGGGTCTTTATGTAAAAGCATTTATGAAGTAAGTAACGGATGGCAAGAAGAGACCAAAATCCGAGTGGAATTTATGAATTTTAATAATGATCTCACCTTTTGGCCATTAGTCGCAAGGATTTAACTCTAAAAGGATGCAAGGTGGATGTTATTTTAATAACCGGTATGTTGAGTCCCTATGCTTCCATGGTGGAGAAACTACATCGAGATATCGAAAAGGAAAAGGTGACCATGTTGAAAATCGAAAGGGCCGGAGATGTGTTAGCAGATGCGGTAAGTTGTTGAAAAGCAATATGAAAAACAAAACATTTGAAAAAAATAAAAATATAAAAATATAATATAATAAAAAAAATATAAAAATATAATATAATAAAAAAAATATAAAAATATTAAAATACAAAAATATTAAAATATAAAAATATTAAAATATAAAAATATAAAAATATAAAAATATAAAAATATAAAAATATAAAAATATAAAAATATAAAAATATAAAAATATAAAAATATAAAAATATAAAAATATTAAAATATAAAAATATAAAAATATAAAAATATAAAAATATATAAAAATATAATATAATAAAAAAAATATAAAAATATAATATAATAAAAAAAATATAAAAATATTAAAATACAAAAATATTAAAATATAAAAATATTAAAATATTAAAATATAAAAATATAAAAATATAAAAAAAAAAAAATATAAAAATAGAAAAATATAAAAATATATAAAAATATAAAAATATAATATAATAAAAAAAATATAAAAATATAATATAATAAAAAAAATATAAAAATATTAAAATACAAAAATATTAAAATATAAAAATATTAAAATATAAAAATATAAAAATATAAAAATATAAAAATATAAAAATATAAAAATATAAAAATATAAAAATATAAAAATATAAAAATATAAAAATATATAAAAATATAAAAATATAATATAATAAAAAAAATATAAAAATATAATATAATAAAAAAAATATAAAAATATTAAAATACAAAAATATTAAAATATAAAAATATTAAAATATAAAAATATAAAAATATAAAAATATAAAAATATATAAAAATATAAAAATATAATATAATAAAAAAAATATAAAAATATAATATAATAAAAAAAATATAAAAATATTAAAATACAAAAATATTAAAATATAAAAATATTAAAATATAAAAATATAAAAATATAATATAATAAAAAAAATATAAAAATATAATATAATAAAAAAAATATAAAAATATTAAAATACAAAAATATTAAAATATAAAAATATTAAAATATAAAAATATAAAAATATAAAAATATAAAAATATAAAAATATATAAAAATATAAAAATATAATATAATAAAAAAAATATAAAAATATTAAAATACAAAAATATTAAAATATAAAAATATTAAAATATAAAAATATAAAAATATAAAAATATAATATAATAAAAAAAATATAAAAATATAATATAATAAAAAAAATATAAAAATATTAAAATACAAAAATATTAAAATATAAAAATATTAAAATATAAAAATATAAAAATATAAAAATATAAAAATATAAAAATATAAAAATATAAAAATATAAAAATATAAAAATATAAAAATATAAAAATATAAAAATATAAAAATATAAAAATATAAAAATATAAAAAAATAAAAATATAAAAATATTAATATATAAAAATATAAAAATATAAAAATATATAAAAAAATATATAAATTTAAGGAAATAATAATATTATTAACAATTTTTATTTTTCCTTTTAGCCTGCTAAGGTAGCCCAATCAATTTTGCTCTTCTGCAAGGGTCAAGGTTTATTAACATCAGTGGTTATGCCCGGCGTTGATCGTGGACGTGCCTTTTCCACTAGTTCGGGTTCGTTCGATGGCACCAATGGCTCCCGTAAACTCTCCAGGGGGATTTCCATGGAGGACTACGACAAACCGAATATTCGATCATAATCGATGATTTAATAAAAAAAAACATAACATTGTTGTTTAGAGTGGCTAATGCAGTTTTCAGTGAATTTAATGAGCCAAGTCAATCAACTTTTTCCTCTTATTGTTTTTTTCTTCTTCTTTCTTTATCTTTCTAAAGCGTTTTTACCAAGTCAATCAACTGGGAGGGCATTGAACTGGGCAGCCATGAAGAAGAAGTAATAAATGAATTCCTATTATAATTTCTCTTTAACAATTGCAATTGCTTCCCATAATTTGAATAAATGGAATATACGCAAAAAAAACAGTGTTTTTATTATTACAGTTGTAATACAAAAAAAAGAAACAATATATCCTAAAAATTAATAAAAACAATATTGTGTTTTATTACGATTGTAGTATATGAACTAACAAGTGTTATATACTCAGCTTTTATTTTAAAATTAATTTACTTGGTCATTGTAGTAAATTTGGCGATATATGTATTATATATATATATACAATGTAATAAATAATACTATAAGTACCAAGAAAAAAGGAACTAAGTCCACAAGATTAAAAATACAATAAATGTCAATTAAAATAGAATTGTTCATAGAATCCATTGGGAAATGTATACCAAAATAGATCCCTATCAAAAAAATTATATTAAAAAAATTCCACAAACATAAGAAAAAGTTTTTATGAAAATTCAATATCAGGATACAATTTTTATAACTTTTAATAAATGAAAAAGATGAAAATTTCCAAATTGAAATAACTTATATGAAAACATCGATATTGGAAATTAATAGTGTTTCATCGTATCTGTTCGTGTCGTTTTGGAAAGCCTATAAAAGAAATATAAAGTTAGGCAGGTATTTGAAATAATATTATATTAATAGATGGAAGAAATTAAAAAAAATAATATGTTCATGTTAAATTAATTGGATATCTAACATGAAACCTTCGACCCATGGTCAAGACACAATTCACTATGTCGCAAATTTACTAAGACTGATTAAACATTTCATTTTATCCCATTTTGAAAATGAAAATAAAAGTTATTGCAGTCCTTTGTTAAATTATTGTTAAGAATTGTGGCTTGACCTTAGCTAAGCACCTATCAAAAGTACTTATTACCAGCCGGCACCCTCGTGGAGGGTTCAGGTGAAGGATTTTTGCCAGCCGCCCTAGGTGAAAAATTGTTTTATTAATTAATTGAAACGTATATAAATAATTAAATTTGTATAATTATATCAAATAAAAGTATTCTCACCTATAATGAAAAGATGAAGTAGTCTTCCTCCTTCCAAATTGTGTTTGCGATCGTGGCTTCCTAGAATACTGGGTCAGTCTATACAATTCCAAGTAACAATCGGATGAAGTAAATTTAAAATTAATTTAGTGCAACGAAAATTTACATGTGGAAAAATTTGGATTTAACTTTTTTTGCATGATCGCTAAGTTTCTCTCCACGTCGTATAGATCTACCGGCTGCCAATTTAGCTTTATTTCCGGCGGTCATATTTTTTGCCAACCAACGGCACTTCTTAAGAAGTAGGACCTTTGTGATGTGATCTAAAATAAGCATTCTGTGAGCGTAACATGGATCGTCTTTGTTGAAAAAGTTAGGGAATTTCTTTACATTTACACGCTCACTTCTTTTCATTATATGGGCTTTAAGTCCCACCATATGACAGTTGGCATCAAATATTAATACCATTATACCGAAATGCGATTCGCAGACTTGGTAGAATTCATCGGAAGGATATGCCAAACTTTGGTTGTGAGTGTACTCTCTTAGTTTGATAAAAGATTCCTCCCTAATTCCTAGGGTATTCGTTTTCAAGATTGTATCTTGACAATTTTCACAGGAAATCTTTTTTTTAAGTTGCGACGCTATGCCGTAACCAATAGTATATCGGAGAGCCATTACTTCAGCAGGTGTCGTCGTATACGTTTGTTCTTGTACAGGTGACACTGGTGCCGATTCCTCCATAGTCTGGCTATTTTCCAATGATTCAATGTGATCTGCTTCGACCTCTTCGATATTGTCAATGATACCTGGTACACAATCCGTAAAGGATTCCAGTGGCATGTCATCGTCATCTTCGCAATTTGTTAGAGACGATTGCGTATGAAGTAATTTTTTGGTAGAAAAGAGACGTGCAATCAAGTGTTGCAATTCGCGAGGAGAGGGATTGGTATTATTACCACATCTGTGTCGGTAATCTCCAAATTGATTTTCTAAGGCGTCTTGGTTAAAACGTCCAGGAAGAATGAATGAAACATCAGGATTTTTGAAAAGATGGTCCGACATTTCGAGAAATCCTTGTATGTATTTCATTAAATTTTTTAAACTCTTTACTTGGGATCCAATGGGCATTTTAATAGACTGGAGAAAGTTGTAGAATTGCTCCATTCTTTCTCGCTGGTTGTTGTTTCGTGTCATGGGGTTTTTAAAGGAAAGATTTGTATTTTGGAATACTTTTGCATTGAACATATCAATTCCGTTATTCATTTCGGAAATAAATAGGGCGGTGGAATTAACCTTCTCCTTAATGGCGTCTGTAGTGAAGAGGTTATGAGCAATGCACGCACGTAAACCACTACACTCTGTCCAGCTAAAGACTTGCATCGCATAGCGGACTCGCATTAACTGAAAGTTGTTTGGGTACACATGTTCATGAGTAAGTTTTGGTGCTAAACGAGCTGTGTTTGACTGTTGGTCAATCTCATAAAATTCCTTGACTACCTCCCAACTTACTATGCCGTTAGGGGTTGAGATGTCGTTTTTTAAAAGAGCATTACGAATGCCTTTTATCAAATGTGGAAAATCGTGTAGCAAAAATATTTTCTGTCCATTATGCATGAAATGATTTGATGATTGTTCATCCCGTAACATATTAAAGCAGGTAATGTTGGGACCGCCTTGGTCACCAATAACGCAAGTAACGATAAGACCTACCGACTGCAGAGCATTAATATTTTCCAACAAGAGCTCAATTAATTTGTTAGACTTCAAATTTCGAACAAAATAGAAACTTAACGGCACTTTCCATTTAGCAAAGACACCTTTGACCATGAAGGATTGAACGGAATTTGCCAAATTGAGCTCACGGTCGCCATTTCCATAATCTACGAAACCATCGACTCTGTCATGCGCAATATTGTATTCGGCCTCTTGCCTAATAGACATTTCATCCATAAGGAGAATACAATGTCTGTGCAATGGTTCCATTTTTTGTACAGAAGTACGAAGTTCATCCAGAACAACTTTATTGATGCCTGGATGCAATATTGTGACAGGGCTCCATAGGCGAATGGTTTTGACGGTTGGTAAGCAGAAGTCCATTGTGTTTCTCATAAATTTGAACCCATTTGTGTCTGAGAAATACACATTTTGAATAACAATTTTTTGCTCTTCTGAATATTTAACCCGATTTCGGTTACAAATAACTTCAGAGAAAACTTTAGCATTTACTGGAGCATTTTCCGCCCAAACACATTTGCTAAGCATTTCCTTCATACGGTTTTTCTGCTCCTCCAATGCAGCCTCTAGGAAACGTATTTTTTCCACTTGCATGTCCTTGTTGTCGTCCTCTGTTCTGTCCAATCTAAGTTCAAGATCACGGCAAAGATTCTCCGAGAATTGAAGTTTTGCGTTTTTGTCTTGACAATTGGCGCACTCAAAATCATCAGTTTGAGTTGATTGTGATACAAATATCTTTGGGGGAGACGGCGGTATTTTTACAATGCCGGTTTCATACATATGTTCTGTATTAAAAGACAGAGGAACAATGGCACTTTCAATAACGGAAGGGTAACGGTGATCATGGACCATTGCTGCAACATTTGTAAAATATGGGTTTAATGCCATAACTTTTGAAGGGGAATGTGCGAATGAAGTATTTTCAAATGTTGCACAGTTAAAACTACCTCCATCTTCCAGAAAAGGTGGAGTAGAAGGGCGGGATGTAGAGGGATTTGCTTCCCCTACATGAAATGGATAGGATTCATTGTGACTATAAATAGGCTTTGGTTTATTAAATCCAAGGTTATATTTAGGAAAAGCAATACGTCGCAATCGCGGTCCAAGCATGGAACCATGGAAGTGAAATTCGCATATAAATATCGTTTTAAATGTAAATTTGGGATCTAATTTACATACACTTAACCATTCATCACGGTTTTTTTTGTTACTTGGAAAGGAGTACAGTCTGGCTGTATTATTCGTAGACTTACAATAACGAATACAACAGTACGTGGTCCGTCTTTTTACGACGGATTTAAGCACATTGCATTCGTTTAATTGCATAGAGGGATTGCAATGACCTGTTGATGAAAAAAATGGATTAATTGGGAATAATTTGTAAAAATACATAAAATTATTTTATCTATTTAGCCTGAATTTAATATTTGAAACATACCTGATATATAATAAATAATAAATAGATATAAAAATAAATACTTAGGGTATGTTTTAAATGAATTACTTTTGTCCATCGTAAATTTTGATCAATATATTGTACGATGGAAAAAATTTAGGTTTACTGTGTTACTTATTGTACAAAATAAATTTTGTTTTTTTTTTTATTTATATACATTAATTATATTAATATTCAAACTATGAAACTTTTAAAAATATATAAGATTATGCTCAGAATGTGTGCCCAATTATGATAAATCATAATCAAAATAAAAAGCAATAATTTGCGATTTTGCACAAAACTTGAACATTTATGAATATTTTTAAAAGTTACTACGATAAATACATGTTTTAAGCTACCGAAAATACAATTACTACACAATTTAAAGTTCAAAATATGTGCCCAATTATGATAAATCATAATCAAAATAAAAAGCAATAATTTGCGATTTTGCACAAAACTTGAACATTTATGAATATTTTTAAAATTTACTACGATAAATACATGTTTTAAGCTACCGAAAATACAATTACTACACAATTTAAAGTTCAAAATATGTGCCCAATTATGATAAATCATAATCAAAATAAAAAGCAATAATTTGCGATTTTGCACAAAACTTGAACATTTATGAATATTTTTAAAAGTTACTACGATAAATACATGTTTTAAGCTACCGAAAATACAATAACTATAAATTAAATATATTCTACTTAGTTATATAAAACCATTAAAAGAAACAAAGAAAATAAAGAAATAACAATAAAATTTGTGTTCTATAAGTTATTTACTTTTTACAAAAGTTTAGCACAACAGTTGTTAAAGTTATTTTCTTAAAAGATTTTTTTATTTGACTTTTTCTCGTACATTTTAATTACAGTAACAATTTTTTCTATTTTTATTTTAAAATTTTGTTTTTGCCACGAAAAAAAAGTGTGTCAAACCTGTTCGTACATTATCAGACATGTGTTATGTAAATCCGATAATAGGGGTAATCGCGGTTAAACGATGCAAAAATAAATAAAATGGAAGCAAACAAAAAATCTAGGTTTTTCCTTTTCACGGATAATTAAAGTTGGTGGGTAATCGTATCACGGATCATCGAGGCCTCACTGTATTACTATTAATTTTGTCAAGTGCAGAAAATGGCAGGACCCCAAAAATATCATACATCAATATGTTTGGTTAAAATTAAAATTTATATCTCACCGACAAAAAATTAACAATTGTTTATATATTAAGCTTACATCTACCTAAACGATCGACAGGTTTTTATTGTGAATATTAATGACAATTCGTTGCCACTTACTAATATGACGCGTTTTGAACTCCATGACGAGTTCGTTATTAGACCCCTATGTGACGAATTGTTGCATTCGTGTGAATGCGTCTATATTACAATTGATGAGTTACAAATGGCAACTCCCTTTACTTTCCTTTAAAACTTTTACGTTTCTTAAAGCCCTACATTTTAGAAAAAAAACAGTATATTTTCTGCACTCAACTAAATTACAAACTACGTAAAATGAAGCAATTTCCATTGTACTTACCCAATTCAAGAGTGGGCATCGCCCCACTCTTTAGCATTCTAAACCCCACAACCTCCGGTACAAAATGACGGCTACATATCCGTGAAGATACTTTTAGCTGTCCTTCATCAATTTGGAGGTTGTGGCACCACGCAGATTTGCTTTTCTTTGGAAAAGCAAACAATTTTATGCCCTCGGAATCCTTTCCTGGGCAGTTCTGCACAACACAATTTATTGACATTTTTTTGAACACACGTTAACACGTTTAAAAATTAAACTACGACAATAAACAATTTTAAAACAAAAAGAAAAATTAAACACTGCCGTTGTTTTAGGAACTCGTAACGCGTTTAAGCTTTTTAGAGTTGCTTTACTTTAGGTAGACCATTTCCATTCCATTTCCATTCCATTTCCATTTTACTGCCGATATTCAACACTGGCAACACCAGTTGATACCCATCAATAAAATAGGTGGTAGCTCCCTCTACTAAGACAATGGCGGTTCAACTAACCATAGCTGCCAGATTAGATGATTTATCGTTGTTTTGCCGATTTTTTCATAAAAAATTTATAAATTAAGGTTCACAATTTCAACTGAAATAAACGATTTTTAAATGTCGTGCTAAAAAATTACAACTTTAATGTCATTTTAGTAGTTTTAGCTAGGGCCCGTCTGTTTTAGGGAATTTTTTACCATTATTGAAAGAAATTTTATTCATTGATTATAGGTAAACGATGGACCTGTGGTACTTTTTGCTAGAACAAATTTTATTTTTTTGTACGATAAAATGTACTTTTTGGTATCAAAAATTGTTATGAAACATTAATTAAACCAGAATTGCTACAAATGATAAATCCAAAAATGTATATACCAAATAGTAACTAAATTTATTCAGAAATTATAAAACTTAGAAATATGTTTTGTCAAATGAAACATAATACTGTTTTCTTATATTAATAAAAAATATATTTCATATACGATGTTTTAAAAATAATTTAACTTGCGGCGCTATTAATTACAATATATACATTTTCACTCTGATTTACATAAAAATATTTTTCCCAGGAAAACCATTTTTGTTAAACAAAAGCTCTCTTTTTTTTCCTCCTACTATTTGTTTCAAAATTTTTTAATTACTTTTCTTAAATTTTTCTAATTTTTTCAATGATTTTTTAAAATTTTTCTTGGGTATATCCCGAAAGAAACTTAAAAATACCACCGTTAGATTCGTCTCGAAAATATCTTTCATTTGAGTACTCTCACATGGGGGGTTATCATAGAACCATAGAACTTAGCGCCAACTTTGACCTTGATTTTTGTGTTTTAGGGCGTATTTGGGGATTGCCATTTTTTTGGGCTCCCGCCCCATATTCTGCCTATTTTTCAATAACTGTCCTTCCTATCTCTCCAATTTCAATCATCTTTGGCACACATTCTGCGCCTTCAAAAACTGCCTTTATTTTATTAACATTAATTTATGAATTCCCAATCCCTTCTGTGAACCTATCGATCTGGTAGCCCCTTGTTTTGTTAGTAAAGCGTCCGTTCCTTTTTTGTCGATCCGGCTACACCATATCATCTGTGAATTTTATTGTCATTCACATTTTATACGGCGAGGTAAGATTGTTTGTTAATTCTACTGTTTTTTTTTCTTTTATTTTTCTTTTCAGGTGGAGTGAGATGGTAAACAGGTAAGTAAGTATCGTTCCAACTGATTTATGTATATTTTCTAATTCCTCTACTTGTTTCAGGTACAATGGAGGTGGAAGTCACTTGGCACTGCCTTCCTCTTCCCAACAATGGGTGACGGCCGCGATGACCACACACTGAACATACATTCCGTGGCCCACCCCAACTATAAATATTAAAAATGGGAAATTAGGGTCAGATATTACCCTCCCATGATTTTTAACAATTTTCTTTATGTACAAATGGTTGCCCTCCATGGTGGAAAAGGGGCCCCCTAGCGAAGCTCCACGCAAATTTTTTTTTGCGTTGCAGAATGTTATTTGATTATACCCTGACCCAAAGTAACACATAATCAATCAAAACAATCACATTCTGCAACGCAAAAACAAAATTTGCGTGGAGCTTCGCTAGGGGGCCCCTTTTCCACCATGGAGGCCAACCATTTGTACATAAAAAAAATTGTTAAAAATCATGGGAGGGTAATATCTGACCCTAATTTTTTGAACCAAATTAATTCATGACTTTTTAAGTCGTTTGCGCCATGTCCGTTTGTCTGTCCGGCTGGTACGCACTATAACTTTCGAAAGGCAAAACCAAATGTTTTCAAAGTATTGAAAATAGGTTACATGGCCACGCCCCATGCAAGTGTACCATTCCGCCCACTTTAGATATGGAGTAATAATATCACAACGCGGTCGTGCCGAAATTCTGTATTTAGTAAAGCTATAACAGGATAAAGTTTTGGTGACAAAATCTGGAAGACTACGCACGCCCCTTCTGGTACGTTCCATACAAATGTAACATTCCGCCCACTTTAACAAATCCAGTAATCCTATCCTATTAATATTATAAATGTGAATGTCTGTCTGTTTGTTTGTATGTTTGTTGCTCAATCACGCCTAAACGGCTGAACCGATTTCAATAAAATTTGGAAGACAAATTGTGTACTATATTATGGAAATTACTATTGGCTATATATTTTTTAATTGTTGGCCCTATGAGACCAGTGGGCGTGGTAAAATATAGTTTTACAGCTAGAAAGATTAAATTTGATACACAAGTACTTCTCAGCAACGTGAATATGAATATGCTGCCGAAATTTTAATTTTTGACCTAATGGGCGGAGTGGCCGAGGCAAAACTTTTAGAGTGTTACGTGCCGCAAATCACTGGGGTAATTCTGCTCGTGACTAGCTCGGTCGGCTTTTCGTCGGGTGTGAATCCCAACCCATTACCCTAGCCGGACGGACGTTACAAATAAAGATGAAAACACAAATACAAACACTTGAACATAAACATAGCACATCGAGAGTGAGAGGAAGATGTTGCCCCTAACCGCCCTTTCCCTTCCTTGGCCCCGAAGATGACCCTTCGTTCGCTGGGACCCCTTAAACCCGCTCGCACTTCTCCTTACCTTTTCACATCACCACCCCATTTAAGTTTCTTAGGCAATCATTTTCATTTTTGTCAATTTATATTTAAAACATTACATAAAAAAACAAAATCTGCACAAAAAAAAACACTAAAATCAATATAACAATATCAACATCATTTAACATAAAAACAAAATATAATCATTAGTTTCAACAAAATCAATAGAATTAAACTACCAAAAAAAAATGAATAATAACTTTTTATCCGTATACCAAACTTACTGATATAATCATGAAACTCTATAATTTCTTAAGCTGTTTAAAAAAACTGTTGTTACTCAATCAAACACTTTGACCCGATTTTAGAATTATACCCTCTATCATAGAACCACTAACTAATTATTTAATTTTCTATTTTTTTGTCTTTTCAGACTCTGCCTGGCCTGTCTTGGAGGAGCTCCTTAAAGTGGTTTTTCGGTGCTTTCAATTAAACTTTCTTCTGGGTGTAATTTCGTTTAAGGGCCCTAGTGGATAAAAGATATATTTTGTTTTGTTACCAAATTCCAGCTTAAAAAAGATTATTGTGTTTCATTTACACGTCTTAAAAAAATAATTATTATAAATAAACACACATACAAGCATATAACATAAAACTTAAAGCTATATTTTTTTTTTATACATATATTATATTTTTTTTTTATTTTTGGTTTTTTTTTCTCTCTAATTTTGATTTATTCTATATTTTCCTTCGTTTTATTTACTCATTTGCATGCAGGCTCTTCCTTTACATCAAATGGCCTAAGCATTTGCCCAATTCCGGGCTTATTTGCCAACGCTCGGTATGAGCAAGAACTTTATTTTAATAATTAAATTAGAGGTTACCTGGTATCCAATGTATAAAGATTTTGAATGGGCCTCAAGGTTTTTTGCTCGGTGGTTTTGGTCGGATGCGGCAATCTAGACCCAGGGTAACCTGTGGAACGTGTATTTTTTTTAATGTTTTAACAAATCACTTCACACCCACTAACCTACCTCTAATTTAATTTATTTTGTTATTGTTGACTTAATTTTCGCCTTAAAATTTTAATGTCTTTTTCTGATATCTTTTCTCTTTGTTTTTATTTTATTTTTATTTTTCAAAAAAAAAAGTTTCTTTGATATTTTGTATTTTTTTTTCCAACACTTTTCCTCCGATAAAAAAGAAACAAGCATAGTGCTGTCCGGCCGTGTGCAGATCTTTAAACTTTCTGCTCGAATCTTTCCCAACTTACTTGGCCGTTCCGCTGTGCGCAGCTCGGATATATTTTCCCGCGCCAGCCATCTTTTTATTACCCTTATAAATTTCCAACTCATGTACTTGTCCCATTCCTTACTTTATTTTAAATTTTGCGGTTCGTCCCTTTAATATAATTTTTCCCCGTTCTAAATGTAATGTTTCTATCTCTATTTTTTTTTATAGCCCTGCACGATTTTATCGCTTCGCCACATCTAGGACTTAAACCCATTACATACATTTCATCAGGATTAGAAAGAAGAAAAAAAAACCGGGCAATGAATTTCATTCATAATTTCAACATTCATTATTATAACGATCATCGTTTTCCGCACTGTTGAAATCAACCGCTGTACCTCTGACAACCCTGTCATTGTAGTACAATCGACTACATGACTACCAGCTGTTTTGTCATTCATCATTTTCCACGTTGGTAAGTATGGAGGTGTCAAGCCAATTTTCTACTAATATTTCTATTTTTGTTTAATTTCAGCATTTTCTTTAGATTTTCTATTAATAATTAGTTTCTTTCTTTTCAGATGTTCCCGAGGAATTTCAGTTTCAACATTTTTAGTAAGTATTGTTCCATTTTTTTATCTTTCATGTTATTAATGTTTTTTTCTTCCCTTTCAGCTTTTCCTTTTTCAGCATTTCTGCGCGGCGGGCTGATTCCAATATTATCCACCAAGAAAAAATCGCCCCGCCCTCCAGAAATTAATACATAATGGCCATAGGCCTCGAATATTGTCCTACTTAGGACCAAAAAGCATGAGGGGGCATGGATTTTTGGCATAACAATCCCCCCCCCCCCTCTGCTTAGAACATGCCCTTTGGCGGCAAATTTCGCTTTCCCCTGCGAAGCTCCACGCAAATTTTTTTTTGCGTGCGGGGACGCAGCGCTGCTGCAGAGAAGGGGCCCGCAACAAGAGTTAAAGGGATAAATTTTGTTACCCAGATAGTACTCGGCAACACAAATATGAATATGCAAACCAAATTCAAATTTATTATTAAAAAATAAAAAATACATTTACACAGATGTTTATTTAAATAAAGTTATTGTTTAATGGGAACGTCGGCGGCTGACGCATCACCCTTATCGGGTTATTATTCCACAACGGTGGCGCTTGTCGCTGCAACTGCTGCTGCCCCTGTGACAACATCTGATGCTGCCAGTCCAGCTGTAGTAGTTGTGGCTGCGCCAAAACCTGTTGCAGTTGTGATAACAACTGCAGCTGTTGTTGTACTTGTGGCTGCAACAGCTGTTGTTGTTGTGGCCCCAACTGCTCTGTTTTTTGTGGCAGCCACTGCTGTTGTGGCTGCAGCTGTTGTTGTGGCAGCCACTGCTGTTGTTGCGGCAGCCACTGCTGTTGTGGCTGCAACTGTTGTGGCAGTACCTGTTGTTGTGGCTGCTGTTGTTGCGGCAGCCACTGCTGTTGTGGCTGCAACTGTTGTGGCAGTACCTGTTGTTGTGGCTGCTGTTGTTGCGGCAGCCACTGCTGTTGTGGCTGTACCTGTTGTTGCTGTATCGGTTGTTGTGGCTGTACCGCTTGTTGTGGCTGCAATTGTTGTTGTGGCTGCAACTGCTGTTGTAGCTGCAATACCTCTTGTGGCTTCACCTCTTCAGGAGGTTGTGCCTGCACCTCTACAGGTGGTTGTGCCTGCACCTGCTGTTGTGGCTGCACCTCTTCAGGAGGTTGTGGTTGCAACACCTGTTGTGTTTGATGTTGAACCTCTAAAGTAGTTTGTGGCTGGACCTCTGCAGCTAGTTGTGGTGGCTGTGGCTGTTTTTTTTTTAAAGGCAATCCTTTTGCGAACCGCGCATTTATTATAATGGTCCCTTTGTGTCCGCACATTGGGCACTTGGTCCGTTTTCGTAAAGCCTGAAAGTAGATACATGTTAAAAATATTTATTAAAACAAAAATTAAAACAAATTACTTACCATTGGACTGACGCGCGTTTCTCTGTTATTCAGATTTTAAAATGAATAAAATTTTTTCGGTAAATCGAGGGAATTGAAACGCCAATGTTGCCATTTCCATATAGTTCTTTTGCCGGTATGGAATGAAACAAAATGTTGTTCGCACATTGTAAGTACATTAAAAAACAGTAACAGCACTCGAATGTACCCAATTTCGTACATTATTATTAAACATTCATATTTAAATTTTATGAAACTAATATTTCAAATTTATTTTTATGTCACATCAATTCATTTAAAAGGTCAATATGTGTAAAAATAAATAATTTTTAGAGGGAACAAGTAGTATATCAACAGTTCAAAAGGGTTATTATATGTACATTTTCAGTACATAATGGCTTAATAAAATACTTTAATATGAACTATTTTAAAACTTGTTCAATACATAAATATATCGTTACACTTTTCACCATTTAGAAATAATTTTAATTTAACATAAATTATATAATTCGAATATGTATTTATCTTTACTATTCAATTCAGTACATACAAGTTTAAATAATGATATTGTGTAAATGTACTTCTAATAATTATTTTTACTTGAAGAATAAAATTTACGTTTGTTATAAATTTTTTTTATGTGTTATGTGTTTTTTTTTCTGAAGTTTCTTTATTTTTTTAATTTTTGTAAAAAAAAATGCTACAAATGTTATGAATGTTAACATTTTTTTCACAATCATGAACATTTAAATTGAAAAATAATGAATTATTTAAAATATTAAAAGTACTACAAAATTTTTTTTTACTGCCTCTTTGGGCCTTGCCAGGCGAAATTTTGTAACTTTATACTATATAATTTTACCGGAAAACTTCATTTTTGTATAAGTTGTTATTTTTTTATGCAGTCATTTAAAATGGAGTAAACACTGCCGATCATGTTTGACGTTAAAAAATTTATCAGTTTTGAATACTTTATCACAGCAGTCTCGTTATCATTCATGTTCGAACCTCAAAATACATTCAATGTGTTAAATTTGAATAGCAAATTTTTTGTACTTTTTAATTAAAAGGAAAATGAATGTAAAAAACTGATTAAATAGGTCAACGGATGGATTGCTTGTAAAAAACAATTTTCACATATGAATATTTTAAGACAAATACTTGACTCTGAGACCATGGACTTGAATATTATTTTAGAATATCCACTGAAGTTTGTATTTCTTTAATTTTTCTTAATTCTTTTCTGTAAGACGATCGTACTGTCTTCATTTTCTACTTTTCCATCAACACTGACAGCTAAACCGCTCTACATACGAAGTGGTATTGAGCAAAGACAATTTGTGAGCTGCAGAATCAACGCCTGACTGCCACTTGTTGGTACACACTATCAGTCAAATTCAAATATCGCCGCTGACTGTCACTCAACCACAACACAAAACTACAAATCATCTAAAATAAAATGTAGGTTTCAACCTTCTGTACTATCTCCACCGACTTAAATATTTCTCTCAACATTGTACATATTACGTTTTACCTAGCCACGGACATTGCCGTTACCAAAACAAATAACACCTTTTAATATGGAAAAGCAACAAAGTCTACTTACAAATTATGAAGAGCCAATCCAAAATTATAAATTCTACTTGCATTTCTGGATTGTATTTGGCCTTTTCTGAATATGAACTAGAAATTCTGATTTCCTACTGTTCCTTTCTCAATTTGAAATACAAATTCTTATTTTCAGATAAGCAATTCCTTGTGAAAACAGATATTACATTTACAAATATTTTATTTAACATTCAAACATCTTACGCATAACATACACGCTCTACCCACGTCTCCAATTAACGCATAAAAATTTTTGTGTTATCACACCTATTTACATTACATATTCTACTCGCTGCAATTTATAATCTACTCGCTGTATTTGCAATTCTACTCGCTGAATTTTGTAAAATTTTCAACATATTCACCACACCTCCAATCTACTAGCCTGAAAAATAACCATGGGGAAAATTTGACATAAGGGGAAACGAATTGTTCCCTCTTGTTACTATATATACTTTTTGGTATTAATACCGAACGGGTTATGGATGCGAATATACAATTTGGCCGCGTACGCTTTTTCAGAAGCATCACAAAAGGGGTGAAGCTCTGCATTGTGGTCAGGGTTCATACAAACCCGTCGGGGGATGGCTATCCGTTCAATTACAGCGTAATCATCCTGAAAAGCGAGCCAATTGCCCAGAGTTAAGGGTTTCGAGCAGTCGTCCCAGTTAGTCTTGTCTCTCCATATTTGCTGCATAATTATCTTAGCAACGCTAATTTTCGGGGCCAGCCAACCGGCTGGATCAAACAATTTAGCATTTTTCGACAAGACATATCGCATGGTGACAACCGATTTATCAGGGGTGGAATTAGGCTTGAAATAATTTTTTCCAGCATTCCAACGTAAACCCAGCGTTTTCGTGGTACTGGTATACGAGATTTGCAGAAATTCTGGATCCAAAAAATGATTTTTTAGAAAATCATAAAATTAATATTTTTTAAAAATCCCCTCTCTGTACATTTTGAGTACTTTTTGTACTTTAAGTACTTTTGGGCAATTTATTGATAAATTTTTGTATACTTAATGTACAATTTTGATACTTTATATAACTTATAATACCAGATCCATATTTGCCACTTTTTACAATTTTTTGATCCGTGTAATGTACATTTTAAGTACTTTAATTATAATGATTAAACTTTTTACCACATTTTTAATTTTTTTACATATTTCCTACTTTAATTTTGTACAACTCGTCACTCCAGGTCTTAAACGTATCTTATTAACCTCGTCTATCGATTTTTTTTTAATTTTTTGAGTAATTTGAACGCATTTGGAGTGCTTTCAGAATTAGTTATTTATTTTGTATTGTTTTTAAAAAATACCAAAAAGTTGTCAATTATATGCAGAGAATTAATTTGTTATATATAATATAAATTAATTCTTACGTATTTATAAATAAAAACAACATATTCGTATTCAGTAGCGACTTAGATATCTTGTTATTTGTTCCACCAACGTTATATTTCCAATTCAAATATAACGGCACGTCAATAGTATTATAATCGGTACCACACACACCAACATTCCCATCTCTAATGTCTGCCCGCATATGGCAACATCGTCTTTGGTTACTGTGAATGTAACTCCTTCGCTATTGTGAACATTTAAGAAAAATAAATTTTCCGTGATACAAGTACTTTTTGTTTATTGCTAAAGTTTTTGTGTTTTTTTATTGAAAACAATTGCCAAAGTACATTTAAAATGTTAATAAAATGGAAATAGGAATACAACGCAGCCATTTGTTCACAGTTATTGTAATATAACCGTGTAAATACATAAATAAAATTGTGTTCTCATAGCTGTCTTGGAGACGACAAGAATTTGTGTGTTTTAATTTAATAAAAAAATTATCAAGCGATAACAACCCTAGGAAACTCCTTTAATTGGTGAATCATGGAACCCAATGATGAGGTAGTGGAACGCCAGAAACTGGTCGATGTGGAAACCGAAGAAGATGTGACAAACAGTGCCCCCAAATCAGCACCAACTCCTGCCTCACCCATGGCCGTGCCCAAAATTAATGTAAACACAAGTTTTAGTTTTCTTTGTTGTTATTGTTAGTGTTGACATCCCGTGTGGACTTTGGCTTATAATTGTTTTGTTGTCCCCATTACAGATTAAGAGTATCTCCAGTGGCGAAACAACGCGTAGCCGCAACTCAGCATCATGTTCTATTGAACGTACCACAACGTCCGATAAAGTCGGTCATACGTCTGCCAAAGTTACATATATAAATGAACGACGTCCCCGGCCACATTTGCATGGTACCAACGACGAGCGTTTTGAATTCAAATCCCGGCCAAGGAAGCTTTTGAAAGGTATGTGGTGCAGCATTGTTGCTGTTGTGTGTTTAACCAACCGTATCATCAAAAAGGAAGCTTCCTTTGGCATTAGGCCGCTAGGGGGTGGAGGGAAGTTTCTTGGTGATTTGGTATTTTTTTTGTAAATGTTTCATTACAGTCGCTGAGGGCGTGTCTGGTGTTCATCTCATGGCAATTTCTAGAATTTTTTTTCTATGAAACAACCGAATATCGCATATACATTTTTCTTATGATTTATTTTTATTTTATAGTTATGTATTAGTTTGTCTTTTGTGTTTTCATTTGTTTTCTGTTATCAGTTCATGTTTTTGGATTTTGTTTTGTTACTAACTTTTTATGTGATGAGAATTTAGGAAAAGGTCTCAACAACAACAAAAACAGGCAATTAATAGTCTAAAATCATTTGTTTCTGTTTAATGGTCTCTGCAGGAAAATTGTGTAAATATTGCATATTATAAATTTGTAATAAGTTTTACGTAGCTATTGTTTTGCAAAGTATTTTCACACAATCGAATGGGTAGAGCCTAATTTTGTATAAAATTATTTTCTAATGTAGTTTAATTTTGAAATGATTTATTTATCATTCAAAATTTATGCCGTGGACCTATTCGTCGACGTCGAATAATTTTAAAAAAATTCGTATTACATCCGACTGAGTCAAAGGTTTGCAAACTTAGGTCGTAATAAACTGCCCGATTATATATACATCTTTTTTTTGGCAAATCCTCATTTAATTTATAAACTGGGAAACATCAAGAGTATAAGTCCATAAAGATTTCTGCGTTGTTTGCCCTCCAATATTGTTGCAATACTTATATGACTTTAGACGCAATGGCTCTTCTTGTACCACTGAACTTCTCTTCATTTCATATGTGTCTAGGCAGAGGAATTGGTATCACAGATGACGATTGGGATGACCACACCTACGACAAACAATAGAATAGTTTAGTATTATTATTATATTGAATGACCGAGAGAATGCGTTGGTTTTTTGTCAGCTTCATTAACTATAGTTTACATCCACTTTTATGCTTCATATGAATACCATTGACCGTCTTAGATATATAGCTTAACGACTAAAGTTCCTTTGCATATGCTCTGCAGGACATGTGGCTCACGAGAAAAATGTACCAAACGTTAAGCTATGTTTTAGAGATGCTAAAATTTTTTACATTGAAGTAATTCAGCTGATTATATATTTAACACACAACATAACATCAATATCATGGGTAATTTTCATTATAATGCAGTCTTTATGGGACTAAAGTTATACAGGTAAATTCGAGTGAAAAAGAAAAGATTATTGATGGAGGCACTCCTCCTTGTGGAAAGCTCTTCTCAATCCATCGACATTTGTTATTTGGATTAGTGACCACGGAACTTGACGAAACCCTGCGAACAATTCAGGCAATTGCTCGACAATCGTTTGTGATCATTAAGAGTTCATGATGTCTCGGAATAGAACCGAATGATAGATGATAAAATGCCTTAGAAACACTGCGGCTGTTTCCTATAGTTCTTTGTTGTGATTCTACATCAGTAACTGATGGTTCAGGTGACTTGGAAGATAGGTCTCCATTAGAAATTGTCTGTTCAACAACACATTATGTGGCTTGATCCACAATATACTTGTCTCCTCGTATAGGTGGTCCACGCTTGATATCTTGCTAAGGTGTACATTTTGCAGCTGTAAAAACAGAAAGTGAGAGCAATGTTGACTATTTGTGTAAAATTTTTTTCAAATACCGAATTTTTGTTTGAATGCCCCAATCACTCAATTTGAGGATGGTGAAACTCATTGTGGAAACACTTAAAAGAGCGCGAGGTGATTATATAGTTCGGCCTATTAATGTTGGTGATAGTTACCCCTTGATTGTAAAACAATACTACACACGACCATAGCCATGATGCCCATATATATCTTCTAGAAACTTTACAGTCATTGCGACCAGCACTTGGGAAAAAATATCACGTGAACATCGCATTAAAAATCATGATACTTGTAATCAAATGTCGGTAATCAAGGCAAATAGTTTAAGAATTCCCAGAATTCCTTTGATAATACCAATCGAGTGCAAGCCTTTTATTAGTTAAAATAGTTTAAAAACGTACTTATTCAAAAGTATGGAATTTTAAAAAAGATCTTGTCAATGCGTTAATATTTTTCAAGTTTTCATTAAACTCTTTTAAACTGGTTCCAAACTAGTTCGAAGAGGCAATCAACTACAGCCCAACCTTAATTTCTAAACTAGTCTTACAAAGGGTACAATTCCGTCCAAGTCCAGGACAACTACGTTCTAAATGATACAGTTGTTTCTATGGAAGGTTGTTGTTGTTGTTGTTTTTGTAGCTGGAGGAGGTAGCTGGGGTGATAATTTTTTATACCAATTTTGAATTTATCGGCATTCGATCGGGCATGTAAACCGATTATCTTACGATCATTATTGGCAACTATGTTTTGTTCCTTTGTAGATAACAAGGTTTGTGTCAAGGGATTGTAAAGTGTTGTTGATGTTATGAGTTTTAACCGTCAAATTCCTCCAAAGATGGCGCCAGCTGTTTTTTTTTTTGATTTATTTGGCGAAGTTCATAATTCATTTTCTTTTTACTTGGTCCTTGTGCAATTTGCTCATCTGTATTTTTTAGTGAAATCATCTAGGATAAATCGTTGTTGGCTGAAGAACTCAAAAAGTATTTTTCAACGATGTTTATTTGAGCAGTGACTCGGCCAGGAATCGACTACGACGCTTCCACTAAGGCCACTCTATAGAAGGTGAAGGAGTTCACTGTCCTATGGAGAACTAGTACCTAACTAGTTTCGAACTTGCATTTTCGGGAAAAGTAATCGTCTTAGTTTTTTTGCGTTTACACAATGTACTTAGCGATTACATTTAGCAATGAAGTTATGTTTTTTTTATATCACAATTGAACGAATATCTTCCACATAAGCTAGTTGTATTATTCGTATTGTTCGTCTATAAAAAGCGCTCTCAATTTGTATTTCCAACAAATTACTATACCGCTTGAGAATATTAAAAATAAAAATTCAACATTTTAATGAACTCCCAAAATAATTGTTGTTTAAGTCTAAACGTCCTTTTTCTTGCCCATAGTACGATTTACAATCACTTAATACTATCTGTTATAAACTCCTTTTTAACGACAACTTTGTTGAGTAATCAGACAAATTGTTTAAAAGCTCATATCGATAACACTATCGGCGCCACCTTCTCCATCTTGGTTTAGATCCTGCAGTAGAAAAGTTTATACGAACTTTCCTACGAAAAGCATCTACGGCTCTATCCTAAACATACATACTTTACTTACAAGAGCATTTACGGCTCCATCCTAACTACATCTTATACAAGGGTTCTACGACCCTTTCTACATACAAACATTGGTACACTAAAATCCTTTATACGAAGGTAACACAAATAAACGCTATTTACGATAGCAACAAAACACTAACATTTCACTGGATTTCTTATTTCTTCCCTCAACCTATGGAAATACATCCATTACATCACATTGCTACGCAAACAATTGTTGTTCTAACGGGAAATTTCACTTATCACTAATGGTGGTAAATGGATATGAATTGTATTATTTTAAACATTACATTTCGAGCTTATACATTATTGAACATCATATATTGTTTCCTATTATTTGGCGAGTTTTATTTTGTATGTTGAATTGATTTAAAGCCAACTTTACACTGGCAGACAAGTCTGTGAGATATAATGTCTGTCAGTCTGCGCAGACTTGTCTGTAAAAAATCAAAACGATTTTGATTTTCATAAATCTGGACAGACCTGTCTGATAATGTATAAAATTTTAAGAAATTAACATTCAAAAGGTCTTTTGCTAACTTTTTGTAAAAATAAAATACAAATATTTGGCATGTTCCGGTACACCGTTCACGTTGACTGCTAGTGAAAAAAAGTTCGACAGGTACGTCTGTAGTGTGAAGGGAAAGATGTTTACACGAATATTTTGTCTTCCAGAGGTCTGCCAGTGTTAAGGGCCCTTAACTTATAAATGTCCGACAATACTTTAATATTATAGCAAAATATTGTCTTCTCAACGCCTTGTGTTAATTGCTTATCATAGACAAACACACAGTGTGCGAATTGGTCATGATTATACACATTGTTAAATCACCGGTTTACACGAACAAATTATTTTATAACATTTTATAATCTTGTGACTGCGGCCAATCCCTTAATGACCGCTCAATGGCTAATGTAAAATGAAGGTGGAATCATAAAAAGGCATGAGCTCAAATATGAGATCAGCAAAAAGAATTTCAATTAGTACTAATTGTACCCTTCGGTATTTCTTTTTGTTGTTAAACAGAGGTATTCCAAGAATGCCAATAATTGGAAATAATGTACTTATGAAATCGTTCAGATTGGTTGTGAAGGAGAAGAGTAAACAACTACAGCAAACCACATACATAATGTTATATTTTTCTCCTTAAACTTCATAGAACGAAGCAACATAAACCAAAATCTTTCCATTCATCTAGTGTTGCACAAAATTTAAATATCTCCTTTTGTTGCACTCACTCCATCAAAGAAAAGTAAAAGCGCGTGTGCACAACAATTAATACTTAAAAACACACACACACTTGTTGATGCCCCCTAATTTGCACATACATAGCATTGTCAATGCCATTTTTTCGTTGTTGTTCCTAAGTCACGGAAATCATGCAAACAAAACGAGGAGCATAAGCTATAAAACCAAAAACTCATCCTATTCTGCACTCACTTCAAACCGAAAGTAATCAACAAAATCCTGCCTATCACCCATACATTCATCTTTGACAGTGATGGAACATTAAATTTGAAAAATAGTATGAAAATTACGATTTTGAGTGCAGCAAAATGTTTATTTTCAAAGCATTTAGACATTTTTTTAATAACATACTTTGGGAAAATACTGAAACCCATCAAAATCATGGAAAATCAAACAAAAAAAAAATGGAAAATCAAAAAATTTTCCAAATCACTCAAAATTTTTTCGCTGGGAGTTGTTCAGAAATACTATTTATGCGGTAGTTGAATATTCCTTTTGAACTACTTCTGATGTCGATGTTTGCTACTATGTATTAGAAGTTTTACTCTTCGGTAGAAGCAACATGATATACATTGAATTAATAGTAAGATGACTATCTGACTACTGGAAATTATATTTTTTTTGTAAAACTATCTAAAAGCTAAGTTTACATATAATCTTTGAACTTATATTTTTGTTTTAAGTTCTATACCGTTTTGGCTTAAGTTGATATTTACAATTTTCATATTTCATATTGGAAGCCGATTCAAAGGTTAAAAATCTCATATAGACATAAGAACACATCAGCTTTTTATATAGCCATTTAATAGACTTTTCTTATCATCATTTTCCTAAAACCATATCAAGTAAAAAAGCTATTTTTCAAAAGAATGGGCATATCAACTTTTGCCATAATGACATTAAATTTTGGTTTGTTTTGAGCTCCACATTGAAAATAATTTTATTATTTTATGGTTTTTACATAGTATTATTATTCCAAATATTTAAATCAAATTCACTGGTTATTATTTAGAAAAACTATCATTTCCGTTGTGTCTTTGTAAGTTTAATGAAGTATTTCAGTTAAAATTACAAAGTCTGGACGGAAAAGATAGCTTGTCTAAGTAAAATTTCACGCGAAGGTGACCAGCGATGTTGGTCAAAATATTGGTATATTAAAACCATAAAATCTTAAAAATAAATTATCGTTTTATCATTTAGATTGTTTTCAAGCACATCTTCATTTTCATTGTACCATTTCTTTCTCCTGAAATGGTACCAAATCAAAGAATGTACCAAAACATCAAATTTGTCATACCTGTCCTTTGGACAACAAGTTTTAAATTGTTGTCGAGTATCCTAAATATATTCCCCAGACCAACATTCAAACATTCATTACGAGTAGACATTATAAATGCAACTTCTAAAAGAGGGTTGTGCTCCAAAGACGCCACAAAATTCGTTAGTTGTTTTTTTGGCGCCATCATAGCAACGTTAAAAAAACCGACCGGCAAATAGTTGCCAAAACAGAACTTAACAAAATAATAACATATACGAGTTAACAGTTGACGAATACATTTCAATTATTTCTTATTACGTTTAAACTGTTACAACTAGCAACATCAAAAAAACCGCCCGGCCAACAGTTGCCTAAACAGAACATAACAAAAACGTTACACAGAAGAGTTAACAGTTGACGAATACATTTAAATATTCCTTAATACTTTCTACCAGTTGTAGTTTGTTGCTTAACTTTAGTTTTTTTGTGAATGATTTTTTAATTAATAATTTTGATTTTTGTGTTTTATTTTCTTTTTTGTATTCTTTTTTAATTTTATTTTGTTACGATTTGCGTTACGTTTTAACCCAATCCGCCATTACCCTGGTGCGTGTGTCATCTGTAAATGCTACAAACCCCCCATCTAATTCATTGACATCGTAAACATCACTAACGCGGCCATCGGCGACGACGTCAACGTCAATCATATCGACGTCGCTCACGATGACAACCCCTACAACAAATAATATGGCGACGATGTCGACAAAATCCACTTGTATCACTGTCGCCACCGCTGCTATTGGTGCCATTATTACCGTCTCTTCTACGGTTGGTCTGCGGGGTCATCATAACCATCACAATGACCAAATTCATCACAATCACCAACGCCATCACCATCATCATCATTCACGCCGCACTGCAGATAATGATAATAATAGCATAAATGATATTACGCAGATAAGTAGTAGCAGTGATACTACTTTGAACGGCAATGAAATAAGCACAAATAGCCACAACAACAACAACAACAATAATAATAACAACATATGCACGACCAATTTAAGTCAACCATATAAGACATCAACAATTGTCACTGCCGCCGCGGCGGTGGCCATTGCTACAAGTGGAGGTGGTGGTGGCGGCGGCGGCGGCGTCGGCGAAGATAATAGTCTTCATCAGCAGCGCCATAACACAAACACTATTAACAACAACATCAGCGGCAGTAGTTCCACAACACACCAGTATGTAATAGCAAATACGCCGTCGTTAACACAACGTCGCAAACCCAGTTTAAGTACCAGCGTTGCCGGCGTCGCTAATGTCGCCAACGTCAGCGTTAGCGCTGGCTATCCGGGTCTCATATCATCGATGAACACCAGCAACAATCTCAGCGATAAATTTGATCAACGTCCCATTAAACATCATTCTTTTGTCTCAGAAGTACCGGATGTTAAACATATGGAGCGTGCACTGTTAGGACTTTTGGATGATTTCCATTCGGGAAAGCTGAAAGCGTTTGGTAAGTAACAACAAATATAGATTATATTGGTTAGTAAGTGGTTAGTAAGTATCGTATAGAGGAATTTGTCACGTTTAAGGCTCTTTTGTTTGATATAACTCGAGAACCACTAGTCCGATTTAGCTGAAACAAATTTAATTAAGAATTAAAATTCCTTTTATCGGTTCATAAAACGTTTCGCTTCATAAGCAACAGTTTCACTTTTCCATTCATCAAATGATTTTGAACTGGGTTTATTTTGTAAAACTGTTGTACTCCGTGGCGTATGATTTACGTGGAATATTACTTATGATAATCATACGCCACCATATAACAAAGGAGCCTAAAACGTGACTTACTAACTTCAAATCGATATTAAATTATTATGGCATGTAACTTGACAAAACAAATGATGCAGAACTTCTTCTTTTTGGGGCTACTTTTACTTGCAGTTCTCAGAATTGAGTCCCAAAATCATGTGTTGTACTGTGTTATTAGTATCTAAACTTCATAATATTCCCTAATTTCGAAAATAATTTTTTATTTTTTGTAGAAATCTTTTTTTCATACATAAATTATCAAAAAGGATATTTATGTCACATCACGCAACGTCACGTCACGTTTCGCAAAATAGTTTGTACAAAGAAATTAAAAAAAGTTTTTGAAGTTCAGCAAATTGTGAAACAAAATTTTAATATTACCAAAAAAGTCCGACTCAATTCGCACTGGTTTGTGTTTTTGTGAAAGAAGGAAAAACTGACTTCTATCTTTGTCACGTAACGTCACCCTCTTTATTCGCTGATATTTTAGGACCATCAGGTCAGAGGATTTCGTCCCTCTTACTAAATACAGAGCTTCTTAAGTATTACACAAAAAGATAAAAAAGTAATAAAAAATCAAGTTTTTCATTGTTTTTCATCTCATTGAAACATATGACCTATCAAGTGTGACTATAGAATCGCTTATATTTAATTTTTAGTATGGCTCTTAATTCTAAATCTTAATTTGTGACCGACCCCCCATATTTTTGCAACTTCTACATTATCTTAGAACATCTGTTACTTCTATTTTCAACTGTGCGAGGCAGACTTGAGAAGTTCCTGCCGATAACTCATCATTGTTCCCAGGGATCTAACATAGCCTGGCATCAGAATCTTAAGGGACAATTGTTATCAGATTACGCCATTGTAAATTACATTTCATACAAAATCACTGTTTCTTAAGAACAGAAACAAAATGTAATTTTAAAAATACTCCTTACTTTAGTTTCTTTCTTCAAAAAGTTTACTATATCTTTATTTCAATATAGAAAATATTTTTGGTTGATAGGCACTAGGTCTCAAAATTCGTCATTTTATTTTTCTTCATATTTATCAAATTTATAATAAATACATATTTTTAATACTTATTTTAATTTTATAAATTAATTCATTTTATTAATTCCTTCCGTCTTTCGTCACCACAGGTTCCGGTTGTACCATGGACCAAATGACCAAAATCCGTGAACAACAAGAAAGCCTTGCCAAATTGCATTTCGAATTGGCTGCAGCCGAAGAAGACTCATTAGAAAATGGCAATGACTTCAATGCCGCTAAAGCTCAAGAGAATATGCTGCAACTGATGCAACGTCTTGAACAGCTCTCCATTTCGATTGAACAACTGCAGACTAGTCATACTGGACTCTGAGATTTGCTTCATGCAACGTGTAATAACACAGCAGCAAAAGGTATTGGGGCAACAACGACAACGAGTACCCGTAATAATGATAATGATGATGCAGTCCCAGAGCCACCATTACCAGCTGCTGATGCACGTTTGCTGTTATTATTGTTGTGATTTCATGTTTTCTAAACATAAACATAAACCTATGGTTCTATTACTTGAGTCCCAGATTAAACTTCTAAAAAAAGCAAAAGAAAAATGTTTTAAGTCAACAGCAAGTCCTTTTTCATATGACAATTATCTTTAAATAATTTTTATTTGCATTGTTTTGATTTGTTTTATACTTTTGTGTTAATATAATATTTGATACAAATTTTGTTATTATTCTATACGTATTTTTTTTCTACTTTTCAGTTAAAACATATATATATTTTTGTATAACAAATGTTTTTTTTATATAGAGAAGGAAAAAAAACGAGTTTGAGTTAAAGATCACTGTTTTTTAATTTGAATTCGAATTTCCATACTTTGGTGATCTTCGGCTATATGGCTCGTCTTTAGCGGTATATAATACTTTAAATTAAGCAAAGAGAAAAAGAAAAACAAAAACATTTTAAAACCCTCCCTCCCTATTTTTTATGATAGTAGTGTTTTTGTAGAGTTTTTTTTGGTCATACAGTAAAGATGTAATAAATAATACATTTGCTATTATTTAAGGTATTATTAAACAAAAAAAAATGTATCAATAAAAGATAATAGAGAACATAACACATATGTTTTAACAAAAAAAAGTCGAAATAAACTTTAATTTCTGAGGAAAACGTAAAAAGTAAGTAATGTTTTGAGTTGTGATTATTTTCTTTAATTTGCGAAATGAAAGCAAATTGTTCGTATGTTATTTTAACATTCAACTTAACATTGGTAAGTATAGCCTAGACACGAACCGTAATGTTTGAAATAATTTGCAGGGTGTGTCTCTTTTAAGCTAAGACATGAACCTTTGTTATTTGCCTGCTGGAAATGCTGGGCTCTTGTTACTTTTGGGTTATCTGCAATTTGGTGGTGGAGAATTTTTCAAGAATAAGCTCAGACAAGAACCTTAAGGTTAGCAACAAAGCTTAATGTTTTCTATCTAATACACGAACCATTGTTATTTGCCTACTGGGAATTCTGGGCTCCTGTTACTTTCGGGAATTTGCTATTTCGTTGTGAGCCAACCCTCAAAGCCTCACTTTATTTTTCAATACAAACCAAAATTTTATAAAACTTTAGAATATCTGCTAATAGAATACTTACTTGTTATTCCAGCCTTTAAATCAATCGAAAAAAAAAACATTTTTTTATTTATAATATTTCCATATTAATTTTTATTCATCATATATCGTTCATATGTATATGTATATATATATATATAATTTCTGTTATTATATTATATGTATAATTGTAATCTGGGGGGTTTTATTCATAATTTTTTTTCAGATTTTTTTGTTGTTGCTGTAATTCACATCTTGCATTTATTTTGTATATATATTTTTTATATATAAAATAATAAGTAAACAAACAAAAAAAAAACGTATTAGAAAAAAATATTTGAAAAAAGTTTATAATAGTTTAAACAAAATATGTGTTATTACATTTTCGTTTATATGTATTTCTATACGTGTACAGATAAATGTATGGATTTATTTTATTTATTATTTATATAATGATGTTATATATATATATAGATCATCATGTGTTTATTTGCTGCTAGGGATTCTTTTCTGCTCATTTTTCACTTTCGTTTCATTTCATTTTTTTTGTTATATTTTTATAATAAATTTTTCGTTTTTTTGTATTGTTTTGTTTCTCTTGTCGATTATCGTATTTATAATTATATATAATATGTTATAATAATAATAAATTGTTTTACAAATACACCGCATACCACACTAAATAATGCACATAAGTTCAATTGGTTTTAAATTTATTTATAATTATTTTAATACATATATAAATATATGATTTTATTTATTGATCTCAATCGATTTTTAAGATTTTCTAGTTGGTTTTATTTTTAGCAAAAAATAAAAAGATTTTTTTTTGTTTAATATTCTGTTGTAATAGCTTTTTATAGATTTGTTTAATAAAACAAAAAAAAAATTAAGAAAATATATGCTAATATTTATATATACGTGTTTAAATGTGTTTTGTTTTATAGTTTTTTGTTTTGTATATTTATATAGTAATGTTTTTTCATTATACAACATATTAACAGGTTTGTTTTATTTTTGTATTTTTAAAAACATCAAAAAGAGAGTCGAGCGAATTTTCTACAATATTTTTCGTTTAATTTTTATATAAATTTAATTTATATTAATTTTGATTCGTTATATTTATTTATAAAATAATGAATTTAAGTGAAAGTTTTTTTTTGCATAAACTAAGTTTTGCATTAACATTGAAAGCCAAAGTTAAGCTTTTAACATTTATATATAGTTTCGTTTCTAAGGAGTTTGGTATCTCATAATAAAGTTTAAATGAAAAATGAATAAAAATATTTGGAATTTAAAAATTATTAAACAATTACGAAATAATTTATCAGAAAACTAAGTGTTAGAGGGTACAAACAGTATCGGCATGCATAAATTCTAAAAGTATAGAATTTTTTTTTGATGTTAAGTTTTAAAAAATCTCAAATCAATTGCCTTTTCTAATTAGCTTTCTTTATAACAAAAATTAATCCCAGAGCCAGACTGACAAATATTTCAGGGGAACTCAAAAACTCTTTAAATGTATATACATTTTTTTTAAACTGTTGAAAATACAAACTAATCTAAAAAATTTGTTAAATTACACTTTTTGTGGACTTTAAGATTCCCAACTAAAACTTTAATAAAAAATAATTCTAATATGTATATTAGAGCCCTGCACAAATGCATTTGCTGTACTAAGACAAGAAATGACACACTGCAGTGAGCCAATGTATGCGTTTGCATTTCAATGAATGCAGTAAATCATCTAAATGTTTCGAAGTCTGCGTTTTCCTATTTTGTTATAATAGAGAGACAAGTAGTTTCTGGTACCAATAATTGTGCTACATGGTACAATATATTTTACTTTTTGGTACAATAAATTGTACTTTTTGTACAATAAACGGTATTATTACTTTTTGTTACAGTAAAAATACTTTTCGGAAAAAGGAGTTGCACTTTTTCGAACATTAAATTGTACAATTGTGTACAATTATTTGCACTATTTGATTCAATAAAAGTACATTTTAGTAGAATAAATTGTTTTATTTGGTACAATAGAAGAACTTTATGGTACTTAAAATTGTACTTTTTGGTACATTAAATTCTACATCTTGATACATTTAATTGTACCTTTTAATACATTAAACTGTACTTTGGTACAATATATTGTACTATTTGGAACAATATAAGTACTTTTTGGTACAATGAATTGTACTTTTTGGTACCATTAATTGCACTTTTTGGGACCATTAATTGTGCTATAAAGTACAATAAATACTGGCACAATAAATTGTACAGTTAGGTACAATTTAATACTTTTTGGTACAATAAATTGAACTAGTTTGTACAATAAATTGTACTTTTTGGAACGATAAATTGTACTGTTAGGTACAATAAAACTTCTTTTTGGTAGAATAAATTGAACTATTTGGTACAATAAATTGTGCTTTTAGGTACGATAAAAGGACTTTTTGGTACAATAAATTACCAATAATCGTACAATACTATGTGGTACAATATATTTTATATTTTGTTACAATTTGTTTTACTTTTTGGTACAATAAATTGTACTTTTTGGTGAAAAAAGTACTTTTCGGTAACAAAATTGTACTTTTTGGTACATTAAATTGTACTTTTTGCTACCGTTAATTGCACTATTTGGTACAATAAAAGTGCTTTTTGATGTAAAATTCTTTAGGGTACATTAAGTTGGACTTTTTCGTACAATACAAGTACTTGTATTGGTACAATAAATTGTACTATTTGGTACAATAAATTGTACTTTTTGGTACAATAAATTGTACTATTTGGTACAATTAATTGTACTATTTGGTACGATAAATTTTACTATTAGGTACAATAACTCTAATTTTTGGTAGAAAAAATTGTACTATTTGGTACAATATAAGTATTTTTTGTTACAATTAATTGCACTCTGGTATAATATAAGCACTATTTGGTACAATAAATTGTACATGTTGGTACAATAAATTATACTTTTTGGTACAATCAATTGTAATATTTTAAAACAATAAATTGTACAATTTGGAACAATACAAGTTCTTTTTGGTACAATAAATTGTACTATTTAGTACAATTGTTTTTACATTTTTGCAATAAACGTACTTTTGTTTTGAATTTGTTTTACAAAACACCGTTTTGATCAAAACTCAAACTCTTTCACTTATGCTCTCTTTTCTTGTAAATTAGGTATGGTCGCTCGTTAATGAAAAAAAACGTTCATGTCTTCATCCTCCTGTTTTGTAGTTTGTCCGAAAACAATTTGATTTTTTCGATCGGTACACCGGCCCCCCGAAATAGTACCGTCATTAAATGTCGGACCAAAACGAGGCACATATCATTATTCATTTTAGTATTTGACTTTTTAGCGGTGTGTAGGGTAACCTACTGAATTTTGAAACATATATGTATAACTTTATTGTTTATTAACCAAAAAATATATACTTTAAAGCAGAATCTTCATAATTTTTGTGATCTCTATGATTTTAAAAGAAATAACAAACGAAGTAAAAAACTCAAAAACTAAATTTGACGTCGGATTCAAAAACGTCCAATAGGCAATATTTAGCCCAACAACCATGAATAACGATATACGTCTCGTTTTGATCGGACATCAAAAGCATTATAAAAACAATTTCGGAGTGGCATAGGGAGCAAAAGTTTTTATGTCCTCAAATTGTCTTGGGACAAACTACAAAACTGGGTTTGGGCATCAACTTTTATTTTTGACCTTATCTAGAGTATATGTCATGTTGTTAAATTGGCTTGACTTGTGCAGGGCTCTTCTACACATACACAGACTTGTGCTAGATTGGCTCTGAGTTTTAATAACAAGAATATATAATCGACATAAAGTGTCTTCAAAAATCATTGTAAGTTGTCATAATTTATAAAAACAAAGTTGTTAAATGCATTTGAAAAATGTTGAAAACTGTAATGAAATAAAAATAACAAAAAAAAATTATAAAAACTATAAATAACAAAAAAAAAAAAATTAGAAAAATTAAATAGAAAAAGAAATAAAGAAAATAATTTCTCACAACATATCTACTATGTATCGACTATTAAACAATAAATAGCTCATAAATAAAAAAAACGCTATAATATACATATGTAGAGCTCTAAATATTATGTATAAAAAACCGTTTACCATTAAAATTCATAAACATACATACAACAATACAGTAGTGTTAGCCTTTTCTAAATACAAGGGAATATTGAATTTTATATATATAGAAAAATGAATCAGTATTAATTAAAAAAACAAAAAGAACTACCTAAAACATGAAGTATGACAATAATATTATTCGTTTTAAGTTCGTAAAAAAAAATTTCCAAACAAGAAATATAATAACAAATATTTTTATATATCTTGTTGTTTTTTTTTGTTATTACATTGGAATTTGTTTAAATAAAATATATATAATCGCTTTTGCAAATTTTCATTTAAATTTGTATCACTTGTTGTTATTGTAAAAAAATCCATTTATTTTTATTACAATTAATTTCTTGTTTTTTTTTTTACTAAATCGCTTCTTAATATTTTTACATTTCAGCATTGTATTTATAAATTCTTGTATTTAGTTTAGTATGTATATGTATAGCTATATATATTTTTTAGATTCTTTGTTACCATTTACATTTACACAAAAAGAGTAAAGATTTTGTCTAATAAGAAATTCGTTACTAAAGAGTTTTATCAAGTGTGTTTTTTCGTTTTCTGTTATTTTTTTCTTCAAGTGGACAGCAGATTACTCTTAGTTAGATAGATAGATAAATGAAAACAAAATTAGATAAATTTTAAGTAAAACATAAAAAAAACAAATACTTGCAATATATTTGTATATGCAATCGATTTGTTATAGAGATTTCGAGCAGTTAAGACTTTGCTTAATATGTTTTAAAGTAAAGGGCCACAAATAGTAACAGTGATATTACTAATGCCATATATAAACCCTTGTAAACTTAAACTTAAATTTTAAAATATAAAAAAACTACAAATTATTACAATATATTTTTGTCTGAAAGCAAAGCAATGTTTTAATGATTTCATCGTACCAGTTCTGTCGGTAAATGTCTTTAGCTACTTATGGAGTTTTTTTTTAAAAAGAGAAATATTTATATACTATTGCCTATATATAGTTAACTATTTACTTAATATTTTTACACAATAGTTTTGTAGTTTAGTTTTCGTCGAGAAAATGCAAGTTCTTATTATTTTCATATTCAAAAATATTGAAATTTTTTACATTTACATAAAACACTTACATACATATATATATATATATAGTTATTTTATTGAATTACAATTGAGAATATGTACGTGTATATATAAGTTTTATTATAAATTTCATATATATATTTATGGAAAAATATATTAGAAATAAGTAGAATAAAAAAAAACAAGAGATGTTGTCATGCGCACGTAAGACATAAGTGCATTACGCGTACATGATGCACAGAAAATGCACCTCTTTATAAATATAAGTGGTTTGAGACAATTTTTCGTTGGAGTTTCAAGGGGTGGGATATTTTCAAAAACATAGAACTATTTCGTAAGGGTTAATTTCGTTTTCACAAGGAATATTTAAAAAGGATTAAAAATAAAAACATTTTCTGTAGGATGTGTGTTGGTCTAAAATTAGAAAATCTACCGCAATTCTATAAAAAAAATAATTTTAAAAAATTATTGGCTTCAGTTGCTTTTAAGAAAAAACTAAAATTGATGCAAATAATAGAAATATGACGACTTGTAGTCCTATAAAAGAGTCGCAAATATATCTAAGATTAAGACAGGAATATCGGTCATATTGACGATCTGTACCATGGCCGAATAATCGGGTCGTTCCGAAGCACATTTACAATTGTCGAGCGAACGTCACCTTATACTAGGAGATATTGTCTTAGCAGACATAACATCTCTCAGACATATCAGCCGGCGAAAAGTGGCCCTGACTGATTTTGACTATTTTAAAATCGAATTTTGCGACAATGACCGAATTTAAAGTTTAGACAGAGGGGACAATACCATTATCAGTTTAGAGATATGAAATGTGCATATGTTTCTGAAAGCCTCTTAAAAACAAATATAAGTAAAATAGCAAATACCTCAAATATACATGTGTATGTTTACAAAAGAAATATAATAATCATAAAAAAATACTATAAATATATAAAAAAAAACAAAACACGAAACAGAATCAAAAATTATCTAACAAAACTTCTAGTTTTCTTTACATAAAATAAAACTGTTTTTATTGCATTCATGTGAAACACTTACTCTGGAATGTTTGTGGTACTTGAATAAAGGTAATAATAGTGTGTGACAATGATATGAACGCCAAGACCGTCAAGTTTGTACGGTAGACGATGCGTCCATCTACTCAGGATTTTGAAACCTCTGTTGTGTGTAAGAACATTAAAACTCCTTAAAATTAAACTCCAACTATCTCGTAGGAAGATGTAGTTGTGATCACCATCCATAAACACACATAGGACCATCATGCACCTATGTACATATATGCAAGTAAGAGAGTATCTGTTGGAAATGCTCTTTATTGAAGTTATCATTCTTCCCAAAAGAGAAATCCGTAAACCGTTTTGTGGGCGGAGTAGGATAGCTAGATAAACCCAATAATCGTTTAACGCATAAACATCTTAACTAGACTGGCAAAAAGGAAAGTGAAAAATATAAATGAAACCACAAATATGACAGCCTTTTCTTGGTCTGAGAAACGTTTGCGATTTGTGTACACCGAACCTAGACGGGTGGCAAAACGTTTGAGGACACTGCCGTGCTGCTGGTGGCGATGGTTGTCCAGAATGTGCTGATGATGGCTAATGGCTGCTGTGGCGGCCTGCAGAAGGATGGGATTGTTGGCAAAGAGTTGATTAGCACTGGCCGCTAGAAGGGATGCCGTTGATTGTGCTGTGGCCGCATTGGAACTATGGCTACTGGCACTTGCGGCACCTGTCGAGTTACCATTACTACTGTGACTGGCAATAGCATTGTCATGGAAGGCATGGTGATGATGATGGTGATGATTCGGATCATCACAACCGGCAAAACTAGCAGCCAATTCACTGGCCACGCTGCCAATGGGAATGAAGCCCATGGCATTGCTTCCTATTAGTAGCGTATTGTTGGCAGCCGTTGACGTGTTATTCACAGCTTTGTTGCTACTGCTTGAACTAGCCGCCGAGGCCGACACAGAGCGGTGATGCAAGGTTGAGGTGCTAGTGCCTGTGTCGCCGCCACTAGTGTTGCCGTGATGACCATTGTGCCGGCTATTGTGATGGGAATGTATCGCATTGTGATGATGATGATGGTGCGAATGGTGATGTGCATGACCATGACCGTGACACGAAGCGGCTTCAGCGCCAGCGGCATTTAGACTAGCAATCATAGTGGCCGCGGCGTTGGTCAAGAGGTTATCATCGATATCTTCAAGTTGTGGTATAAGTGGCACTAGATAACGGAAAGGTGATGTAAATGCTCCCAGCAGGTCTTCGCCTGAGTTTGTTACACGTATGGGACATACTCGGAATTGGTAAAGGCCAGCAGGTTCTAAGTTTTCAATTGTAAATTTGGTCTCGCTACCACGGTAGATCTAAAAAAAAATACGAAAAAGAGATTCGTTTAGAAAAACTAGAATTTCAAATGCAAATAAAAATTTTAGTTCGAAAAAATTGTCTTTTTGAAATTATCTTTTTTATACTTGAACTAGTTCAGAAATTCTAGTTGAACTGTAGTTGACTGTCTCTATTGAACTACTCCATATCCAAAGTTAATTTAAAGAAAATCAATTGAAAATCAAAAATTCTATTTAAAACTCAAAATTCCTTTTGAAATCCAAAAATTTAATTGAATTCAAATGTCAATTGAAATAAGAATATTCCACTTGCAATTCAAAACAAATCAAAGGAAATTAAAAATTCGTCAAATCAAATTCAACTATATTCCAAACACTTCAAATGCAATTCGAAGTTGTTTTTGATCATTTCCACAGCAAGAATTGCGTAATATTGTCAAGTTGAATTAAATTTAAATACATTTCATTCCATTTCATTTACTATTTACCTTTTTGAATTCACCATCTTTGCCTATGGCATATTGCAGCATATATTCAACCCGATCGGAAAATGAATTCTTCGAATGTTGCCATTCCAATGTGAGCGGTACACCCAGCATTAAATTACCCAAGCCGGTAAGGAAACTGGGTGTTTCGGGAATCAAACCTGAGGGTATAGCACCACCTGTTGCCGATGATGAAGTTGCACTACCACCACCAGCATTTGTATTGGCAGAGGATGTGGCTGACGCAGTTGATGTTGTTGGTAGATTTTGAGCAACTCGTGGTGCTTTAATGCTATTGGGCAAACAAGCCGACGTTGAGAATATAAATTCTTCGGAATATTCCCCCACACCCGCGCGGTCATTGCCCGCACAAACGCGGAATGTGTAGGCACTTCTCTCTTGCAATTTATTGACTTTACACATGCAATTTGTTCCGGTATAGACTACTTGGAATTCCTTGGCTCTTTGCACGAACATTTCCACGTAAAATTTGGTGAAATCTAGATTTTTACCATCACCCCACTTGAGTTTGATGAAATTGTGACCCACACCCGAACATTCTAATTTCGGTGGCGATGGAGGCGACGGCAGTGTTAATAATTTGGCATAAGAGGAGAAGGGACCTGAACCGATGGCGTTGCTCGCCTGTACCTTGAATTTGTACGAAGTCTCCGGTTGCAGATTGGTTATCGTGTATTCTGCTTTATCGTCTGGTGTCATTATAGTACGTTCGGCATATTCGATGGTATAGTGGGTGATGGGGGAGCCATTCGCCTCGGGTGTTGACCACCTGAGGGTGGCCTCATTTGAGGTGAATTCATAGTCTTTAATTTGAGGTGCAGCTGGGGCAGCAGCGGGCGTCTGGCAATTGACCAGCGGAGACCATTTGCTCACACCGGCCACATTGCAGGCGTTGACACGGAAGTAGTAGCACGTGAAAGGCATTAAGTTCCGTATATCGGTGCTACACTGCAAACCTTGATAGCAAGAGTGGAATGCTGACGATGGGGGAGGTTGCGACACTAAGGCATTGGCTTCTGGGGATTTTGGGGACGCTGATGATGTGGCACTTTCTAGACGATATTCGGAGATGGGAGCTCCTCCCTTATTTGCCGGCTCTTGCCAAGTGACATGCAATTGAGTGGCGGATTTCACGATGACCTTTAGAGACTCAGGGTTGTTCGGTGGTGCGGCGGCAGAGGAGAATTGGAACCAAGTAGACCAGGGACCAGCTCCAATGCGATTAATCGCTCTTGACTGGACTTCATATTGATTGCCCGGCTGCAAGTCTTTGATAACACAGTAAGCATCTTTTCCGCGGTAGACTATAACAGGTTGCTCTTGCTCGCCTGTCCGCCGAATTTGTACCTCGAATTCTAGAACGGGCGCTCCTCCAATATACTCAGGTTTATCCAGTCTTAATACAGCAGCATAAGGACCCGGAGGGTTATCGTAGTGGGGTGCAGGAGGAGCAGCAGGTACTACAGCTTCTGAGGTGATATGACTGACCTCAGAAAAAGGACTAAATCCGCCAGGACCTTCACAGGAAGCTCTTAACTGATAGGTTGTGCCAGGTTGTAAACGATCGCAGGTCGTTTCGCAGTCCACTCCGGCATATATGCGTTCAAACTTCTGGCCACCTCCATTGATTTCCAAGTAGTAACGTTGAACTTCGGCCCCACCATTGTCAGCGGGTGGTTCCCAACGCACCCGAAAGTGGTTGCCATGTATTTTACCCTTAGCATAAGGTTTTCCCGGACGCCCTGGTCGTTCGGGTGCTGTTTTGTAGGACACTTCACTAGACCATGCGGAGGCGCCCGTTTCATTCTCTGCCCTAAGACGGAAGTAGTATAGGGTGGCTTTTCGCAGTTGGCAACATTCATAGGAGCAATCTGGGCCATTGTACATATTTAAGTAGCCATGCCCCGAGTCGCGATCCAACATTTGCAGGACATAAATACAAGTGGCACCATCGGATTGACGTCTTTCCCAGAGCAACCGCAAGGATGACGAACTGAACGATTGCAAAGTAGGTGGTTTAGGCGCTGCTGGAGGATTACCCTGAGTGCTGAACGTACAAATGGGCGAGTAGAGAGATGGTCCTATTTCATTGACAACCGCTAAACGGAAGTGGTACACGGTTGACGGTTGCAGTTTGGTCATTATGTATTGTTTGCCCTTAGATTTCACAGCCTCCACAAAGTTGATCGTTCGATCTCCACTCACATTAGGCCCCGTCTTGCCTTCGTCATATTCAAGGAGGTAATGCTGTAGGGGAGAGCCATTGAGTTGGGAGTTATTCCACCGTAAATGCAAAGAATTCTTTGTACACATAACCAAGCGTGGTGCTGTTGGTCTATCCGGTTCACAGGCTGGCGTAGCGAATTCCGTAGGCTCTGAGGCGGTACCCTGCAGATGTTCGTAGTGAACTTGCAGTCGCACTAAATACTCTTGGCCCGGTTTCAAATCCTGTATGACACAGTCGTAAGAGGAACCTTTGTATAGACTTTTAAATTTACACTCCTTTGCACGTTCGCCCAGTAGGACGTTATATCTCAATTCCTCCATGTTTATCAATTGTAAAGCTGATTCGTTTACACATTGTGGGGCATCCCACATCAGCTTGACGGAACGTGATGTAATGTCAGTTACTTCAGGTTTTTGTAAAGCCGACAACTGTTCCACTATGGATGCCTGATAGTCTTCTTCCTCGTTCTCCTCGCCGCCATTGATAACCGTTAGTGATACATCTTCACTCTCTTCGGATGAAGCTACAGAAGAAGAGGCACCTTGGTTGTTGCTATTAGTATTATTGTAATGGGATACGTTGCCGTTACGTTGTTGATGAACTTTGCGCTGATGATTGTTATTGTGTTGTGACCTTAAAGATCCATTATTATTGTGACCGTTCATTTGTGGTTCTAAGCGACGTGGCGAAGGGGAATGGGTGGGTGAGGAAACAGCTGAATCTGTAAGAAAAAAGGAATGTTGGTAAGGAATAGAATGAAAATTGTGGTAAAACACAGAGACTTATAATATTGTAGACAGTTTATTATCCGATCTGTAAATGAAATTAATTCGCGAATCATTCAGGCACTGAATTAGAAAAATGTTGAATTAATTAATTACCCCAACAAACGATTTGAATGAAATTTGAATTAAAAAAAAATGAATTTAGTAAAATAAATTCCTTTTCAACTCTTTAAATTGAAACGGTTTTTATTTATTCAAATAAATTAGATTAATAAGCAATTCATTTCATTTACTTTGAATAGACCTTGCATTTTTTTTACAGAATATATACTATAACTTTTGCATCAGTAGGTCCATTTCACAAAAATGTGGACTTTAGATCTTTTTTCAGGATATCGAGGGTATTTAAATTAAAATGTTTTTGAAAAACATTTTTATTAAAAAAAGTCTACATTTGTGTTTGTCTTTATTCTGGTATTCTATTATTTTTCGTTTCGTTTTCAGATATTTCAAAAGGATTCACATTTGTTATTTCGTGTACCCGCTTAAATAGTTTTGCCCCGTTGTCATAGATATTTTTTTTCTTGTACTTACTATATTCTCTTTGTTTCTCCAATTTCCTTAACAGTTTGCTGTGCTGCCTTTGTGTCCTTTCGTCTTTGTGATAGTTGTTATTGGTAGGTGGTGATGGCGAATGATTGGCGGAATGTGAAGCTGGCGAATGTTGTTGCGGCGGAGGATTTGTTGATGCAGACATTTGTTGTTGGGGCGGTGGAGGTTGTGGCGTTCCCGTTTGTTGATGTGGCGGCATATGGCCATGCGGATTGACGGGATAAGGCGTTGAGCCACCAGATCCTGGTGGAAATCCATTTGGAATGGGTGCATAAAAGTGTGTGGTGCCATTAGCAATCTGCGAATAAAGAGAAACAAAATAAAATAAATTAACTTTCTTTTAATAGTACTAACGACAAATCGTTTACTTTAACGAGTATCGGTGTTCCAACAGGAACATGTATTTGGGTGTTCGGAGTAGGATTTGTGGCGTCTTTCGGGTCCATATTTAAAAAGAGCTGACGTGGACCGTTATTCTAGAAGTTAAATTTTTGCTAGGTCTACAGACCGCTATTTTGCACACACATATACAACTAGCATCCAACGGTTCTTGTTTTGGTATACCTCTTGTCAGTATTCTGCGTTTGCTTTAACTACCTAAATTGCAGAGAGTTTATCTCTACATTTTCTTATCAATATTATTTTTATTTATTAATGGAATTGTGTTGTTTTTGTTTACTGTAAAATAAGAATCGGCGAAACATGGCACGATCAGAAATGTTCTAGCTGATAAAAACAAAACAAAAGTAAACAACAGGCAGGCAAATCGTTGTTGCCATATCCCAAAGACTTCTGTTGCAAGAGAGCATTGCCAGCTCTGAAAGTTGTGGTTATAGTGTGGACAACTAGAATAAGTCAAATTTGAAGAAGATGGCAATGATTCTAATGTTTAAAAGTTAAGATTTAAGATATGAAATGATTACTACATTGGGCAGTGTTTGCAAGACATTTGCGACCAAAATGCGAGGACAAATAAAACTTTCATTGGTTATGAATTGTTTTTCAAAACAAACTAAGAACTCTTCATGCTCACGATAAGCTCTCTGCTCTCAAAATTAAAACAATAATAACTACATACTATGCCAATGAATGCAGTAAATCATTTGAATGTTTTAAAGTCTGGCTTTTCTTATTTTGCTAAAATAGAGGAACAATTAGTGCTGACGTTTTTATACCTGGGGGAGAAGCAAACTGTTGTGATTGCTGTAGTTCTTTGATACAATTAAATTACTTTTTTGTACCTCAAAATAACTATTTGGTACAAAAAAATACTTATTAGTAATTTTCAATTTACACCAGAGAACATCAAGGGTGTCACTTTTTGGCACCCGAATCACACTTATAAATTTGGAGTGCTTGTCGCACTCACAAACAGCAAGAAAAGAATAACACACCCAAATGCACAAATCGCTTTCCGTGTTTCGTGTTTTTGCATTTCGTCACTCATTCAAACAGTAAGCATCGATTATATTTCACCAGACACCCAAAAATTTTGCGTAGATAAGTGAACGGCACAGTGCACTCAAAGCAAATGTACGAACAGCAACGATAGATCACAAAAAGCAATGCGCAATAATGCGTTGTAAGCGAAACGCTCATGTTTTGCAGTTATGATTTCGAGTGTCTTCAACTTTTATGCATGAGCAGGGCATTGAGCACTGATCGCTGCCCAGTGTGCCATGCGGATCAGTATCGGATCCGATACTGATCCGATTCTACGGACATTTTATCCGAATCGGATTCCGGATCGGATCCGATCCAGATCCGATTTCGTTTGAAATTCCTTTTTAAAAACGGATCCGTTTTTTATCCGCATTTGAATCCGATCCGGATCCGAAACTGATTTCTGATCCGCATTTGTGCACATTGGGACGCAATGAAGCAGCAAAACACGGCTTTTTATTTTCATTTCACATATATGTATGTATATGTGCATATTCAAAAACAAATATGTCTGCATGTATGTAGCTAATGCAAGAATAACAACACACACATGTCTCTCATATATTGTTTGTCTCAAGTGTTGTGCTCTCAACTTCGCTCATTCCTTTTGCTTGAGCATTTTGATCGGCCTCAACTCATGTATACATGCAGAAAAGAGCACGAAATCGGTTTGCAATTGTGCGTATGAGCATGTTCGAAATTATCAGTACAAGGCAACAACCCTTATTTTAGAGTGCCGATCACACTCTAAGTGTCGTAAAAGCACAAATGATTCGGGTACACTTATTGTTAGGGTGTACCCTTTCCATTCTCTGATTTACACCCCATGAATGACGAATGCAAACGTCACTGTTTGAGAAGCTTTTAATAGACATTCCGATAGACACACGAGATAGACACTTATACTGCGAAGATGCTGTCGACAACATCGAGGGGGTCGGCAATGAAAGAAAAATGTAGATGACTGGAGCCGGAAATCGAACCACGGATCTCCCGCATTGTAGTCGCGTGTTCTAACCACTATGAGACGGCCGTCTCAATAAAAGTACTTCCTGTTAAAATAGATTGTTTTTTTGGTACAATGAAAGTTCTTTGTGGTAAAATAACATTTTATCTTTGGACAGATAATTACAATTTATTGCAACAAATATACTTTTTGGTACAATAGAAGTACTTATTAGTTCAATTAATTTACAGATTGGTACGATAAAGGTACTTTTTGGAACAATAAACTGTACTATTTGGTAAAATAAATGGTTCTATTTGATACAATAAATATTAATTTTATGTAAAACAAATTGTACTATTTGGCACAATAAATTTAATTTTTGGTGCAATAAAAGTATAGTTTTCCTTGTTCAATAAATTGTAATTTTTAGTACAAAAAGTACTTTTTTGTACAATAAATTTTATCATTTGGTACAATAATTGTACTTCTTCTTACTGTAAAAGTACATTTTGGTACAATAAATTGTTCTTTAAAGTACTAAAATTTTATTTTATAGTACAAATAGATTCTATTTTTAGTACTGCAATTGTACTTTTTAGTACAATAAACTGTACTTGTTAGTACAATAATAGACTTTTTGATACAATAAAATAATTTTTCGCACCTTAAAAAAACATTTTTGTTTAAAAAATTTTGTTTTGTGGTACAATAAAAGTACTTTTCGGAACAAAAAATTTTAATACCATAAAAGTACTTTTTTTGTACAATAAATTGTAATTTGCAGTACGATAAAAGTACTCTTGGTACATCAAATTGTACTATTTGGTACAATAAATGTACTTTTTCTACAATAAAAGTACTTTATGGTCCATTTAATTGTTCTTTTGTAGTACACTACAACTAATTGTACTATTTGGTACATTAGATGAACTGTTTGGTACAATAAATACCGGAGCGCATTTAGCATATTTTCGCATTATTCCGCATTTTTTTACATGTATTTTGTTGTTGGCAAGAAGTTAGCATATTTTCGCTGAATTTAAGCGATTTATTTTAATAATGTTGATCCATCTACCACCATTTTTGTTGTTAGTTTACATTTATCGGAAAAAGTGCCAAACAAAATGTCCGTCCATTTTCAATTTCAAGTTTTGGCAAAATATTAATAAATTAGAATAATCATAATTAGTTAAAAACATTTGCGCTTCGTGAAATACTGCCTCCGAAGCAATGTTAATAGATTTGTGGCAGGAAAATATTGCAGGTTTACAATTCGAATGGAATGAGTGAGTTAGACAACATCTGACAATATTCGAAACTTTAGCATTGCGCATATTCAGCTCAAAATGCGAAATGCCTTTTTTGGTTTAAAAAGGCTATACATTTTACATAAGTGATTTGGTTGGCGCAGCTAAGTGTTGCATATGAACTTATACTCAATCATATTCTCTTTAACTTGGGTTATGTCTATACCAATTATCTTAATATAACCCCTTCTTCAAACTACACATCGATAAATCCAGTCGCAATATATTTTTACGAAATTATTAAAACAACAAAAAAAATCTTTACAATTGACACAGATTTTTCTCTCGATACGAGCTTACAAATCTTTTGATATACCTACTTCGGCCTCTCTTTTATCTCAATTTTAATACAACTCCCAATAATTTCCCCTCTCAGTATGAAGTAACTGCCATGTGTCGTCGCTATACATTCAAGCGCATTCATAATTTGGGTTATAACATCTGCAGTTATCCACAAACCACAATGAAGAAACAAAATCTTAAGGGCCTTAAACCAAGCGCACAAAAAAATTAAATTTTCTGTCGCATATTTATTACAATGACAATATTTCCCAATTATGTTAAAAGAAAATAATAGTATGTAGTAGGAAAAACTTTAACAGTTATATTCTTGTGTTACACAAGCGAGGGTATTTATGAGATTTTCATGAAAATAAAAATCTGAAAATATCATATGACCATTAAAAGGGAAATTTTCTCACAGTTAAACATTTGTAAACTACACTATCTGGGGAGATATTCACAGTCATTGTAAAATTTTATATGTTCGAATATTGCAGTTAATTTATTTACTTTAACTTTTTATCGTTATGCGTATGCTTTGAGTTTGCCTAACTTGTTAACTGTCATCATAAAAATGTAATTTCATATAAATGCATTCTTAGGAGTTATGACTTTTTAGTTTTTTTGTTGTTAGACTTTATTTATATCTCTGTCTATGTTTTTCTATCTCTTCATATAATTCATGTCACTATATGTGGGCATGACATTAAGTGCATACATACATTTGAGTACTTGTATGCACTCGAATGTTTTTCTTTTTTAGTTGTTGGTTATTTTTCTAAATTGTAAACTATTTCCCCATAAATCTTTATAATTTGCAATGGCCATTCATTTATTTTATGGTTAAACACAAAATCTTAAGACGTAACAACTGTTGTTTAGAGTTGCCAGATTAGCATCGAAGAGTGTGAGAAAGGAAGACTACGGCATTTAGTAATTATTGTGATGGTGTGTAGGTAATAGTAATATTTCCATTTTTAATTGAAAACATTGATAAATGTTGCTACTTATCTTTTCACAGACTAGCACCTTGACCCTGTACCGATGTAATATATTTTTAGCCAAAAATGCTACTTAACATAATAAACAAAATTTCGACATTAGTATTCCCCATTTAAATTTTCAATGTAATATGGTTCCACGATTACAAAAATAGCCAGTCTTACTAAGAAACATTTTATTTAAGATATTCGCCGATGTTCATCAAAATACTCTCCATCCTCAACTAGTGAATTATATTTTTTGTACATCTCAATTACGGCAATCACTGCAACATCGTTGTGATTTCTACAAATAGCGCTGTATCAATTAACAACATTATCTTAATTATGTCAACTAATTTCGACAATAACTTTCATTTTGCATAAATTAAAATTAATATCAACAACTAACACCTAATTAACATCCTATTTGCAAATTACGTATCCTTTGACTCTTCACGACTGTCGTTGTCGCGATAATTATCCAACAAATCTAAACCTAAATCCTTAGAAATACTATGTCTTCGTCCTTGACAACTTGTTAATTACCAACCACCAGTCCATCCTGCGAATGAATTCAAATTACAGTCTTGTTTCGCCTATTGCAAACACAGAGAACGCCTCTATGATGTTGATTGTTACGAATACATATTTAAGGGCTCACTATAAGCTGAAAGTATGTTGTAGTCATTGTCACAAGTCTGTCGTGCCTCATGGCAGCCAAAACGCTAGCGTGTTACTATAGCCCCAGCCCCCAGCTCCAGCCTGTGCCATTACCCAGCGCACTGAAAACAAGTCTGTTTACTATTCTTAAAAAGGCAGTCAACATGTTACACCCACCCGCATTTTGTTGGCCGGTTAACCGGCAAATTTAACTGAATCAACAAACTTTTAGCCACGGATCAACGAGATGGGGTGACAACGACAACTACTTTGGCGGGAAGGGGTGGATAGGATAAGCAGAATGATAATATGATTATAATATAATATGAATAAATTGACTGGGTATATATTGTATTATGTACTTAATTAAGTATCAATGCAAATTCATTATAAGATTACGTAGATTCATGGCAAAGAAGATACATGATGGTTTCTATCTAGTAGTCTGTTTGACGGACAGCCGTACAGCAGCTTTGAGGCAATTGACAATATTGGCAATTAAATCTCTAACTACTACATGAGGAAATAAAATGTAGGGAAACATGTCAATGGTGGAATTTTACAACTGTCGGTATGTATTATACATAGTATGTAATTAATTAAAAAATTAATTATTTTATAATTATAGTATTGTCATATATAATATCCGTATTTCGACTAAAGATAATAATTGTAAAGTTTTGGGTAAATCTGAGATTTTTTTGAAAAGACGGCTTTTGCCATTGAAAGTAACATTACACGTTAAATGCACCGTAAGAAAATTAGATCGAAAAATTCGATACGAAATATTTTAAATTAAAAAAAGAACAATCAAAATAGTTTTTTAATACAGATTTGAGCCCTGCTTGAATACATTCGGTTTCGTGTTTGTCTGATGTACTCGCTGTAATACTTTGACAACGAAGACTGTAAACAACATAACGAATAACGAAGAGAAGCGGAGGGTTTGTCTACTATTGTAAGATAATTAAACTGACCAAATTCTAATATCATCCAGTTGTCGGTTTAAAAGTTATGGAAGAAATATTAATTATCCAATAATAGGTAATTTTATATGGGAGGTACCTTAAGGAATGGGGCTATTCTGGACATTTACAATTCCACGAACTCATTTCGAAACATCCCTCTTCAACTAGGCACTAGTTCGTAGGTGGTAACATCACTAGTTACTAGGGGACCACCTGTATTTACTTTGCAAACTCTAAGCAGTGTATTTGATCATTTCGTTTTTTGTATGAAATGTCCGCAAATAGGGTCAATCGCCACCACACCATTTACCGGGAACTAGTGAAATGGGTCCCCATGAGTACTTATATAGGTACCCATGCTAGGGGTGGTGATATGAGTAACCAGAAAAACTTAATTTCCTATTACACCGCTTGAATGAGGTGTAAATGAGAACTTTCTATTTTTAGGTTTACTATTTACTATTTTTAGACATGCCGGTTGACTCGACGCTATACTGTGAAGTTGCTATTGTCAACATCTAGGGAGCGATGGGGAATAGAACCATGGACCTCGTGTTTGATATTCGCTTGTTCTAACCATCATGCCACGGCCGGCTGTACCAAGAAGTAATAAATAAAAACAGCTTTATAGCCATTTACACAAAAAGGATTTCGCATTTTAACCTGAATATGCGAAATGCTAAAAAGTGGTTTTACACTGCAGTTTCGCATATTGTCAGCTGTTGCCTAGCTCACACTTTGCCATTTGCCTTGTAATCTGTAAATATTTTCGTGCCACAAATCTGTAAACATTGCTTCGGAGGCGGTAGTCCAAAAAGTGCGAATGTTTTTTACTATTTGGAATAATCATTTTTTTTATAAATTTGTCAAAAATTTACATTTTTTTTGTCCATCCATGTTGTTTGGCATTTTTTCTGATAAATGTAAACAAACAACGAAATTGGTGGTTACCGGATCAACATTATTGAGAAAAATCGCTGTAATTCAGCTAGTTCAGAGTACAACTAAGTGCATTTTTCCCCATCTTTTATGGATGCGAAAATATACTAATAGCCTTTTTACACCAAAAAAGCATTTTACATTTTGAGCTGAAAATGCAAAATGCTAAAAAGTGGTTTTACACTGCAGTTTCGCATATTGTCAGCTGTTGCCTAGCTCACACTTTGCCATTTGTCTTGTAATCCGTCAATATTTTCGTGCCACAAATCTATTAACATTGCTTCGGTGGCAGTAGTCCAAAAAGCGAGAATGCTGTTAACTAATTGGAATATACATTTATTTATATTTTGGCAAAAATTTAAATTTTTTGTCCGTCCATGTTGTTTGGCATTTTTTCTGATAAATGTAAACAAACAACGAAATTGGTGGTTGCCGGATCAACATTATTGAGAAAATTCGCTGTAATTCAGCGAAGCTAAAAATGCAAAATGCTAAAAAGTGGTTTTATGCTGCAGTTTCACTTATTGTCAGCTGTTGCCTAGCTCACACATTTTTCATTCGCCTTGTAAACCGCCAATATTTTCGTGCCACAAATAACTTTTTTTTTTTGAAAATGCTATAAAAAAAACTACTGAATTTTTTCTCAAATTTCTTTTTTTATTTGAAAGTACAATCCTTCCGGTTAATAATGGAATATTATTTCATTCAAGTGGCTGCCTTGGCTGGCCATGCAGTAGCCTACACGATCGGTCCAATTTTTAAGCACATTATCGATTGTGTGCAGCTGTATTTCACCAATGGCTTCACGAATATTGTCCTTTAAAGCGTCAATTGTCTCTGGCTTGTCGGCGTAACACTTATCTTTGAGGGCACCCCACAAAAAATAGTCCAACGGTGTCAAATCGCAGCTCCAAGGTGGCCAAACTACATCAGCTCTGCGGCTGATAATGCGATCTCCAAAAACAGGACGCAAAACATCGAGTGTAGCTTCGGCTGTGTGGCACGTAGCGCCGTCCTGTTTAAACCAAATGCTGCCAATATCCTCCCCTTAAATTTTTGTGAACAAAAATTCGTTCAACATGGCCCGATAACCGTCTCCATTGACTGTAACGGCCACTTCTTGCTCATTTTCGAAGAAAAATGGGCCAATTATGCCTCTGGACCAAAATCCGCACCAAACAGTGACTCGTTTTGGGTGCATCGGCTTATCAATGTATGCGTGCGGGTTTTCTGTGCCCCAAATGCGACAATTTTGCTTGTTTACATACCCGCCATGACCAAAAACTACTTTTATTGAACCAAAAAGTACGTTTTTTTTTACCATAAAGTTCCTTTTTTGTACCCTTAAATACTTATTGCGAACGAAAAAAAAACTGACCATTAAGTGCGTCAAAAAAGTACTTTTACAATTCTTAAAAAAATAAATTTTACAATAAAGTAAATTTTTTTTGTACACTAAAAATACCTGAAAGTAAGTTTAATGTATAAACAGTAATTTTATTGTACCCAAAAAGTACAATTTTACTGTGCTCAAAAAGTAGTTTTTGGTATCATAAACTACATTTTCCAGACCCAAAAAGTACATTTATTGTACCTAAAAGTAATTAATGTTTCCAAAAAGTACTTTTATTGCACCCAAAAAGTACATTTATTGTATCAAAAAGTACGATTTTGTATACCTTTTTGTGAACGAAACAAAATTTTACCAAAAAGTACTTTAAATGTATCTAAAAAATACTTTTACTGTACTCCAAATTTTTTTTTTATATAAAGTAAATTTTATTTTCCCCAAAAAGTACTTTTAATGCATTAAAAAATTACTTTTATTGTCCCCAAAAAGTACTTCTATTTTACCAAAAAGTACTTTTTTTACCATAAAATACCTTTTTCGTACCTATTGGGGAACAAAATGACCAAAAAGTACACAAAAGTACTTTTAATGTATCAAAAAAGAACGTTAACTGTGCTCAAAAAGTATTTTTTTTTTATCATAAAGTACATTTTTTGTACCCAAAAGTTTTGTCAATACAAGGTCTGTATAAAAGGCAACTGTTAATATATATGCATAAGTCCACTTTAGGTATATCAGGGGCATCAGTTGAGTTTGTTCGAAATCGAACAAGGACAGGTCGAAATACGAGACAAGCGGACAATATCACAACTACTAGATGTCGATTAGATATTACAAAGCAACGTATTGGTTTTGCTAGACCAAGCGAATACAACAACTTGCCTGCGTATTTGAAAAATATCATTTCAATTTCAGTTTTCAAAGAACATATAAAAAAATGTCTTTTGGATAATGTTGAAATACTTCTTATATATTAAAATCCAAATATTTAATTAATTTTTATTTACTTTAAAAATTTTTGTTTTTTTTTTTAATTTTAAAAACTTCTTTATACATTGTTAATATTAGTTGCCAGTTAGATCCTTTAAGGCCAATAAGACGCTGGGGCTTAACAAAAATACACGTGTATATAATGTTGAATTAATATAAATAAAATAAAAAAAAAATAAAAAAAGTACTTTTATTGTACTTAAAGGTACTTTTAATGTATCAAAAAAGTACTAAAAAAAGTAAAAAAAGTTTTTATACCTTTTGAGAACGAAACCTAATTTTACTAAAATGTACACAAAAAGTACTTTCAATGCCTCTACAAGGTACTTTTACTGTACTCCAAAATTAATTTTTTACCATAAAGTAAATTTTTCGTAACCAAAAAGTAATTTTATTGTACCTAAAAGTACTTTTAATATATCAAAAAAGTACTTTTATTGTACACAAAAAGTACTTTTAATGTATAGGAATGTACTGTAATTGAACCTAAAAGTACTTTTAGATACATTAACGTATCAAAAGACTACTCTTAATGTATGATTTGGCACTTTAATAAGTCAGTGCATGAGTGAAAAATCACCCGAACGTGACTATATAGGTTCGATAGTTCAACCGGAGCTGAGTATAACCATAGCTCAGTTTGACTAGATTGGCTACCAAATTATTTTGTTGGCCCCCCCAAATTTTTTGAAATCCCTTGGGTCCCTTGGAAAAAGATGATATTAGTTTTTGGTCAACAGTTCCTACAGTTTTTAATATAGCGCTTCCTATTCTTAAGCAAAATTTTAGTTAATAGTCTGCTTAAGAAATTACTATAATAGTATTTCCGAAAAAAATTTAGCCTTTAGAATTTTTAAACTTTTTGTAGTATAAGTCGTAGGGAATTCAGATTTTTTGCATACTCTACTCTGTGAAATTGTAGTTTAGGTAAAACCGAATAATTTCTCTGAACAAACTAGGGATGCCAAACGGGAAATCCCGAAATCCCGGGATTAATTAATTTATCTTTCATTGTCGGCTCCCCTCGAATGTTGTCGACAGCAACTTCGCAGTATATTTGTCAAGTCAATCGGCGTGTCTAGTAAGAGCTTCTCAAACAGTGACGTTTGCATTCGTCGATAAACAAGTAGATGCCGTTAGTTGTTAATCTAAAAATAGAAAGCGTGTTAATTCACAACAACGCGAGAAGCTATTCCATACCTCATTCATGGGGTGTAAAGGGAAATTAAGTAAGTTTAAGTGGATTGTGAAAGATGCTTTTCGGCGGCTACATATGTTAGGAATAAAATTCGTTCAAGATTATCAGATGAAACATTACACAGTGAAAGTAGCCCAAAAATTAAGAAGTTCTGCATCATTCGTTTTGTTAAGTTACATGCCATAATAATTTAATATCGATTTGAAGTAAGTAAGTATCGTATAGGGGCATTTGTCACGTGTTAGGCTCTTTTGTTTGACATAACTCAAGAACCAATAGTCCGATTAAGCTGAAACAATATGAAAAAAATTAAGAATTACAATTCCTTTTATCAGATCATAGAACGTTTTCCTACATAGGCAAAAGTTTCACTTTTCCATTCATCAGATGATTTTGAACTGGGTTCATTTTGTAGCAGTTACAATAAAACTGTTGTACTCGGTGGCGTATGATTTATGTGGAATATTACTTATGATAATCATACGCCACCATATAACAATATAACAAAAGAGGATAAAACGTTACAAATTACCCTATACGATACTTACTAACTTTAATCTTTTTAAGAACCTACTTAAAACAATAAAAAACAGTATTAACTTATGTTTCATAAATCAGTTACAAACAAAAAAAAATTAAAAAATATCCCGAAATCCCGGAAAATCCCGGGACTTCGGGATCGGGATTTATCAAAATCAATCCCGTTTAGCATCCCTAGAACAAACCCATGCAATCTGAACATGTCTAGGGATATTAAATAGTTCTCAAAACACACTATTTACTGTAAACATATCAGTTTTTTAAAAGTTTTGGGCCAGTGTGCAATGCAACAAAATTATGCGGAAAAAACTAGGCCAACTCTAGCAAAAACTTTTACGAAACAACTGTATCATATACCAAAAAATTTAGTACCTAGGAATTCACCACATTCAAAATATATATAGAACTAGCGGACCCGGCGACCTTCGTCTCGCCCCAATTTTATGCCTTGAGATAAACTCAGTAGAGAATATGTGATAAACAAAGTTTTTCGATTAGTTTTACGCCGCAAAAACAAACAACAAAAACTGGAAAAGGCAAAGTTCAGCTGACCGCACGTAAAATAGGGAAATTCGAGATTAATCTCACATACTTTCAACGATTGGACTTGCGATTTATTGATTGTCGTCGGGGAATTGGAATGGATGATCAGTTGGAATTATCTAATTCGTAAGATAAGGACTTCCTCTTCTTTGAATTTGTTCTTTATGATCGTCTGAAATCACATTTTTTTATCAGATTCTTGACGGACAACCGCGTACCGTTGCACAATTTCGGTTGATTCAGATTCCGCAATATGATTATGATCGATATCACCTTTATCTGTAATTATGCGGCATATTAAGCGAGTGGAAAATTCGGTCGGATCGTTGGTCGCTTCATTCTCTACGGTCACGCTGTAAACAGATTTGTACGAATGCAGTTCTCAAGCGATTTAACATTCTAATTTGAAATTCTACCTATTGATGTCTTTATTATTCTCTGCTCTTAACATACTGCCCGTAAATTAATCCAATCGAGATTTTGATAATTTTGGCAAAGTTATGAGTTACTTTTCGAACGATGTGAACTGTCAAAAATTTGCAGGGAACGATATCAATTCAGTTGAAACATCAACTCTAATTTGGCCATTGCCAAGCGCTAGCAGTTGTTTCGGGAATTCAGCAGAAGATGGGAGGTTCATTCAAGTTTTCAAGCATGGTTTTAGTAAATCAGCATCATTAGACATTTTGAGCAAAATCATAGCCCCACCAAGTCCTTTTAAATGACCTCGTAAATCCTTTATCGTTCGGAGAAACTACTTCCAATGCTCGTTTATTCGTTATCGCGCATTCATCCGAAATGTTGATTTGGCATTCCCGCTTCTACTTCGCCGTTGCGAAATTCTTGGTCATTGTGTACTTTGGCTTTTCAACCGTGATAAGAAAGTTTTAAAGCGGATTTTGCAGTTCGAATGCCTTCCAACAATGTGGCAGCTATGCCAGAGGATGCAGTGGCTAACGTTATTTGAGATCTTGACCAAATTGTTGCCGGAATCAACAAAAAATGTCTTGGCTGTCCCACTCGGAGCATCGAGAAAGTAAATGCCTCCAGTTTTATAGTGAATCGTACACGTTCTTGTACTCGGTATTTATGTGCCGCATTTATTCGAACTCTTCCGGTCAGCTCATCTAGATTATAGTCTTGCACCCGTTAAAATTCGCGATCGGATGCATTTTGCATCGAACGATTTGGCTCTGGCATTCCCAATGTCGACAGCAGATTGCCGCACATCCCGTCGGCTTCGACGGATTTTTTATTTAAATATTATTTATCTCGTCACCAACCAACATTTAACCGAAATTTTCCACCTAAACATCGTTCAAAACCATCAAATCATGCGAAAATTGACAAAAAACAAATTTTTTGCACTTTACCGAAATTTTCCGAGTTTTTCCCTAAGAATTTTCTATTTTTGCATTCGAAAAGCTATTCCGTAACAACTGCACACAAAATTCCATACAAAAAGCCAATTTTCGATTTTTCCAATTTCCCGACTTCTCCGAAGGAATTTCCCAAAATTATCTTTGCAAAAAACCCTCATACCACAAAAAGTTATACAAAAACTCAATTTGCGATGCAAAATGTTTCTGAAAAAATCCAAATTTTTCGAGTTTTTCCGGAATTTTCCGAGTTTTCCACCGAGAATTTTTCTATATTTCCATTCGGTAAGTCATTTCGGAATAATTACCCAATATTTTTCACTGTTACATTGTCCAAAATTATCAAATCATACGTTAATATGCAAAATTTCGTCGAACAACAAATTTAAACTTTTTGAATTTTTCCGGAGTTTTCCCTTATTTTTCATCAAAAATTTTCCATTTTTCTATTCGAAAAGCCATTCTGTAACAATTGCACACAAAATTGCATACAAAAAGGCAATTTTAGATTTTTCCAATTTTCCGACTTTTCCGGAAGATTTTCCTAAAATTTTCTTTCACATAAACCTGCTTCTGACAATAACGAACAACTGAAAAAAGTTTGAGCAAAATCGGCCCAGCCGTTCTCAATTGATGAATTACTATACATTTTTGCCACCATTTTTATATATATAGATAATTAATGGTGAAACCTCATGTAGTTTCAATTGGTCCAGATTTTGTCACGCAGTGTTATATTTGATTTCCTAAAAAAGACGCTTATACTCTTCTTTCGTATGACTAATCATTTAGGGTTGGTCAAAACTTTCCACGATATATTTCTGCTGAAAAGCATTATTGATATCGGTACCATGTTTTGAACATGTTACATAAACGTTGAAGTCAAATTGTGAAGTTTTAGTTAAACTTTTTTTTTATCAACAATACTGCAGATTCGAATCTAAAAGCAAACATTTCCTCATAGGTTGGACTAGACAATTTTAATTTCGTAAGCCGTTTAAATAGAACATACAATGTTGTCCATTCACAGTGGAACATTCTTGTGGTTGTAAATATTATATTTTAAGATCGCCGATTTGTATTTCTGCTTTTTTTAACGAATAACCTCAACTGACCATAAATAATAAAATCTGATAATATGATAAGCTTTTCCCATCATTTCTGTCATATTTTATAAATTTCAGTTCATTTCACTATTTTTTCTACATATTTCAATTTGATAATTGGAAATTAGAAGAAGAACAACAAAAACAACAAAAAACATAAACAATCTGACACAATTCCATAAGCCATAATTAAAATGAAATAATATAACATCTCATATAAATATATACAAAATAATTAATAGCTGTGTAATTTCGCTTGCAGACGTTAGTTGCATGCGCAATGAATGGCATTCGACATGCAATATCAGTTTGGATGATGATAATAAATATATGCAGTACATTAGAACAGATGGAGAGATGAAGTGTAAAAAATTATACAATCAAATTTTGCAACGTGCATTCACTTGAGTATTTAATAATTTATATGGCAAATTAAAATGCGTTTTAATTTGTTTATTTAGAATTTGTAATTAGTAATATGTATATGCTATATATATATATATAATTAAGTTTATAAATTATTTACTGGGATTTGTGTTTTTATTTTTTGTTGGTAGTGCTATACATAGAGCAATGTTAAAATAAAATTGTCTAATTTAAACGAATCTCGGAAATGTGTTAACCACATTATTTAATTATAGTAGTAAATGTCAAAAAAAACTGGTTTAATTGTGTTTTAAATGCAATTGTAAATTTCACAAATTTGGGAGAAAAATTTAAATTTAAAAATTTAAAATCAAAAATTAAATATTAAAAATTAAAAATCAAAAATTAAAAATTGAAAATTAAAAATTAAAAATCAAAAATTAAAAATTATAAATTGAAAATTAAAAATTAAAAATTAAAAATTTAAAATTTAAAATTTAAAATTAAAAATTTAAAATTTAAAATTTAAAATTTAAAATTTAAAATTTAAAATTTAAAATTTAAAATTTAAAATTTAAAATTTAAAATTTAAAATTTAAAATTTAAAATTAAAAATTAAAACTTAAAAATTAAAAATTAAAAATTAAAAATAAAAATTAAAAATTAAAATTTAAAAATTAAAAAATTAAAAATTAAAATTTTGGAAATTCAATTGAAAAGTTTTCTGTTGAATAGAAATTGAATTGATTTTACACCAATAGCAAGGAAGCTTCTTAAAGCGAATCTGTCTATTTTTTTCACGTCCATATCTTGGGCTGTAGGTCATGCTGTTTTTGGTATTTTCTTTTGGTCCCGAATATTTATCGTTGCAACCTCATGAAACTTTCTATAGAATATAAAATTCTTATTTTAACATCTCCCAGAATATGCCCGAAATTTGCTGCTGTTTTGCACCACTTTTTACCACCTTTCTTTTACATTTTCATTACATCATATTACATAATATTACACATCAACTGAGACACGTAGCAAAAAATCTCTGAAAACCCAGAGAATGAGGAAACATAGCAAATATACTAATTAGCATACAATGCGATTTTAATGGTTTTAAAAATGTTGTGCAACATTTTGTGGAAACAAAACGAAATATGGCAGCCGTTGTATTAAAATAGTGGACTGGGGCTTGTTAAAGCGACCTAAACGGCTTCAACAACAACAACAACATTAACAACTGCTTATGTGGTCTACCAGCCACTCCCCTCTCTTTCGCTTAATTTAAAGTAAAAACAAAAATTAAGGGGGAAATAAAAAATGAAAGCAAATCTTATTACTCCACTCACGCTCACTTCTGTAAGCGCCGACCAAACCTTAGCAATTGTTTGTAATGAAAAATTTAAGCGACATTTAGTAAGTACTTTTTTTTAGTTATTACATATTTTTTCTATGCAAATTAGGACGTTTGAAACACTTTCTTTGCTGTTTTGTGTGTAAGTGTGTGTCCTGAAGCATGACACATACTCACAAAACGCCCGGGGATCGACATCGACAACATCGGTATGATGATGTTAACTTGGGTAGTGAAATATTTAGGGATTGCAATAAAATAAGAAAATATTAATAAAAAACATAAAAATTAAAAATAATACTACAGGTTCTGAGCTTGAGGTTAGGCCTTGACTACTTAAAGTTGTTGGGGTCGCTGATACCATCTATTTCTGCCATCTCCAAATTTTGGGGTAGAATTTTTTTTTTTTTTTGAGGATATGTTAAAAAGTCTGGTGTAATGGGGTTAGACTTTGGGTAAGCGACCCCAAAAACATAAAGTAATCATGGTCTGACCTCGAGATCAGAATATCGATTTTTTTTTGTGTGACTGTGTAATTAAAGTTTAATTAAAATTAACAATAAAAATAAAAATTCTTGTTAATTTTAAATTTTTAGTTTATATTATCTATTTTTTTTTTATTAAAACCCGTTTAAATTGTAAAATGACTATAGTAATTTTGTGCAAGTTAAAATTGTTATGACCCTAGTCCCTATTTTTATATGTTAATTTTATTTCTAAAAACTTTCAATGTAAATGAAATTAACTACCTGATATATTAACTACAGACAAAGCCATAAATCGCTGCATTTAACTTAATTACTCCTGATGAGATTCCGAGGCAACGGGGCTGCAGCATTAGCACTTACAACCCCTGTTTTATTATTTAGAGACAAATGGTAAAAAAAAACAGAAAAAAAGAATTTAAAACAAAAACTATAGCGAGAGTAATAACTGAGTAATTTTTCATTAACTTTGACCTACATTTATTTGGAATGTAATAATTTTTTGCTTTGTGGCTAAATGTGATATGAATGTGAGTGACATACAAAGGATGGATAAAGAGACCTTTCCAACGATATACATGGGTATTTCCTGGCGTTGCGGACGCACGTTTTTATTCTTATTTTGTAGTTTTCTTGAAAAGTTGAAACATTTTGAAGATTATATTCATATTAAAAAATCTAGATTTTGGACAGTACTATAATTTTCTTTTAATGAAATATTACTTAAAATGTTGTATTCAAAATTATGACTAATACAAACTACGTTACGGACACACACAATTTTCCACAGCAACTTGAAATGTCTAAGAAAATTTGTGAAATTTAGCGAAATTTTTTATGTGATTTGAATGTGAATTTTTTTGTAAAATGAAGGAGATGTTTTGGGGTTTTATAAGCAACTTACTTCAAATTTAAAATACTTTTACCTTTTATGCTATTCAGAACCTAAATGTGCGTTGCGGACACACGCATTGTTCTATGGGTAACACAGAGCGACAAAAAAACAATACCTGGGAAATTATATTATTTTTCCGGTAGGTGCTGCTAAGCACTACAAGAATCTGTTTATAAAATTTCCCAAAACCCAAATTCCCAAATCTTGAGTTAAAAAACTGATTTTTCGAACTTTTACGCACTTATAAGCCAGTAGCGCGGATAAATATGAATCGATTTTAAATTTCTCAGCGAATTTGGAAAGAAGAAACTTTCCAACAATATATACATTTGTTTTTTTTAAAGTTCACCAAATTCCTGATATGATTACAAAAACAAAAAGTTAAAAATATAGCAATTTTTACTATGAAATCGTCCGTCCTTCCGCTGGAAATACCCATATATTTATATAGATAATTTGACATGGCTGCTAGTTTTTGCCTCGAAACCGAAAACTTTTTGGATGTTTTATCACAATTTTTAATGTTTGAAAAAGTTTTTAACTAATTTTTTATTCGAATACCATTATTTTTGTTATTTTATTCAGAAAAGGCACGCTTTCATGAGTAAAACGCATATTTGTTGTAAAAATCGGTTAATAAATTGTTAAGTTATTCAAGTTTTACGATTCATTTTACGTTTGCTCTCCTGATAATAAATACTAGACCGGGTCGCGAAAAAAAATTTCCAAAGTCGAGGGCAAATATTAAAGATCACCTCGAGACAACTTAAAAAAAAAAATTTTTGTCCTCCCCCACCCCCCGGAAAACAGCCAAAATCGTTTTTTTATAACTGTTTATTTGTTTGTGCCTCAATCGTTAAATCAAAGACATCGGTGTATAGGTCTCGACGAGTACTACATTTGTCCTATAGATGTCGCTGACATACAACATCATCTTGTAATGATGGCCTCATTTAGAGCAATTTCTACCCCTAATATTTCCATATTTGCCCTCGACTTTGGAGAAACAAAATTTTTGTATGGGGACCGACCCGGTCTAATGAATACGTTCCATTTAATGCGGCACTGCAAAAAATAAAAAATTATTCTCTAAATTAACCTACCTCGGCTCTGCTCTGCCTTCAATAAAATTAGGCAGAAAACGTTAATTAGTTAACTTTTTTTCAAGATTAATTGTGTTAAAGTCCATAGTTGTTATCGTCCACTACTGAGCCGTATGATTAATAATAATTCATTTATGCGGGAAACCCAGCACCAAAACTATGATTAATATTAATTATTTGTTCTGTTGTACATAGTGCGTATGATGTATTTTTTGCGGATTGTTCGTGAAGCATGTAAATGCTAAAAAGCAACGAGCATTCGTATTTTTTATTTTTTACACATTTTTAATAATAACAATTTTTTCTAACATTTTTCTTTTTATTATATTTGTTAGTAATAATATGATATTGTGATGACCATGTGCTTTTTTTCTAACCAGTTTTATTAAATTAATTCTATTGTTTTGCTACCGCCATTGACGTAGTTTAACGAAACAATTTTTTTTTAAATAGCAATTTTATTATTTTGCATTAGGCGATCAATGGCTTCTCCATTGAGAAGGATCAAATATTATTTATAGTTTTTATCGTTTTTGTAGCTAATTACAGTGTGTGGGAGTAAATTAACCTTGGAACAATGTTGTTGAAATCATAAAAAAAAATTACGTTTAAGAATTTTAAGTTTTTCTTCCTGCAATTGATATATTAATTACAATTTAATTGAAAATAATTAGTAATAAAAACACAAACACAATGACTATAATGAGCTGGAATTACAATCAATTATTTCATTATTACAAACACTATATAAGTGTATTTTGTGTGTGTGTGTTGCAACTGTCTGTATCAAATTCCCTAGACCACAAAAAAAACAACATATACGTTTAAATAGAATTAATATAGGAATATTAGGTTAATCTATAACGTTATTGTACAAATATTAGCAAAAACCATAAATGAGGTTGTGCAACAAACTAATCTCATCAATAGATGCTTAAATTAATATTTGTATATTGAAAATTTAAAATAATTTCTGTGCGTGTGTGTGGTTAAATATTTGGTTAATTTAACAAAAATTATTTATTTTACCTGACCGCAAGGGGAATGGGTTCGGTAGGAGAAATGAGAAAATGAATAGAGGAGGGGGTATATTCAATATTATTGCGGACATGTGTGATATGAAATATCATTTATCAAGATAAGTGTATAAAATTTCACCGGTTAGGTGCCGCAATGAAGTTGTTGTTTGAGAAATATGAAATTGAGTCTAAATTATTTCTTTGGTATTCAAGCATTAAAGTATATTATCACTAGGAACTTGTGATGAAATATGAATTATTTTTGTGTCGATATTAATTTTTTTTGTGCTAAAATAAATGATGATAAGAACACTAGACTATCATGCCACGGCCGGTCAAAATATAATAAAGTAAAACATTTTTCAGCTCATTGATTTGGGACTCAATTCTGAGAACTGCACATGAAAGTAGCCCCAAAAAGAAGTAGTTCTGCATCATTTGTTTTGTCAAGTTACATGCCCTAAAAATTTAATATCGATTTGAAGTTAGTAAGTATCGTATGGGGGAATTTATCGCGTTTAAGGCTCTTTTGATTGACACGGATGGGAATAGAGGGGTTAAAATAATAAAAACATATATCTTTCCTTACACAGTACAACACATGATTTTGGGACTCAATTCTGAGAACTGCACGTGAAAGTAGCCCCAAAAAGAAGATGTTCTGCATCGTGAAGTTATCACGCCAATTGTCGACGACGGCTTAGATTGCCCACCACCAAGTCAAGCCGAGGTAAGAAGAGCAATATCGCGGCTGAAAAACAACAAAGCAGCCGGTGCCGACGGTCTGCCCGCAGAGCTCTTCAAGTCCGGTGGCGAGGAGCTGATAACGAGCATGCGCCAGCTCCTGCGCACGGTTTGGCTTAAAGAGTGCATGCCCGACGATTGGAATGTAAGCGTATTATGTCCTGTGCTGAAAAAAGGTGATCCAAGTGTGTGCTCCAAATACCGCGGGACTCATCGCATATAAGGTCCTGTAGTGTGTGCTATGTGAAAGACTCAAGCCAGTGTTATCCAACCTGATCGGGCCTTATCAGTGTGGCTTTAGAACTGGAAAATCAACAACTGACCAGATTTTCACACTTCGGCAAAACCTGGAAAAGACCCAAGAGAAACAGATCGATACGTACCATCTTTTCGTCGACTATAAAGCTGCCTTCGACAGCCCGATACGGTAGAAATTACTCGAAGCCATGGCTGAGTTTGGTATTCCAGCGAAGCTGATACGTCTTTGCGGAATGACGCTTATTGACACGAAGTCTTCAGTGAAGATTGGCAAGGACCTTACGGAGCCATTCTGTACCAGACGAGGCCTAAAACAAGGCGACGTCCTATCGTGTGATCTCTTCAACATAGTGATGGAGATGATAATGAGAAAAGCTGCAGTAAACACGAGTGGCACTATATTTAACAAAAGCCACATGCTACTCACGTACGCTGATGACGTCGGCATCATTGGTCGAAAACTGCGGGATGTGACAGCAGCCTTCTCAGGTATACAGAAGGAATCAGCGAAAATGGGCCTAACGGTGAGAGAGGACAAAACGAAGTTATTAGTTTCAACGAACAAAGAATCTACTCGTTTGGGAAACTGCGTGAACGTTGACAACTATAATTTCGAGGCGGTAGATAATTTTGTCTATCTAGGCTCCGCCATCAACAAAGCAAATAATGTCAGCCTAGAAATCCGGAGAAGAATCCTGCTTGCAAATAAATGCTGCTAGGGACTAAGCAAGCGATTCAATGACAGAGCCCTCTCTCGACGAACAAAACTCCAGCTATACCAGATACTGGTTCTACCTGTCTTAATGTATGGCTCAGAATCCTGGGTTATGACACAAGCGGATGTAACGGTTCTGGCGGTATTCGAGAGAAAAATACTCCGTAAAATATATGGGCCCATCATCGTTAACGGAGAGTATCGGCGTCGTATGAATCATGAGCAGTACACTGACATTGACGTGGTCAAACGCATTAAGGTGCAACGGTTGCTATGGCTAGGTCATGTTGTACGCATGGTCGAAAATGCTCCAGCTCGAAAAGTCTTCGACAATGAACTCGATGGACGGCGCAGAAGAGGGCGACCATAACTCCATTGGAGAGACCAGGTTACTGAGAACCTTACAGAACTCGGTGTGACTAACTGGAAAAGAAGCGCAGAAGATCGAGGCGCTTATAATATTTTTCTACGTGCGGTATATAATCCACTGGGATTGAAAAGAAGTACCAGCTAAGTAAATAAATAAGTATTCGAATTCATATAATTTTTTCATCAACATCTTAGTATGTACCTCAAAGTCAAATAAACTTAAACTCTTTAACATGATACAATTTTAAATCATTCTCTTTACCCCCGCTTATCATATAAATCAATAACAAAAAAAAAATTTACCCAGAAATTGTTATTAATTTATTTCTGCACTGATCCTTACTTATTAATTTCCACACAGTAATTTGTTTCGTTTTTTTGTTCCGTTTATGACAATACACAAATAGTCAACTTTATATGAATTCATTTATTAATGTTCACCAATCAATTCATATGGTACATAAATTAATTGCATTTCTAACGATATTCACATTAACAAACATAACATCAATACAAGTGCTGCTGTTGTTGTTATACGTGAGTATACAATCAATTAATTGCACAATTTAAAAATTGTTATTAAACACTAAATGACGACTGGGTGGCTCAAGCAAAAAAAAAACATACAATATACATATATATATATATGAATAAATCCACCAATAAATCGATAAAACCGCAAAAAGCTAATAGAATTAGCAGTTCAGCAGGTGTATGGAGAGTACAGGGGAAGTAAAAGTCAATAATTATTTCGAAATCACAAATGCTTCTACCCTCCCGGCCGGCCGGGAAGTTCAGTGGATACACACACACAGCAATTGATATATACCGCAGCTACAACGTATTGCATTTCATTAAACCACAAAAACAACAACGGAGGTACAACAAAAACCAAAATGATTAACAATGTTTAATGGCAAAGTTTAATAACCCAACAATTTATATGGGAACATATTGTTAAGGAATTTCAGCAGGAACTGGATTTGTTAATAAAACTAGAACAACAACAAAATCGTTTAGTGGTAGTCGGTCATGGTATGCCCTAAATTAAAGTAAAGGCAACAGTGCAAAGGTTTATTTGAAGAGAAAATATGAAAAGAAAAGACTTCGTTGGGTTTCAGGATACAAACATAACGCAGTACAACACATGATTTTGGGACTCAATTCTGAGAACTGCATGTGAAAGTAGCCCCAAAAAGAAGAAGATCTGCATCTTTCGTTTTGTCAAGTTACATGCCATATTAATTTAATATCGATTTCAAATTAGTAATAGGGGAATTTGTCACGTTTAAGGCTCTTTTATAACATAAATTTTATATGGTGGCGTGTGATTATCATAAGTAATTTTCCACGTAAAACATACGCCTCGGAGTACAACAGTTTTATTACTGCTACAAAATAAACCCAGTTCAAAATCATTTGATGAATGGAAAAGTGAAACTGTTGCTTATGTAGGGAAACGTTATATGAACAGATTAAAGGAATTGTATAACTTATTTCAAATCAATATTAAATTATTATGGCATGTAACTTGACAAAACAAATGATGCAGAACTTCTTCTATTTAGGGCTACTTTCACGTGCAGTTCTCTGAATTGAGTCCCAAATCAATGAGCTGAAAAATGCTGTACTGTGTAATCCGTTCAGTGGTAGCAAATGTGAGAAGGCGCAATGTTGAGTAATCTTAATGGCATGCCACCACCGATGTGTCTTAGGGAGTAGGTAACTGAAGCTTAACACAACGACTCTCTTAGTTGCTTGGCAGCCCCAAGAAACTAGGATCTGACGGGGTGGCCTTATAAGCCGCTCTCCTTAAACAAACAAAAAAAATATTACGGAATCACGAAGAAAAAAAAAACCAAGAACCCTTCCAAATGTTGAAGACCCCCACAAACGTTATAATCACCATGATCGAAGGATATGCACCTAGAATGTCCGAACTCTATACAGAGATGGTGCCTCTATCCAATTGGCGGACGTCTTCCTCCAAACACTAGGCTGACATCACCGCCATACAGGAAATACGATGGACGGGACAAGGAAGCACACCGCAAAAAAATGCGACACAGCTGCCATGCAGAAAGACACGAATTTGGTTACTGGATTCATAGTCGACTAGAGCATTCGACATCTGGTCTATGTGATGTATTCTTACTTACTTACTTAGCTGGTACTTCTATGCAATCCCAGTGGATTATATACCACACGTAGAAAATATTATAAGCGCCTCGATCTTCTGCGCTTCTTCTCCAGTTAGTAACACCGAGTTCTGTAAGGTTCGTAGTAACCTGGTCTTTCCAACAGAGTTTTGGTCGCCCTCTTCTGCGCCGTCCATCGAGTTCATTGTCGAAGACTTTTCGAGCTGGAGCATTTTCGTCCATGCGTACAACATGACCTAGCCAACGCAACCGTTGCACCTTAATGCGTTTGACCACGTCAATGTCAGTGTACAGCTCGTACAGCTCATGATTCATACGACGCCGATACTCTCCGTTAACGATGATGGGCCCATATATTTAACGGAGTATTTTTCTCTCGAATACAGCCAGAACCGATTCATCCGCTTGTGTCATAACCCAGGATTCTGAGCCATACATTAAGACAGGTAGAACCAGTATCTGGTATAGCTGGAGTTTTGTTCGTCGAGAGAGGCCTCTGTCGTTGAATCGCTTGCTTAGTCCGTAGACGCATTTATTTGCAAGCAGGATACTTCTCCGGATTTCTAGGCTGACATTATTTGCTTTGTTGATGGCAGAGCCTAGGTAGACAAAATTATCTACCACCTCGAAATTACAGTTGTCAACGTTCACGCAGTTTCCCAAACGAGTAGATTCTTTGTTCGTTGAAACTAATAACTTCGTTTTGTCCTCGTTCACCGTTAGGCCCATTTTCGATGAATTGGCATGCACTCTATTAGCCAAACCGTGCGCAGGAGCTGGTGCATGCTCGTTATCAGCTCCTCGCCACCGGACTTGAAGAGCTCTGCGGGCAAGCCGTCGGCACCGGCTGCTTTGTTGTTTTTTAGCCGCGATATTGCTCTTCTTCCTCGGCTTGACTTGGTGGTGGGCAATCTAAGCCGTCGTCGACAATTGGCGTGATAGCTTCACGTGCGCTGCCTTCTGGAACCAACAGTTGCTGGAAGTGTTCTCTCCATATGTGCAGCACACTCTGCGTATCCGTGACCTGATTTCCATCATTGTTCTTACAGGTGGGGAGGCCATTACCATATCCATTTGCTCTTACTTTCTGGTAAAATTTCCGGGCCTCACCTCTATCCCTGTATCGCTCTATATCCTCGTTCTCCCGTTTCTTCATCTGATGTATTCTTAAGATATTTAAACTATTCTATTTCTAACCCATATAGTGCACGTATCGTATCATTACACTCGTATAGGATCATATTAATCATATGTACAGTAGGGCACTCCATTGTCAATACCTTATACCATAGAACTATAATAAATTACTGTCACATAGCCTAGTACATTTTGTACCGACCATTTTATTGCTCTCGAAAGCAAAACAAAGCAAAATTTAGTGAAACAGATCAAGTAACGAGAAAAAAACACGAAATATACAAAACTGTCATAAAGCAATTAATTGTAATTAATAAAGTACAAAACTCATGGGGATGAGTATGATAAATTACAAGAGAATCACATGATTTCTTACGAAAAAAAAACACCAAGGTACAAAAGTGGATAACACGATGAAAAGAATTCAAAGTAATAATAATATTAATTTTCTTCTGTTCTTAAATATAAAATTATTCCCAAATATAACACTTAACATTTTTTGTTCCTTTTTTCAGGGAAACCTTCACATATTTTACTTAATTGTCGAGGTAGAGACGCCTGAAAACTTTAAATAAAGTGGAGTTTAGGGAATCATACATGTACAACATGTGAATCGTAAGTGTCGACTTGACAAAGAATTTAACGTATTCCCAAGTTTCGAAATGTTTCGAAAGAAATTTTTTTCTTATGTAAAAAATAATTTTCTTACTCTCTCGAGAGGATACAAAATCTTCAAAAAAATATTTAGTAAACTAAAAAAATTTTGACAAAAATATATTTTTTTCAATTTTTTTTTTTAAAAATGAAGTACTTTATGTATTTACTAACTGGCAATGGGAATTGTACAAAAGTTTTGTAGAAATTAAGACAGAATTCTACAAATGATTGAAATTTAAAATTTAAATTTAATTTTATTTTGTTTAAAATTTATTTAAATAATATTACATAACTAAAATTTAATTCAATTTCTTGCAACCGGTTTGCAACATCCTCAATTATCATCAACATATACAACTATCGCCTTACTTCTGTGTACAAATTTCCCTTGCAATTCCTTTTAACATGTAAGCTTTTAATCATAACCTCACTAACGAGTTATCATTTTGAAGAATCGTTTACTGTTTAAGCCCTTTTTGTAATTGTCATTAAAAGATATTTCCACATCACTTAAATCGTTACCAATAAACGATACATAATACAAAATAATTCAGTATAACGGTTTAATGTGGCAACAAATAAATTCCAGTAATTGTGCAAATATAAATTGTATGTATGTGTATTTTTAACGCAAACCCTCATTTATCATCATTTCCGAGAATTACTTAAAGTATTACTAGCGAAAAAAAAATCAAAGTGTATGTACATTCAATATATATGTACATATGTATTTACATTTGTTGTATATTAACAGCAACTTTGGTTTTATTGGTGGTAATACAAAAACAGAAAATGAATATGTGTTCAAACAAAAACAAAAAATACATTTACATGGTCGAGTGTCAATGTCATTTACAGTAAATGTGGCAAATATTCAAACATTTTTAAATTTATATTTATGTTGGCATATATATAATGATGGGTTTATGTGATCGCGTGTAAATTTGGGGGAGATAGAGAGAGTTGGTTTCATATATACCTTTTATATTGTACATTATATAAACAGGTTATGGTTATAAATATTGTATAGATTTTGACAATATGTCATTATTCATGCCACTATTTTATGTAGGCCTTTTATACGTATGATAATTGTTATATTAATCATACGCCTTTATGTAATGCATTAACAACGAAATATTTAGCTTGGAAATTTTGTGAATTCTAGCAGGCTGTTTTAGGCTCTTTTGTGTGACATAACATAAATACTATATGGTGGCGTATGATTATTATAAGTAATATTCCATGTAAATCATACGCCACGGAGTAATTTTTTTTTTAAAATTGTTTCAGCTAAATCTGTCTAGTGGTTCACGAGTTATGTCAAACAAAAAATCCTTAAACGTTAAAAATTTCCCTATACGATACTTACTAACTTCAATTCGATATAAATTATTATGGCATGTAACTTGACAAAACGAATGATGCAGAACTTCTTCTATTTGGGGCTACTTTCACGTGCAGTTCTCAGAATTGAAAAATGTTGTATGTTTAATGTTTTATAAATTACAAGATCCATATGTAATGCTTCTATTGTAAATTGAAGCGAAAATTTTTAATTACGACTTGACAGATGTTTAGTAAAATGTTGTGCATTTCCTTCGCGAAGACGCTCTTTCAAATCCTGCAAGACACTGACATGATGGTTGGAAATGTACCAATAGTGATGTAGTTATCAATTGTACAATGGATTTACGTTTGAACGTATACTTAATATTAATTGATATTAACTATAGGTTAGAATTATGTATCGAATATTTTAGTAATAAAGATAGAATTTGAAAAGCCTAGACTAGCCTACTAGACATTGGTGTTGCAACAGTGCACGAGTTTTCGATTCGGCGGACCCCTAATTTTGTGATGTTATAGAAACAATTTATGAGCCACAAAATGGGAAAGGTTAAGAGGAGGGGTCAAACATATGACCGACGTCATATAACACTTACTCTTTGAAATTAGCTCCTGCCGTTCTTATGATGCTTCCAAGAGGGTTAAAATGTACGGTCGACCCCCACTAATTGTACACTACTAACATACCTAACCCCTATCTTCGCTCCCCCAAAGCGGGCTCCCATATAATAATCAAATTGTTATAAAATTTGCTCCCATCCCTCTAACTGCCCCAAAGGAGCCCCTACAGAATTATAAAGTATGACAAACCCCCAAAAATTAGCAATTTTGTTTTTTGTATAATTTTTCTATGAAATCAGCTACTGCCAATTTAATAATATATATTTTTGATTGTTGACCTCTTAATTATAATATTGGGCTTTTAGTTCGGCTGTAGGGTCTGTATTTAAAAGACAATTTTTATGTTGCTCTTTTTTTTTTTACATTTATTTGTTTCCGATATTTCGACTAACATCGTTAGTCATCATCAGGGTTATCTGATATTCACAAAAATACAAAAAAGTTACAAATTAACACACAAGTAAACATATTTTTACATTAATATAAATTCTTACAAAAATGGGCAGCTACAAATGATACTGTCCTGAGTCAGCTTATGTAAACTACTAACTCTTCGGTCGTCTGTATTTGTCAATAAGATGTCTATACATCTGAGAGCAATTTGATGTGTCGCTCTTGTAATTTAATCTCTGGTCCAACGGTGTATCGATTATGTGCAGCATTTCTAGTGTATATCTTTGGGCGTAATTTCTCTCTTCCACAAGTATCTCTACGTCGTCAAAATTTGGTTTATGTCCTGTTAGAGTACTGTGGGCTGCAAGGGCTGTTTTCTGTTCCAAAGGTTTCACAGTCGCTTTTTGGTCAGTTTTGTGCGAAGCCAATCTCGCTTTTAATTTTTTCCTTGTAGTTCCAACATATACCTTTGGGCATATGTCGGATCCGTCACCATTGCATTTTATTTTATATACTACTTTAGCTTTGGTATTGCTGAACAATTTGTGTGTCGTGTTGTGTGTTCTATGAGTATAATATTTTAGTCTGTCAGAAAATCCAGGTACATACATATGTGATCGATTTATATGCCTTAGGCTCTATGGTAACATTTTCAATGTTATTTGTTTTGCATGCCTTTTCATTTGTAGCTGCCCATTTTTGTAAGAATTTATATTAATGTAAAAATATGTTTACTTGTGTGTTAATTTGTAACTTTTTTGTATTTTTGTAAATATCAGATAACCCTGATGATGACTAACGATGTTAGTCGAAATATCGGAAACAAATAAATGTAAAAAAAGAGCAACATAAAAATTGTCTTTTAAATACAGACCCTACAGTCGAACTAAAAGCCCAATATTTTTAATAATTTTAATATTTTTGATATGATGTATCAAAATGCAACAATTCGTCACAAAAAAGGTCTGATGATGAACTCGTCATGGAGTTCGAAACGCGTCATCCTAGTGAGTGAAAATGAATTGCCATTTATATTGACAATAAATAACCTTTCTGATCGTTAAGCTAGATTACCAAATTTAATAATAAAACTTATCACACGATCTCATCTCACATGAAAATTGTACTTAATACATTGGCATTAGCACGGCCTAAAACTATGCATCACATTTGATGAAAACATAGTAACATTACATTCCACTCAAGAAGCTTAGCTGAAAAAGTTTTCCATACGAAGGAAAAAAGGGAATTGTGGGGAAAGATTTTCCTCCATTCTCATGTCAATAAAATGGTTAATTCATGGATTGATGCATGGACATTTTCGGCTGATATCTACTTCGCATGTGGACATTACATATAATTGTTGATATATATACAGCTGATGATGTATCAAAATGCAACAATTCGTCACAAAAGGGGTCTTATGATGAACTCGTCAAGGAGTTCGAAACGCGTCATCCTAGTGAGTGACAATGAATTGCCATTTATATTGACAATAAATAATCTTTCTTATCGTTAAGCTAGATCAACAAAATTAATAATAATTTTTAATATATTTAATATTTTAATATTTTTAATATTTTTAATATTTTTAATATTTTTAATATTTTTAATATTTTTAATATTTTTAATATTTTTAATATTTTTAATATTTTTAATATTTTTAATATTTTTAATATTTTTAATATTTTTAATATTTTTAATATTTTTAATATTTTTAATATTTTTAATATTTTTAATATTTTTAATATTTTTAATATATTTAATATTTTAAATATTTTTAATACTTTTGAAATTTTTAATATTTTTGAAATTTTTAATATTTTTAATATTTTTAATATTTTTAATATTTTTAATATTTTTAATATTTTTAATATTTTTAATATTTTTAATATTTTTAATATTTTTAATATTTTTAATATTTTTAATATTTTTAATATTTTTAATATTTTTAATATTTTTAATATTTTTAATATTTTTAATATTTTTAATATTTTTAATATTTTTAATATTTTTGAAATTTTTAATATTTTTAATATTTTTAATATTTTTAATATTTTTAAAATTTTTAATATTTTTAATAATTTTAATATATTTAATATTTTTAATATTTTTAATATTTTTAATATTTTTAATATTTTTAATACTTTTAATATTTTTAATATTTTTAATATTTTCAATTTTACCTCATATATTTGATATCGTATGGTTACTACACAGCCCTCTTAAATGTATATATTTGTATCCACATCTAAATATGCACATGCATACATATATCCATTATCATTTGTATTTTTTCTCCAATTTGCTCTTAGTATATTTTTATAAATGAGCGGTGTTCTTCTAACGCATACCATTAACCTCCAATGGTATGAAATAATGAGCGGCCATAGTGCGCATACGGATACGGATGCGGATGTTGATATTATGATATAGGTTTCATATATATATGTATATAGATACATGCTCCAATGTGTGCACAATATTGGCATCAACCACATCTGTGGTAAATCAGGTGTAATTATATATTTATTTATTATTTACAAACGTAATTTTAGGTTGCACTGATGTTTTACGAGCCACCGACGAACCCCATGTACGACCATGTGGCTAGCGCGCAAGAATATGGCAACAAATCGGAGGCCAGTTTTGTGGTCTGTTTTCTGAATTTGCCGTAGTATTTATTGTGGGCCAGCGGAGGTCAATAATATCATTATGCAAATGGTTAAATATTTGCGGCAACAACTGGCAATTTTATGGAAAACAATCAAGGGCTTTTATTAAAATGCTTAATATTTGTAAATCTCAAATTATTGTCAATAAGAAAAATATAAAAATTATTTTGAATTGATTAGATATATTTTGTATTACTATTTAGGTTTTTTTGTTTTTGCTTTATTACATTACTTGTTTATCAATTAGCATTCAACAGCTATTCAAATATGTGTACAACTATGCATATTTTCCTTTTACATATTGAATTTTTATTATTTGTAATATTCTATTGTATTTTTGCCAATTACGTTTAGGCCAATTAAATTATCAATCCTTCTCCCCCTCCCCTCCCTTAATACATTTGATAGATTTGCTTTTGCAATAAAGATATAATGATCAATATCATTGTTGTTGATAATGTACTAATTATATTACAATAATATAATATGTACAAAACAAATGATAACATTTGCTTACCTAATCATAACTCTTTTGTAATGTTAGCCAAAGTATTTTAATTAAATAAATCCTAAGGACTTTGTTATGATGCCATTGTTATGTGAGATGTAAATAATTTTATACCAAATTCGATTAAGATTTCATAACATTCCTTAGGAGTATCTCTTTGTATACAGGGATGGCAAAATATAATACAAAGGATATGCAAATTTGTTATTAATATTTAATGCCATCGTATACTTCGTATTGTAATACGAATAACTAGCTAAATATAAAGCCAATATAGTGTTGAAGTGTTGTTCGATTGTATGCATAACTGGAGGGAAATGTTATGTTAACAAGACATGATTTACGTATGATGATTGTTGTGTAAAATTATCATACGTATATTGTGTTTCGACATAGGTATTAATTAATGTTAATCATACGTTTAGTATGTGAAATAATAATTATTGTGCTATGTAGTCGACGGTTATAGAGTTTATGTTGCAGTTTCGATTAAGGAGTTTGTTGAGTGTGTGCTTTCCTTTGCAGCATCTTAGTTTATTTGTGGGGGTTTCCCATGTGGGATTAGGAGAAATATGATATATAATTCATAGGTTTTGGGTCATCCAGTGATATTAGTGTATTGCACTAACAATATAAGTTTAAGGCATTATAATACATTTGGTATAACAATATTTGAGGTTTGTATCGGTAAGAAGCAACCGTAACACTATACTTTTCCCTTTCTTGCTATGTAAAATCAACAGTTCCGCCTGCTTGGTGTATTGATGTGAAAGCATTGGTACTCGCGAGCGAGGATGTAAAAGTTCCAGTATGTTCTATTTTAGCATGTTCTCTTTTTGTGAGCAATTCCTCTCCGAATTCTTAACGCAGTTTGGCCTAAAAATGTTATACAGTACAACACATGAAATTAAGAAATAAGTAAGTATTTTTAATATTTTTTTAATATTTTTAATATTATATTAATTTTATGTTAGTGTATCGAAATGATACAACAAACTCGGCTCAAGATCAGAAAAGTGTTTTTTATTTATTGTTTGATATTTTTGGTCAAATTCAGTGTGTCACGCGCTAGGATGACGCGTTTCGAACTCCATGACGAGTTCATCTTCAGACCCCTTTGTGACGAACTGATGCACAATGGTACATCATCAGCTGTATATATATCTACAATTATGTCAAACATGTGCATGTGAAGTAGATATCAGCCGAAAATGTCCAGCATATTTATGAATTTGACCATTCACAATCAAACATGAGAATGGAGGATATTTTATCCTTTAATATTTTTAATATTTTTAATATTTTTAATATTTTTAATATTTTTAATATTTTTAATATTTTTAATATTTTTAATATTTTTAATATTTTTAATATTGATTTGGAATTTATCTCAAGTTCAAGACCAGTGTTTTTTGAAAGAAGTTCATAGCAGAATGATATTCTCATAATGCCAGGCAGTCTGTACAGCTGTTTCGGATCCAGCCACGGATCCTCATCAGCAGACTTTGGTATAATGATTGCAAAATGTTTATCATGTCTTATGCACCAGAATTCACAACAAAATGAGAATTCTTTCTTGAGTGCATAGACTCGAAAAACTTTACAACCATTCACTATGAGAAACCATTTGCTAAACTTCTTTCTTGTTTTGTTTGTTTATGTTGAAAAAGCCGTTGGCTTTCAAACAACATGTTTTGTTGTTGGTTTCGCAACCAACAGATTTGCCATAAGCATTATTTCAGCTTTGCGGCCCGTCGTGCTCTACGTCATCATCATCGTTGTGTTTGTATTTATTCGGTCTGTTTGTGTGAACATTGATTTGGAATTTATCTCAAGCTCAAGACCAGTGTTTTTTGAAAGAAGTTCATAGCAGAATGATATTCTCATAATGCCAGGCAGTCTGTACAGCTGTTTCGGATCCAGCCACGGATCCTCATCAGCAGACTTTGGTATAATGATTGCAAAATGTTTATCATGTCTTATGCACCAGAATTCACAACAAAATGAGAATCCGTGGCTGGATCCGAAACAGCTGTACAGACTGCCTGGCATTATGAGAATATCATTCTGCTATGAACTTCTTTCAAAAAACACTGGTCTTGAGCTTGAGATAAATTCCAAATCAATGTTCACACAAACAGACCGAATAAATACAAACACAACGATTTTTAATATTATTAATATTTTGAAATATTTTTAATATTTTTTATATATTTAATATTTTTTAAAATTTTTAATATTTTAAATATTTTTAATGTATTTAATATTTCAATAGTTTTATTATTTTTATTATTTTTAATATTTTTTAAATTTTTAATATATTTAATATATTTAATATTTTAAATATTTTAAATATTTTTAATATTTTAAATATTTTAAATATTTTAAATATTTTTAATATCGTAAATATGTCTAATATTTTAAATATTTTTAATATTTTTAGTATTTTAAATATGTTTATTATTTTTAATGTTTTTAAATTTTTAATATTTTTAATATATTTAATATTTTTAATATCGTAAATATTTTTAATATCGTAAAATATTTAAAATATTTATTTTTAATATTTTTAATATTTTTAACATTTTTAATATATTTAATATTGTTAATATTTTTAATATTTTAATATTTTTATTATTTTTAATATTTTAAATATTTTAAATATTTTAATTATTTTTAATATTTTTAATATCTTCTATATTTTTAATATTTTTGATAATATTAATATTTTTGATATTTTTAATATTTTTAATATTTTTAATATTTTTAATATTTTTAATATTTTTAATATTTTTGATAATTTTAATATTTTTGATATTTTTAATATTAAAATATTAATATTAAAAATATTTTTAATATTTTTATTATTTTTAAAATTTTTAAAATTTTTAATATTTTTAATATTTGTAATATTTTTAATATTTTTAATATCTTTAATATTTTTAATATTTTTAATACTTTTAATATTTTTAATATTTTTAATATTTTTAATATTATTAATATTTTCAATATTTTTAATATTTTTAATATTTTTAATATTTTTGATATTTTTAATATTTTAAATATTTTAAATGTTTTTTTAAATATTTTTTTTTAATATTTTTGGTATTTTTATTATTTTTACTTTTCGCGTCTTCCACCGGTAATGGTACAGCATCATTGCAATGTGAAATCAACCATTCCACCTACTTGGGGTATTGATGTGAAAGCATTGGTACTTGCGAGCGTGTATGTAAAAGTTCCAGTATGTTCTATTTTAGCATGTTATCGTTTTGCAAGCAATCGCATTGTACTAAGCCCAGTGGGTTTAGAACACCATGTAAAACTCTTGTGGACTACGTATGTTTGTTCCTTTATCTCCCAGAATTCATAAGGTAGTTTGGCTGAAAAATATTTTAAAGTTTTTTCAATGTTGTACAATTACACAGTACAACACATGATTTGGGACGCAATTCTGAGAGCTTCACATAAAAGTAGCCCCAAAAAGAAGAAGTTGTACATCATTCGTGTTGTCAAATAACATGCCATAATAATTTAATATCGATTTGAAGTTAGAAAGAATCGTAAAGTTTGACATAACATAAATACTAAATGATGGCGTATGATTGCCATAAGTAATATTCCACGTAAATCATACTGCTACAAAAAAAAAACCAATTCAAAATCATTTTATGAATTGAAAAGTGAAACTATTGCTTTTGTAGGGAAACGTTATATGAACAGATTAAGGGAATTGTAATTCTTAATTTTTTTAATATGGTTTCAGCTAAATCGGTATAGTGGTTCTCCAGTTATGTCAAACAAAAGATCGTAAAACGTGACAATATCCCCTATAAGATACTTTTCAATTACAAATTGATATTAAATTATTATGACATGTAACTTGGCAAAACGAATGATGTAGAACTTCTTGTTTTTGGGGCTACTTTCATGTGCAGTTCACAGAATTGAGTCCCAAAATCATGTGTTGTACTGTGTTATAGAAAACACCAAAAACACTAGTAAAACATGAGTACTTTAAATTTTCTATAAATCTCTTAACATTCCAACCGGTCGTTACGTATGATTTTTGGAAAACACTCATACGTCTTGGATTCCAACACTACCTACTATCAATATCAATCATACGTCCTACAAACATTTACATTTTCCACAATCAACAATATAAATGAAGTGCATTTGCTGCAAAATCTATTCCTAGCTGCAATTGACATGATTTATGCTCATCCCCCCTCTTTGTGCCACCTGTGACACAAAACATTTGAATAGTCACGTTTTATCATCTGAACCAATTTAAGTGGACGATAACCTCTTGCTGTACTGTAAACAGCTCTCTGTGTAGAGTTATGTTGCCAGATATACCAGAGACAGCAGACATAGCTGATGTCTGTCCACCCATACTTATATTACATTTACTTGTCGTACATTCAAACAGGTTTTGCTGACTATGACAGTTGCACAATTCACATAAACTCCAGTCACATTTTACCTTTACACATGGACTAGTATCGTGACCATCTAACCTCATTCAACAACAACAACAGCAACAACAAAGGTTAAAGACCTTTTGGTATTTTTCGGAGAAAGCTGTAATGATGCTGTGAGTAGTCTCTCACAGACACGACTACAAAACCGTATGTCGTCTGTCTTTTGTAATAAGATAAAGGGCGTATCGGTAGGAAACAAAGGGTGGAAGTAGAAGTACTTACAAATGACGGATGTATGTGTCCTTGGCCGGCATGTAGTTGCTGATATTGTTGCGGTGACAATACCACATGTGTCAATGTGCCACTTTCATTGACATACGGCTGCACAACCTGACCCTGAGGCACCTGTACGGGTACCGTCATCGGTGGTGGTGGACGATTTTGTGAAACCATTTGTACAGTTGTAGGACCTAAAAGGATAAAGAAAGAAAGAAAACGTTAATAAGAAAAGATTGTGTTGAGACATAAGAAATAAAAAAAAGGAAAATATTTCTGGAATTCAGTACACAACAGAAGAGCCTATCTTTGTACCATGTATAAGTACGGACATATTTTGCTAAAAGTTACTGTGTGTTTAAGTACATTTTTCTTAAATCTATATTAAAAAAATAGCTTAAACATAAATTTTAACTTAATCTTAAATTTTCCGAAATTAAAGAAGACGACACAGACGGCGAAAAGTAGGATTAACTTTGTTTTAATTCTTTGTTGTTGCTTTTTTTTCAAATATAACCAAGAGCACCGACTTGATGGCATCATGACGTTTTTATTTTGTTGAGACTTTTCTATGCTTAGTGTTTTTATTGCGCTGGAAAACGTAAATAAAAGCTGAGTGGTTTAAAATGTTGCTTTTAAAAAATGTCATATGGATGTTGATAAAAATAACAATGGGACATTTATATCAACCCATATGCACAGAAGTGTCTATGGGATGTGCCCATACAAAGAGTGAGAACAAAAGAAGAACCAATAACGAGGGATGTTGGAATTGGGCATAGACAATTTTTAAGTCACAATTTCCTAAATTGTGAATACATTTCGAAATCAGTGATAAGATGCGGTACAGCTTAATTGGATATGCAACTATTTACCCAACTACAGTTTTACAAGGAAAGACATGGATACGGCTGGGTAGTAAGAGTGAGCAAAAGACATTGAGTTACACCTAATTTTATTTCAAGTCCTGCCAAATGTTTTGCTCTAAATCCAGAGTTTTACTAGAGTAAGCTTGGTTCCAACACTTTGTAGTAATAAGTTTAGTTTGTAAAATTCGAATACAATAAATTTTAAATAATTTTGAATTTCAGAATCACAACAAAATTACTTAGTTATGCTTTTATTCGAAAAGAAGATTTACTGGTACAGGAATAAAAATATACAATTTGTAAAAATAGAAAATACAAATACAAATATGGTGTAATATTAAGATAAAAAAAATTGTTAAATAACACAGTACAACATTTCTCAGCTCATTGATTTGGGACTCAATTCTGAGAACTGCACGTGAAAGTAGCCCCCAAAAGAGGAAGTTTTGCATCATTCGTTTTGTCAAGTTACATGCCATAATAATTTAATATCGATTTGAAGTTAGTTAGTATCGTATAGGGGAATTTGTCACGTTTTAGGCTCTTTTGTTTGACATAACTCGAGAACCACTAGTCCGATTTAGCTGACACAAAATTAAAAAAATTAAGAATTACAATTCCTTTAATCTGTTCATATAACGTTTACCTACATAAGCAACAGTTTCACTTTTCCATTCATTAAATGATTTTGAACTGGGTTTATTTTGTAGCAGTTACAATAAAACTGTTGTACTCCGTGGCGTATGATATACGTGGAAAATTACATATGATAAACATACGCCACCATATAACAATATAACAACAAAAACCTAAAACGTGACAAATTCCCCTATTCGATAATTACTAACTTCAGATCGATTTTAAATTATTTAGGCATGTAATTTGACAAAACGAATGATGCAGAACTTTATCTTTTTGGGGCTACTTTCACGTACAGTTCTCAGAATTGAGTCCCAAAATTATGTGTTGTACTGTATAAATAAATAAAAATATTTTTAATTATGAAACTAATAAACTCTTCTGCTACTGTACATGAATTTGGGAAAGGCCTGTTTATTCCCAACATAAATGGAACTACTCCATACTACTAACTAATTTCATATCAAAGTAATATTACTCGATGTTTGGAATTATAATGGTATTTTTGTTGTTTGATGTACTTGGAGTTAATAAAAAATTCGAATAGTATGCAGCAAACTTCTTCGGTTAAAAAATAAATATTGGTTTAAAAAAAAAATTTAAAAACCACATTATCAAATATTTTGTATAACTCCCATTAACACCTTCAATGATCCATATAAAAGTTTCAAATATTAAGTAAAATTAAGACAAAACAAATTTATAATTTTTTTTTTATTAAATATAAATAAATAATAATATTTGAAAAAAAAAACATTAAAAATTTAATACAAATCTACATCACAGCGATCCATAAAATCGTTGGTATAAACAAATCAACTCCATTATTGAGTTGAATAGGTATTTTTCTTAACTTTAGGGCTGAATCGATCTTTTGTGCTCCATAGATAGTTTGTCACATCAAGTTTAGAACATAACTCTTTCACCTGGTCCATCCAAAGAAGTTTTGGTCACGCCCTCCTGCGTCGCCCTTCCAGTTTATTGGCGAAGACTTTTTGAGCTGGATAATTTTTATCAATTCATACAACATGTCCTAGCAAGCGCATCCAATTAAGTCGGATCAATCCCATGATTCTGCGCTGTAGATCAAAACAGGTGAGATCAGTGTTTGGTAGAGTTGGCTATTCGTTCGTCGGGAGAGAGCTTTTTCATCGTAGTAGCAGCGGTTTCCGATCAATACTCGTCCCTTGATTTCCCGGCTGACAATATTATTTTTGTTTATGGTGGAGCCGAGGTAGACAAAATCATTTACCACTTCAAAGTTATAAACGAGTTAACTCTTTGTTCGTTCAAACAAATACCAGACCCACTTCTGCCGACTGCTTCTCAATGCTCTAAAAAGGCTGCAGTAACACCCCGCAGTCCTCGGCCAATGATATTTATGTCATCGGCAAAACTGATCAACATGTGATTTTTATTAAAGATGATACCAGCCATGTTTACTGCAGCCTTCCGCATGATAATCTCTGCCTCGCTTGGTAAACAATAGCTTAGACTTCGTGTCAGCCAGTGTCATCCCGCAAAGTCGTATCAGCATCACGGAGATACCAAACTCGGCCATAGTATCTAATAATTTATTTCGTATCGAAGATCGTATGGTAAGTGTAGATCTGCATCTCTTGGGTCCTCTCCAGATTTTGTCGTAGTGTGAAACCGTGGATTTACCAGGTCTAAAGCCACCATGATAATTTCCAATCACATTCGGAAGAATGGACTTTGTATGTGAAGGGTAGAGTGTTTAGATAATTGAATTTTACAGAAAACCTGTTAATTTGAAATATATATTTTTTCAACAATTCGGTTTTTCGGAAATTGTTAAATGAAACCAAACATGAAAATAAATATGAAAACTTCTGAAAATCGATTACTTAATTCTAAAGAATGCTTCGTCGATTTATCAAGTTTTCAATTAAATAGAGTTTTCGAATTAAGTTTTTATCAATTTATATCCCATTTAAATCTCAGGTTGAGATCAATGTGAGATCCCAATCTATTCAAGATGAGATCCCAACTGTTTCTTTATGATTTCCCAAATATTGTATGGTGATACAAAATTAAGCTCCTTTTTGCGATCGGGTACTTAGTTTATGAGATAAATGGACTTACGGTTTTTCATGTGTTTGTTCATAACAAATGAAGATCCCAACCATATCTTAGTTATTTCACAAATATTGTGTGATGATCGCAAAAATATCCCTCTTTCCCGATTTGATTCTTAGTTTAGGAGATAACGACAATTGAAGTTCTTTATATAAATTCAGACGGCATGCGATTTGCATAGAATTAACCTTGCAATGTTCTGTGAAAATACTCCTTTTTGAAAAAACCGTTTATCCTCATCAATAGATTGGTTAAACCTGGTATTCGAATTAAGCATTTTTGACCGGCAACGGTTTCAGAGAAAAAAACCGGTTAGACGGTTTACAGTTTCGGTTTTGAACACTCTAGTGACGGGTAAAAGGCTGATCCCGCGATAATTGATACATACACTTGGATTTGCCTTTCTTAAGCACAGGACACAGATTCCAATAATCGGGCATGAATTTCTTGAGCCAAATCGTTCTTATGAACTGGTGCAGGCATATTGCCAGCTCAACGCCACCGGCCCTTAAAAGCCCTACCGTCAGAAATTTACTATTAAGGTATCCCTAAAAGGAAAGGTTGTTATCTTAGATAACAACTGCCATATCCCGCCTAAAGAACAACAAGGCCGCTGGGGCTGATGGTCTTCCAGCTGAGTTGTTTAAGGCGGGTGGAGATGAGCTTGTTTTAAGCATGCAACAGCTCATAGAGAACATTTGGCTTCAGGAGAGCATGCCAGAGGATTGGAATCTCAGTGTACTATGTCCAATCTACAAAAAAGGTGACCGTAGTGATTGTAAAAACTATCGTGGAATTAGCCTCTTACCCATTGCGTATAAGGTCCTGTCCAGCATACTGTGTGAACGTCTAAAGCCAATTGTGGAAAACCTGATTGGACCTTATCAGTGCGGCTTTAGACCAGGCAAATCCACGACGGATCAGATATTTACACTACGGCAGATTCTTGAGAAAACCCATGAGAAGCAAATCGACACTTACCACCTCTTTGTCGACTACAAAGCTGCCTTTGATAGTCCCTTCAGGCATCGACTATACGAAGCCATGTCTGAGTTCGGTATTCCTGCGAAGATAATTCGTCTCTGCCGGTGTACCCTTACGAATACCAAATCCTCTGTTCGGATTGGCAAGGATCTATCTGCACCATTCGATACGACGAGAGGCCTTAGACAGGGTGACGGTTTGTCATGTATGCTGTTCAACATAGTGATGGAGAAGGTGTTAAGGAAAGCAGCGGTTAACATGTCTGGCACCATATTTAATAAGAGCCACATGCTGCTCGCATATGCCGATGATATCGACATTATCGGTCGAACGATGCGAGAGGTAACAGCTGTTTTCACATCAGTCGAAAGGGAGTCAGCGAAAATGGGTTTGGCAGTGAATGAGGACAAGACGAAGTTAATGGTATCATCGAACAAAGTGTCCACCCGTTGGGGACGCAGCGTGAACGTTGAAAACTATTGCTTTGAGGTAGTGGATGAATTTATCTACCTTGGATCCGCCATGAACAAGAACAACAGTGTCAGCCTCGAAATAAAACGGAGAATAGTGCTTGCTAACAGGTGTTTCTTTGGACTACGCGAGCACTTTATAAACACCACCCTATCTCGAACTACCAAAGTCCAGCTGTACCAGGTACTAATTTTACCGGTCCTGTTGTACGCCTCCGAATCTTGGGTGCTTACACAGGCAGATGCAGCTCATCTGGCGGTGTTTGAGAGAAAAATACTCCGCAAAATATATGGACCCATTTGCGTAAACGGCGAGTTTAGGATTCGGATGAACCATGAGCTGTACGAGTTATACCACGACATTGATGTCGTCAAGCGGATCAAAGTGCAACGATTACGCTGGCTAGGCCATGTCGTGAGAATGGATGAGGAAACTCCAGCGCGAAAGGTATTCTATCAAGACCTCGAAGGACGGCGCAAAAGAGGGAGACCGCGACTACGTTGGAAGGACCAGGTGGAGGAATCACTGACGCTGCTTGGTAGGACTGACTGGAGACGGTGCGCACAAGATCGAAGCGAATGGAAATCTTTGATCATTTCGGCCTCTGACTTAGGCACTAAGATATAAATATATATATGTGTCAAGTTGTTTTAAAGGCTAATAATAATAAAAGGAAAGGTACATTTGGGAAAAGTTTGGGCTACAAGGAGACCGATTACTTTCAAGCCTTGGCGTGGAAAAGTTTTTGCCAAAAAATATTACAGTGTTATTAAATTAAAACCAGTTATTTCAAGCGCCAATTTTGAGACTCTCTTTTATCTGTTGTTCTCTGTAAAGTTATGGAACAACTTAAAACATTTCTGGAACACCCCTCGCTAAAATGTGTCTACTAAGGTAGACACGAAATGAAATCAGTATATGTTCAAAATGTAATTTGGTAGGTAAAGCTAACGATGTTTGCTTTGCGTAACATATACATATGCCTGTCGTTTGTCGTATCATACCATACGTTGAAATCATCTTATGGCTTTTATCGTTTCTAACTACCTCCTCCTCTGTGTTTGACGTTGATTTGGTTCTATTTCGTTTTCTTTCATTTTTTGTTTTTCATTGGCATGAGTTCATGCGATAAAGCAGCATATTTGCAGCTCGTACCTTGTTGATAACAATTGTTTAATGAAATGAAACCATCGGTTTTGGTTTTTCCCAATATTAACTGATAGCATTTCTTTTCTATACTAAGGCTGAGGCTGCGGTGTGTTGATAAAGACTCCCGTGACAAAGTTGGAATTTCTATTTTATCCTACAATGGACTTAATGAATGAAGAAAACTCAATCGCATCAAAATCATTGATACTTTAATGCTAACACATACACAAAAGGTTGTCAATGAGTATAGACAATTTATTAGGTAAAGTGAATAGGATTGTTTTTGCTGCATTGTTTGAAACGCCTCTAAGAATTGAGTTATGGGAAAGGTAAATCAAAGGACTTAGATAGAAGAAAGTTACCTAACAAATGAGGTTAATGTTGTCTAGGTAAAAAAGCAGTAAGTTAAATGTGCAGAATAGAAAATACTTTACAAATGTCTTCAATTGTGTTGAAACTTAGATATTATTTTTAAAAACAAAGTTATATTTTAATTAAATTAGTTGAAAAACAGTTAACAATTTTATGTTGCCAAAAATCCGTATTTTTTGTGCCATGACTGTCGGTGTTCTGGCCGTGATGATACGGATGCTCATTAATTCTTGCTGAACACTTTAAAATTGCTGTTACAAAAGTATTGTCCTTTTATAATAAGTATTTTAAATCAAACGATTTATTCAACATAATATTATCTTCTTAGAAATCTTAAATCACCTCATAAAATATATTCTATTAAGTAAAAAGTTCTGCCACCATTTGTTACATTGGTACATTTTTATATTTCTCTCTCTCTCTTGTTTTAAAGCCTTTGCCAGTTTACAAAGAAAACTTTAATAGCTTTTATTGTTCCACATGTTTTTTTTTATATTTTCTTTAGGTTTCCACCATTTGATCATAAACGTTTTACATTTGAGCACAAACATTTGCCAACAAAAACCAACAGAAAAAAATGTTCTAAGATTTTTATTAAAGATAAGTTTTTATTACATCGCTGTTGGTGTTAGAGTAAAATGATAATTTCCATTCGTTTCTCTCTAAATGTTTTTTTTTCTGTTTTTATTTCTTCTTGCGTTTATTTCTTTTGCAAATATGGGGCGGGAATTTTTCATTTTGTTTGTACAAAGAGGCGTTTAAGTTTTAAACGCAATTGTCTCTTGATGTCTGCGTTAAGATTAGCATCTTAGGGAAATGTTATAGCTCGCTCATAAGGATGTGCTTAAAGAAACGGACTGGTTGTGTGTGTGTATATGTGTGTGTGTGTATGTAAGAATGCATGTGTACGTTTCTGCTTAATAATGTTAAGTACTTTTTTCGTTGTTTCCTGTGGCTGGCGTAGTTTCTTAAATGTATCTCTAAGCGTTTTATAGAAATTGTCATTGTGTACATGTGTGCAGCACTGCAGTTGCAGCTGCGGCATTAAACTTTAAATACTTTGACTTTAAAAATTAATATCGGAAATGGAAATGTCACAGTATATCCTAAGGCGTAGTGTGGCAAACAGTTTACAGGGAATTAGCTAGAGATAATAACATTGTTTGGTAGAAGGACAGAGTTAATAAGTTGGAAATATTAAATATCCAACTGGTGTAATTGTTGGCCTAATTATATGAAGCTGCAAGGCAGTGAATGGCATGATTAGAATGGGGAGGAAAAAAAGGACATAATGTTATTACAGTTTACTTTAAAGGAAACTTTTAACAAAATTAAGTTACTTTTATGGTAATTTTTAATTTTGTAATTTTGTAATTTTGTAATTTTGTAATTTTGTAATTTTGTAATTTTGTAATTTTGTAATTTTGTAATTTTGTAATTTTGTAATTTTGTAATTTTGTAATTTTGTAATTTTGTAATTTTGTAATTTTGTAATTTTGTAATTTTGTAATTTTGTAATTTTGTAATTTTGTAATTTTGTAATTTTGTAATTTTGTAATTTTGTAATTTTGTAATTTTGTAATTTTGTAATTTTGTAATTTTGTAATTTTGTAATTTTGTAATTTTGTAATTTTGTAATTTTGTAATTTTGTAATTTTGTAATTTTGTAATTTTGTAATTTTGTAATTTTGTAATTTTGTAATTTTGTAATTTTGTAATTTTGTAATTTTGTAATTTTGTAATTTTGTAATTTTGTAATTTTGTAATTTTGTAATTTTGTAATTTTGTAATTTTGTAATTTTGTAATTTTGTAATTTTGTAATTTTGTAATTTTGTAATTTTGTAATTTTGTAATTTTGTAATTTTGTAATTTTGTAATTTTGTAATTTTGTAATTTTGTAATTTTGTAATTTTGTAATTTTGTAATTTTGTAATTTTGTAATTTTGTAATTTTGTAATTTTGTAATTTTGTAATTTTGTAATTTTGTAATTTTGTAATTTTGTAATTTTGTAATTTTGTAATTTTGTAATTTCGTAATTTCGTAATTTTGTAATTTTGTAATTTTGCAATTTTGTAATTTTGTAATTTTGTAATTTTGTAATTTTGTAATTTTGTAATTTTGTAATTTTGTAATTTTGTAATTTTGTAATTTTGTAATTTTGTAATTTTGTAATTTTGTATATTTGTAATTTTGTAATTTTGTAATTTTGTAATTTTGTAATTTTGTAATTTTGTAATTTTGTAATTTTGTAATTTTGTAATTTTGTAATTTTGTAATTTTGTAATTTTGTAATTTTGTAATTTTGTAATTTTGTAATTTTGTAATTTTGTAATTTTGTAATTTTGTAATTTTGTAATTTTGTAATTTTGTAATTTTGTAATTTTGTAATTTTGTAATTTTGTAATTTTGTAATTTTGTAATTTTGTAATTTTGTAATTTTGTAATTTTGTAATTTTGTAATTTTGTAATTTTGTAATTTTGTAATTTTGTAATTTTGTAATTTTGTAATTTTGTAATTTTGTAATTTTGTAATTTTGTAATTTTGTAATTTTGTAATTTTGTAATTTTGTAATTTTGTAATTTTGTAATTTTGTAATTTTGTAATTTTGTAATTTTGTAATTTTGTAATTTTGTAATTTTGTATTTTGTAATTTTGTAATTTTGTAATTTTGTAATTTTGTAATTTTGTAATTTTGTAATTTTGTAATTTTGTAATTTTGTAATTTTGTAATTTTGTAATTTTGTAATTTTGTAATTTTGTAATTTTGTAATTTTGTAATTTTGTAATTTTGTAATTTTGTAATTTTGTAATTTTGTAATTTTGTAATTTTGTATATTTGTAATTTTGTAATTTTGTAATTTTGTAATTTTGTAATTTTGTAATTTTGTAATTTTGTAATTTTGTAATTTTGTAATTTTGTAATTTTGTAATTTTGTAATTTTGTAATTTTGTAATTTTGTAATTTTGTAATTTTGTAATTTTGTAATTTTGTAATTTTGTAATTTTGTAATTTTGTAATTTTGTAATTTTGTAATTTTGTAATTTTGTAATTTTGTAATTTTGTAATTTTGTAATTTTGTAATTTTGTAATTTTGTAATTTTGTAATTTTGTAATTTTGTAATTTTGTAATTTTGTAATTTTGTAATTTTGTAATTTTGTAATTTTGTAATTTTGTAATTTTGTAATTTTGTAATTTTGTAATTTTGTAATTTTGTAATTTTGTAATTTTGTAATTTTGTAATTTTGTAATTTTGTAATTTTGTAATTTTGTAATTTTGTAATTTTGTAATTTTGTAATTTTGTTATTTTGTAATTTTGTAATTTTGTAATTTTGTAATTTTGTAATTTTGTAATTTTGTAATTTTGTAATTTTGTAATTTTGTAATTTTGTAATTTTGTAATTTTGTAATTTTGTAATTTTGTAATTTTGTAATTTTGTAATTTTGTAATTTTGTAATTTTGTAATTTTGTAATTTTGTAATTTTGTAATTTTGTAATTTTGTAATTTTGTAATTTTGTAATTTTGTAATTTTGTAATTTTGTAATTTTGTAATTTTGTAATTTTGTTATTTTGTAATTTTGTAATTTTGTAATTTTGTAATTTTGTAATTTTGTAATTTTGTAATTTTGTAATTTTGTAATTTTGTAATTTTGTAATTTTGTAATTTTGTAATTTTGTAATTTTGTAATTTTGTAATTTTGTAATTTTGTAATTTTGTATATTTGTAATTTTGTAATTTTGTAATTTTGTAATTTTGTAATTTTGTAATTTTGTAATTTTGTAATTTTGTAATTTTGTAATTTTGTAATTTTGTAATTTTGTAATTTTGTAATTTTGTAATTTTGTAATTTTGTAATTTTGTAATTTTGTAATTTTGTAATTTTGTAATTTTGTAATTTTGTAATTTTGTAATTTTGTAATTTTGTAATTTTGTAATTTTGTAATTTTGTAATTTTGTAATTTTGTAATTTTGTAATTTTGTAATTTTGTAATTTTGTAATTTTGTAATTTTGTAATTTTGTAATTTTGTAATTTTGTAATTTTGTAATTTTGTAATTTTGTAATTTTGTAATTTTGTAATTTTGTAATTTTGTAATTTTGTAATTTTGTAATTTTGTAATTTTGTAATTTTGTAATTTTGTAATTTTGTAATTTTGTAATTTTGTAATTTTGTAATTTTGTAATTTTGTAATTTTGTAATTTTGTAATTTTGTAATTTTTAATTTTTAATTTTTAATTTTTAATTTTTAATTTTTTACGGAAAGAAGTTTTCCATGATGAAAAATGATAAACGCCACGATTTTTCTCACAAGACGTATGATTAATTATATTTGTTTATAGAGAACAACTAACATAAATGTAGTACTCATACGTATGCAGAACTAATAGATTGATTTAATGCAGTGCAATAACCGTAACCTTGAAGTAATTTTTTTGCTCCGCTTCCTTTGTAAACTTTATTACAAATCCATAACGTTGAATCAAAATTATAAAACTTTAAAATTTTTTATATTTTCTTCATTACACAAAAAACTACTTTCACTTTCTTACAGTTGTTCGACAGTGTAATTAATTGCATACCATCAAGCGCCACCGGGGCACATCAATACCACTGTCAATCATAATTTTATTAGAAATTCTATAATGTCACTTGTCATTACGATCAAAGATTTCAAGTAATTTGCATGACAAATAACAACATTATCATAACTTCTAGCCTACAGTATCCGCAACGAATTACTTTGCAGTATTCTGAAATAATATTAATTTTGCTTAAAAATTGTAATAGCTAATATTTCATGCTAATTAAAATTCTCTTCAAATATTGTTGTGAATGACAATGATACTTGGGCCGCAAGGCAGATGTCAACATCGTTAACTGATATCCATAATTAACTTCCTCACATGCGGTTTCTTCTTTTGAAAAATTAATGAAAAGTCAATTGTTCTGTTTAAACACAACGAACGAACGAACGAACGTCGAGCTTTTAAATGTCACAGTTTGCACATGAATTGGGATTTAAATGTCACAGCAAATCTTTACGCCTGCCACCTAAACGTAGGCGACCACATACATTATTTTGCCAACACTTCCAGTGAAGCTGGCACATAAATACGAGAAAGTATGCAGTATATGTTATGGCATATAATTAAAAAGGAATTAATGGAAACATTTTGCTTATGTTTTAAATTTAAATACGAGCGTAATCATAACTTGCGTTCTTTTTAATTATTTGCTAACGTGGCCCCAGATACTAAGTACGCTGTTGGAGAACATATGTATGCCAAGACAAGTCATCTAGTTAACCCCAAAAAATATGCTACTATATATTCATGCTGGTACAATACACCAAATAAACAACAACTCACATGTATGTATAACATCCTCCTGCTATGTTTCTGTGTGTGTGTGTGTTTGTATGTGCTGTGTGTGTGTGTGTTTGTATGTGGCAACGAAAAACAATATCATTTGTGTCTGTCGGAGCAAAAAAAAAAAAAAACAACAACGAAATGGGAATCCTTAAACTCTTCACATCTGCAGCAGTTTTGTGTGATTTTCCTCTTGTTGTTATTTGGTGGGGAATTTACTGTGGCAGGCGGTACGAAGTCAGAGGGGAGCTGCTTGTATCTGAGATTTTTATATGAAGAAAATGTCTATTTAAATATTTTCCAGATGTTTATTTCATAAACTATACAAAACATTTTGTAGCCATGAATATGAGTAGAAAGAACAAGGGGGTTGGGTAAGGGGGATAGAAATTATGATACAATAACCACACACTAACACGTAAACATGACAAGTAACTTTTTTGATAATAGCACAGAAGGAAAGCGATCCTTAAGCGGGCCTTCCAAAAGGCCTCCTTCATGAAGATGTTCATGAACAAAGGAGGGTTTATTTGGTATATGAAGTACTAGTGGGCCCGGCATTGATACTCTATCACTTAGTTGGTTAGTATTTAATATATTTCATGGAATATTCTTACTAGAGTAATTGTTATATATAGGAAAATTTTTATGTTATGTATAGGATAAATAACACAGTACAACATTTTTCAGCTCAATGGGGCTCAATTCTAAAAACTGCACGTGAAAGTTGCCCCAAAAAGAAGTTCTGCTTCATTCGTTTTGACAAGTTACATGCCATAGTAATTTAATATCGATTTGAAGTTAGTAAATATCGTATAGAGGGATTTTTACGTTTTAGGCTCTTTAGTTTGACAAAACTCGAGAACCAATAGTACGATTTAGCTGAAATTTTTTTAAAAAATTAAGAATTACAATTCCTTTAATCATATAACGTTTCCCTACATAAGCACATTTCACTTTTCATTCATCAAATGATTTTGAACTGGGTTTATTTTGTAGCAGTTACAATAAAACTGTTGTACTCCGTGGCTTATGATTTACGTGGAATATTATATCATATAATCATACGCCACCATATAGTATTTATGTTATGTCAAACAAAAGAGCCTAAAACGTGACAAATTCCCCTATACGATACTTACTAACTTCAAATCGATATTAAATTATTATGGCATGTAACTTGACAAAGCGAATGATGCAGAACTACTTCTTTTTGGGGCTACTTTCGCGTGCAGTTCTCAGAATTGAGTCCCAAAATCATGTGTTGTACTATGTAATACATTGAAATAACATTTACTTTCTAATTAGTTATGTGTTTATTTTTAAGTAACTCCCTAACCTGACCAAGCCAACTGTTTATTCATATATGTATTGGTCAGTACTGTCAATGTACAAAACTGTAACTCACAAATCCTCTCTGCCCACTGGTTTAAAATAAAAATTTCATCTGTATAGTAATGTCTGCATTCGGTGTACTAAAGAATAGACTCAAGCCGGATTGAATCAGTTTACATAACAACCGACCGGCAAAACCAGTCCCGCATACTTTAAAACTTAATTTCCCTTTACACCCCATGAATGAGGTATGGGATACCTCATTCTCGCGTTGTTGAGAATTAACACGTTTTCTATTTTAGATTTACAACTACGGCACCGCTTGACTCGTCACTTATACTGCGACGTTGCTGTCGACAACATCGCGGGAGCCGGCAATAAAAGAAAAATGTAGATGACTGGAAGCAGGAATCGAACTCGGGATCTTCCGCATGGAAGTCGCGTGTTCTAACCACTTTGCAACTGCCGGTCCCACGTGGTCTTGAGAATAACAGCAATTGAATGGTTGAATGCTTGTGTGTGTGTGAATTTGAGTTATGAATGTTGCGCTGTTTAACATCAAGCTTAATATAACATTTCTTATGTTCTATATTATGAATGTTGCGCTGTTTAACATCAATCATAATATAACATTTCTTATGTTCTATATGTTATACAATGTTTTCTTATGTTATGTGTATGTTTTGTAGGGGTGGGATAGTGTTCTATGGATATCCTTAGTAACAAGATTGGAATAAGGCTCGCACACTAATCTTGTGAGGTTGGGACGAACAAATCCATAGGCCAAAAAATGTGGGAGGTGGAGTAGAGGCAAATGACCGCGCATCGTGTTCAAGGGTATTGAGAAAGAGGGAAAAATTCCCTACAAGACCCGCAACTGGTCTGGAGTCACAGCTACTCTAGAGGGGAAAAAATGTATGACCACCTACAGTAATGTGTCCTTCCTAACTCTTTTCCTAAACATACCTATCTTCACCCCCAGCTTTCTTACTCAAATCAATTTGTATACCCTTATCCTACAGGTAGGAGGGTATATATCATTTGATACGGCCCAAAAGTGTAACACATAGAAGAAGTCACTTTAGACCCTAGGTTCCTTTGAACCAAATTCTATTCATGACTTTTTCAGTCGTTTGAGCCATATCCGTTGGTCCGTCTTTCTGGCTGTCCGTCTGGTACTCACGATAACTTTTGAAAGACGCAACCAATTAGTTTGAAACTTTGCATAGAATAATATTTTCTCAAAAATATTTACGTTATTGTAAATGGGCTACATGGCCATGCCCCTTCTGATGCCTCCCATACAAATGTACCCCTCCGCCCACTTTAGAAATCGAGTAATAATATCAATACATCCAACGCGATCGTTCTAAAATTCTTTATTTAATAAAACTATAATAGGATAAAGTTTAGGGAAAAACTGAAAGTCTAGCCACGCCTCTTTCGGTACCTCCCATACAAATATTTCATTCCGCCCACTTTAGAGATGGAGTTGTAATGTCAATACACCCAACGCGATCGTGCCCAATTTCTGTATTTAGTAAAGCTTTAATAGGATACAGTTTAGGGGAAAAACTAGAAGAGTAGCCACGCTTCTTTTGGTACCTCCCATACAAATATTTCATTCCGCATACTTTAGTGATGGAGTAGTAATATCAATACACCCAACGCGATAGTGCCCAAATCCTATATTTAGTAAAACTATAGCAGGATAAAGTTTTGGAGAAAAAACTGGAAGTCTACCCACGCCCCATATGGTACCTCCCATATTCATCAGGTACCCCTCACTTAAGAAATCGGTTAATATTATTAATAGATCCAATGCAATCGTGACCAAATTCTGTATTAAGTAAAGCTTAAGCAGGATAAATTGGAATTGGAGGACGAATCGTGCCCAATTTCTGTATTTAGTAAAGCTTTAATAGGATACAGTTTAGGGGAAAAACTAGAAGAGTAGCCACGCTTCTTTTGGTACCTCCCATACAAATATTTCATTCCGCATATTTTAGTGATGGAGTAGTAATATCAATACACCCAACGCGATAGTGCCCAAATCCTATATTTAGTGAAACTATAGCAGGATAAAGTTTTGGAGAAAAAACTGGAAGTCTAGCCACGCCTCTTTTGGTACCTCCCATACAAATGTACCATTCCGCCCACTTTAGAGATGGAGTAGTAATATCAATACACCCAACGTGATCGTGCCTAAATTTTGTATTTAGTATAGATAAAACAGGATAATATTTTAGGGAAAAATCTGTAAGTATAGCCACGCCCTTCCTGGTACACCCCATACAAATGTACCATTCCGCCCACTTTAGAAATCGAGACATAATAACAATACACCCAACGCGATCGTGCCCAAATCCTATATTGAATAAAACTATAGTAGCATAAAGTTTTGGAGAAAAAACTGAAGGTCTTGCCACGCCTTATCTGGTACCTCCCATACTCATCAGGTACCGCCTACTTTAGAAATCGATTAATATTATTTATTTTTATTTAGTAAAACTCAAGCAGGATAAAGTTTTGGAAAACAAATTGGAAGTCTAGCCACGCCCCTTTTGGTACCATACAAAAAGTAATAATAATAATACATCCAATGTGATCGTACCCAAACTCTTTATTAAGTAAAGCTAAAACAGGATAAAGTATTGGAGAATAAACTGGTAGCCTATCCGCGCTTATGGTACCTCTCATATCCATCAGGTACCGCCCACTTTAGATATCGATTTGTATTATTAATACACCCAACGTGATCGTGCCCAAATTCTGTATTTAGTAATGCTAAATCAGGATAAAGGTTTGGAGAAGAAACTGTAGAAACTCTATGCACGCCCCTAATGGTACCTCCCACACAAATTTACGACTCCACCCACTATATAAAATATCAATACACTAGACAATTTTATGCTTTACTGAGGGTGAGGGTACATGTAAGTCGGTTTTCCCGACTGAAACTTTCTAACTGTTTTTTTATGAAATGATCTCCTGCGGCTCCCGTGTTGCATCATACATACATCATACAGACCGACCCCCAGTAAAATACATACAAAATTTGGACTTATTTTCACACCCTAAGGAGGCTCCTATACAAAAATCAAATTCATATAAAATTTGCTCTCACCGCCCTAACTGCCCCAAAGGTGTCCCTAAAGGAGTAAAATGTATGAACAACCCTCAATATTTTTTTTAACCCCACTAGTTTCTCAGAACATACCTAACCTATATCTTTAACCCTTAAGGTGTTCCCAAGAGAAAAACATTTTTCCTCGACCACTGACCGAAAAAAAAAATCTTATAAATATTAATTTATTTACTTCAGAGTACTACATGTGTATGAAATATTACCTCCCTAGCCTAAAGAACCGTTTTGACATGTCCCCTTCACCCACTAATCGTAAATAAAATGCGTTTCTTCATCTACATAGCTTCGGTGCCTAGCAATGTACCAAATTGTACTCTCTGGGGCTAAAACCACTTCTGCCACGCTTGCTTCGAAAATATAGTTTTTTGTTTTATAAAAATTTGAACGTGTACTGGCGAGTATTAACTGTATACAAAATTGTATCTATCTAAGACTAAAATAACGTTTTGATACGCCCCCTGACCCCTTCGATTGAAAATAAAAAGTTCGACTTCAAGAGCTGCAACTCATTTGGGCCACGCTCCATCCGGCTACAGATCGAAAACAAAATTTTCGACTACAAAATTTACTAAAAGTGAACCAAAACAGAATTTTCTACGTAGTCTCCTTTTGCATCTCCCTAAGAAGGCCCCCTACAATGTCTTCTTAACGCCCTTTTACTGCCACCGGTATAAAGAAAGATGTAGAGATTGGATATTTTACCTTACCCTTCAAGAAAAATGGCAAATAAAATGGAGTTAACTAAGTAAACATCGTAAAGAATTGATATGAATCTTTTTGTGTTTAGTTAAGGGGGACAGAATTTGGTTGTTAAACATAAAAACCACATTTTGTTAGAAGAAAAAAGAAAAAGGTATCACTTTGCATAATATCACATTTTGCTGCTATTACAGTGGAGTGCAAAATGTTTCACCTGAAATGTATCTTTACTAAATAGAAATAAAACCAAACATTTCTTAAGGTTTGCCATTTCAATTTTGCGATTTTCCTTTACAAGGTAGTCCTTGTAAACTGGTACTAGAGCACTTGTTACAAGGAGCGGGGGGATAATCTAAAAAATAAATCATGTTAATTCACAACAACGCGAGAAGCTATCCCATATCTCATTAATGGGGTCTTAAGGAAAATTAAGTTTAAGTTTTGTATTATGTTTACTACAAAAATATTGTAACTTAATTACTTAACTCATCTGTGCATCTGTCTCTTTTTTGGGGATACCATTTCGCCTGGGGTAGAAAAACTAATTTTCCAAGCTACCACAACTTTCTCTAATACACCAAATGTAAGTTAAGTGTGGTATGGTATTTTTTGTGCTTTTAACCAACATTTAGTTACAAAGTTAACCCTTTGTTGTATGTTTTTTTTTTGAGTACATCAAAAACAAAATTCCTAGAGAAAAGTTGGTACATAATTTTTGTGTTTTTTTTGGGTTTTAGTTAAAATGGTAGAAGGAAATAGGACAGCACACAAAAAAAAGCCCTAAACAAAGGAAAACCAAGTAGAAACATGTCAAAAAGCTTAAACGAAAACAAAAATCTTTAGCACATTAACAAACAAACAGACACACGTTATCATATGCACACAGGACAATCATAAGAGTTGGGTTATGATTTACAAACGAACAAACACACATACACATTGTATAGTTAAGTGCATACATTTATGAGCGTATGTGAATACGCATATGAGCATATGTTAACATTATTATTTTTTAAATGTTAGTCAGAGCATAGTTTACTAGTTGACTTTTGATAAAAATTTCATACACTGTTGTATGGCATTGGGTGTATGAATGTGTGCCCTGATCTATGGCATAGTTATGTTGGGGTGTGTGTGTGCGACTATGTTTTATAGCTGTGGTTATTCATTACTAAAATTATTTTCTAGTTGACATTTTTGTTAGCATCTTTGTGTGGTGCTTTACACAGAACTCCAAAAATTTTGTTGCTATTAGGAAAGTTCACTCATTTATCTGAACAAATTTGTTCTTTGTGTGTGTGTGACACAAAAGTTTGGAGGTATTTTAAAAGTAAGAAAATTCAGAAATGCGAAATTAATTTGAAAGACAAATAGAAAATCGGTCAAAGTAAAACGATTGAAAACTGCGACAAATTTCTATAAAAAAAGAGGAATTTATTTTGAAAAGCCAAAAATATAATACACTGTACGTCACGATTTTTCACCCATGATCAAACTGACCAGATTCTGAAAATATAGTTAAAAAAAATATACGTATCTCCCAGTTTTTCTAGATCAGCTCATTTAAGTATTTTACGAGCAATTCAATTTTTGGAGCGAAGATCCCATACAGCGACTTCTTCCTGTTCGCAGAACTCTGCGAGTTGTTAACAGATTTTGATGAATTTTTTTTAATGTTTTTCAAATGGTCAGGATCTGGTTCTGATGGTCCAAATTTAAAATTTGTCACAAATCAAATTTGTCCCAAATGTAATTTGTCAACAGATTTTGATGAACTTTTTTTTAATATTTTTCAAATAGCTAGGAGCGGGTTCTGACGAAGTCCAAATTTAAAATTTGTCAAGAATTAAAATTGATTCCTAATGATGACTCAATGTCCACCAATCAAATGAAAGAAACTCTAGGGTAAATTTAAGTAGAAAATAGGGATCGAATAATCCCAAAAATATTAGTAAGTAACGTAATGTAAGCTTATGGATAATTTTAGAAATTAAGTAACTCATAACCACTCCCTATTGTATTAGACACTAAGAATTATTTTCAAATAAATGCGGTCGTAAGGCCAGTTTTGTTTTACAATCAAAACTGTCAACTTTGATTACAACTGTTATAAGGAAAGTGGTTTAAAAAAAATTAAATTTCAATTTTTTGGATGAAAATGTCCTCCTAAAATAAAAATAATCTATAATTTTGTTAAAATATAAAACAAATGTATAAACAATAATTTGCCAAAAAATATATTACTTCAGCTAATTTTAGTATTGTGAAAACTTTTTCAAGAAAATTCCAGGTAAAAAATTTTAAAAGTCCTTTTTGCACATATATATTCTACAAAGTAAAAAAAAAAAACAAAACTAAATTCATATCACCATTGTACAACTAGGAGAAATACGGAAATAAATTGTTAAAACTTGATAATCCTTTAAAAACTACAAAGTCTTTTGGAAAGGAAACGTAACCTGCGGATGAAAAAGTGAGTATTTGATATTATTTTACAAGGTCACCACTATCATTTGTTTGTTAGAGCGACTCAGAAAAAGTCGCTTCTTACATATAATATTCCAGAAAAAAGGACTTGTCGGGACATTTGTGGACATGTACATTTTGAGCGGTGAACCGAAGATACTTTTTATGGTGAGTCGGTCTATTGTATATAGTTTCCTTCATGGGTCTTAAATGATGTCGCACGATGTCATATACTTGGTATTGGGCATAAGATTCCATTTACAAAAAATTACTCTTACTGACTTTCTGACTAAAAAATGGTTTAAGGGGTACAGTTTGTTCTTAAAAAGTTGAAGCTCAAAATGTGTAAAATAACTTCGTTAAGGAAAATATAACGGTACAATGCACTAACTAGAAATTAGTGGCAGCCAAAAGTGAGTTAAAATTGCATTAACAAAATATCCACTCTGCGGTGCGGCTACTGATACATTTTTGTGGTTGCTGCAATATAAGAAGAAGAAGGTTGCGGCAGCTGCAAGATAATTACACAGTACAACACATGCTTTTGGGACTCAATTCTGAGAACTGCACGTGAAAGTAGCCACAAAAAGAAAAAATTCTGCATCATTCGTTCTGTCAAGTTACATGCCATTATATTTTAATATAGATTTGAAGTTAGTAAGTATCGTATAGGGGAATTTGTCACGTTTTAGGCTTTTTTGCTATATTGTTATATGCTGGCTTATAATTATCATAAGTCATATTCGATTTCTCGATTTCTCCAATACTTCGATCTCCTGCACAAAAGATTGTGTACTAATTATGGAGGCTGACATAGTCATCAAATATTATTCTTAAAATTCTGTCATATTATCAGCTACTACAAAAATTAAAAATTTCTCGTCATAGTAAAACATTTAGATTGATATATAAATAAATTCACGTTTGGCCAGAGTGGCTATAAGACAAACACTTACACATTACATGTTATAGGTAAGTAGCTAACGTTACCCTATTTTTATTGAATACACATACACTTTCATACACTAACAGAACACCCCTATTCATCCCGAACATAATATCTATAGAAACTAACAATTCCTGCATGCTGTAGTAACCTTAAACTGACGCTGAAATGCTAAACATTTTAAACATCTCATAAAACTAAATTTTCTACATGCATGCCACTCTATACACACACGTACAGTTTAAAAGTGTATCATTAACATTACGTATATTTTAAGGAAACAACATAAAAAAAAGCTAAAAAAAATTATTATAACATACTTTTTTGGGAGAAACCAAATGAAATTTTAAACATAACATAATTTAAGGGGGCGGATGGAGGGTGCATGCTAAATGGCATTAAATTCACATCAACGATGTGTAAAAATGTTAAACAAAAAGTAAATGTAAAAAATATCTTAGAAAAATACCCCCACGCCAGGAAACTACAAAATATACTGAAAACATACTAACAAGTAAGTAGCATTTAAATAGAAACAGCGCATAAATGTGGTAAAAGAAACGCACACATAACGCTCTCCCGCAAACACATACACATACAATCTAGTAAACATAGAAATATTTATGCAAGATAAAAAATATAAACAAGTACGACTACGACTATGCATAAGTTTTGTATGTAAATTTACAAATATGTAACAACTACTCTAACTTGAATGTAGGTACATAAAACTTATTCATATACTTATGTGTTTGTGTTAACATATGTTAGGTCTGTGTATAAGTTAGTTTGTGGTAATCCTAGTTTTGTGTTTGTATTTGTGAATGACTGAATTGAAAATGCGAGTGTATGTTTCTATGCATGTGTGTTTTAGTTTTGTGGCATATATGTCAATGTTAGTCCATGGCAAATCTCTTATGCTATGTAACAAGTAACAAATCTTAAAGATACACACCCACACACAGAGACTAAATAACATTTTTCATATCAGACAACTGAGATTTAACAAACATAACAATAGAAATATTTACTCTTGCTCATACTGAGGCTGCTGCAGTGCCCACCATTATAAACTATTCACCCAACAATCTCTGACAGACATCAAATGAGGGGTCAACAAAAGTTGTCTTTTTCACAATTTTACTTTACTTTTTTTAGTTTGCAGAGTTTGACATTTTTGTAAAATTTAATTTTGTGTTGTTGTTTTTTTGCAAGCAGAGGTAAATATTTCTCATATATTCAGGCAAAAGACAAAAGGGAATATTGCTTTTTTCCTCTGTTAGTGTTAGTAAAACGTAAAGCAGTGTTTGTAAAGTAAACAAAAAAAAAGAAAAGAAATATTTATGTTTATAATTTGATATGGGTTGTGCAGCAAAAAAAAGGTTGTTCAATGGGCTGTTGTTGTTATTTTCAAGAGGAATTACTAATTGATTTGTTGATAGAAAAACCTATTAAAATCAAACAATTAGGAATTTTTTTTTTGCAAATATAAATATAACACTGAGAAGACACAAAATTGAAGTATACCCTTAGGCAGAATGTTCGAAGTGAAAATCTAAAGCATATTGTCAGGATGAAATAGAAAAATATAAAATAAACAAAAACAATTAAATCCTATTTGGGGGTATTTTTATGTCTAAATAAATGTTAGACTATCATTTAAGGTTGAGTAAAGATTTTTTGATATTTAAATGAAAATATCAGTTGTATTGTGGGAAAGAATTATTCTTTTTATTATTTAGCAAAAGAAACTGAAATGTATTCATCAGTAGCCGCACGTAGAAAAGGTAGACAAAATGTGTAGTGGTCAACGTTCACGCAGCATGCCTAACGAGTTTCAACAAGTAATTTCTCACCCGTCCAACTTCTGCCGACTGCTTATCAATGCTTAAAAAGACCATAGTAACATCCCGCAGTCCTCTGCCAATGGTATCTAGATCATATAGATGGCACCAGTTCTCTATACTGTAGCCATTCGCATGATCATTTCCATTCTGATGTTAAAGAACTTGCATGACAGACTATCGACTTCTTTAAAGTCTCGCTTGGTAGAAAATGGCTCTGTAAGAGTTTTGTCGTAGTGTGAATATCTGGTCGGTCGTGGATTTACCAGCTCTAAAGCTACACTGATAAGGTCCAATCAGGTTCTTAAGGATAAGTTTAAACTTTCACATAATACACTCGACAGGACTTTGTATGCGATAGGTAAAAGGCTGATTCCGCGATCGTAGGTAAATACATTTGAAACGCATTTCTTAAGTAAACTTCCAAAACCAATGCTTTTTACCTTTTGGTAGAACTTTTGGGATTCACCTCTTGCCCTGTAATTTTCGATATCCTGGCTCTCTCTTTTCTTCCATAGACGCTGCTACTGGGTGTCGGGAACATTAGAATTAGGGGGGTTGCTTTAATTAGTTGAGAGAGTTGGTTGGAGTAGGAATTGGCTATCTCGGTGGTATGCAGCTTTGTGATGTTTAGCTTTTTTTGTGATTGGTTAAGAGCGTTTTTAGCACAACTTAATCGCGTGCGTACCTTGGCTGCAATAAGGTGGCGATCCGAGTCAATGTTTGCACCATTCGCACGTCCATAACGCTTGAAACATGGCTTCCGTCGATTATCACTTGATCTATTTGGTTTCTTGCCTTTTGATCAGGAGATATCCATGTTGTCTTGTGGATATCTTTATGTGGGAGTCTGGTTCTACTCACTACCATGTTTCTTGCAGAGGTGTAGCTAACCAGACTGAATCCGTTATCGGGGGTGTTGTTAAGTAGACTGAATTTCCCTTCCTATTTTGGGATTAAAATCTCCCTGAATAATTTAAATGTCATGTGCAGGGCAGCGGTCATATATTTTCTCTAGGCCTCCATAGAAGACATCTTTAATGTCCTCATTTTTCATCAGGGCGTGTACACAATTAAGCGTTATGTAAAAATATTTCGCCTTGATGCGAATAGTGGCTATTAAATCAGTTACATAACACTGTAAAACACATGATTTTGGGACTTAATTCTGAAAACTGCACGTGGAAGTAGACTCAAAAAGAAGAAGTTCTGCATCATTCGTTTTGTAAAGTTACATGCCTTAATAATTTTATATCGATTTGCAGTTAGTAAGGGAAATTTGTCACGTTTTGTCGTATGATTATCATAAGTAATATTCAACGTAAATCATTCGCCACAGAGTACAACAGTTTTATTGTAACTGCTACAAAAAAAACCCAGTTCAAAATCATTTGATGAATTGAAAAGTGAAACTGTTGCTTATGTAGGGAAACGTTATATGAACAGATTAAAGGAATTGTAATTCTTAATTTTTTTAAATTTGTTTCAGCTAAATCGGACTAGTGGTTCTCGAGTTATGTCAAACAAAAGAGCCTAAAATGTGACAAATTTCCCTAAACGATACTTACTAACTTCAAATCGATATTAAATTACTATGGCATGTAACTTGACAAAACGAATGATGCAGAACGTCTTCTTTTTGGGGCTACTTTCACATGCAGTTTTCAGAATTGTGTCCCAAATTAGTGAGCTGAAGAATGTTGTATTATGTAAGTTACACTGCGGACAGGATGTCGATGTCTCTTGCCCAACGGGAATACACATCCATATTCGTGTATTTCTGCATATCAGCTGTACAAGAATATTTAAATATTTCAAATATTTAAATAATCAAATACTCAAATATTCAAATACTCACATTTAAATTTTTCAATATTTAACAACTTTTATTTTCTTCTTTCATTTACCCTCAAAACATTAAATTATATTATAAAATTAATCCCACATACTTTCTTCTAAGCAATAACCCCACTCCTGCCTGAGCCTCAAAATATGCTACACTTTTTGACTGGTCTTCATTTTAAATTCCTATTAATATTAATTTATGCATAATTATCAAAAATGATAATTTCTCTAGTTTATTTACGACAATTTAAATATGTTGTCACTACGATGTTGATGCAGACTCGTGGGTGGCATTAACATTTGGTAACTGTATTGTTATTTAAATATAAACATACGACGCCACAATAAACATTTTCATAAAACATTTACCATTACAACGAAAAACAGCATGATGATGATGACGAGTCGCTAAATAGAAATGATGAAGATGATGGCATTGTAATTAATTTTGATGAAAAATATGAGTACACAGAAATAAGCACTCGTCTCGCTGTGTCTCCAACACTTGCTGACAGACAGTCGCAACACTTAGTGCTCATAACATGCCCACTCGTAGCAAAGAGAGAGAGAGAGAGAAAGCGAAGTATAGGTAGTCAGTGGAAATTGAAGGAGACACAACTCATTGAAACCTGTTTTGAACTTATGAGACAACCAGGCCAAAAATATGAAAATATATTGCAGCAGATTTTTGCAATTATTATTTTTCGTTGAACAAACAAAGCATTAAAATTTCAATGGCACAAACGGCGGCGTCTGTGTGCTCGCTGCCTGATTTTTGGGGAATTATTAAAAATTGTGGCTAAATTTGAAATTAATCTGAAAAGCTATAAAGAGTATGAATATTTGCATTTGTTTTCATTATTTTTTTTTTCTATTTTAAATTATTATGGCATGTAACTTGACAAAACTCTACTTCCTCGTGCAGTTCTCAGAATTGAGTCCCAAAATCATGTGTTGTTCTGTGTTACGAGACAAAACGAAGCTAAGCTCACATGGTGAAACAGGGAGAACTTTTGAATACAAGGAATTCTCGCCGAAAACTTGTTAAACGAGCCAAAGACTTCTTGAACTAAGGTGGATAAGAAAATATGTACAATACATAGTTAAGACGATATACGAATGGGTCTATTTTCTTTTGAGTTTTTTTGATCGTTAATCAGATGTTGACAACCAAGATGTTGACAACCCCCGCAAACGTTATAAGGACCACGTTTTAAGGATATGCAACTAGAATTTTCAAACTCTATATAAAGATAGTGCCTCTACTCAATTTGCGGATGTCCTCCTCCTCCGATAACAAGGCTGACATCACCGCCATACAGGAAATGAGATGGACGAGACAAGGATGGACACGACCAAAGAACTGTGACATCTTTTCCAGCTGCAATGCAGAAAGACACGAATTTGAACGTGCAATCATGTCGGCAAGAGTCTTCCACATCTGGTTTCGCGGTTTAACTCCATAAGTAACCGAATATTCACTGTTCGCATCAAGGGGAAAGACAGAATAGAAAGACGAACGATAAAGACAAGGACATTAAACGTGACATTAAATTTGTTCTGGGAGATTTTAATGCTAAAATAGGAAGCGAATATGCTCTAGGTTCAGCAGTCGAAAAATTCAGTCTACAAACAAACCCCCTATACCGGATTCAGACTGGAACCAGATTTCTGATCAAAAGACAAGAAACAAGATTGTTTACGTGGGTGGTAATCGATGGAAGGCATGTCTTAAGCGTTATAGTTGCGCATGATGCGCTGTGCAAACATTGACTCGGATCACCATCTAGTTGCAGCCAAGATATGCACACGATTAAGAAGTGCTAACAACACTCGCAATCAAATGCAAAGGAAGCTAGACATCACAAAGATACATACCACCGAGATAGCCAATGCCTACTCCAACGAACTCTCGCAATTACTCCAAACAAACCCCCCTAGTTCTGATGTTCCCGACATACAGTGGCAGCATATTGGGAATTTATTGATCATTACCACAACAACTGTTTTGGGTTATGAGAAACCACGCTCTCACAAGCCCTGATACGATAAGGAATGTCGCGCAATATCTAAGGAAATGGATGCTGCATACAAGGCAAAACTGCAGCCAATGGTGACGCGTTCGGTGGCGGAGCGTTATAAAGAAAAAAGGAGGGAGATGACACGCCTCTTCAAGCGGAAAAAAGGTCTATAGAAGGGATAGAGGTGAAGCCCAAAAGTTCTACCAAAAGGTAAAAGGCAAAGGTTTTGGAACAGGGATCCCCAACTGTAAGGACAGAGACGGAAATCAGGTCACAGGCACTCAGAGTGTGCTGCAAATATGGAGGGAACACTTTCAATCTCTACAAGTTCCCGAAGGCAGCATACGTGACGAAATCACGCCAATCATCGACGACGGAGAAAATTTTCCACCACCGAGCCAAAACGAGATCAGCACGGCAATTGGACGACTTAAACATAATAAAGCTACGGGAGCCGATGGACTGCCGGCAGAGCCTTTTAAGGACGTCGGCGATGAGCTGGCAACATGTATGCACCAGCTCATTAACACGATTTGGCTCAAGGAATGCATGCCTGATAATTGGAATCTCAGTAGATCTATGTACTGTACGTAGGCGATCGAAGTGAGTGTACCAATTATCGCATTTTACCCATCGCTTACAAGGTCCTATGTTAGAGTGTTATGTGAGGGGCTAAAGCCCATCCTAGTTTACCTGATTGTACCTTGTCAGTGTGGCTTTAGACCTAGTAAATCCACGACCAACCAGAAATTCGCACTACGACAAATCCTGGAGAAGAACCAAGAAATGCAGATCGATATCTACCATCTGTTTATCGATTACAAAGCTTCAATCGACCATCCGATACTGCAGAAACTATTAGATGCTATGGCTGAATTTGGTATCCCCTCGAAGCTGATACGACCTTAAGGGATGACACTGAAAGATACGAAGACTTCAGTGAAAATAAGCGAAAATCTGACTTTGAGACTTTGTTTATCAAGCGATGCTTTAGACAAGGAAATAGTCTGCCATGCGTTCTCTTTAACATCGTAATGGAGATGATCATGCGCAAAGCTGCAGTAAATAGGACTGGTACTGTCTTTGACAACAGTTACATGCTGCTTGCGTACGTCGATGGTATAGATATCATTGGCCGTGGATTGCGGGATGTTACTGCGGACTTTTCGAGCATTGAGAAGCAGGCGGCAGAAGTGAGTCTGGTGATAAATGAGGACAAAACTAAGTTATGTGTTTCAATCCACAAAGATTCTTTGCGTTTGGGTAGCTGCGTGAAATTTGAGAACTATAACTATGAAGTGGTAGAAGATTTTGTCCACCTAGGCTCCGCGTAAATAAAAATAATAATGTCAATCTGGAAATCAAATGATGAGAAAGCCCTTTCTCAAAGAACAAAGATTCCACTGTACCAGACAATGCTCCTACCTGTCTTGCTCTATAGCGCAGAAACCTGGGTATTGATACAAGCGGATCAATCCCCCTTATTATGTATGTCGTAGTCACGTCGAATCTTTGTAATTTTTTAAATATGGCATCGCTGATGTCGTTTGTAAGACTGAAGTACGATTTAGTCTTGCTAGTATCATGATCTTCTTCATCAGATGATGACAAATTATGATCCCGAAACATTTCTGTAAATTATTACTAATTTTTTTTCAAATATAAAAAAAATCAATCGTATATTGTCGAAAGTCGACTACGACATATGTAATAAGGGGGAATATATACTCGGAGTCTACGAGAGGAAATTACTTCACAAAATGATTGAACCCATCATTTTTAATGGCGAGTTCCGTCGTATAATGAAGCATGTGCTGTATGAGCTGTAGAACGACATCGACTTAGTCAAGCGCGTTCAAATAGACCGAATGCGCTGGCTTAGACAAGTTGTATGAATAGATGAAAATACCGAAGCGCTTAGAATTCTTTTCTCTGTGCGGCTACTGATAGATGCATTTCTGTCGTTGCTGACATATAAGAAGACAAAAAATAGAAAACACATTTGGCACGTCAAAATGGAACGTCGTGCTTCATCAAATTTACGTTACTACGAACGCGATTTTTTCGTTGGATGGACCAGAGCTGCATGTGAAAGTAGCCACAAAAATTCATTTTGTCAAGTTACAAATGATCAAATGATTTTGAACTGGGTTTATTTTGTAGAAGTTACAATAAAACTGTTGTACTCCGTGGCGTATGATTTACGTGGAATATTACATATGATAATCATACGCCACCATAAAACAATATAACAAATGAGCCTAAAACGTGACAAATTCCCCTACACGATACTTACTAACTTCAAATCGATTTTCAATTATTATGGCATGTAACTTGACAAAACGAAGCTTGCAGAACTTCTTCTTTTCGGGGCTACTTTCACGTGCAGTTCTCAGAATTGAGTCCGTAAATCATGTGTTGCACTGTGTAGGTTTGGTTTGACAAACTATTCACGGAACGCAAAAAACCAAAGCGCTTCGAATTCCTTTGTATATGCGGCTACCGATGGAGGAACATCTGTTGCTGTTGCCAAATAAGAAGAAGAATATTTACATAGGATGAGTTAGGAAAAATTCTTTCATACATGTATGTATATACATTTCGCCCCATTTCCCATTTTTGCTGTTCAGTTAAAAATTCGGCTCATAAAATCCTTCTCTCCCACCTTAACCTTCCTGTTGCTTACTTTCAACTTTTACAATTTGTTATTTGCACTCTAGTGAGATTCATTTCCACTTGATTTGATGTTCATTAACGAGTGAACATCACTCGAGCGACGTGCGACACTACGGTCACGGCTCTAATAACGTCTACTACGCTGCCAACAGGCACGATTCCGCACACTTCAACACTCTTTCGTTACATTAGATATCGACAACATTTACTGCATACATATGTATGCACGGATATGAATATACTGCCATTGATATTTACTACTAACACGTTTACATCTTTACAAACAATTGCCTCGCCATGGACACGTGTCGATGTAAATATAATGGGGTCAAACTCCATGGGGGAAATAAAACGGGAGTACAAATCTGAAATTGTAATCAGTTGTTTAGTGTACAGACATGTCACGACGTGGAAGTGTATAACAACGCCTCCAGTGTATTACCCGGGTATCCTTTGGCTGCCGAATTACCAATGTGTGAGCAAGATGTGTATGGGGGAGGGGAGTGTTTTTGTTTTCCTGCGGCCGCTCAATGCGTATTAATTTTTAATGTTATACAGCAGCAATTACAATATTACGTTAGCTGCATTGTATGGTCTAGATTTGTGGCACAACCGGTTACGGCCGTGCATAAAAATGCAATTTTAATTAGTGCATTACTCGGCCACTGTGTTACTTCATACAAATGAGGTCTTTGGTTACGTTCGCTCTACAAATTCTAGATGATGTAATTAGTTGATTGCGGTTTGTTGTGCCGTTTGAAATCGATGCCATTTCCGTTGAATTTAGCAAGAAAATAAGCAAGTTATGATAGTTATGGGTTTAGAATGAGAGTACAAAAGTGTAAGCCTGAAAGTAGGCAACATGTATTGTGATAGCGAGGTGTTGGCTAATATGCTTAAGTTTTTAATGGAATTAAAATTGAATTAAGGGCTAATCGGCAGAGCTATGAGAGGGATTGGTAGTTTTTAATGAGAACATAAGTAAGAAAACTAAACTTTATTTATAATTGTGTCAGAGGGAAATTTAGGGGAGTGTTGAGTAGTTTTAAAGGAGATAGTTATGTCATATACGTGTGTATGTAAATCAGAGACTATTACTGGTGCTTCACACCATATAACATGTTATGACGATATTTTTCTTTCGACCAATCGTACGGAAGGAGGTATTTTGAAAGGTCCCACACTATGAGTTATTTCATATATTCTGCAGCTAAAAGGCCCTTATAAAGCTTTGTACTTACTTGATTTCCAAAGCGGTTTGATAGGTTTTTGAATGTTATAAACGAATGCAATGTTATTCTTACCTAAAAAGAAAGAAGATAGAAAAACATAATATTAATAAAATTAGTAAAATATAGGAGTACAAAATTTTCTACGAAATTACAAAATTCCCAGTGAAATCCTAAGTTAATCTTTATTAAAAAAAACTTAATTTCCCCTTACACCCCATGAATGAGGTATGGGATAGCTTCTCGCGTTGTTGTGAATTAACACGCTTCGTGTTTTTAGATTCACAACTAACGGCATCTACTTGTTTATCGACGAATGCAAACGTCACTGTTTGAGAAGCTCTTACTAGACACGCCGATTGACTCGATACTAATACTGCGAAGTTGCTGTCGAGAACATTCGAGGGGAGCCGACAATGTAGGAAAAATTATTTTTTTTTTCTTTTAAGATGACTGGAGCCAGGAGTTGAACCTGTGATCTCCCGCATGGTAGTCGCGTGTTCTAACCACTATGCCACGGCCGGTCCCAAGTTAATCTTTATTATTGGATTTTATTTATTTATTTATTATTGGATTTTATTTATGTTCCATGTTTATCCCCCCCCACAAGTCGCCATACCTTAATCTCTCCCAAGAAATAAACGAAAAACAAATATTTTTTTACACAGCATATTTGCCTAAGCAATAAACCTAACAGCCTACAACTATGCAATATTTTCCCATATAATAATAAAATTGTATGTAAATGCGCATATTAAGGCCCACAAATTTAATGTACTGTAAAATACTATGTTCAAGATAATATGAATTAAAACAAATCTTAAAGGTAAACATAGTAAATAAGTTTGCTATACAATTTAATAGTTACTGGCAAGCTAATATTACACACCTTCCATCCCTCCCTAGAGTATGCCACAAATATTTATTTCTAATAAATCCATAAAATATGCAAACAAAAGATTTACCAGATTTAACTAGCAAACAAGTAAATAAATGTTTGGACATATGTTGGGGAATTATATGAACATAAGATCACTAGTACATGTACAGGATTTTCTAACACTTCCTGCTGCCCTAACACTTGTATAGAGCGACCAACTGAGAGACCGACGGACAGACATTTTAAACTTTGCACATATAAACTCTGTATCGGCCAACAGAAAAGGGGTACATGCCGTGTAGCCCAAGGTGTTGGCTAAACAAATTTAATCTTCTCATATTATGACACATTGCGTAACATAACATAACAGCAAACTTAAGAGATTATTTGGACTTGAACAGTGTACAAATTACCTGAACTACATACCTGAACAAGAACATTTAAAATCTCAGCTAATCCCTTGTTGGCCTGAACAAGAGACCACACAGTTATACGCATACAGTCACATATGAGCAGGAGTTACAGCAAGAAGAACCCCATCATCATCATTCCCTTGTTAAAGTTTCGCAAAATCTGGTGTCACATAGAAACGCACTTTTTGCGTGCGACTCTAAGGTCTCATTGCTTTTGACCACCCCACATACACTTCACCTCCTACTCCGTCACTTTTGCTCTGACTGCAGTTGCTTGGTGTTAGTACCCCAGACTACAAAACTAACGAGCTCTTCTTACGCACTTTTTGTTGTTAAGTATGCCAACGACCCGAGAAATACCCATTCCAGCAATTTTTCAGCATAAGCAGACAATAGGATTTATGTCTGGATGGAGAAAAAGTGTGTGTCTGTTCCATCAATTTCTGAGGGGTGAGGGGGAGTTTTGACTGCTGTTTGTTGGGTGTAAAATTAAAAAACCTCGACGCACGAAGCCGGAAAGATGGACAAACAAGTAGACGGGGTGGTAGTTGTAGTATAGTCGGCAGGGGTATGTTCATATATGTATTTCCCCCACCTTGTCTCTGTGCCCTGTTGCAATGCTGTCTTAGAGTAGATTGCTTAGACTTATGAGTCACACACACATGGTGTTATGATGTTTGCAGCACCCCAAGGCAAATTAAATATTGCGTAGATGTTCTCTATACTTACATGGGGCGACGGTGTCTCGAGTGTTTTTAATTTACAAGAAGAACATTAAAAATAATTCTGTGCATTTTTCTACTTTGGAAACTTGATAGCAAAAAACGGCGACGGTGTGAACAGTTTGGGGAATGTAGTGATAAAGTGTAACAAGTGTGGAACGAATTGGTCCGAAATTAACTGAATCACTATATAACATTGTATGTAGTCTGGGCATGGGAGATTTCCTTGTTTGGGGTTTCCAATCTTTTTCACTTGAGAATCAAGATAATTTCATTACGGAGGTCCCCAAGCAGCTCACAGCGTCCAATAGATCACGTATTCCCCGGGAAATGCAATTAGACATCTGTCCACTGGTAGCAAATGTGAGAAGACGCTATGATAAGTAACCTAAATGACATGCTACCACTGCTATAATAGGGAGTAGATAACAAATGCTTCTGAAGCTCTGTCCCAAGATTAGGATGATGTGGTCACTCTCCTTAGATAAATAAATTACATATTACGATGATGAAATTATGATTTATGGATCTACATATAGACTATCCGAAATCTCTATAGAGTTAGTGCCCTGATGTTTTCAACAAATACGAGGCTGACATTACCGTCATACAGGAAATGTGATGAACGAGACAGAAATGTGCACGACTAAAAAACACTGACATATATTACAGCTGTCATGAAGAAAGGTACGAATTTAGAGAGACTTATACATCAAGGCGAAATACATTAAAATTGTTCTGCGATATTTTAATGATAAGACAGGAAGGGGAGATGCTCTTGATTCAGTAGTCGAAAATGTTAGTCTACACACAACACTTCCGATAATGGCTGCAAACTGATTCCAAACTGGTTCCAAATGTAATGGTTCATACATTAACTCATGCATTAACAAAGCTCTTATAAAGGTATAAGCACTCAATGTGAGCAATTCGTAGTATGCCCATTAGAATTCTCATTCACTAAGGCGCTACATTGTATAAGTATATAGGCTTGACTAGCAATAGTCGTCAGTCGCTAGCCGAACTTCGACCAGTGTAGACCATAAGCCATTAGTTCTTTTCAGAACTTGTGACTACCTTTTTTTAACATCAACTGTTCCTTCTTATCGGGTGGTAATACATACTTACAGCAGCTTTGGCTGCATACACCCGAGATAGCCAATGCATATCCCAAGCAACTGTCTTATTTATTGCGAACAAGCGATCCTTGTTCTGATGTTTCTGACAAACTCTGTCTTTTAATCATTCAATGACGCATTGTATGAGGAAAATACTGCAACACTTTAGCCAATGGTAATGTGTGCCGTGAGGAAAATATACGAGTATAAGGAGAAGTGGAGAGAGGCGAACTGACTCTTTATATAGAACAATCGCCTAAGGAGGTAAAAAGGCGAAAAATATATGAAAAACCGAAAATTCTACCTAAGAAAAGAAGTAAAGGTTATGGAATAGGAAAACTCACCTGTAAGAACAGAGATGATAATCTGGCTAAGAACAAAGCATATCAGCTTCTTTGATATCCAAGAGAAGCTGATACGACGATTGAACGATACGAAGCCAACAGTGAAGCTCGACAAAGACCTTACGAAGGCATTGATAGCCAATGCCTATTCCAACCAACTCTTTCAATTACTGTGAACAAACGAGCCCAACTCTAATGTTTCTGACACACACACCCTTTGATACGTTTTATGGCCCTTACGATTCCTAGTAAGATGAAGAACGTCGCGAATTGTCTGACGAAAAGGATGCTACGTACAAGGTAACACTGCATGCATTGACAGATCGTGTGGGGAAATGGAGAAAAGGGGGCAAAGATATTAAAAAAGTACAAGGATACAATTGAAACCCGAATATTCTATCAAAGGGTAGAAGTTAAAAGTTATGCATAGAGTATTTTGTTAACCTATAACAGGATAAAGTATTGGGGACAAATTTGAAGTCTAGCCACACCCCTTCTGGTACCTTTCATACAAATGTACCATTCCTCCCAATTTAGAAAGAGAGAAGTAATATATATACAACCGAAACGACAGTGCCCGAATTTTGTATTTTGTTAAGCTATCCAGATAAACTTTCGGAGGAAAAATTGGAGGTCCAGCCACGCCCCTTCTGATACCTCCCATACAAATGTACAAATCCGCCCACTTTTTAAATCGAGTAAAAATATCAATACGCCTAAAGCGATCATATTTGGCAAAAGTGCAGAATATGGGGCGGGAGTCCAAAAAAAAACAAATGCCACTCCACCCTAAATACGCCCTAAAACACGAAAATCAAGGTCAAAGTTGGCGCTAAGGCCCACGGGGGCCCAAAAAGAGGGTCCCCTTGGGTTCTATGATAACCCCCCTTGTGTGGATACTCAAATGAAAGATATTTTCGAGACGAATCTAACGGTAGTATTTTGAAGTTCCTACGGGTCTCCTGAGTTAGAGCCATTTAAATTTCCGGGATATACCAAAAAAAATTTGAAAAAATCTTGGAAAAAGTTAGAAAAATGTAATTAGTTTCGTTGTCTTGAACACATTATGGTTTTTTTTTGGTTTATCCCGGAAATTTAAATGGCTCTAACTCGGCCCAGGAGACCCGTAGGAATAACATCGTTGGATTCGTCTCGAAAATATCTTTCATTTCAGTACCCATGGGGGGTCATCAGAGAACCGGAAGGGGCCCCTTTTTTGACCCCCGAGCCAAAAAAGTAAAGCTACAGCAGAATAAAGTTTTGGAGAAAAAACTGGAGATCCTATTCAAATGTAGCATTCCTCCGACTTTAGAAATCAAGTAATAATATTTTGTTTAGCTAATTTTATATTTTTGCTGTGGATGAGGGTATATGTAAGTCGATTTACCCAATCGAAACTTTCTCACTTGTTTTTATTAGGCAGCAGCAACAGAAATTCATATATCAGTGTTAGCACGTAGAAAAGGTGTCCAAGCGTTTTGATTTTTTGCTTCTTACATAGTTCGTTAGAACAAGCTTAGACAACAGCTCTTACACCTAATCCATCCGGCGAAGTTTTGGTCGCCCACTCCTGCGCCGCTCATAGAGTTTATTGCCGTAAATTTTTCGAGCTGGAGCATTATCATTCATTCGTACAATGTGTACAAGCCAGCGCATTCGGTCTATTTGAACGCGCTTGACTACGTCGATGTCGTTATACAGCTCATACGATATTTGAAAAAGTATTTTTCTCTCATAGACTCCCAGAATAGGTTGATCCGCTTGTGTCTTTACCCTGGATTCTAGGCTGTAGAGCTAAACAGAAGTTGGAATTTAGTTTGTCGAGAAAGGGCACAGAAGATATGCTTTCCATATCCCAATTATAAGACGCATTTGGATAAATGTTTTTCTTTTTTTTATTCCGGGTACTTCTAGTGTTAAAATGCCTATTAAAACCTTCAACCATCAAAGAACCGGTTCGCCTTTATTAAATTATATTATTTACAATTTCCGTCATACCACCCACTTTTTTATTAATGCCCTTACCTCTTGCTGGCTGTTTGTTCCCCTATGAACTCCTTAAGGTATGCACCGCTTGTTTCCTTTTACACAAACATATAGGTTTATCTTTGTAATTGTCTGAAGTTATTCATCTCATATACACTTTACTATAAAATATGTGGAAATCGTCATGAAGAGAAGAATAACTTTCATCTCTTCTTTCTTCTTGTGTTTTTTTTTGCGTTTTCCGTTCGCTTGAGTTTCCTCTTAACTGTCTCAACCTTCATAGCAGCATTTAATGTGTGTGTATGTGTGTACGCATTTCACAAGTCAAATGGGGGAAATGAATGAAACCTTATAGAGTGTATTGTAATACACGCATCGTCCCCAACTCGCCCTTTCTCAAATACAACTGACATGAGGTCCCTGTTAAGAAGACCGAGAAAGAGACGAGAGCATAGTTGCATATTACTGTGGCGGCCCATACGATACATGAACACTCTAGGAATGCAGATGGCATTATGTGGCATTTATGGACACCCAACGACGACCAAGTAGCCAAGTCAAGTGTATATGTATTGCTGGAATGTAAATAAAAATATCTGCATTCGTGCACCTTCTGCCATCATTGTTGGTTGGTTGCATCATATACGAATGTGGTGTAATATGATATGTTATGTGTCATGATGATGATGATGCATTCACTTTTAATATTGACGCATTGTCTGATATTTGTTATAAATATAGAGTATACACTTTATATTGTTCCCCCCTCCAATCCCCATTCATCTAGCCACGTTATGATGATGATGATGGTGGAATAAATATTAAAGATATGATGCTGTATTATTCATAGTATGACAGGATAACATATGATATGATGATCCCTTGTCGTGTTGTGTTATATATATATATGCAAATATAGATGCGTATTTTTAAAAATATTGTAAATATTTATCTAAGATGCCATCTAGATTATGGTAAAATATGTGTGCGTGTGTGTGTTTAAAGTGTGCTCTCATTTGAGCAAACACCAGCTAGCGCCTTCAGTTAGGCAATAATGAAATGAAACTTAAAACCCTTAAAGGCAGCCAAACAAAATGCGAGAGTAATTAAATGGTATGTATATGGTGTAGAGGGAGGAGGCAAAGAGTAGTAATATTTAACATTTTCATGGGAATGAAGCTTAGGATGTGCATTAGGAAATATTTTTATATATATATATATATTAATGCATACGTTACCAAGGCAGGCAACACACACAAAAAGTTGATTAAAAATATATAATTACAAAAGCACCACGAACTTATCAACGCCAAACTTTAGCTACAAACTAAGAAACTTCGACAGTATTCAAATTATTCGTAACCAAAATACGATTCAACAAAGAAATTGATTTGATTCCTTTGAAACGCATAAGCTATCACATATGATTTATGCCACATTCCATAGGTTTGAACTTGACAGGGATTGATGCATTAAGTAATATTACTCTATACTTCTCTGCATATGTGCTATGATTACATTACATTTAATGTAATTAAATTATAATGAAACACATTATTTAACATCGAAGCCTTAAGGTAGACAACAATATATTAACGGCATTAATGCCCTGGAATTAAATAAAATCGTATACATTTTGAAGCTTAACATTTAAATACAACTGCCAGAAAGTGTGTGAGTGTGCGTGTGTGTGTTTAAACTCAAAGCACAATCAATTACAACAACTTCAAATATTATTATTGATTTAAACGGACTAAAAGTATGCTTCAAATATAGCATACTTAAATTAATGATAGCCCCAAGCATTGTGTACACAGGTCTACAAACAATTGCATGTACAATCGTAATGTAATATCAATGCTCAATGCTTGTCAGAGGGAAGAGAAGGCGTAGTACATTACGTCTAAATCGAATAACATAGAATGTTTGCGCTCATTAATTGATGCTTGAAATGAATGTAAGCCTATTAACGACTAAAATATTTTAATGATGTTAAACGATGACATGAAGTAAGCGAATAATTGCGTTGTAATTAAAAGAAAATTTAAACGTATAGTTTATGCTTTAAAGTGTATTACACTTTTCAATATTGCCTACATTAGTGGAGTAACAAACCAAAAAAAAAAAAAAACATTTTGTTTAGGGCAATTATGCTAAAATAATTGAAAATTCATGTGAATCACACCGAAAAGTATGCAAATGTCACAGTAGTGTAAAATCACTACTATAAGTATGCTTGAAATTTTTGCATTGTAATTAGTGTTAATGAGGATTTTCATTAAGTTAATGGCTTTGGGGATTATTGTGTTCATGATAAAAATTTACAAAAAAAAAAACAATTGAGCATTTATTAGAGTGCTTTCAAAAGCAGACAGCAATATGTTGTGTTAATATAGTGCCCCTGTATAAATGTTTTGTAAAATATTGTGAGAGAAATCTCATTTCTAGAAACATAATAAAAGCTCTATCAGCAATCAATTGAAATATCAGTAATCAGGTCCTACAGATACCGATCTTTTACCACCATAGACATAAGTACGGCTTTAAAAATGTTTCTATCTCTCAATTTTAATTTTGGATAATATATAATTACTTATTTTCCCTTTGTATCCCATGAATGGGGTTTGAGTATGTATGTGAATTGACACGCTTCTAGTGTAAGACTCACAATGGGACCTACAGTTAAAGAAACGACTCCTGGATCTTGTGATATAACCCTTGTGGATTATTTTCTATTAGAGTTATGTATGTAAAGTCAAAAGTATTTGTTGACAAGTCAGTTATGATAAGAAATGTGGGTGGTAATAGAGGAAAGAGTGATCGAAAGTTGGACCTTCCCCATACACAGATCAACTACTGCCTAACCAAATTCAATATTTGAAGGAAATTATCTTTAAAAAGTAAATATCAACGTGTTTTGTTTAGGATCATTGGAAATTCGGACGGGAAGGGGGTAAAATAGGCGTGGTACCGCCCCATATAACTAGAATATTGTAATGACTGTATCTTTTAAACCATTATAGTTGCAAAGTTGAGATTTGTTACGTATATCGGACTTATAAGAAAAAATCGTTTGTTTGTGGAAAGAGGGCGGTGCCACGCCCCTTTTTAAAAAATAGTTATATTGGTCAAATAAATGGACCGATTGCAATTATATTTTCTTTGTGTGATACTGTCCATAAGGCCCACACAAACCGAAGTTTCAATTGGTCATATGGCATTAGCTTTTAGAGGTATGAAGATGAGATTTACTTCATATGTAACTGATACAAAGAGGATTATGTCTCTCTGGGAAATGGGCGGTGCCACGCCCTTTTGAAAAAATCGTTATCTGGGCGAAATAAATGGACCGATTGCAATGAAATTTTCACTGTGTAGCACTATCTGTAGGGCCCCTTTAATAGGCTACATGAATACATAATTAGACAAAGGGGCGTGACACCACCCACACAAACCAAAATTTCAATCGGTCAGAGCCATTCAATGTAAGAAGTTGAGATTTGCTACATATGCAAATGGTACATGGGTGTGAGTCGGTCATACATTTTACCCCTTTAGGAGGTATAATGGAAGCGGCAGGAGCTAATATTATAATCAAGTAAGAAAGTTTCAGTCGGGTGAAACGGCTTACATATACCCTTAACCTCAGTAAAAACGCCAAGAGGGTTTGCTATGGTTTAAATAAATCTTTAATACTGTATCAAGTTGCAGCATTACTAAATACACGAATTATGAAGTGGGCAGAATTAAAACTTCGTAAGGGAGGTGAAAGAAGGGACGTGGCTAGACTTTCAGTTTTTTCTCCAACACTTTATCCTGTTACAAATTAACTAAATACAGATTTTCGGCACTCGCGTTCTCGATTTCTAAAGTGGCGGAATGGTTTATGGGAAGTACCAGAAGGAGTGTGGGTGGACTTCCAATTTTTGATCCAAAACATTTCGATATTATAGATTTACCAAAAACCGAATTTGGGCAAGATTGCATTGTGCATATTGACATTATTACTCGTTTTTTTTTAAGTAGGCTTAATGGTACATTTGAATGGGAGTACCAGCAGGGGCGTGGATAGACTTCTCGTTTTTCTTCAACACTTTATCCTGTTTTACCTTAACAAAATACAGAATTTGGGTACGATCGCGTTAGGTGTATTGATATTATTACTCGTTTTCTTTAAGGGGCGGAATGGTACATTTGTATGGGAGGTACCAATATGGACGTGGCTAGACTTTCAGAATTTTCTCCAAAACTTTATCCTATTATTGATTTACAAAATGCAAAATTTGGGCACAATCGCGTTAGTTGTATTGATATTATCACTCGTTTTTTTTAAGTGGGCGGAATGGTACATTTGGGGTACCAGAAGGGGCGTGGCTAGACTTTCAGTTTTGTCTTCAAAACTTTATTCTGTTCAAGCTTTACAAAATACAGAATTTGGGCAAGATTACTAGTATATTGATATTAAGACCCGTTTCTTTTAAGTGGGCTGAATGGTTCATTTGTATGGGGGGTACTATAAGGGGCGTGGCCATGTAACCTATATGCAATCCCGTTAGTGGTTTTATGAAAATATTAACCAGTGCAAAGTTTTATAATAATTGCTAACTTCTTTCGAAAGTTATCGTGCGGTGCAGCCGGACAGACAGACGGACATGAACCAAACGACTTTAGAAGTCACGAATCGAATTTGGTTCAAAGAAAGTGATTCCTTCTTTGTTTTATACTTTTGGGTCGTATCAAATGATATATACTCTCCTACCCGTAGGGTAAGAAAAAAAAAATATAATTATATGGGGACCACCTTAAGGGTTGAAGATAGAGGGTAGATATGTTTTGAGAAACTGTTGGGGCTGCAAAAATATTGGGGGCGGTTAAACATTTGAACATTTAAACTAAACTAAAGATTCCCTTTGGTGCAATTAAAGTGGTTGGAGCAAAATTTATAAAAAATTGATTTTTGTATAGGGGACCACTTAGAGGGTGAAGATAGGGTCTAGGTTAGTCAGAAACAATGGTAGCGGGAAAATTAGTGAGGTTCGGTTATACATTTTACCCCTCTACGAAGCACCATGGAATCAGCAGGAGCTGATTTCATAAAAAATAAAAAAATTAGAGAAATTGCATTGAGACCACCTTGAGAGTTGAATTTAGAGGGAGATTTGTTTCGAGAAACTGTTGGGTTTGCAAAAATATTGAGGTTCGGTCATACATTTGACTCCTCTAGCTGCACCTTTGGGACAATTAGATTTGTGGGAGCAAATTTTATAAAATTTTGATATTTGTTTGGTAGCCCCTAAAGGGTTAAAGACAGGGTGTAGGTTATGTTGAAAAAAATGTACGGATGGAAAATCGTCTGGGGATCGGTTATTCATTTTACCCCTCTAGGAGGCACAATGAAAGCGGCAGTAGCTGATTTCTTAAAACAAAAATTATAAAAAATTAAAAATTGTATGGGGGATCACATTAAGGGTTGAAGCGTAGATATGTTCTAAGAAACTGTTGAGGTTGCAAAAATATTGGGGGTCGGTCATAAATATGACTTCTCTAGAGGCACCTTTGGGGCAGTTAGAGCGGCAGGAGCAAGATTTTTACAAATTTATTTTTTTATTTGAGACACCTTAGGGGCTGCATACGTAGGGTAATAGTAGTCCCCATACAATAAAAAATTATCATTCATGGGAGCAAATTTTATAAAAATTTATTATTTTTAAGTTTGGGATCCCCCATAGGTGTTTACAATAGGATGTAGGTTGGATTGGGAAAAATTAGTAAGGGTCGGTGACCCCTTCACGAAGCACCATGAGAGCGGCAGTAGCTGATTTTATAAGACAAATTATTAAAAATTAAAAAAATTGATTGGAAACGACCATAAGGGTTGAAGTTAGAGGGTAGATATGTTTCAAACAATTGTTGGGGTTGCAAAAATATTGGGGTCGGTCATACATTTGACTCCTCTAGGGGCACATTTAGGGCAATAAGAGCGGAGAGGGCAAATTTTATAAAAAAAAAAACACTGGGGATCAGTCAAACATTTTACCCCTCTAGAAAGCACAATGGAAGCGGCTATTTCTTAAAACAAGTAGCTGATTTCTTAAAACAAAAATTATTAAAAATGGTATGGGGACCCCCTTAAGGGTTATATATAGCGGGTAGATATGTTGAGGAATAAGTGAGTATTGGTCAAACATTTTACCCCTCTAGGAGGCATAATGGGAGTGGCAAGAGCTGATTTCTTGAAACATAAATCATTAAACATTAAAAACTTGTATGGGGACCCCTAAAGGGTTGAAGTATGAGGGTAGATATGTTTTGAGAAATTGTTGGGGTTGACAAAATATTGAGGATCGGTCATACATTTGACTCCTCGAGGGGCACCTTTGGGGCAGTTAGAACGGTGGGAGCAAAATTTATAAAAATAGTTTTTTGTATGGTAGCCCCGTAGGGGTTGAAAATAGGGTGTAGGTTGGGTTGGGAACAATGTTAGTGGGGGGGGGGGAGAGGAATTAGTGGGAATCGGTCATACATATTATCCCTCGAGGAGGCACAGTGGGAGTGGCAAGAGCTGATTTCTTAAAACAAAAGTTATAAAAAATAAAAAAATTTATGGGGACCCCCTTATGGTTTGAGGTTTCTTCTGAGAAACTGTTGGGGTTGCAAAAATATTGGGGATCGGTCATACATTTGATACCTCTGGGGTATATAATGCGGTTGGAACAAAATTTAAAAAAATGTGACTTTTGTATGGGGACCCCTTGGGTCGTGAAGATTGGGGGTAGGTATGTTTGGGAAGAATGTAAGGAGGGAAAACTGACAGGGGGTCGGTAAAAGGTTTTATTTATCTAGGGAAACGCCAGGGCAGTTGCGGGGCTTGATGTGGGCTTTTAACCTTCCCCACCAACTTTGTCCACGATGCGCTGCCATTTGGCACCACCCCACCTCCCCCAAATATTGGCTCATGCATTTTTTTCCCCAACCACAGGAGGTGTTTCATATGCAAATCCTATTACTTAGGATATCCATACATGAGTACGGTTCGTGAGTACGGCCCCTTCGCCCACTAATTTTCGATTAGTTGGCGGTGGGGCGTGGCAAAGGTTTGTTGTTAGAAAATAAATAATTTGCATAAACAATTGTCATTATGATCGATAGCCTGAGTCTTTCATGCCCAAATTTGATAATCCTGCAAAGTTAATAAGCCTTTGAAGGTGTACCTTGGAAAACACCAAATCCTTAAGATTGGTAAGGATCTCTCTGAACACTTCAACACAAAAAGAGGACTCAGGCTGGGTGATTGTTTGTTCTGTACACTGTTATGGTGAAGTTGATGCGAAATACTGGGCACCATATTCCATAAGAGCCACATGCCACTAGCCTAAGCCTATGATATTAACATTATTTGGCCTGAATTACTGTTACTGCAGTTTTCTCTTCGTTGAGAAATAAATCGGCAAAAAAAATATGTAGCGGTAAAACACAAAAATTTCAGCGAAGACAGAGTCCTCTCAATTCTATTACTTTGTTTTTGTATGAGTGCTTACGACAATGGACATACAAAATCTGCAAGTATTCGAGAGGAGGTACTTCGAAAAATGTATGGGCCCACTAGCGTCAACAGCGAGTTTTACCATCGTATGAACCATACGTTGTAGGGGCTTTGCCATGACACCGACGCACAGTGTCGTGTTTTCATATAAACGGCGGCCAAAAATAGAAGGAGTTATCGTAGAGGAATGAAAATTGGTACACAGTACAATTATAAGTAGGAAAGGAAAAAAACGAAGTTTTGCGAAAATCAGCCCAAGGACTCGCCCACCTCCCATATATCCTGAAATGAAAAAAAGTTATATTTTCCAAAATTGTTGTTGGAATTGAACCAAATTTGACTCGATTTGTCTCTAATATATAGCTGATAACTGTGGTGAGTTATAAATTATCTCAAAGAACACGCTCACCTCCCATATATCCTGAAATGAAAAAAAGTTATATTTTCCAAAATTGTTGTTGGAATTGAACCAAATTTGACTCGATTTGTCTCTAATATATAGCTGATAGCTGTGGTGAGTTATATGAAATTATCTCAAAGGACACGCACACCTCCCATATATCCTGAAATAAAAAAACTTATATATTCGAAAATTGTTGTTGGAATTGAACCAAATTTGACTCGATTTGTCTCTAATATATAGCTGATAACTGTGGTGAGTTATATGAAATTATCTCAAAGGACACGCCCACCTCCCAATATCCTGAAATAAAAAAACTTATGCACTCGAAAATTGTTCTTGCAATTGAACAAAACTTGGCTCGATTTGTCCTTGATGTATTTTTGATTAGTATATTTAATTTCATTTAATTATCTTACAAAACACGTCTGCATCCCATATGTCCTTGATACCAAATAAGAAAATCATTCTCTACATATATTATAAATATTTTTTTTTTCATTTGATAATTACTAATATTATATTTAATAAGAGAGAAGAAACAAGGATGCATTTTCCTTTTGTAAATAAAACCGAATTGGTCGACAATGTTTAGTGGAAGAATGTTTAATATTATTCCAAACTACTGCTTCACTACCCCAGTTCAAAAATCTTAACGGCACAAATGAGACAATAAAAAGAAACTCATCGTTGGAATCCGGGTCATTAAATTTCTGCTTGTAATTGCTATGCCCTGAACACCCGTCAAACCCCCATTTAATATCGCATATAAGGTCATCTTTTGATTTGATGTTATACAAATCTAAATATCTTTTCGCAGTCATATTCAAAAAGTTTTGCAATTGAATTTCTACAGACGTTTCTGAAACTAAAATTGAGTCGGGAATATATTTTTTCTTCGCATTTTGCAATGCATAGTATGACGGAAAGCACTGTTTGTGAGCGGCATTGACTACTGTTCTCATAAGTTCGTACTGCCTGAAAGACAAATCCATATCTAAAAAAATGCCTAAGCCAAATATTAAAAAAATCTCGAATTTTCACCTGTCTCGATACTGAAAATTTAAAGAATAAATGAAAGGGGGAAGAAGGGGGACGAGAAACTTACTTTTTTAAGCTCTCCACACTTGCCCAAATATTATATTAAAATATTAAAAAAGTTTTTTTTGATGTTTTTTTTTTACACTCCACTGAACTTGAATGTTTCTAACAATTTCGATTTTCGCTTTTTGTTTACATTCGGTATAACGGCAAACCACATATGACCCACCAAACGAGACAAAAAACCAAGTTGCCATATCATTATATTCTAACAAGTTTATCCAATCGTTAATTATACTGTTTTACCTACAGTTTTTATTTTAACTTACCGAATTAAATTTGCCTAATTTTTATCATTTTTATATTTCGATATTTTCTTTACTACAACTATTAACTTTGAATACTCATAACTTTTTGGAAATATAACATTTTTTAAAAATTCTTTTTGATTTAGCATAAATGAAGTGTTGTTTGTACAACGACATCAACCTTTTTTAAAAACTAGTACAGTGATATTTTTCATTTTTGGCCGCCCTCACGACACTGTGCGACGTAGCCAAAAGAGTCAGAATTCAACGACCACAATGGCTGGGGCACGTTGTCAGGATGGATGAAAAGGCTCTAGCAGGGAAAACGGCGCAGAGCAGGAAGACCCCAACTTCGTTGGAAGGATCAAGTGGTTGGCAACAAGACACCATCTAGTAGGACTTACTGGAGGATGTACGCAGAAGAGCGAAGAGTGTATAATTCTTTAATACTTCAAACCTCTTATTTAGTTGTAAAGGGCCACTTAAGTAAGTAAGTAAGTATGAATATATCAACAGACCACAAATGTGTATAAGAAAATATGTATACGCCATAAGAAGAAATAATGCTATAAATCACTATTAACCTTCGAATCATTACAAATCGCAAAATCACTTCTAACTAAGTCATGGTCTAACTACAAATTTAATTATTTCTCAGATATTCATCTTCTCCTAAACGTTTTGCAACAATTGAGAAAAATGCAAAATTAAAACAACACCTGCTAAAATAATTGTGCCATACATGATGTTTAAAATAAAACAAAAAATTAAAGCAAAAAAAAAAAAAAAATACAAAACAAAATACAATGAAAACATTTGTGCAGAATTTCTAATGTATTTTTTCTGATCAAACAACACAGCCACATCAAGATTATTCGCAAAATAACAACAACAGCTACCCAACTTAGAAACTGGGTCAATTGAAGACATGTGTAAACTATTCGGTACGCCAATTTTGTATCATTGTTATATCTCTATGTCTGCGAATAGGCCGAATGAACTTAATAATTTATCATTACAGACCGCACAAGGGCGGGCAGGGTAGGCGGGTGCTGTTTGCGCCACATTACCCGCAGAAAGTAGCAAGTGGCAAAATACATCAACCACACAGCAGAAGCAGCAGCAGCAGCACACATTGACCTCAATATTTTTTGTATTTTTGTACTTTGCGGCAGGCATACACAAATTCACACTAACTATGGTTTTTCCATTTATGATGAACTTCACAGATTGTGAACATAAAACATTTAATGTTAGTTAACACAAAACGGATACAAAACACACACCTCCACCAGCACCTCCACCACCTCAGATTTCAAAGTCATGTTTAATTAATCATTTGTGGCAACCATTGCCAAACATTGGTGTACTCCAACTTTAACCATCTCGTATTGGTGTTCCGCTTACAATGCCATCAGCAGCTTTACACTAAAATTCCAATTACATTTCCACACTCACAAACTCAATATCGTTAACTTAATATTGTATTTATACCCTTTGTTTTCAGCAGTGCTCTTCTCTTAGCCTTTGCTTTAGTAGCCATTATCGAAATGAGAAAAGTTTCTTTGGATTGGTCATAATTTATGTGGACCAGATTGTTTTTAGTATGAGAACTGATTGTTATTTATGTGGGTGTTAAGGGAGTTGAATGCCACAAACTCCTTCGAAGAAAGTTTGTTTCTTCATTCGTAAAGAGAAGCGACAACAGAGCACAACATCTCCCATTAAAACTATCTAAAGAAATTAATCAACATTTCAATTGCTTTTGTATTGGCCACCGATTAATATTAGTCACTACGTGGATAGAGTGTGGTGGTGGTGGACCCAAGTGTTCGTGTGGGATCAACTGAGATTACTTTTACTTTTTTCTCACTAATTTATGTAATATTACGAATTAGCGTCAAGTTGAATTAAAGAATTGTAACAGAAAGTTTTATATAGCATTAGTAATTTATAAGAAACAGTAGAAGATATGATTAAAGCATTAGGCGGCGTTAGGTATAAACTGGAGAAGAAAACTCTGGTGGACTTGTACCTGTTGAAGTTATAAAGGAGGACAATTTCAATGTGTTACAACACAGTTTCCACAAAGAAAAAACTGTCGGCACATTTTAAGCAATTAAAAGGAATTTTTGATAGTCAATATTGATGTCAGCAACAATTTTAGTCATATCAATTAAATGCGTTGTTAATATGATGAATTTGTTATAATCGGCTATCAAAGGCTCCGCAACTGCACCGGAATCGACCCTAGGGGGTTCAAATGTATGAACGACCGCTAGTCATTTTTCACCCCCATCTTCATTCTCTAAAAGGGCTACCATACAAAAATCGAATCTCTTACATATATAAAAATTACGTGTATGTTCGTGATCGCTAAACTCAAAAACTACTGGACCGATTTCGACCAAGTTTATATGCATGCTCTATGTGCCGTGAGTAGTGTTTCTGTAGTTTGAAGTTTGTCCGACAGATGGCGCAATATTTATTTTTTTTTTGTGTTTTTGCACCGGAACCAGACTTGCAGTGAAAATAAAATTTGAAGGCGAAATAACGTTTACCCGGGTCAGCTAGTTTTTTTTATAAAATTTGTTTCCACCGCTCTAACTGCTCTAAGAGGTGTCAAATGTATGACCGACGCACAATATTTTTGCAATCCCAACAGTTTCTTAAACAATTTACCCTCTATCTTCTGGCCTTAAGGTGGTTTCCATTATAGTATTATATCTTTTTTTGTAAAATCAGCTCCAGTCTCTCCCATGGTATCTCCTAGAATGTTCAAATGTATGTAAAACCCCCAGTAATTTTTTCCTCCTACCATTTTTCCCAAACAAACCTAACGATGGGTATCTTCATATCCTAAGGGGACACCTATACAAAAATCAAATTTTTGTAAATTTTGCTCAATGCGCTGTAACTACCCTAAGAGGAGGAAAATGTATGACCATCTCCCAATTTTTTTATAAACCCAACAGTTTCTCCTAACATATATACTCTTCATGTGGTCCCCCAAATTTTTTTTATTTATAAAATTTTTTTTATGAAATCGGCTCCTACCGCTCTATGAATGACACCTAGTTATTTTTCCCTCCAAACATACATACCCCCCCCCCATATTCACCCCCTAGGAGCTCCTATACAAAAATCAAATTTTTATAAATGTTGCTTCCAACGCTCTAACTGCCCCAAACGTGCCCCTAGTAGAGTCAAATGCACAACCGACACCCAATATTTTTGTAAACCCAACAACTTCTCAGAAAATATCTACCCTCTGCCTTCAACTCTTAAGGTCCCCATAAATTTTTTTTATTTTTAAATTTTTTTATGAAATCGGCTCCTGCCGCTCCCATGGTATCTCCTAGAGTAGTGAATTGTATGACCGAAACAGAGTTATTTTTCCCTCCTAACATTTTCCCCAAACATACCTATCCCCCCTCTTTACCCCCTAAGGGGGCTTCCATACAAAAACAAATTTTTATAAATTTTTCTTCAACCGCTCTAACTGCTACAAAGGTGCCCCTAGAGGAGTCAAATGTATGACTGACACCCAGTATTTTTGCAACCCTAACAGTTTATTAGAACCTATCTACTTTCTATATTCAACCCTTAGGGTGGTCCCCATACAATTTTTTTTATTTTATCATTTCTTTTTATAGAATCAACTCTTGTCACTCCCATTATGGTTCTTAGTGAGGTAAAATGTATGGCCGACCCCACAGTTAATTTGGGGGTCCTCCAAACATACCTACCCCCTATCTTTACCCCCTTAGACGGCTCTCATATAAAAATCAAATTTTGTTTTCACCGCTCTAACTGCCCCAAACGTGCCCCTAGAGGAGTAAAATTTATTACCGACCCCAAATATTTTTGCAACCCCAACAGTTTTTGTGAACATGTCTATCTTCTATCTTTAACCCTTAAGGAGGTCCCCAAACAATTTTTTTTTATTTTATCTTTTCTTTTTATGAAATCTGCTGCTGTCGCTCCCACTGTGCCCATAGAGGTGCCAAATGTATGACCGACAGCCAATATTTTTCCGAACCCCAACAGTTTATTATAACATATCTGCTTTCTATCTTCAACCATGAGTGTGGTCCCTACACTGGCGGTCAGATTTACATTTTACCCCTCCAGGGGCGACTCCGGAATTTTTACCCTACCCCACCCCACAAAGTTTTTCACATTATTAAAATTTGATCTGAATAACTTGTTGGATTTCGAACCACCCTAGTCAGGACATTTTATATCGTATTAGGACTTGTCAGAGCGTGGTTTTTCATATCCAAGAACAGTCCTTGCGACAGAGATCATAGATCATAAAAGGCATTGGCTATCTCGGGTAAATGCAATCTTGCGATGTCTAGCTTCGTTTGCATTTGATGACAACCGTTTTTGATACCTCCTCTGGGCTGTAACTGAGCAGTGGAGCGACGGAGTCCATATTGCCACCATGCCTCACACGCACGTTGATTAAGTTTAAGTCGTCTCTTCTATGTATTAATAATCATGTGATCAATATGTTTTCATGCCTTTTGTTCAGGAGATGTCTAGGTTACCTTGATTATGTATCTTTATGTAGCAATCTAGTTCCAAAACGCTTTAGTCGTCATTTCTATTGACTATCATGTGACCAATATGTTTTCCTGCCATTCGGCCAGCAGATGTCCAGGTTACCTTGGCCATATCTTTGTGTAGAAATCTGGTTTCACTCTCAGTCGTATATCTTCTAGATGCGGAGCATCTAGTCTGTAACCGTTATCAAAGTTGTTGCTGTGTATACTAAATTTTTCACCCGCTGAAAGAAGAGCATTTTTCCCTTTCTATGTTATCTCTAAGAACTCCTTGAATAATTTTTATATCATAACCAGGGCAGCGGTCATATATGTTTTTTCCCCTACACCTCCAATAAACATCCACAATCGTTTTTTATCGCTGCTCTTTTGTTTGTGGCTTAATCACAACATACGAGATGTCGTTGTATAGGTCTCGACGAGTACTACAAATGTTCTATAGATGTCGCTGACGTATGGCATCATTTTCCAATGATGATCTCTAATGCAGTTTCTACCCCTGAAATTTTAAAGTATTTTTGCTAGGATTAAAGACTTTTTAAAACCAAGAACATTTTGCTTTGGAAGTATACATTTGTATACAAAAACAAAAAAGTTACGTAAGACAAGGAGTATTTACAGCATTAACACAAATATTTTTCCATGTTGTTTGCGTTGTTATCGCAAATTATTGCATACTTTTTAGAGCTGCCGAAAAAAAACAGAATATATATGATTGCATACTTTATAGCTCAAATGATTGAATAATTTTTATCGACATCGAAAAAAAATTTAAATATTTTCCTGGGATTATTACAAACTAGCTGGCCCGGCAGACTTCGTCCTGCTTCTAAATTTTTGTAAAATATGTTGAGTGTTGTTGAAATGTAATAACGATTGGTTTATTTTTTTGACCTTTAAAATATTTAAATTTAAAGGGCGAGGTTTTTATTCATATATCTTAAAGATTATTACAAGAATTACTAAAACGGATCTGCAGTGTCGTCCATGATATGATGAAAACTTACTTATTGATAGGCATATATTCTAAAACCACATATAACTCTCTGCATTGGTGTACTGGGTGATTATACCTTTTTATCCTAAAGAGTACAAATTTCAAAAAATGCATTCATTAGGCTCAGCAGCCCCATTAACCGTATGGTCTGGGTGATATCAACAGTTATTCCTATTTTCGGTATTGTCCCCTAAAATTTCGAAAAGGGAAAAACCACTTTGTGAAGCTCTCTAATTCTGTAGGAAGTGCGCCATTATAAAAGTTAGTCATTCTTCTTTAAGCCTTTTTGCGGTCTGGGTGACCATCTACATCCAATTCCCAACTTTCACTGAAATTTTGGGACAAATGGGGTCAACCGTTTTTACAATTAGTGGTGACATTAAAATATACATCTTTTTTATATAACTATGATGTTAAAAAAGTGACTAAATGACATTCTAAATATTAAGTGTATCATAAACTAAACACAGCCAACTGGTTCCAAACATACATTAAAAATTTTCTCATGCCAAAAAATCATATATTTGAAGTTTAAGTAAAATCGGACAATCGATATAAATTCTCGAAATAATTCAACCCCAGCCAAATCATCTGCGGGTCCATATATACAAAAAAAATTCTCATAATAAAACAAATATACATTCTAAATTTCAGTCAAATTGTTTAAATTGTTAAAATTTTCATTATAATTCCACCATAGCGACACCTACCGGGTCAATTTATTCAAGGTTCCACAAACATAAATACTAAATTTCAGTTAAATTGGTACATGCATTCAAATTTTCGATATAAATCCACCCTAGCGCCATCTACCGGGTCCATTTGTACACACGATTTTTTTCTAATGATCAAACAAATATAGATTCTGAATTTCAGTTAAATTGGCCCATTCGTTAAACTTTTGATTGTAAACCGACCCCAGCGCCACCTACCGGGTCCATTTGTACATAAAATGTTTTCTCATGATCAAACGAATATAAATTCTAAATTTCAGTTGAATTGGTACATGCATTCAAATTTTCGATATAAATCCACCGTAGCGCCACCTGGATTTGATTTTTTTGACACAAACAATCTACGGAAAATTTCGAATCGAATAAAAAAAAATCAGCCAAATCGCTCCAGCCGTTCTCTAGTGATGGTATGACATACGTGGACCATTTTATTTTTATATATATAGATAAAACTCCAATTGGTTCAAAATTCGAATTCCATAATTTTCAACTAGTATCTACGTTATTCAACTATTTTGACGATTCCCTACTGGGTAGGCTAAACTGCAAGACCATTGTATCCTACCAAATATGAATCAACATCCAAGTTCTTGTACTTCTGCATAGCAGTTCTCAAAGATGCCACAATTCATTCGTCGTGTGCATCCCTGTCCTAATTATTTGCAGCGTTTTCATTATCCTTATATTTGTCAAGGACATCCGCCAGTAGGATAGAGGCACTATCGTTGTAGAGAGTTTGTACATTCTAGGTGAATATCCTGAAATCATGGTCTTTTTATCGTTTTCAGAGGTCATTAACAAATTTGGCGGATTTCCAGTGGCTTTACCCTGGGAATATGTGATCTAGAGGACGTTGTGAGATGCTTGGGGGACTTCGCAAAGTGTTTCAGGTTATTCTCAAGTGAATAATGAAAATTAAAATTTGGAAATTCCTATTCCCAATACTTAAAAAAAAAAATTAATTTCCCTTTACACCCCATGAATGAGGTATGGGATAGCTTCTCGCGTTGTTGTGAATTAACACGCTTTCTAGTTTTAGATTCACAACTAACGGCACCTACTTGTTTATCGACGAATGCGAACGTCACTGTTTGAGAAGCTCTTACTAGACACGTCGATTTACTCGACACAAATACTGCGAAGTTGCTGTCGACAACATTCGAGGGGAGCCGACAATGAAAGAAAAATTTATTTATTTTTTTCTTTTAAGATGACTGGAGCCAGGAGTTGAACCTGTGATCTCCCGCATGATAGTCGCGTGTTCTAACCACTATGCCACGGCCGGTCCCAATATTTGGGTTTATTTTGTGACTTTATAACATATCGATAGTATATCATTGATCACTTTGTATAAGCGATATTAAGAAGATATTTTAAGAAAAATATGAAAACTTTTTCCTTACAATTGTCAAATGTAATTGTTAAGGAAAGTGCTTATATATTTCCTTAAAAAACTGTTGTTTTTTTGTAAAAATATAAATATATTTAAAATGAGAAACACATAGACGATAGCTATCTCGGATTCACGGACGAAAATTTCTTTGATTTGACACACTTATGACCTTTGAGTGTATTTTCACTTTTTGTTTAATTTATTAATATATATTTATTAGTTATTAATATCAAATTCAGCCTAACAATTGAATGTCCTTTCCATATCATTAAATGTTTGCACATACAGATTTTAACCAAACCTACTTTATTCCAAAAAGTGTTGCATACCTACGTTATTGCAAAAATGTTGCCCACATAAATATTTAATATTTTTAGGACTATTAAAATTTAAAAGAGAATTTTAATGGAATTTAATTTCAAATAATTGGACTGTCATAGACATTGTTAAAATATCAAAATTAATGCATATTATTAAAATATTTTTGTTGTTGTTGTAATGTGCTCCATAATAACTCCATTTTATATGAGTGGGGCGAGTTTCTAAAAATAGCATTACATAACAAGCGATACAGAATGCAACGAAATTGCTTTGTAATTTCTATAACAATGAAACCTTTAACCCTAATAGCTACAATAAGTGTTGAATATTTTTAAAATAATTATGGAAATATACATTACAGCATGCCAGGACATGCCAGTGGGTATGTGAACTATGTATGTAAAAAAAATCGTACATATGTATAATTAGCACAGAGTTTTTGTTTGTAGTACAATTAATGAGAAAATCTTGTGGTTTCTACGAAAAATAATACCATTTCTCTAACTTTTTTTTTGAAATAAGTGAAGAGGAAAGTAATGAGTGCTTGTATTATTTTCAAATGCATTATAATGAATGAATAACTATTTATTTTGTGGTTGAATACCATTGCAATTATTTTAATATTTCGAACAAAAACTGTAATCTTTTAATACGTTTGTATTAAGTAGAATGGAAAGTGAGCTTTGAAAACTATAAAGCAATAATAATTAAGTTATAAGAAGAAAAAAACGTAAGAAGCTTTTAAAAATAAAATAATGATTAAGAAACTATTGAAAATTTCTAACAGATTACTGAACCAATTTGTGTTGCATACTTACAGGGTGAGGTGGACTTTAATCTTTAGTTTTTCTTTTTTTGCATATATAATATGCGTTGTAAATTTATAGGATTTTATAAAAACAACTTATGAAGATTTACTTTGCACTCTACAAAAGCAATATGTATTAGAAATTCACATGCACGGTCCTTATAAATACAAAAATTTTAAATCTTGCAAGTATTGAGGGCCATCAACAAAAATTGATATTTCAGAAGTACGTATTTTTTTTTCGAAATTATCATGTACCCGCTCGATACACAAATAATTTAATAAGGAGATTACATTATAAGGTGTCATAAATAAAGTTGCGCGACATAACAGTGAATGTAGTAAATGTACTTTCGGGGGTATCACAATGTTTCTCTATGCCATTGTTTCCTTGTGTATGACACAGTTCATACACATTTAATCTTATTTCTGCCTATTATCGCTACAACTTACTTAATAAACTTAATTTCCCTTTACACCCCATGAATGAAGTATGGGGAAGTCTCTTGCGTTGTTGTGAATTAACACACTTTTTTTTAGATTCATAACTAACTGCACCTACTTGTTTATCGACAAATGCAAACGTCACTGTTTGAGAAGCTTTTACTAGACATGCCGATTGACTTGACACAATACTGCGAAGAGTTGCTGTCGACAACATCGAGGGGGCCGGCAATTAACCACTTGATAGTCGCATAACCATCATGTCACGCCTCTAATGAGAGCTGCCGAAAAAATACTTTTGCACTTTAAGTTCGAGTTGGTGCACTGTACTTATGCCTACAACTTGACCAGACCTATTATTCTTGAGAAGATAAATACAATTTTGCATATAGGTTACCAGCTCATCACCGCCAGCCTTAGAAAGCTATGCCTGATGTCCTTCGGCGTATGAAAGTTTGTGTTTCTGATGTCGTCGATAACCATACTGACCTCGGTTTGGCTCGGTTTTGGATATTCTAGTCCGTCATCGATGACTGGGGTGATTTCGTCACTTGCGCTGCCTTCGGGAAGAAACGGAGTACAAAAATTTTACTTGCATATTTACAGCACACTATGCGTGCCCATGCTGTCTCATCATAACTTTCACTTGTTTACTTTTGATAGAATTTCCGCGTTTTTCCTATATCTCTATACTTTTCGATATACTTACTCGCTCAATCTTTTTCTCCATAGAAGCTTTTGCCGTTTGAAGAGGCATTTCGTCTCTCTTCTCCTTATATCGATTTCTCACAGCACTTGTTACGTATGGCTGCAATATATCCATATATATAGTAGCCTGAGACAATCTTGCTGCTTTTCTCAGGCAATAGGCTGCATTCTTCATATATGTCGTACCAGGACTGGTCTGACCTTGGGTTTTAATAGGCAAGTACGGTCGTAGCGGCAATGGTTATAGAATGCGTAATATCCTACCACTGTGGGTCCGGAACATTGGAATTAGGGGTGTCTTTTTGCAGTTATTGGAAGAGTTGTTTGGAATAGGAACTGGCTATCTCGGGTGAATCCGATGTCTAGGTGGAGATTCGACTGTATATTTGTACCACGCATCACACGCATGCCCTTAAAACTTGAGACATGCCTCTCATCGATTACCACGTGATTAATTGGGTGTCTTGTCTTACGATCTGAAAATATCTACGTCACATTGTGAGTAGATTGGGGGGGGGGGGGGGCGGAAATATGGTTCCGCTATTATATTTCTTGCCGACGCTGTGTTGTTGCTGTGCTTCCGACTGTTTATCCGAGATCTTCTTCTTTGTACATTTTAACGTTAAAGTTTCCCAGAACAATTGTAATGTTTATATTTTTCCTACCCCTAACCCCCAATATACAGCCAAAATCATTTTTTTATCGCTGCTTTTTCGTTTGTGGCTTAATCGTAACATTCAAGATATCATTGTATACGTCTCGACGAGTTCTACAAATGTCCTATAGTTGTCGCTGACGAATGGCATAATTTTCATATGAAGATTTCATACAATGCAGTTTCTACCTCTAAAATTAAAAAAATAATTTTTTCTATGATTAATGCCCTTTAAATAACAAGAACATTTTGCTTTAGAGGTATACAGTTTTATTGAAAAACAAAAATGTTACGTATGACAAGATATATTTACAGCATTGGCACAAAAAATTATTTTTTTTTGTTTGCATTATTACCGAAAATTATTGCATACTTTTGAGCGATATCGAAAAAAAATACAAGTTATTGCATACTTTTTAGCGCATATAGTGTTTACAATTCCATGCGGATGAAGATATTCAACGCCACCAATATTCAAGCAACGTAATTATAAAGATATCTGGTAAACAATGGATATATGTAACGATTGAGCCACAAACAAAAAAGCAGCGATAAAAAACCGATTTTTGCTGTTTTTTTGGGATGTGGGGGAGGAAAATATAGATTTTTTTTCAATGTGTCACGAGGTGATCTTTAATGTTCGCCCTCAACTTTGGAATTTTTTTTGTGACCAGGTCTAATGTTCATCAGTGTGATGTGAAAATGTTTCTCCTTGATGCGTTTAGTGCCTTTTAGGTGAAAAAAATTCCCTTTCACCTAAAAAACCTTATCCAAATTTGTCATATTTTGTGTTGCAGCTGTAAAAGAAGTCATAGTTCTTTCGTCGTATGCATCTGAGTTCCGTCCATCGCATTTCATGTATGGCAGTTATGTCAGCTTTATATTTATCGAAGACATTCGTCAATTGGATAGAGGCAACATTTATGTATAGAGTTGGGACATTACAGGTGCCTATCCTGAAAATCATAGTCCTTATAGCGTTACGAGGGTCGACAAAATTATTGGGTAAATTGTGGTTTGTTTCGATAAGTTTTCCGTAATAATTTGTTTATTGAAGAAGATTGGATAGTTTTTTGGGGCTGCCAAGGCCACTAAGGAAGCAGTTTTGCTACGAGGCAGTTCATTATAGGCAAACTGCCTTGGCTGACCTGACCTACCGTAGCACCAGTTTTACTTACAGATCGAAGTTTGCACAAGCATACCCCCCTACAATCAATATTCGCCACCGCAGGGCCGGAAAAGAGGTCTACTTTTGGTTCTCTCGGCTACGCTGGGGTGACAAAGGACACCCACAGGGGACTCTCTGCGGAGTAACCGCTTATGGTTACGGATGTAATCTTATTCCCAGAAATTAGCATAATTAGCTTTTGAAAATAAACAACCGCAAAAAGAAGATAATCTATTCTCTTCCTAACACATTACAACACTTGATTTTGGGACGCAGTACTGAGAATTGCACTTGAAAGTAGCCCCAAAAATAAGAACTTCAGCATTATTAGTTTTGTCAAGTTGGCTGCATTAATAACTTAATAACGATTTAAAGTTAGTAAGTATCGTATAGGGGAATTTGTCACGAATTAGGCTCTTTTTTTATATTGTTATATGGTGGCGTATGATTATCATAAGTAATATTCTACGTAAATTATACGCCACGGAGTACAACAGTTTTATTGTAACTGCTACAAAATAAACCCAGTTCAAAATCATTTGATGAATTCCTTATGTTGCTTATGTAGGGAAACGTTTTATGGACAGATTAAAGGAATTGTTATTCTTAATTTTTTTAAATTTTTTTGTTGCAGCTAAATCGGACTGGTGGTTCTCGAGTAATGGCAAATAAGCAAAAAAGAGCCTAAAACGTGACAAATTCCCATATACGATACTAATTAACTTCAAATCGATATTTAATTATTATGGCATGTAAGTTGACAAAACGAATGATGCAGAACTTCTTCTTTTTGGGACTACTTTCATGTGCAGTTCTCGGAATTGAGTCCCAAATCAATGAGCTGAAAATGACCACACGAAATTTTTTGGCCAAGGTGGATTTTTAGCAGTTTTCTATATTTTAACACGGTTATATCTCGTCATTGGGATTTGGCCTAGTAATTGTGATTAACGATATGAGGTTTACCAATACCAGAGCGTATGAGTTATGTGTAATTTTATTTATAACTCAAACGAAAGTAAGTATACACTACAGTAAGTGAAAAGGCCCATTCAGACACAAGGAATCAGTCGAACAGTTAATCTTATAGGATAGTTATTGATAGTTATTTGCTACTAGTGGACCCGGCAATGCTTCGCTATTGCATAATTGACTAATATTACAAAATTAACTTAATATAATACACAAATATCAATTAAAATTGGCTCACAGTTATAAAAGCTGTGCATATGCCACTTTAAAACATACTTTGGCAACGTTTCAGTAACTCGATAGTAATATGTTTGGCTTGCTTTCTTATTTGTCTTAATTGTAAGCGTTGATCTTATGCCCTCGGTAAACAATTCGTTACCCAAAGTAACTCCCAAACCAGTTCATTCAACAACGTTTTACTGTGTCGAATGTTATATATATCTCACTATGACCATCCGCCCACTGATTGAACTTTTGTAATTGTTGCGCATAGTATTATCAATTTAATGTATTGCTTCTCTCGAGGGCTAAAATACAAATAAAATTTCAGCCGCAAATTTGTAATTATAGTACCAAATACTATATGTATCAAATATTATCTTTTTGGAGCTAAAATACAGTTTTGCCACGCCCTCCACCCACTGATTAAAAATACTGAAAATTTCCCTCTAGGGTTATACGTTAAATCCGCCCATTGATCGAAAATTAGAATTTTGTTTGCATATTCATATTTTTGTTGTCATATCATATCATATTGTATGTATGTATCATATTGTATATATCATAAAGTTTTGCCATAACCAATGTGCCTATAGGGTCCAAAACTAAAATTCGTCTGCATATTCATATTTGTGTTGTCGAGTACTATCTGGGTAACACAATTTATTCCATTAGCTCTAAAAGTTTTGCCACGGCCACTCCGCCCATTGGGCCAACAATTAAAATTTCGACTGCATATTAATATTCGTGTTGTCTAGTACTATCTGGGTATCAAATTGTATCTATCTAGACCTAAAAAAGTTTTGTCAACCCCAATATGCCCATTGGATCCAAAAATAAAATTTCGTCTGCATATTAATATTTTTGTTGCCGAGTACTATCTCTAGATCTAATAAAATGTTTATTCACGCCCAATACGCCAATTGGGTCCAAAATTAAAAGTATTGCCACGCCTACTCCGCCAACTGATAAACAATTAAAATTTCGTCTGCATATTCATATTTGTGTTGTCGAGTACTATCTGGGTATCAAATTGTATCTCTCTAGCTCTAAAAAACAATTTTGCCACGCCCACTCCGCCCATTAGGTCAAAAATTAAAATTTCGTCTGCATATTCATATCGCGTTGTCGAGTACTATTTGGGTATCAAATTTTATCTCTCTGGCTCTAAAAAAATTTTGCTACGCCCACTGCGCCCATTGGGTTAAAAACTAAAATTTCGTCTGCATATTCATATTTGTGTTGTGTAGTACTATCTGGGTATCAAATTGTATCTCTCTAGCTCTAAAAAGCAATTTTGCCACGCCCACTCCGCCCTTTGGGTCCAAAATTAAAATTTCGTCTGCATATTCATATTTGTGTTGTCGAGTACTATCTGGGTATCAAATTGTATCTCTCTAGCTCTAAAAAACAATTTTGCCACGCCCACTCCGCCCATTAGGTCAAAAATTAAAATTTCGTCTGCATATTCATATCGCGTTGTCGAGTACTATTTGGGTATCAAATTTTATCTCTCTGGCTCTAAAAAAATTTTGCTACGCCCACTGCGCCCATTGGGTTAAAAACTAAAATTTCGTCTGCATATTCATATTTGTGTTGTGTAGTACTATCTGGGTATCAAATTGTATCTCTCTAGCTCTAAAAAGCAATTTTGCCACGCCCACTCCGCCCTTTGGGTCCAAAATTAAAATTTCGTCTGCATATTCATATTTGTGTTGTCGAGTACTATCTGGGTATCAAATTGTATCTCTCTAGCTCTAAAAACAGTTTTGCCACGCCCACTCCGCCCATTGGGTCAAAATTAAAATGTCGTCTGCATATTCATATTTGTGTTGTCGAATACTATTTGTGTATCAAATTGTATCTCCCTAGCTTGAAAAATATGTTTTACCACACCCCTTCGCCCACTGGTCTAAAATTAAAATTTCGTCTGCATATTGATGTTCGTGTTGCCGAGTACTATCTGTGTATGAAATTTTATCTCCCTAGCTCGAAAAAAAAGTTTTTCCACGCCCACTCCGCCCATTGGGTCCAAAGTTAAAATTTCGTCTGCATATTCATATTCGTGATGTCGAGTACTATCTCCCTAGCTCGAAAAAAAGTTTTGCCACGCCCACTGCGCCCGTTGGGTCAAAAACGAAAATTTCGTCTGCATATTCATACTCGTGTTGTCGAGTACTATTTGGGTATCAAATTGTATCTCCCTAGGTCTAAAAAACAGTTTTTCCACGCCCACTCCGCCCATTGGGTCAAAAATTAAAATTTCGTCTGCATATTCATATTCGTGTTATCGAGTACTATCTGTGTATCAAATTTTATCTCCCTATCTCGAAAAAAGTTTTGCCACCCCCACTCCGCCCATTGGGTCCAAAGTTAAAATTTCGTCTGCATATTCATATTCGTGATGTCGAGTACTATCTCCCTAGCTCGAAAAAAAGTTTTGCCACGCCCACTGCGCCCGTTGGGTCAAAAACGAAAATTTCGTCTGCATATTCATACTCGTGTTGTCGAGTACTATTTGGGTATCAAATTTTATCTCTCTAGTTTAAAAAAAAAGTTTTGCCACGCCCACTCCGCCCATTGGGTCCAAAATTAAAATTTCGTCTGCATATTCATATTCGTGTTGCCGAGAACTATCTGTGTATCAAATTTTATCTCTCTAGCTCTAAAACTATAATTTACCACGCCCACTCCGCCCACTGGTCCAAAATTAAAATTTCGTACGCATATTCATATTTGTTTTGCCGAATACTATCCATGTATCAAATTTTATCTCCCTAGCTCAAAAAAAAGTTTTGCCACGCCCACTCCGCCCATAGGGTCAAAAATTAAGAAATATATAGCCTATAGTAATTTCCATATAATACACTAACTGCCTTCCAAATTTTATTGAAATCGGTTCAGCCGTTTAGGCGTGATTGAGCAACAAACATACAAACAAACAAACAAACAAACAAACAAACAGACAGACATTCACATTTATAATATTAATAGGATAGGATGACATTCTAGTTGTCGACAACCGATCACACACAAAATTTTCTCACACCGCCTAAGATATAAGTTACCGTATTTCATCTGTGTATGTGTGTATGACGCGAGTATATTTTAGTGTTGTTTTCTGAGCAAGAAACGGTGAAAAATTGGTAGTGTCATTAATCTCAAACACAACAACAAAATTAAATATCTTTAAGAGAAAACGCTGAGCTCATGTTCTTTTACCTATAGGTTAATGGTAAAATATTGGCATTGTTGTGATTTTTAAGGCACTGGATGCTGTTTCTCCGGGTAGGTTTGTTTTGCATTTTTTTCTTCTATTCAATATCTACAACTTTGCTTTAGTTACAAAAGAGATATTCCATACGGTATACCGAGATATAACCTTGTTTAAATATAGAAAAAGTGCTAAAAATCCAACTTGAGTAAATAAATTCGTATGGCCATTAAGTTATTAACGCAGCCAAAATGACAAAACGAATGATGCAGAATTTCTTATTTTTGGGGCTAATTTTACGTGCAATTCTTAGAATTGAGTCCCAAATCGATTAGCTGCAAATGTTGTACTGTATAAGTTACAATTTTAAGGTTCCAAAAACTAAGTATTTAAACCGACTCTGTACTTTTTTAGTTTAACCGTGACATACATGCCCTATATAAAGCATATCATATCATATGCATGAAACTTTTTATATGAAATTCTTTTATCAAAATGTTCTAATGTTATTCGCTGTCTATGCTTCTTACATGTGTTATAATATTTTACTTTTAGTTAATGCTATACAAATATGCATATTGTTTATGTTTTCACGTATATAATTCTTACATGACTCTTTTAATCAAGACAATCACTTTCCTATATAAACAAAATCTACAACCGCTCCTAGCTTTTTTTGTGTTATTAACATTAAGTGGCAATTTATAGATTACATCGTATACAACATATGATAACGTGACAATGCCATATAACCAAAACCACTGGCACAAAATTGTAATGAATTTTTTTGTACGTTCACCCTATAAAATGTTTCACTCACGCTGACATTAAAAACTACAACAAAAAAAACGAAATAAGTGCGGCGGCGAATGAATGACAACAAAATATGTCATTTGCAAATTATGTTTATCTTATTGTTTTTGTCGAAAGCCAGAGGAAAAAGTGGAATGTACTCATAGCCATGAAAAAAAACTAAAAAACTAAAAATCGCATGAAATGTTTTCTACACATGCAGCACCACATAGTTTTTTTTCATTGCAAGAGCTTTCTAGATTCTGCTGATATGACATTTTAATGTCACAAATTGTTGTTTGCCGGGGTGTATGAGGCATCTGCCGCTATAGCATACAGTATTTGTAATTACTGTTATTGTTATTGTCTTTGTTATTGTTGTTGCTGCTGCTGTGTTATGGAGTTAAATAATGTTTATGGTTTTATTATAGACTAAAAAGTGTTAATATCTTATGTAGGCATGTTAATAAATCACTAAATAAATTATGTTGCCGTTGTTTTTTTCTATTTGTTTGGTATTTTCTGAGCATATTTGAAAAACACCAAACAAATAGACAAAACAAAACAAAAAAAAACAAAATACTGCCAAATTTCAATAAAACACTCGCATAAATATTGATATTTAGCTGGGAACACGAAGAGATTTATTGCAACTGAAAAGTTTAATTAATTGTTTTTGTTGTTGTTGTCGTCGTTGTTTTTGTTTTTTTTATTTGAGTTCACTGTTGTTGAGCTGAGGGACAATAAAACTGCGCTGGTTTATGAATATTGCGATTTAAACAAATATATCAGTAAGCACATTTATTTTACTTTTATATTCATAAATATTTATTGCAAATAGTATGTACGTTCGTCTTGTTTGTTTTATGGTGGAAAAGCAATAAATTCTTGGATAAACACTTGACTGTTTGATTTAGTTCAGGCAGACATAGATAGAGAGAGAGCAAGGGAGGAAGAGAGAGAGTAGGAGTACAAAAATGTGAAAAACAATGGGTAAACTGTGTATGAAAATTGAATAAAAACAACAACAAATAGAGGATTTGTTGCAATTCACTTTCAACAGAGATTGCTTGTTTTCCTTAAATAAATAATGCTGCAATGCCAAATAGAGATAATGTAGTATTTTAAGATCAGATAAAATATAAAATTAGATATAACAAAATCAATTGTGTATGGTTTTTATTGTCTTCAATATATTGTCTCATCGCCAAGAATAATAGAAAATTGATTTTGTTTTGTGCAAATATATAAAAGTTTAAAATATTCATAGCTTTTCGTAATGGCCGTAAGTGGTGGAAAATTGTTTTTATATTAGTTTACATATAAAAACGCTCCACATATCAACACATGATTTTGGGACTTAATTCTAAGAATTGCACTTCAAAGAAGCCATAAAAATAAGAATTTGTGCATCATTCGTTTTGCCAAGTAGGCTGTATTAATAATTTAATGTACATATGAATTTTGGTTAAAAGGTGGTTTTTTAGCACTGTTTCTATATCACAGTACAACATTTTTCAGCTCATTGATTTGGGACGCAATTCTGAGAACTGCACGTGAAAGTAGCTCCAAAAAGATGAAGTTCTGCATCATTCGTTTTGTCAAGATACATGCCATAATAATTTAATACTGATTTGAAGTTAGTAAGTATTGTATAGGGGAATTAGTTATGTTTTAGGGTTTTTTGTTTGACATAACATTAATACTATATGGTGGCGTATGATTGTCATAAGCAGGGCAACCGGAAATATGCCCTAAAAATCGTGTTTTATGCGCATAAAATATGACCTAAAAATCAACAAAAACATGCCCTTAAAAATTTAAGTCATACAATTTTTTTCATATGAATTAGAAATATTTTTATTAAAAATAAAAAAACAGCTTAAAAATTAAAAAAAAAAAATAAAACAATATAATTTTAAATTCAGACTTTGTTAGTAGTTTTGGTAAATTTACATCCACAAATGTTGAGTAAAATAAAATAGATATAAATATTTCGAGGAAGTATTCCCCGGAAAATTTTAATGTAGGTCTCCGAAGTCATGAACTATCCCAAATCCATTTTTACACATGATTTATCATTTTCTTTTATTTGACATTTGAGAAAAATATTCCCCTGATTGTTTTAATATAGGTCTCCGAAGACATGAAATACCCCATACGTATTTTTACAGATGATTTTTCATATTCTTTGATTCGACTTTTGACCAAAAAATCAAACTTTAAACCATATAAAGTGTCTTCATAATTGTTGGCATAGTAGTTAACTACTTCAAGCCATGTTACATCGTGTTCTTATAGCTTCTGGAGGTAATAGAAGGTCTGGAAACATTTGTTTAAAAAGTTCCTCTCTACATGGAGCTTTTAAAAATAACTTCTTCACATTAGCAATAGTTTTATTTACGTTTTCATATAAATTCCTAATACATTCACACAATCGATGGACACCATGAGCAATACATGTCACATGCGTCACTTTTGGATAAAATGCCACTATAGCTTTTGCAGCCTTTACCATGTATGAAACTGCATCCGTCACAAAAAAACTAAACATTATTCTTATTGAAGTCCATGAAATGGATTTTTGATGGCGTCGTCCCACAGTCTAGCAATTGTTGAGTAATTAGCCCTTTCCAAGGCTGCTGTATGTAGTAAAAATTTCTCACTTGCAATTTCCTTAATACACCTGCTAAAATTATTGCCACATTTCTGCCTGTTGCATCTATAGTTTCGTCGATTGAGATCCATATAAATTGATTTTTTAGTTTTGCTCGTATATTGTTCATGCATTCGTTGTAAACATTTTTAAAATGTTTAGTTCGAAGAACTGTTTCGGATGGCACTTGGTAGTCCGTGGAATCCTCAAATCGTGTTCTTATATTTTGATTTCTCATTTTGTAAAGTAGCATGTCAGCAGACACAAAAGCTCGGCACAGTTTTTTCTTGAAAATCATGTTCTTTTTAAAGTCTACCGGAACATTCTGGCAAAAATAATTGTTTGGTCTGCTTATTTTCACTTCTTGAATAAGTTTGCCGCTTTCTGCATGTTGCTTCACTTGAAATCTGCGATCTGCTGCAATAACTTTGCTGCAGATTTTAGAATAGAGGAATCCACCATCAGCTCGTAAGTCTGGTAACTTTTCTACAACCGCCTTTAGATTTGCTGCTTTTATCGGATTAGCTTTAGGCATTATGTCCAGGGTCGTAATCGGTGGTTGTTGAAAAGCACCTCTTTTTATGTTTTGTTTACTTATTGAATAAAAAAGCGCGTTAAAAGATTAATAAACGTTTAACATTTCACATTTATGTAAAGCATGATTTGGCTGTTATATTTTAAAAAACCAAAGTTGCAAAGAAACTTGTTTATACGAACAAAAAAAAATAATGTCAAAATCACAAAATATGCTTAAAAAGGGATATTTTTGAAAAAATATGGCCTAAAAAATGTAAATTATGCTTTAAAAAAGGATGTTTTTTTTAAATTATGCTCCTAAAAATAAAATTTCCCGAAATATGACGTTATGGGTAAAATATGCCAAAATATGCTCTAACAAATAGGTCTCAAAACACTTGTAGGACCATGAAACGTGTAAATACATTACCCATTTGTTAATATCTCTTTGTAAAAAAAAACATGCTGTAGCATATTTCCGGTTGTCCTGGTCATAAGTAAGTAATTCAACGTACATCATATGGACCGGCCGTGGCAGTGTAGTTAGAACACTCGACTACTAAGCGGGAGATTCCAGGTTCGACTCCTGGCTCCAGTCATCTACATTTGTCTTTCATTGCCGGCCCCCTCGATGTTGTCGAAAGCTACTTTGCAGTATAAGTGTCGAGTCAATCGGCATGTCTAGTAAAAAGCTTCTCAAACAGTGACGTTCGCATTCGTCGATAAACAAGTAGGTGCCGTTAGTTGTAAATCTTAAAATAGAAAGCGTGTTAATTTACAACAACGCGAGAAGCTATCCAGCACCGCATTCATGGGAAGGAAAATAAGTTTAAGTTTTAATATCTCGTCATTGTAGTTTGGCTTTGGCAAATAAAACTTTATTAAAAATTATCTTTATTTGTTTTTATTGTAAGGAAGCTTAAAATGATCTAGTAATTGTGGGGTAAACGTTATTATGTCTTAATAAGCTATTTATTAAGGCCTAAGCATTCTATGACGATAGAGGTTTACCCATGCCAGAGCATATGAGTTATATGAATTTTTATTTATTACTCATACGTAAGTCATTATATACGAATCAGAGAGCAAAACAGATAGACCGCAACCGCCGGTACACCGCGTCCGAACTTAGTATTTTTCATACGCAAGTGTTCGAAATATCGAACGAAAACTGATGCGGTGGAGTAAAGCTCTTTCTTGTGTTTACTTTTTTTGTTGCAATAGTTTAGCATCGTATCAAAAGAAAACAAAAACAAAAATATGACGCTTTGTTATGTGTGCTTGTTTATGGTGGTGGTTTAGCACGACAACGAAGAAACACAAACAAAAATATTACGAAGATGAATACGACGTCGGTGCGATCGCCACCAACATACTAACCGCCTCGCTGTGGATTTGTACCGTTTTCTTTTTTGCTTATTTTTTGGAGACATTCTTTATAGGTCAGGAAAATGCAATGAAAAAGTTCAATAGTTTTGTATAAAACAAATGTATGATCTGACATTTTAAAACTCTTTTGTTTCTGTTGGAAATCTGTCGGCCTAATGAACTTGTTTTAACATTTGTCGCCAAAACATAAGCAAAAAGAAAAACGTAACAAATCGACAGCGAGGCGGTTAGTATGTTGGTGGCGATCGCACCGATGTCGTATTCTTCTTCGTAATATTTTTGTTTGTGTTTCTTCGTTGTCGTGCTTAACCACCACCATAGAAAAAGCTCACACAACAAGGATTCATTCTTTTGTTCATGGTTTTTTGATGCGGTGGCAAACTATCCCGGTAAAAGAAAGCAATATAACAAAAGGCACAAAAATATCCAAGCAGTTTGTTACCGCAGCCGCATAAACAGCGAGTACACCAGTAGTGGCGAAAACTCCTATTGCCGCAGATCACTGATACGAATGTAAGTTTGAAGGAGCGTTCAGGGAAATATATATAAAGCGCTAAAAATGCACCTTGAGCAAACAAATTAGTATGGTCATTAAATAATTAATGCAGCCAACTTGACAAAACGAATGATGCAGAATTTCTTATTTTTGGGACAACTTTCAAGTTCAATTCTCACAATTAAGTCCCATATCAATGAACTGAAAAATGTTGGGTGGCGCACCAATTGTGCAAAATAAGAAATTCAAATATAATTTTTTTTGAATCAAAGTATTTCATTATTTTTTTATTTTATATAACTAATTGGTTTGAAAGATGAATGACCGTTAATGATCTCCATGCTCGACCACGCCTTAACGACACCGGATTAGAAAATCATAGCCTATAGGGTTGAAGTCGAGATCGCCTTAAGTATTGTTTTAATGGTCTTTTTAAATTATGTCAAATTCTTGGTTTCGTTTAGTACACGTCTTGCTTGACTTAACACCATAAAAAAATTCTGGTGCAGTCAAGTCAGGTGAACCTGGAGGCCAGCGGAAAGTGTAGTTTCTTTGACATTAATTTGTTTGAAAATTTTCGTTGGAGCTCCGTCATAACCTGTACGGCTTTGTGTGTAGTTGTTCCATCTTGCTAGAATACGTAGATATGTCTTCGACATATTCATGATTAAAAAGTTCTTCAACATCTTTAAATAACGCTCACCATTGGCTGTTACTATTACAAGTAGCACTATTCTTGCGGCACCCTGTACTATGCAATTTAAGATAATGCTAATTTTTATTACACCGTACAACAGTCAATCTGTGGGGTAAGAAACTCCAAGTCTGAGTGAAGGTACTAGGTTACTATACTAAAACCTCCAAAGGGTTCGTGTCATTCTCAGGTCAACGTTTTTTTACGACATTTTATATTTTTGAGCTTATCTTGATGTTTTTTCGCTTAGTTTATCGGCATGATTGATTTAGCATAATGATTTTTTTAGATCTTCAGCCAGACTTGGAATTTCTCAGGAAAAATATGGAAACTTTCAATGATTTGGAATTAAAATATTAAAAATCTATTGACGGTGTTAATTGATTCGTTCATATATTAGTTGTTTCATGTAACTGAAATTATTTTTTCATCTTTGGAAAATACAATGTTTCTAAATATTAATATTTTTATTATGACGTTACTATATATAAATAATAGTATTGTAAAAGTAACCGAATAACAAGTAACCGCGTAAATCATATTGGATTTTTCCTATAGTAATATTCAGTTAAATTTTTATGAACATAAATGGGTTTCGGGATATATGATATTCTTACTTGAGTTTTTTAAACGTTATTCACTTGGAAGTTACTAGAAACTCTCAACGAAGGTTCTCTAGCAGCTCACAAATGTCTATTGTCCGATAGATCACTTATTCCCTGGGCAAAGCCACTGGATTTCTGAGGTGCTATGTTGAGTAACCTTAACAAAGTGCTACTATCAATGCGTCTTAGTGAGTAGACTACAGAACTACTTCGGTGGTATCTTATAATGGCTGTGGTTGATACTAAAAGTTTACGGTAGTAAACTAAAAGTTGAGGTTCGAGTTATGCCGACCCATGTCCCTTGATATGATCAATCTGGCATTCTCATGTGCACCAAGAAATGCTTTTGGTAGAACATAAAGTTAAGGAGATTATACAGTTTTGAATCTTTACCTGTTACGACTTTGCGGGATTACACTGACCGACAGAAAGTCGACAGTGCATTAATTGCTATCTTGCGAATCTATAAATATTGTTACACAAGGGAACAACTGAATATTGTTTTTAAGGTTATTTGGGACGCTGAATCAAAATCTGCACACAAAATGAAGGCATATATCAAAAACGGTACACCATATTCAATTAAAAAAGAAATCCAAAATTCGTCCATAAAATTGTCTTTAAGCCATGCACTAAAAGCCACTGGTTTAAAATTCGCCCAGTAGTTTCAGAGATATCGTTGAAGTTTTGAAAAAAAAATCCACAATTTTATAAAAAAAAAAAATATTTTTTGTTTAAAAATTCATACAAAATAAGAATGAGTCAAAGATTCCAGTTTTGTAGCCAAATATATTTTGCATAAAGGATCTCTTTTTCATTGAAATCGGTCTACAAATTTTGATTTTATTTAAAATTTTCAGAGAAAGCTGAATTGGATAAAAGTTGCGATTTCCCACATTAGAAATAGAGTAAAATATCTATACACCCAACGTGATCGTGCCTAAATTCTTTACTTAGTATTGCTATAGCAGGATAAAATAATAATGTCTATATCGTTTAGACGACTTTGTCACGTTTGAGGCTCTTTTGTTTGACATAACTCGAGAACGACTAGTCCGATTTAGATGAAACAATTATAAAAAATTTAGAATTACAATTCCTTTAATATGTTCATATAAAGTTTCCCTACATAAGCAACAGTTTCAATTTTTCATTCATCAAATGATTTTGAGCTGGATTTTTTTTGTAGCAGTTACAATAAAACTGTTGTACTCCGTGGCGTATGATTTACGTGGAATATTACTTATGATAATTATACGCCACCATATAGTATTTATGTTATGTCAAACAAAAGAGCCTAAAACGTGACAAATTCCCCTATACGATACTTACTAACTTCTAATCGATATTTAATTATTATGGCATGTAACTTGACAAAACGAATGATGCAGAACGTCATCTTTTTGGGGCTACTTTCACGTGCAATTCTCACAATTGAGTCCCAAAATCATGTGTTGTACTGTGATAGTATAGATATAGAATAGTCCTTACTGTCTTCCCCTACAGCGCAGAATCCTCGGTATGATGCATACATTTATAAGTTTTATTATTGTTTTTTAACACTTTTTTAATCCAGTTAGATTTTTTTACAATCTTAACAGTCTTTCAATTTAGATTCTTGCGCAATTGCTGATCAAATCCAACCCATTTGTCTTACCATTTTTCAAATGTCATAATTTATTTACAAAACGAAATACATACTTCAATACCTCTTATCACTGTGACAATCAGAGAATGTCAACTACACGACGAATGTCCGGTTTCATATGAAATGACTCATAGGTACCAGTCTTGTGTCCAATGCACTCTCAGTCTGGATCCCATTAGATATACCTCGCCCGATAACGGGTTTTGTTTATGATGCTGTAGTTGCTAAATTTATAAACTGGCACAATTCGCATATGCAATTTCCGCCTGCCTACACTCGAGCAAAAACAACTCATATGTAGGGCTTACATTATCAAGTCTGACCCCTAGAGACACAGCGTACAAACCTTCTTCTTCTCTTCGACTATGAGGAAAAACCAACTAACTAACAATTGTCAAATGTACAATAATAAATCTGTCAACCATAAATGGCGTCACATTGACAGTTAATTTTTATTACACATTCAAAAAACACGGACAGACAATCAGTACTCGCGCTCAATGCGACAAATATGTACTGTTTTTTTCTTCAGCTGAGCTCTGCGTTAAATGTCACAGGGTTTTTGCTCCATTGACAAATAAATCATAACATTTTATAGCCGGCTGGCTGGCTGACTGAAAAGCTGTCATACACTCTAACTGTCTATATGTCGCTCTGTTAACTCTAATCTCGATTCGATTTTCAACTGTCGACATCCGTGTGAGCTGAGTGGTGCGTCTGAATGACTCAAAAAAGGGCAAAGAGTAGTAGGTGGCAAATTTTTTGTTTTGTTTGTTTTGTTTGTTTTGTTCAATTGAAAATTGTTAATAAATTGCGTTCACAAATGTGTCTGTCGGTCTGTGGCGATAATGTTGTGGTTCTTGTTGTTGCTGGTGTTTGGCGGTTCATTGTTCACATGATAATTTGGTATAATCTGTGATGTTGCTGTTTCGTAAATTGAGCGGGGAACTTTTAATCATTACTGTTATTACGGTTATTACGAGTATTGTTATTATTACTATTATTATTATTATAAAAATAATTATCATTATCATCATCATCAACGTCATCATTATTGTCGCCGTTTTATTTGTAGCCAATTGTTGTATTTTTGTTGGCCTGTTTTGGTTGGTGGATAATTATTTATAATTATATTTGCCAAAACAAATGTTAATACTTAACAACAAAACATAGAAATGCCGTTATTGATTCTAGAATGATTGCAGCGATAGCAATAACAATATTGAAATTATGAACAATAACTGTAATTAAATGTTAGTTTAAAAAAAGGGAGGGGAATATCACAGTTTGGCTGTGCTGCCACAGACAAACAATTATTTTAGGCAGTCAAGGTAGAATGAAAATTAATTTTAATTTTAATATTAATATCATATTCTCTTAATCGAGATTGGAAACTATAGAAGTCATAGGAGAAACAGTGTGTTCGTGTTGGTAACAGACGGTATATCCGTGTGACGAACATTGTGGGACATTGTGTTTATGAAGAGATCGAAATTATTGTAATTTTTTGATAATGCATTACATTGTATTCATTTAGATAGTTTAATTGTTGGAGATTATTACTATAATTACTTTAATTCTATGGAATCCGGACAAAAGTTCTCTTTTTGTATAAATGGAAATAGGTGGAAAGTTAATAGATTACAATCATACATGACAGGGGTAATCTAAAGGATAACTAACACAGCACAATATTTCTCAGCGCATTGATTTGGGACTCAATTCGGAGAACTGCACTGTTTCAGCTATATCGGACTAGTAATTCTCGAGTAATGTCAAACCAAAGTGCCTAAAACGTGACAAATTCCCCTATACGTTACTTACTAACTTTAAATTGATACTAAATTATTATGGCATGTAACTCGATAAAACGAATGATGCAGAACTTCATCTTTTTGGGGCTACTTTCACGTGCAGTTCTTAGAATTGAGTCCCAAAATCATGTGTTGTACTGTGTTAGCCAATTAAAGAAAGCTGTAAACTTTAAAACTATGATATGCCAATTATCTATATAAATATAAAAATATATAAAAAACTATTTGTAATAGCGAATAACCTGAAATTTTCTGCGAAGGACTTCAAACAGATCACATCATCGCAAAGAACACTTTTAGCAAATTTGCAATGTCGCAATGTGGAATAATATAAAGGGTATGATAAATCAGATGCGAATAAGGGAGTAGGTAACAACGTCCCTGAAGCTTAACATAACAGCTCTCCTTGTGTGGTTGACCTCATAAGCAATTCTCCTTAAGTAAACAAATTATTATGAAAACACATAGAAAAGAGCAGATATGATAGGATATGCATCTGGAATGTCCGATCTCTCGACAGAGATGGTACATCTATTCACTTTGCTGTCCTGATGTCCTAAACACATATAAAACCGCCATAGAAAAAAAGTGATGGATGAGACAGGGACGCACCCATAAGAGAACTCTGACATCTTTTACAGCCACATGACATGTATTAGAATGTTGATTCATAGTTGGTAAAAAATTTCGATATCTGGTCTTGCGAGGAAGAAAGACATAGACGTGGTCTTCTATAGCTCAGTGGAAGCGACGTAGGTTAGCGATCCGAAGGTGCCGGGTTCGATTCCCGGCCATGGTACTGGTCAAATCAACATCGATGAAAAATTAAATTTCGAATACTTTTGAGTTATCCAGCCAACAAATCTCATTCTAGGTGCTTCTACTACTAAAATTCAGATTGCGCAAGGACCACGGAAAAAGAAATGATTTATCAACATCGAAATATAAAATCAGCAAAACCAGCTGGCGTTATCTTTGGAGGAATTTGGCGGTTACAACTCACAACGATATCTAACAATCCCTTGACACAAACCTTGTTATCTGTCCGATCAAGTGCCGGTAAATTGAAAATCGGTATAAAAAATTTTTGCACCAGCTGCTTTTTCCAAGAAGACCATGACACTAAAGACGCATTCTTTGAGCTTCTGGGGGAAAAATATATGACCGGTGCTTTGGCCATGACATTAAAATTGTTCTGGAACATTTTAATGCCAAAATAGAAGGGGAAGAAGCCCCTTGTGCAAGAGTCGAAAATTGCAGTCTACACACCAACACCTTCAATAACGTATTTCGACTTGTTAGCTTTAGGATTATTGAGCTCGGAATAATTGGTCTCTCTCGTCCTTGTTGTCAGAATGAAAGGAGGAGAGAGGTACTCTTTATAATGAAAAGAGGAGAGAGGTACTCTTTTCATTATATTGTACCTTGAAAGGTACCTTTTATGTACCATCCATTTCCTCTGACATTGTGCGACATTCGTCATCATACCAGGACTTATCTGAACGTGGTTTTTCATACACAAACGCCTCTTCAGGAAGAAAAGAATCTATGGAAGAAAGAAAGACAGGATATCGAAAAGTTAAAGTTTAGAGAAAAGTTCTACCAAAGGTTTTGAAACTGGGATCACCATATGTAAGGACATAAATGGAAATCTGGTCACGGACACTCAGAGTATGCTGCAAAAAATGAGGAAACACTGTAATGCTCGAAGACAACATTAGTGACGAAATAACGTAAATCGAGATCAACACGCAATTGCCGACGAAATACCGGGAGTGCTTTTTAAGATCGGAAACGATAAGCTTGCAACATACAAGCACCAACTTATTAACACGATTCAGGTCAAGAGATGCATTGCCGACGATTAGAATATAAGTGATCCATGTCATGTGCTTAAAAAAGGCGATCCAAATGTGTGTTTACCAACTATTGCGGTATCAGCCTTTTACCCATCGCATACGATGTCCTGTCAAGTGTGTTATGTGATAAACTATACCCCATACTAGTGAATCTGATTGTATCTTATCAGTGTGGTTTTATACCTGGTAAGACTACTTCCGACCAAAAATTCACACTGCGACAAATCCTAGAGAATATCCAAAGAATGCAGTTCGATAGTCTGATGCGACTGAAACTATAAGATGCTATGGCAGAGTTTGGTATCCCCGCGAGGTTGAAACAACTTTGTGGGCTAACACTGACTGACTTGAAGTTAAAGTAGGCAAAAAGAGAGAAAAAAAGGAGAGAAAAGTATTCCAACAAATACTTGAACGCATCATTGTTAACGGACAGTACCTTCGTCGTATGAACCATTAGCTATATAACTACATCAATGTAGTCAAGCGCTTGTGACAAATTCCGCTATACAACACTTACTAGCTTCAAACCGATATTAAGTTATTATAGCATGTAACTTGATAAAACGAATGATGCAGAACATCTTCTTTTTGGCGCTACTTTCAACTTAAATTCTCAGAATTGGGTCCCAAAATCATGTCTTATACTGTATAATTTTTACAATGATAGAATTAATACAATAAACGAGTTGTATGTTATAATAATAAAAATTGACCCTTCTTCTTGTATCAACCGTTCTGTGCGACAAACAATGGGAAGTAGTTGCTAAGAATTATCCAATAATCCAAATTTCATTAGCATAATGTAATATAATAACATACATATAACGAATGTAAGCGAATTACAGAATGACTGTTAATCTCCCATCCTGTCCCTAATCCTGAAAATTATTCATTGTAAAAATTATTTTTTTTTGAATTTTTAAACCAAACACTAACAAGATTAACATTTAATATCACACGAATGGCACAAAAAAAAACAACAAACAAACTAAAAAATACAAATTATAATGCAATTTTATGTGCCATCAAATTTTATTCTTTGTGTGTCAATTTTATGGGTCATTTAACAATATTAGAATAAATTATAACCCCAAAATAATCCTATTATTTTTGCAGGCGCCCGCTTCAATAAATAACCAACATATTGCCATTCTCAAGGAGAAAAGGGTTATAAGCCAAAGTAGTATGCCAATAAATAAACACTATTTAGTATATTTTATAATAACACCAAAAAAATATAACCCATATTACCTCAAATCGCCCCTATACGGAAAAATCTTTTAGTTTTGTGTAACTAAAACCAACAAATCATGCTTGGCTTACGGACTTATGTGTTTGTATATTTTAAACAATATGACTTAACAGTTTTTCTCTTGATAACCACCAGCCTGGATTTACATTTTTACATTTCACTTGGCACATATGAAATTGCATAATATTTATGTGCATACTCATATACGTATGTATATAAATGTATATGTACTACAAAAATATGCATTTATTCGGTAACGATATTATGTTATTTCTTTAATTTATTTATTTTTATATTTTTTCATATGAAAGTTTTATAAAAACAAAAATATGCCTGTATGTATGTATTTTGTTTTTTTCTTTTTTTGGCAATCGCCATTGTGAGTGTAATAATAAAATATGAAAAAAAAACAAAATGAAATATTGCCAATTAAATTCAGATCAAACTACAAAAGGTGTGTATGGCTGCAACAGCAAAATAACAACAACAACAACATCAACAACAACAACAAAAAACGTACGTAATTTGTGTTAAATAAAATAGTGCAAATAAATGTCATTGAACCAATAAAATATTTAGGGGGTGTAAATAGATATCACTCGGGCAAACACCGACTTTAGGTGTTGGTCTCTAAGAGCAGGTAAGGGCTCATAAATTATTACGAATTGTTTATGGACTGGGAGTTAAGACTAATTTGTGGTTAAATGCTTAGAAAGATAACAGGAGCGTAGAAGTGTATAATTTGAGGTTCACACATATATGTACATTAGGGGTATAACCAATTTTTTGGCATAGTACCATGAGGTCAACCATGTCCTAGTAACCACGAAAATCATAATCTTTTGTAATTCTTCTGGAAAAAGTTCACGCACCAATTGGTTTTTCTAAACAGCTGTATAAAAAATTATTTAAAAATTTATTACTTTTTTTATTATTTGTTAAATTACTGAACATTACATATGTACTCGTATAATAAAAATAAGAAAAATTATGAGATAGTTATTGAAAGATAAAAATTAAACAAATTAACTATTAGCATTAGGAGAGATTATTCGTTACACATTTTTATTATTTTTTTTTGTTAAAAAAGGTTAAAGATACGTTTTGGTTTGCGGAAAAATCTTTAACCATCTCTAAATATTAATGAAATTTCATACTTGAGCTATTTTTTGTTTTAAATAAGCATATTATTAATTTTTCTTAACCAAAAAGAAAATTAAAAATTTTCAAAACTTCATTGCGGTTGGTGCGTGAACTTTTTTGACCTTAGAGAAAAAAAATATGCGTTCCCTTATAGTTTTTTATACTCTATTGGACAGTGCTATGCCAATTTTAATATTTTAAAAAATTGTTAAAAAGTTATATCCCTAATGTACATATAAAGACAATAATGTTGACCGTATTTAAAAACATCACAAATATAGAGAAGTTTAAAAAACTACACACTGTGACAAAATGGAAAAAAAATTTAAGGAAATTGGGGAGTGACCTATTGCATGTTGTAGGTCTGGTTGAGTGCAACATAACCCTTTATACCAAAGTTTCCTAACACCCCCAAAATCTTGACTTACGCTTCGAAAACCGGTTTTTCGGATATTAACTTACTTATGACCTTATAACTCCCCAGTAGGAAGTGTCTGCAAGACATACTCAAGGATAGGTGCATGACCATAGTAAATCGTTGATGACATTTAGGAGACCGCCCATACAGATCGTCGAAGAAATTTTTATATAAGTGTAAGCTTTATCAGTTGATCGACAATGTCGGTCAAATTTTTGTTGATGCCTATACAAGCGACCTGTTGCCCACACAATCAACGACTGTTGATGCCTATGTATGCCTTGAATTGTCATTCCAGCCACATACATTAGTGCCATTTTAAAAGATGGATTTTTAGTTGTTTTTTAGGTTTTTATTAGTATGGCTAATTGTTAATACTTTTGAAAACTACTGACCAAAAGATAAGTGAAGGATATAAACTTTTATATGGCATTCAACTTCATTCGATATTTCAAACTATAAAATTGTTGATGTTTACTCGTCCGTTTAATAAACTAAAATTTTTTGTTGAACGTGTTTGATGCACGGCAACATTGGTATTTTGTCGGTCAGCTTGCCGTCAGCCGAGTGTTTTGACGGCAAGTACATACATTTTTCACATTTTGTCTTGAGGACAGCGTTGACGACAAAGTCGTGTATGACGGAACTTCCTACTGGGACAGTCAATTCTTATTTCAAGCCGAGTTTTGATTCAAATTTTGTCATAACAGTATGATAATAACACAAAACAGAATTAATTATCCTACTGTTTTTACCTAAAAATATAACTTTCTCTCCTTGTCTTTATTACAAAATATTACAGCTCTTTCAGTATTTCAATTGTTCTGTTGCTCAATCAGTAAATATATACATATATGTGTGTGAGTATGCATACTGTGCATAATCTATTGACTAATTTGTTAATTATATGTTCAAAGATAACAAATGTAAGCACACACACACTTCTATACATATGTGCTTGATTATATATTAATTATAATGTAATACTCACAGGTGTCAACATTTGTATTCTATTAATTGAGTTAATTAAGGCGGCGGCGACAACCAAAGAGCATAATTCACTTACCTGAAAAGAAATTGAGAGTAAGAGAATTGGATTAAATACATGAAGAAATTTTATAAACAAATGTATACGTAAGAAGATGTTATTGTAATAAAGGGTTATGGTTAAAATTCCTGAGTGTAACAATAGAAAATTTAAATAACATTCAAAGAGTGGCAGCATGAAGCCAATGAAAGTCAATGAGTATGACTGCAGTTGGGGTGTTATTGAAGATTCACAGTAAGGGGGGAGTAACATAACATTTAATAAATCCAGCATATGTATATTTCATCAGCAGAACGTACTGTAAGGTATAACAATGATACATACTTACCTAAGTTAATATCCCTTTATACCCAATGAATGACGAAATGTTGAATTACACAGTACAACACATGATTTTGGGACTCAATTCTGAGAACTGCACATGAAAGTAGCCCCAAAAAGAAGAACTTCTGCATCATTCATTTTGTCAAGTTACATGCCATAATAATTTAATATGGATTTGAAGTTAGTAAGGATCGTAAAGGGGAATTGTTCACGTTTTAGGCTCTTTTGTTATATTGTTATATAGTGGCGTATAATTATCATAAGTAATACTCCACGTAAATCATACGCCATGGAGGAAAACAATTTTATTGTAACTGCTACAAAATAAACCCAGTTGAAAATCATTTGATGAATGGAAAAGTGAAACTGTTGTTTATGTAGGAAAACCTTATATAAACAGATTAAAGAAATTGTAATTCTTAATTTTTTTTAAATTTGTTTCAGCTAAATCGTATTAGTGGTTCTCGAGTTATGTCAAACAAAAGAGCCTAAAACGTGACAAATTCCCCTATACGATACTTATTAACTTCAAATCGATATTAAATTATTAAGGCATGTAACTTAACAAAACGAATGTTCCAGAACTTCCTCTTTTTGGGGCTACTTTCACGTGCAGTTCTCAGAATAGAGTCCCTAATCAATGAGCTGACAAATGTAGTACTGTGTTTACACGGTTTAACAATTAGTTTTCATCAAATTCGACTCTCAATAAAGACGGAAAATATTACAAAAAATCCAACTAACCAAATACCAAATCTCTCTAACGAAATATTTCCACACGGTTAACTTCCTTACTAAAAAATCAACAATTAACTATAAATTGTTCAAATTTTAATATTTAAAAACAGCATATTTAAAAATTTAACAAAAGACTTCAGGCTACATGCTGTCTTTACTCTACATCAGTGAATTTTTTTGCCAGCGGGTTGATATAATTGTGGATCATAGTAAACTTTCATTGAGATTTCTGTTAATTAAACATAATTGAAAATAAATTAACACATTTCGCCACAACTACAGCCGTCTGTCAATGCTGCACCACTTCAAAGGTAACCAATTCTTTCTGTAACTTTATCTTTTCAATCGTATCCATGGGCAAACAGTAAAATTTTAATTGTCATTTCACATACATACATATATGTAAGGCAAAGGATAAATTAAAGCGCTTACACACGCACACTCACTCACTCACACACTTACTTGTTTGTATGAATATCATCTCTCACACATATGTAACAACATAAACGTTTACTTTAATTTAACAACAATTTTTATTGAAATTCATACATCGTACAAGTATGTGTGTGTGTGTGAGTGCAAAAATGTATTTCCCCATCTTGACTGCTTCGACTGCATCGGTTGCATCAACAAACACATTTAATTCTCTTGAGCTGTCAATCCAACAATCACTTAAATTCACTTAAAGTTTGTTGTCGTTTTATTTTTCGTTTTTCTGCTGCTTCTTCTCAGTTCATCTTTATATTCATTAAATTCTTTGTTTGCTGTCAGCATCATTTGTTGGTGCACTTAATTCTGTCCCACCTCACGACATAGTCACCAGCATTACCTCCCTCGCGCCAAACTTTGAACCCAACAAATAAAGTTGGGTGAAGGCATCTCTTGTAAGGCAGCGCACTCATCTCACCGCCTCTTGTAATGATGGGTCAGTGTATTCATATCACATTTCATTTCATTACAACACATTCGCAGACTTCAACCTCCGAAAACCCACAATGATATGACTATCACTCTCTGTTGTTCTCCCTCTCTCTATTTTTCTTTCACAGTTGATTGCCCATAAGCAATGAAATTTATGTCGAAGTGTGCATGGGAAATGTGCATTTCTGCTAGGAATGAGATGAGATTTTATAAAGAAATGAAGTACCAAAAGGGTAACTGGGCACTTTTTTTCGTTTATTGTGTAATATTATAATATACACATTTTAAGAGAAAAAGGGATTGAAGCTCTCTTTTGTGACTACAAAGAAACAAAAGTTGTCTTAAGAAAATATTAATGAGTTTTATAAGTTTATTGTAGAAGACGAATCTCGAAGGGAGAAATTTAGCTTTTTCTTTGAACGAGTTTCAAAAAAATATAAAAATATAAAAAATTTAAAATATAAAAATATAACAATATAAAAATATATAAATATAAAAATATAAACATATAAAAATATTAAAATATAAACATATAAAAATATAAAAATATAAAAATATAAAAAAATAAAAATATAAAAATATAAAAATATAAAAATATAAAAATATAAAAATATAAAAATATAAAAATATAATATAAAAATAATATAAAAATAAAAAAATATAAAAATATAAAAATATAAAAACATAAAAATATAAAAATATAAAAATATAAAAATATAAAAATATAAAAATATAAAAATATAAAAATATAAAAATATAAAAATATAAAAATATAAAAATATAAAAATATAAAAATATAAAAATATAAAAATATAAAAATATAAAAATATAAAAATATAAAAATATAAAAATATAAAAATATAAAAATATAAAAATATAAAAATATAAAAATATAAAAATATAAAAATATAAAAATATAAAAATATAAAAATATAAAAATATAAAAATATAAAAATATAAAAATATAAAAATATAAAAATATAAAAATATAAAAATATAAAAATATAAAAATATAAAAATATAAAAATATAAAAATATAAAAATATAAAAATATAAAAATATAAAAATATAAAAATATAAAAATATAAAAATATAAAAATATAAAAATATAAAAATATAAAGATATAAAAATATAAAAATTTCGCTTAATTTCACAAATTATCGTAGACACTTCAAGTTCCTGTAGAAAATTGTGTGTGTCCGTAACGCACTTTGTGTTAGTCATAATTTTGAATACAACATTTTAAGTACAGTTTCATTAGATGAAAATTATAGTACTGTCCAATGTCTACATTTTTTAATATGAACATTATCTTCAAAATATTTCAACTTTTCGAGAAAACTACAAAATAAGAAAAAAACGTGCGTCCGCAACGCCAGGAAATATTCATATATTAAACTATGAAAATTTTAATTATATTAAAACAAGCAAACATTTTCTGAATAATAAAAAATTCTAATTCTAAAAGAAGCATGAGTTTCCAAATTTGAAACGTATGATTAATATGGTATCCAAGCGTATGATTAATAAAAATTTTCAGTACATATTAGGGATGTAACGAATGTGCTTTAGCGAATGCGAAAGCGAATATTGGAATATTTTTTTTGCGAAAGCGAATGCGAATACTTACTTTTGGTTTTTGCGAATGCGAATGCGAAAGCGAATATTCCAAAATTGTTTAGCGAATGTCAAAAAATGGTTTAAATAATTTAGTTTCATTCCTACTGTCTGCCTTTTCAAATAAAAATATGTCTTACAGTTAAGTAATTAAATATAAAATATTTATGTCAAAGTAAAACAAAAACAAAAATATATATAATTCTCAGATATTCAGTCTTTAAGGTAACTAAACAATAATTTTATTTGCTTTAGAAAACTTTGACGTATTCAGTATCCAAAGTTTAGTAGCGCCAAGTTGTATTTAACAAACAGAAGCTATGCTGCTTTTTCGCTATGCTAGTTCTAGTTCTTAGTGGATCATAGATAAGTCCGGCTCTACTAAACAACTGTTCGCTGGGGACACTTCCCGGAGGCGTAGCTAAGAACTGGCGGGCCAAAGGTGCTAACTTTTTCGAGCTGTTTCGTTTCCACCACAATACAGGACCTTCTGAAATATGAATTTTTTTTCTTTATTGTATTCAGCTAACAATTTTTTTTCCATGAGAGACTGAAAACGTAACCACTTGCATGTCGGCCTCAGTCTCATTATTACTTGTATTATAGAATTTTTTTTGCGAATGCGAAAGCGAATGTACAAAATGATGCGAATTATTCGCATTCGCGAACGTTCGTTACATCCCTAGTACATATGTATTTGGTAAAAATAATCATTCGTCCAGAGATTGCGTGAAATCTCGTGTAAGTCTTGTTTTCAAACAATTTACCGAATTTGTAATTGCCCAACAAATTGTACTCAATTACCGACTTCATCATAAAAAATATACAGCCTTCTTTGGAAATTTGTTTTCATGCAGATACCAATGAACGGCAGCTGTTAATGATGAGGTTTCTTTGAAAGATGCAGCAAAGGCATCATTTGCAGCTCGCATCATGCTCAGGTTACGTCGCTTTATTCCATTGTGGTTACAATTCTTTCAATTTGTAGTATTTTTGTGTACGTTTCTCGTTAAATTTCATCTTTGGGAATATTACGCTGTAAATGAATATTGAAAAATTTTGCGATGGTAATGGCTTATAAAGAGCGAGAGCAAGAATGAAGTCTTTTGTTTGGAATTTCATGGAAATGCACATACAACGCATATAATTGTATGGAAGTTGGTATGAGTGAAAAATCATTGAGCGATGTGAACGACCAAGCAACCGCGAATTGTCCATTAACCACAAACAATCAAAATAAATTTGTTTGCTGGTGTCAGTCCAGCTTCACAAATGGTGAATAATTTATAAATTTCAGTAACATGAAGTGAAATTGTTGGAAAAATTATAAAATTTTTTGTGGTGTTAAATTAAAGATTTACAAATTGGGATTATGTAAAAAAAAATTAATTTCCCTTTACACCCCATGAATGAGGTATGGGATAGCTTCTCGCGTTGTTGTGAATAAACACGATTTCTATTTTTAGATTCCCAATCAATGGCACCTACATGTTTATCGACGAATGCAAACGTCACTGTTTTGAGAAGCTCTTACTAGACATGCCGATTGACTCGACACTTATACTGCGAAGTTGCTGTCAACAACATTCGAGGGGAGCTGACAATGAAAGAAAATTATTCTTTTTTTTAAGGTGACTGGAGTCAGGAGTTGAACCTGTGATCTCCCGCATGGTAGTCGCGTGTTCTAACCACTATGGTGGTTGATTATGTGGTTAAAAAAATTCATTTAAGTTCAGAAACTTCAATTAATATAAAAAATGATGGCACAAAATTATTGAAAATAAAAGGATTATAAATAATAACATTTTCAAAAATATTGTAAAATATCCGTGTTTGTGGCTAAAGCCCTAAACAAAAACAATTCATTTGTGGTGCAATACATATTGTGTTTTTTTTTTGGGTACGAAGAAGAAGTTTTTTAGCTATCACCAACGAAAACTTGTTATCAAAGAAATCGTTCAAAAAAATGCAGAATAACACACATAGCTGCATAGGTAATGGAGTGGAAGGCTAGACTAGACTATAAATCTAAAGACCATAAAAATTCAAACGCAGCGTAAATTACCTACAAATGCAATTGAAATTGCAATGCATTGCTAGGCATATAAATTGCACACGCACACTATTGTAAAAGTATTACCCCAAATCACTGAAGAAAACTAACGAAGAAACCATCCATCCAAACACTTTCCTCCATACGAAGATAGAATACTTTGTGCGCTGGTTTCACATATTTCTCTTTAACGTAAACTAATGGCAATTTAGCTCACGTAGACAGCGCATAATGTACATGGGCATTCGTAAGGGAGGTTCGCATTATAACCGACTTTAAGAAAAGCAGTAGATGAATATGTTAAATCACATTTAACAAAAATTAAATGTAATATTTTATTTTTTTAATTTTACTACTATTATATTAATTTTTATATTGTTTGTATTTTTATTAATTGTGTATTTTTATATTATTATATTTTTATATTTTTGTATTTTTATATTTTTATATTTTTATATTTTTATATTTTTTTATTTTTTATATTTTTTATATTTTTATATTTTAATATTTTTTTATTTTTTATATGTTTATATTTTTATATTTTTATATTTTTATATTTTTATATTTTTATATTTTTATATTTTTATATTTTTATATTTTTATATTTTTATATTTTTATAGTTTTATATTTTTATAGTTTTATATTTTTATATTTTTATATTTATATATTTTTATATTTTTATATTTTTATATTTTTATATTTTTATATTTTTATATTTTTATATTTTTATATTTTTATATTTTTATATTTTTATATTTTTATATTTTTATATTTTTATATTTTTATATTTTTATATTTTTATATTTTTATATTTTTATATTTTTATATTTTTATATTTTTATATTTTTATATTTTTATATTTTTATATTTTTATATTTTTATATTTTTATATTTTTATATTTTTATATTTTTATATTTTTATATTTTTATATTTTTATATTTTTATATTTTTATAGTTTTATATTTTTATAGTTTTATATTTTTATATTTTTATATTTTTATATTTTTATATTTTTATATTTTTATATTTTTATATTTTTATATTTTTATATTTTTATATTTTAATAATTTTATATTTTTATATTTTAATATTTTTATATTTTTATATTTTTATATTTATATATTTTTATATTTTTATATTTTTATATTTTTATATTTTTATATTTTTATATTTTTATATTTTTATATTTTTATATTTTTATATTTTTATATTTTTATATTTTTATATTTTTATATTTTTATATTTTTATATTTTTATATTTTTATATTTTTATATTTTTATATTTTTATATTTTTATATTTTTATATTTTTATATTTTTATATTTTTATATTTTTATATTTTTATATTTTTTTTTATATTTTTATATTTTTATATTTTTATGTTTTTATATTTTTATATTTTTATATTTTTATATTTTTATATTTTTATATTTTTATATTTTTATATTTTAATATTTTTATATTTTTATATTTTTATATTGTTATATTTTTATATTTTTATATTTTTATATTTTTATATTTTTATATTTTTATATTTTTATATTTTTATATTTTTATATTTTTATATTTTTATATTTTTATATTTTTATATTTTTATATTTTTATATTTTTATATTTTTATATTTTTATATTTTTATATTTTGATATTTTGATAATTTGATATTTTTATATTTTTATATTTTTATATTTTTATATTTTTATATTTTTATATTTTTATATTTTTATATTTTTATATTTTTATATTTTTATATTTTTATATTTTTATATTTTTATATTTTTATATTTTTATATTTTTATATTTTTATATTTTTATATTTTTATATTTTTATATTTTTATATTTTTATATTTTTATATTTTTATATTTTTATATTTTTATATTTTTATATTTTTATATTTTTATATTTTTATATTTTTATATTTTTATATTTTTATATTTTTATATTTTTATATTTTTATATTTTTATATTTTTATATTTTTATATTTTTATATTTTTATATTTTTATATTTTTATATTTTTATATTTTTATATTTTTATATTTTTATATTTTTATATTTTTATATTTTTATATTTTTATATTTTTATATTTTTATATTTTTATATTTTTATATTTTTATATTTTTATAGTTTTATATTTTTATAGTTTTATATTTTTATATTTTTATATTTTTATATTTTTATATTTTTATATTTTTATATTTTTATATTTTTATATTTTAATAATTTTATATTTTTATATTTTAATATTTTAATATTTTTATATTTTTATATTTTTATATTTTTATATTTTTATATTTTTATATTTTTATATTTTTATATTTTTATATTTTTATATTTTTATATTTTTATATTTTTATATTTTTATATTTTTATATTTTTATATTTTTATATTTTTATATTTTTATATTTTTATATTTTTATATTTTTATATTTTTATATTTTTATATTTTTATATTTTTATATTTTTATATTTTTATATTTTTATATTTTTATATTTTTATATTTTTATATTTTTATATTTTTATATTTTTATATTTTTATATTTTTATATTTTTATATTTTTATATTTTTATATTTTTATATTTTTATATTTTTATATTTTTATATTTTTATATTTTTATATTTTTATATTTTTATATTTTTATATTTTTATATTTTTATATTTTTATATTTTTATATTTTTATATTTTTATATTTTTATATTTTTATATTTTTATATTTTTATATTTTTATATTTTTATATTTTTATATTTTTATATTTTTATATTTTTATATTTTTATATTTTTATATTTTTAATATTTTTATATTTTTATATTTTTATATTTTTATATTTTTATATTTTTATATTTTTATATTTTTATATTTTTATATTTTTATATTTTTATATTTTTATATTTTTATATTTTTATATTTTTATATTTTTATATTTTTATATTTTTATATTTTTATATTTTTATATTTTTATATTTTTATATTTTTATATTTTTATATTTTTATATTTTTATATTTTTATATTTTTATATTTTTATATTTTTATATTTTTATATTTTTATATTTTATATTTGTATATTTTTATATTTTTATATTTTTATATTTTTATATTTTTATATTTTTAAATTTTTATATTTTTATATTTTTATACTTTTATATTTTTATATTTTTATATTTTTATATTTTTAAATTTTTATATTTTTAAAACAGTAATCTCCTTTCTCTGCCATAGTACAAAGTGCTATTATTTAAAACGGCTAATCGACTAACCAACCTAATCGTCTGTCCTTTTGAATACATTTGAGACGTCTGTGTCTTTCTCTCTTTGTCTCCCCAGATAGTAAGCGAATAATTTATTACGTGCTAAATGTTAATTGATTGTAAACTTACAGTATCTGGCCCGACTTACACGCGGGTGTATCTCACAGACGGTATGAACTACAGAGTCAAGTCATGACAAAGATATGCGCAAAACAAAGTAATCACGATAATAAACGTAACTGATAGAGAGTGGGAAAAACGAATGCCAGGTAAACCCAGATAACAAGAGTTCTTTGCTAATTGAACCTCATACCTTAATAGATTTACTATGAACATAACGTAGACTGTATACCTCCGTCGTCTAAAACGCTGCCCCCTTACTTGCACACAATTGGTAGGATTTAGCGGGAGTGCTAGTAAATTCATTGGCTTATGATACACACGCACACACACAACATATTTTACATTTTATTGAAAAATTTTCCAAAGTCACGTTATGTCAATATTTAGCAGTGAATCATATTGCCATGAAAAACATGTACATTTGATCGTTAGATGGATATATTGTCATGGAAATTGTATTGTGCCGGAGCAAGTAACTATGCATTAGAAGCAAAATTTGTTTGTGGTGCTGAAGTTATGTAGATACGACGAGTATAGTTTATGTTACAAAATTGTGAATTCATCAATGTTTTTGGCGTTCACGACTAGACTGCGTAAATAAAAGAGAAATTACACTATGCATAAATTATGTCTGCATATGGGAATATATAAATGTAATTCTTGCTAATTTGTGCTGGTAAATAATGATGGCTGAGGAATTTTTTAAGAGCTAACACTAAAGTTTAATGGTAAACTTATATTATTTTATTTATAGGAATATACACAGTACAACATTTTTCAGTTCATTGATTTGGGACTCAATTCTGAGAACTGCACGTGAAAGAAGCCCCAAAAAGAAGAAGTTCGGCATCATTCGTTTTGTCATGTTATATGACATAATAATTTAATATCGATTTGAAGTTAGTAAGTATTGTGTAGGGGAATTTGTCATGTTTTAATCTCTTTTGTTTGACATATCTCCAGAACCACTAGTCCGATTTAGCTGAAACAAATTTAGAAAAATTAAGATTACAATTTCTTTAATCTGTTCATATAACGTTTCTCTACATAATAAACAGTTGGACTTTTCCATTCATCAAATGATTTTGAACTGGGTTTATTTTGTATCAGTTACAATAAAACTGTTGTACTCCGTGGCGTATGATTTACGTGGAATATTACTTACGATAATCATACGCCACCATATGGTATTAATATTATGTCAAACAAAAGAGCCTAAAACGTGACAAATTCTCCTATACGATACTTACTTACTTTAAATCGATATTAAATTATTATGGCATGTAATTTGACAAAACGAATGATGCAGAACTTCTTCTTTTTGGGGCTACTATCACGTGCAGTTCTCAGAATTGAGTCCCTAATCAATGAACTGAAAAAAGTTTTACTGTGTGTATCCCTATAATTAAAATAATATAAATTTACCATTCGAAATAAATTTCCATTTAAGAAGTTTAAAGATATTTAACTTCTTAGTTCTTTATTTTTTATTTTTGGAAATTTTCAATAATATTTGAAATAAGATTTAAAAGATATAGAAGGTAGAAGCTACATATCTCAAAACTGCAAAAATGTTGATGTGACTTTATTTCTTTGGAGGGCAGTATAAGCTTGATAGGGAAAAATGATTTTTCGATAGTTTTTGAACTAATAGAACTTAAGGAGCCTACAGAGATCTTTACGCAAAATTATGTGCAAAGCAGTGCGGGGAATGTTCAATTACTGCGAACAGTGGCGAGTTGATATTGATGAATGCTCGAGCACTCTTTTAGCGGCATTTTTTCACTGAACGCTCTGGACGGAGTGAGGAACTCGCTTCAGAATTATGCACACACAAACTGCGTTGTAGATTTCTAACAATTTTAGTTGAATACTTAACATTTTGAAAGAAAGTTTTAAATATTTTCAAAATTTCTTTGAGTGTAATGCGACCCATTAAGTAAATTTCTAAGATTAAAGTTTTTCTGTTACTACATAAATGTCCAGATATCCAAATAGTACGTGGCCTACCCTTTATTAATACTGTATATCATTATTTTATGAATTTTATACATTTTATGAATTTTAAAATTTTTTACAAACTATGAATTTTATGAACTTTCTGAACTTTCTGAATTTTATGAATTTTCTGAATTTTATGAATTTTATGGATTTAATGAATTTAATGAATTTAATGAATTTAATGAATTTTATGAATTTTATGAATTTAATGAATTTAATGAATTTAATGAATTTAATGAATTTAATGAATTTAATGAATTTTATGAATTTTATGAATTTTATGAATTTTACGAATTTTATGAATTTTATGAATTTTATGAATTTTATAAATTTTATGAATTTTATGAATTTTATGAATTTTATGAATTTTACGAATTTTATGAATTTTATGCATATTATGAATTTCATAGATATTATGCATTTTGTATTTTAGGAATTTTATGAAATTTATGAATTTTATAAAAAAATATTCAAACCAAAAAATAAAGATACTTAACGTGTAAAAATTAAACAATAAAGTATTGTGTTATATTTTTTAAGCTCATTGCCGATGTTTGAGTAAATTTTATCAAAATTGGTTTAGTGGTTTTTAAGTTAACCCGTTACAAACATACCTCATATAACCAATTTCACAAATACTATATGTTGTTGGCACGACCCTTTATGTTACACCCACTTGTCATAGCTGGCTTTGATGTGATACATTGTCCACATAACTAGACACTACAGTACTTGAAAGTAAGGATATAAGTTTCGCTCCGACAATCTAGTTACTATTAAATTGATATTATTTTATACATAACTTCTTGATAGGTTTTATATGAGTTTATTTCCTGACAGGTACTTCTGAAGCAATTAACACCTGTTTTCTTGGTAAAAAAAAAATCTTGATTTGGAAAATGGCAAAGCTTAGTGAAATGATGTTATGCCACGTTCATGTGTTTTCGTAACCTTTGTGTTTAGTCAGGTCGCCCCAATGTTGCTTCGACATATTGGCATTATTTTTTCAAAGTCCGAAAGAAATAATTTGCTAAATTCTACTGTATAACAGTAGTTGCGGGTATATATGCAACCAACAGCCACAAAATGTGAAATAGATAGCCTATCACACACACACGCACCAACACACTGACCATGTCACACTTACTCAACCCCACTTCGACAATTCACCGACATAACACATACAAAGACTTTTATCGCACAAGAAAAAAAAAACAAAACTAAACCAAAACAACCATAAACAACTTTCGCATAGAAATTGTATCTTGTGGATACGTGTCTTGCAGTTTTTCCAGTTGTTTTCGTTACTGATCCTCCGGCTTTTGCTCTGGCCAACCAGCCAACCAACCAAACAACAAAGTTTAGCGCAAAGAAAGAAAAACGACTTTAGTTGTTATACGACGAATGATTGCGTGCTGTGCGTTTGTAATCAGAGATAAAATGATACAGAGCAATCTTCTCGTTCATGCCTGAAACACTGCCACCACCACCGACAACAATGCAATGTGGAGTAGCTACAATCAGTAGGAGTTGTTGTTGATGTTGTAAAGAAAATATAAATAGAATTAAAATAGTTTAAAGGAATCTCATTAGAGATAGCGTGAAAATCACAATGGAAGCGGATTCAAAAGTCAAATCGGTAACGATTTACGTTGAAATGTTGTTTGAGTGTAGCACTAGTTTGCCAAAGGGGATATTAGAGTGGTGATATTACATTTACAGGAGAGTGTGATATTACATTTACAGGGTGCTGACGGCTGAGGATGTAGAGTTATTAGAAAGCGTTAAAGGATTGTCGAGTTAACAATAACCAAAAAAACTTAATTTACTTGTAAGGTGTTTGAATAAGGTATCTGTAGATATTATGAGCGGCTTAAAATTATAATATGTATTGTGATATTGGATTAGAGGAAACAGCGATCTAAAATAGTCAACAGTATCTATGTTTCTTATTGTTTAAGTGCATTTTCGATATCACATGTCTTCAAAGGAATTATACAGCCGCATATATTTGTTGCACTGTGTTATTTCTGTCAATTGTACCAGAGATCTGTTACTAAAACTACAAGTGACTTAGCGCAATTGTAGATGTGCTATAGCACGCATACGTGTGTCTGTGTGCATTCACATTATAAACAAAGAATCATCGTCTTGTTAGTGGTATTTTGTTCGCTCGGTTGCAACGGGTTAGTCAGGGTAGGTACGCGAAATATGAAGGGGGTCCAACAAAATATCAGTTGATTTTGTCTTTTACATAAAGCGAAGCACTGTGGAACAAACGAAGTAAAATTGTAATTGTTATATTGTCCCTTTTTAGTTGACTACATAAGAAGTGCTTAACTTTTGATAAAAGTGCCTTTCAGTACAATTTATGCGACTCCACTGTGTAACGCCTACCACCAACATGTTTTTTTTGCATCATGTTGCGGTCGCTGTTGATGTTGTTGCAATTGCCGCTTGTTGTCGTGGTTGGATACGAGTTATGTTTTTCATTTGGCTTTGTGTGAGTGTGTTTGTGTTTTTTTTGGCTTGGTTTGGTTGACTGACTTAGCTTGGCTTGGCTCGGATCAGCTTGGCTCGGCTTGACTGGCTACTGACCCAAATACTTTGGCGTTGGCAAAATAAAAAAGCTAACAGAAACAGCAACAACAACAACAACAATACGCCAAATTGTGGTAAGAAAACAAAGCTAACGGTATATGTTTAAGTATGACTTTTCAAATAGCGTTCCCGAAAGACAGACAGACAGCAATAAACGGTGCATTTTGCCGTGAGAAGTTAGGGGAAGTATGATAAGTTGGTAAATTAAATGTTGGGAAATTCTAATTATTTCTTATAATCATGCGATAAAATTTATAGGATTCAGGATAACTTCAGACGATATGCTTTAAGATCGATGTTTCATAAAATTCATTAAATTCACATAATTCATTAAATTCATTAAATTCTTAAAATTCATAAAATTCATAAAATTCATAAAATTCATAAAATTGATAAAATTACTAAAATTCATTAAATTCATGAAATTCATTAAATTAATTAAATTAATTAAATTAATTAAATTAATTAAATTAATTAAATTCATTAAATTCATTAAATTCATTAAATTCATTAAATTCATTAAATTCATTAAATTCATTAATTTCATTAAATTCATTAACTTCATTAAATTCATTAAATTCATTAAATTCATTAAATTCATTAAATTCATTAAATTCATTAAATTCATTAAATTCATTAAATTCATTAAATTCATTAAATTCATTAAATTCATTAAATTCATTAAACTCATTAAATTCATTAAATTCATTAAATTCATTAAATTCATTAAACTCATTAAATTCATTAAATTCATTAAATTCATTAAATTCATAAAATTCATTAAATTCATTAAATTCATTAAATTCATAAAATTCATTAAATTCATAAAATTCAAAAAATTTATAAAATTTATAAAACTCATTAAATTCGTAGAAATCATTAAATTCATTAAATTCATAAAATTCAAAAAATTTATAAAATTTATAAAATTTATAAAACTCATTAAATTCATAGAAATCATAAAATTCATAATTTAAAAAATTAACGAAATTTAAAACATTTATAAAATTCATATAATTCACAAAATTTATAAAATTCATAAAACTCATAAAATTCATAAAATTCATAAAATTCATAAAATTCATATAATTCATATCATTCATAAAATTCATAAAATTGATGAAATTCTTAAAATTATAAAATTCATAAGTCATAAAATTCATAAAAACTCGTAAAACTCACAAAATAAACAAAATCCGTAAAATTTATAAAAATTCATAAAAGTTTTTTAATTCATAAATTAAATAAAACCCATTTAATTAATAAAATTCAAAAAAAAAAATCATAAAATTTATAAAATTCATTAAGTTCATAAAAATCATAAAATTCATAATTCATACAATTCAAGAAATTAACGAAATTCAAAACATTTATATAATTCACAATATTTATATAATTCATAAAATTCGTAAAATTCATGAAATTCTTAAAATTTATAAAATTTATAAAATTTATAAAATTTATAAAATTTATAAAATTCATAAAATTCATAAAATTCATTAAATTCATAAAATTCACAAAATTCACAAAATTCATAAAATCCATAAAATTCATATGATTAATAAAATTCGTAAAATTCACGAAATTCTTAAAATTATAAAATTTATAAAATTCATAAAATTCAGTAAATTTATATAACTTATAAAATTCATAAAATTAATAAAATAAATAAAATTAATAAAATTCATAAAATTTTTAAAATTTATAAAATTTATAAAATTCATAAAATTTATAAAATTTATAAAATTCGTACAATTAATAAAATTAAAAAAATTTATAAAATTATAATATTAATAAAATTTATAAAGTTCATCAAATTGGTTAAATTCTTTAAATTTATAAAATTCGTAAAGTTTTAAAATTCAGAAAATTCTTAAAATTCATTAAATTCACATAATTCATAAAATCATAAAATTTATTAAATTCATAAAATGTATAAAATTCATAAAATTTTTAGAAGTATTAAAGTTTATAAAATTCATAAATTTTATAAAATTTATAAAACTTATAAAATTTATGAAATTCATAAAATTTATAAAATTCAAAAATTCATAAAATTCAGAAAATTAATAAAATTGGTAAAATTCACGAAATTCTTAAAATGATAAAATTTATAAAATTCATTAAATTTATATAACTTATAAAATTAATAAAATTAATAAAATAAATAAAATAAATAAAATAAATAAAATTAATAAAATTAATAAAATTAATAAAATTCACAAAATTCATAAAATTCACAAAATTCATAAAATTTATAAAATTCGTACAATTAATAAAATTAATGAAATTAATAAAATTAAAAAAATTAATAAAATTTATAAAATTCATAAAATTCAGAAAATTCATTACACCCACATAATTCATAAAATTTATAAAATTCATAAAATGTATAAAATTCATAAAATTTTTAGAAGTAATAAAGTTTATAAAATTCATAAAATTTATAAAACTTATAAAATTTATAAAATTTATGAAATGCATAAAATTCATAAAATTCATTAAATTCAAAAATTCATTAAATTCAGAAAATTAATAAAATTAATAAAATTGGGAAAATTCTTAAAATTTATAAAATTTATAAAATTTAGAAAAATCATAAAATTTATAAAATTCTTAAAATTAATAAAATTGGTAAAATTTTTAAAATTTATAAAATTCATAAAATTCATAAAGCTCAAAAAGTTCATAAACGTTTTCAGAATTCCTTAAAGTTCTATGTCTACCGGATCATGGTTAATTTTTTGCTGAACCAGTCTTCTCGAACTTCGGCAACAATTTTCTAACTAATTTAATCTATGTTGTATTATTTTAATGCCGTATATTGTAATATTCGGAAAATTTTCGTTGCGCTATAGACGAGTAAACTTTGTTTCGGTAGTACTCGCTTTCGCACATTCCTGAATTCCCACGTGCTGTTCTTGCATTTCGCAAATCTATTTCAATGATATTCTGTTCCTTCAAATTATCATGCCTGCCTCATATTTAGCAATAAAAGAGTACATAGAAGCAAATCACACACACTGACGAGTAGCATACCAATCGACATAGGGGAGGGTAAAGCAGAGCAGAGCAGGCAGCTAGACCAACATGTGAATGTACACATTGAAATGCAATGCGATGCATTACGATGCGTCCAAGTCTCAGCTGCAAAAGTCAGCAAAAAAAAAAACAGTCGATAGCAAAAAAGAAAAAGCGAATGAACGCTGTAATTGTAGTTAACCGCATTTTCGTATCTAATAGATACATTATAACGAGTTTTTTACTTACAGCTCTCTTACAAAGGCCACACACGTTGTGTGTGTGTGAGAGAGTCCGTCCCGCCGTGTGCTTTAGTGAGACTCGACGTGATGGCAGTGCTGATAGTTTTTGTAATCTACACCCCACAGTGCATAGTGGGTGATATAGTTAATAAACATAGTTGGAATTATCTGGGACAAATTTAACGAAAAGCATGAATTATTTTCACATCTTTAGGACATTACTTTTTGTCTGAAATTTTCGCGAACTGCACCCAATCCATATGGAATACCTATAGATATTACAGAAAGCTCTCTTTTATGCTCTGCAAATGTTCCTGTTTGTAAATTGTGCTCCCCACATACACACATACTTTCATTTTAATTATTATCATCATACTTTAATATCCAATGTATAAAAGAGCAGCATAATAACAACATTGTTTGGCTACAAGGAATTGTTGTGTTACAAGCAACATCAACACATGTATACGACAATAATACGGCTGAACTGCAAATGTAATAAGATTACGCAAAAAAGTGCAGTGTAAACTGTCATAAAAAAAATTCCCGTTTGTATGGTCCCCCCTGGGCTTCGGTTTAAATGGTGGTAACTGATATTCATTTGGTATCATCGTCAACAATAAACGATTTCACTGAAATTCATTTAGTTTTTCTTCCATTCATTCTTCTCTTGTAATTCATCAGTTATTTATTGGTGCGTATGTGGAAAATCAGTATCAATCATTTTCGTGTTCATATTAATTTGTAGTAATTAAAACTTTTGTCGCAGGTTTGATTGTCTTTTGTGTGGACTTAATGATTTTAAATGTTAAAGACAACATTAAATGTATAAATATTAATGGAATTGGCATGACTTCTACTGGAATGGGTTCACATGCGTTTTGTAGCTGGAAATTCGTATTAAATGTTGCCGGATATCAAGCTATAAAGCACAATGCAAATGATTAAGTCGAGGAAAGCGATTTTGCAGAAATTCATAATAAAGTTCAGTTTTAAGCAGAGACAGGCGAAAGAGTTAAATTAAATGTGTTGTTGCTGTTGTCAACAAGAAGGACGAAGAAATCCTTTACAATAAACATTGTACAGGTTTAAATCTTGTCGGTTTAAAAATACAATCATTTCCACTCAGTCAAATCAGACAATTTGTCATTTATATACAAGGTGGACCCAAAGTGTTTTAACTTTTAAGCTATGCTAAAAAATAGATAAATGAGAAATATTATTATAAATGTACAAAATTATTAACTTTATTATATTAAATGGCATCATATATTTTGTCGCTCGTATGACTAACTAACGGAATTGATATATATATTCGAAATTGAGTTTGGACCGCTAGATGTCTACGTTAGGACGGTGTTGTCGACAGCAACTTTGCAGTAAAAAGCTTCTTAAAAAGTCGCATTCGTCGATAAACAAGTAGGTTCCATTAGTTATGTCACAACAATTCACAACAACGCGGGAAGCTATCCCATACCCTTGTTCATGGCGTGTAAAGGGAAGTTAAGTTTTTTTAAAGTACCCAATGAGTCGTTGGTGGTGTGACATGTTGCCCTTCTTTTGTTGGGGTGTCCGAATGTCTGTTGCTTAAGGCGTGATGAGGGTTATTTTCCGAGTTACTGGTAAATGGCTAGAGTGATTGTTCTTCTCAAGTCCCCCGATTAGGTTAGGAGCAATCCTAGAGTAATCCTAGATCCAGTCGAAGTCGAAGTGTTGGAGATGCGTAGATGTATGTGAAAGGTTGTGTCTCTGACTCAACCTGTAAGTATATGTTAGATGTTTTTGTAGATTTTAAAGGTGCGTTTGATTACCTAAGTTAAACTAGTGTGTTTGAGAGATTGAGTGAACTTAGCTGTCAGGAAATGGAAATCTTACTTTTCTGACATTCGTGTGGTCCATTCATATGGAATCTCATGCTGGATCCACTATTGCGGCAGTTATGTACACAGTACAAGATATGTGAGTATGTTGATGACTTGCTCTTTGTGGTCGAAGCCCAGTCTCACTCTGCTATGGTGAAGCTTGCTATAAGTTTTTTGAGCAGCGTCCTCGAATGGGATAGAAGAGTAGGAGTTAGTGTGCCGACGGACAAGACCGAGATGATGGTGATGAAAGGCAAGTTGTCTGCGGATCGGCCTCCGGTTGTCGGTGTCGAAGGCGTCTCGCTCAAAAATTATACTTCGGTAAAGTATTTGGGCGTGACGGTGAGCGAAAGTGTTAACTTCCTTCCACATTTGGATAGGGTTAAAATGGAGCTCACTGGTTTAGTAGGGCAAATCCGCCGGGTGATGAGGTATGAGTAGGCGTTCTGTACGCACCATTTATGGTGGCTCATTCGTGGCATGTGCCACCTATGGGGCACCAATATGGTGCGATGTAGTGAAGTCTGCTCATAGCAGTAGAAAGATTTTGACATGCCACGACATGCCAGCGAGTCGTTCACTAGGTAGATTAAATATGTTTGCTGTACAGGTTTTCGCATGTCGTAGACGTGCCCTTGCTTTGCGGTGATGTTAAGTTGTACGGCCGTTGTGGAAAACATGTGGGAATTAACTTCTCTGTGAAGGCTTAGCCAATCCTTAAACAATTTTGTTCTGCTTGGCAAACGGCAGTCAACCGTCGGTAGGAGGTACCAGCCCCCCTGGCTACAATGGGTCCGAAGCTGTGAGTAACTTTGGGTACGAAACTTGACCAGTAGTTTAAGTGGTACCACAGGTGGCTAGGAGTTCCGGGGTCAGGTTTTCAGATTCCGCACAGTCATCACAGATCCACAGATCTTAGTGCCGGTATGCCAATATCGGTGCCTGGGGATATGTAAAAATTCCATGTCTGCTCTCAGCGAAAGGCGACCAATCCTTGTAAAGTGTGGTTCATCAAATCACAAATTGGTAGTAGCTTCACTACGAAACTTCAACCGGTGAGTGTGATCGGCAGCGTAGGGATCGGGAGCACCGGAATATAGTTTCCCACCTGATCGTAGGTTGTAGGACCCCCTGTGGGAGCATCACGTGGGCAGTGGTTAAGACCGAAATCGCTTGTAAAGTCTTCGGGCTCGGTGTGGAGTTGCATTACAACCGGGTGCTACAGACCCATAGAGTATCGGAGGTGTTAAGATAGGCCTCACCTTGTCCATACTAACATACCCAATTTGGTAGCTGCTGGCTGGTAGCTTGTCGAATCCTATTCCTAGATGCTTCAAGCTTGCTTGGGCCATCCCAGGGGGCGTTGGTAATCGCATTGTAATATGCCCAGTGTGTTTAGCACACTATGGGTAAGGCCTGCACGACGAGACTCATGTAAAACCATGTGGACTGTGTCGCCTCGACTACAGCCGTAGCTAGCTAAAATTAGGTATACAAGTTTCTTTTCTAATAGCGTAGGTTATGTTGTAGGAAAGCAAAGTCGGACAGAAACTACTCCTACCGCTTACACAAAACAGCCACTTTTTGGGGTGTCCTTCTGACTGTCGCCCGATTGCATCTGTAGTTTAAAAGCTATCGAGCAGAAATTAGGTATACAAGTTTCTATCCTATATGCGGAGGTTAAGTTCTAAGATCAGACAAAAACTACTCCCCCTCTCATACGAAACAGTCCCTTTTTGGGATGTCCGTCTGTCTGCCGCCCGATTGCTGCCGCAGTTTAGGAGCTATCGTGCTGATATTAGGTGTACAAGTTTCTATCCTATAAGCGGAGGTTAAGTTCGAAGATAAGCAAGATTGGACAAAAACTACTTTTACATCTGATACAAAACGTCGCCATTTAAGGGGTTAAACAATATATAACAAAATTCGAATCGCATATTAACAATTCAAGGTCAGTATTTGACATTCTAGTGAAAAATTTTTTACAAAAAAATGGTTGAAGAAGGCTAAAAGTAATGTCCACCTCTCATACAAATTGACTATATTATAAAAAAAAGTCGTAGCAAATAACCAGTTTTATCGTTAATTTTACATATGGTGAAGGGTATCTGAGAGTTTCTTACGTTACTAGTTTTGCTTCACTTGACAGATAACAAAAAGTAAAGTAAGGGTCGTCTGGAGAAAACGGAGGGTGATGTAATGGAATCGTTTTGATATTTATATCTAGGAGGTCGTGTTACAAAGCGGGAATAATGGTGAGGCTCACACTTTTTTTTTGTAGAGCACTGTTATCGCTCAATGACAATAAAAGTAGGCGTACGGATAGAAATCGTTGGGTGATGGTGAAAAATGGAGATTAAGGAAGTCATTTTACATAAGTATCAGCCATTTTCTCGGGACGGGAAAAAAAACTGTCGGTAAATTTTGAGTAATTTCAAAGGTAATAAATTATTAAAATTGATGATATTTAATATAGATTTCAACAACAATTTTAATCATATCAATTAACAATCAATCAAATATAATCAAAAACAATATTTTCAAAAATTAAGCTACAATATTAGTAGATGGTACAAAAGCCATTGTTGGCTCAATTTCAATTAAAAAAATAATTGTATTTACGAAATTACTTTTTCTGTGTATTACCTTCACTATTTTCTGTCATTCAAGTAAAACAAAACCAGTACATAAATTTCAGTCAGATAAACTGACTGATAAATACCATCACCCACTATAAGATATTGTTTAAGTTATTGAAATGTCTTGAGTTATTGAAATTAACCGATTTGTAATTAAAACCAGTTAGAAAGTTTCAGTCGGGCAACCCGACTTACATATACCCTTACCCTCAGTAAAAAAAATATTTTTCTATTATATTGATATTATTACTTGATTTCTAAAGTGGGCGGAGTGTTACATTTGTATGGGAGGTACGAGAAGGGGTGTGTCTAGGCTTCCAGATGTATTCTCCATAACTTTAGTCTATTATAGCTTTACTAAATACAAAATTTGGGCACGATTGCGTTGGGTGTATTGATATTATTACTACATCCCTAAAGTGGGCGGAAAGGTACATTTGTATGGGAGGTACCATAAGGGGCGAGTCTAGACTTCCAAATTTTTCTCCAAAACTTTATCCTATTATAACATAGCAAAATTCAGAATTTGGGCACGATCGTGTCGAGAACTTTATCCTGCTTGAACTTTACCGGTACCAGATGTGTATGGGAGGTACCAGATGGGGCGTGGATAGACTTACAATTTTTTTCTTCTAAACTTTAGTCTGTTATAGGTTTACTAAAAATAGAATTTGGGTACGATCACGTTTGATTTATTGATATTATTCATCCATCTCTATAGTGGGCGGAAAGGTAGATTTGTATGGGAGGTACCAGAAGGGGCGTGGCTAGGCTTTAAAAATTTTTTCCAAAACTTTATCCTGTTATAGCTTTACCAAATACAGAATTTGGGTACGATCCCGTTGGGTGTATTGATATTATTACTCGATTTCTAAAGTGGGCGGAATGATGTATTTGTATGGGAGGTACCAGAAGGGGCGGGGCCATGTAGCCCGTTTTCAATACCATAAGTAGTTTTGAGGAAATAATAACTCGTGCAAAATTTCAAAACATTTAGTTACGTCTTTAAAAGTTATCGTGCGAACCAGCCGGACAGACAGACAGACAGAATGATATATACCCTCATCCCTAAGGGTGATGGTATAAAAAGGGGGCGTTCCGAAAAAACGGTGGGAGTTGTGAAAAATGGGGGTGATATTCAGATTCAAGTGGTAATTTTACATAAGAAATAATGGTGATAATCAATGAAGCCATGTCACTGAGTTCCCATTGGCTGATCTTACATTCCATAAACCCTCCGCTCCACAGCGACAAAGCTTTTCCACACACCTAACGATTCTAATGTAAGCGGACTTTTGGTCCACTGTGTATAATGATATACAACTTAAACAATTTCTAAATCTTTTGCTTGCTAAAGAGAGTATATCTATCATGGATTTGTTCGATTAATCTAGATGTCAACTGCTGTGTGTGGAATTAACCTATTACACTATATAAACCACAATATAATATACAATTTTTAAGACACAATCTATTTACATTACAATATATTCACACTCTCCTCTGGTCTTATTAAAATCTTAATCCTTATAAATCGTCTGTATCTGAATTGAAAATACAAAAAAGTGTAATCGGCAGCAAAGCTTAAATTAAACAATAATATTAAATTTTAATTAACTTTAAGCTTCTTATTACTTTTATCTCGTACATTATGAATACCATCTTTAAATCATTGAATATCACGCTTTACTACAGTATAAGTTTTTTTCTCGCTTTTATTACTTTGTTGTGGTTATTCTTTATTTTCATAAACATACAAACACACTCGCACACAAGCACATATACCCAGTAGCGGATCCTTGTAAGGGCCTTTTGTTTTCAGTGAAATCTTTTGATGATCGTTAACAGTTAACTTCATTTTGTTGAATATGAAATTTAAAAAAAAAAAAACACTTTATCGATATAGTATATAAAAAAATAACGCTACCAAATAGTATTCGTAACTTCAGCGGTTTGAAGACAATTTACAGAATATTACAAATCAATGGATAAATATAGCATTTATCTTCAATGATCGATTCCATTATAGTTAAAACTTCCTCTTATCTCAGACATACCATCCTTTGCTAACTTCTTCTAAAAGTCCTGAAGATCATAAGAAGTAAAGAAACTACTTTTAAAAAACGGACATATCAAGGTTTTCCATAACACAGTACAACATTTTCCAGCTCATTGATTCGGGACTCAGTTCTAAAAACTGCACGTGAAAGTAGCCCCAAAAAGAATAAGTTCTGTATCGTTCGTTTTGTCAAGTTACATGCCATAATAATTTAAGACTTGAACCTTGCGAATCTCATGTCAGGTTTTCTGTATGCCTTACCAATTTTCCCGCTGTTACTATGAAAAAACCATGTTATGAACATATTCGCTAAAAATTCCCCATCATAGTATCACTGTGTGTATTTGTGTGTTTGAGCAATGAAAGTAATAACTCTCAAGAAGAGGTTATATGTAAATACACTTATGCTTATCTCTATCCGTGTAGAAATACACAACATAAGCTTTCATATTGTGGTATATGTGAAAACAACAACAACGCGCATACATTTACGCGTTCTCTTATTAGCCTCTTCTATAGATCAACATATGCATCCTTTGGCGTCAATGTATAGGTGTATAACTGTTAAACGCATATGTTGCTGCTGTAGTGTAATTCATTAAATCTCAGTGAGCTTGCCTGCTTGCTTGCTTGCTCAGTCATTCATTAATTTCTTTATACATTTAACCATTCAGATGTTCGTAATGAATTTCCATGACGCAATAAACCAATATATATACATATTGTATAGCTATATGTACATAAATGTACACTGTCATGTAACTATATAGTAATACAGTGATGGTCGTTAATCTCACATAAACGTGTGTCACGTTGGTGAAAACTATTCTAAATGACTAAGTTTGCTGTAATACTATTTCTTAACAAGCTTCTTTCATAATCTTAATCTTAAGTTTTCATTGTTATGTTCAAACAGTGCTACATATTCACCCACCACTGTGTTGGCATACACACTGTATATTTACATTAACTCTTTCAAACAGGGATTTGCCATTATTAAATCATTCATATTCGCGTTTAAATCTTTCAGAATAACCATAAATTTATTTATATTTTCCTGCGTTTACTGTTGACTGTTCATCCTCGAAAAGAAGCTATGGGGAAATACCTTAACAGGAATCTTTTCGAAGACATCCTAGCTGTCAGCATTTCATCAAGTGTGTTTTTGTGTCATCTCAGAGAAAACACACACACATCTACATAAGTACTATACACGCAGCAGTCATACATACCTGAAATAAAATGGAGAGAAGCAAAAAAAAAATTGTTTAATAATAAATAAACATTCACACAAGTGTAAATATGGGTAAATAAGTAAATGTAACAATAATAATTTTATTTAAATAATAATAAATTTCAATTTAATTGTGTTTATATGAGAATGAAATAAGTTTCAGACAGTTTGAGTGTGTTTTTTTTTTATTATTTCGCAAACATTATAAATAATTATATATATTAAAGTATGGGTAAACACACACACATGAACAACATTAAATAATATTTATCTTTTTTATCATTTTACAATTGGAAATTGCGGAAATGATTATCAACTATACTTCAATCTACATGGTGGGCTTCATTAACAGATAGTGTAAGCAAAAATATCATGTTTTTTTTTGTAATTAATATTTATGGCCAAACAATTTTGCATAATTATGAAAATTACTTCAAACACTATAATATGGAGGGATTGTATAGTAATTACTAGACCGCAGAGAAAAAATGGTTGATTAGCAAAAAAATATGGTGTTTTTTTTACAGCTATGATGTTCCTAAGATGGATTTCAGACGGGTATAGCGCAAATCGTGTCCTTTGAATTGGGATCTTAGGCCAAATCTATTTGGTCGCCATGCAAGTGCTGTTTCTTCCCTTATAAGAGGAACACCAATGTGACCGTAAACTTCGCCTGAGTTCACTGTGGTTATGCATTTTATAATTTTGTGAATTTTATAAATTTTATTATAAATTTTATGTATATTATGAATTTTATGAATTTTAAAAATTTTATGAATTTTATGAATTTTATGAATTTTATGAATTTAATGAATTTAATGAATTTAATGAATTTTTTGAATTTAATAATTTTAATGAATTTAATGAATTTTATGAATTTAAAGAATTTAATGAATTTAATGAATTTAATGAATTTAATGAATTTAATAAATTTAATGAATTTAATGAATTTAATGAATTTAATGAATTTAATGAATTTAATGAATTTAATGAATTTAATGAATTTAATGAATTTAATGAATTTAATGAATTTAATGAATTTAATGAATTTAATGAATTTAATGAATTTAATGAATTTAATGAATTTAATGAATTTAATGAATTTAATGAATTTAATGAATTTAATGAATTTAATGAATTTAATGAATTTAATGAATTTAATGAATTTAATGAATTTAATGAATTTAATGAATTTAATGAATTTAATGAATTTTTTGAATTTAATAATTTTAATGAATTTAATGAATTTTATGAATTTAAAGAATTTTATGAATTTAAAGAATTTAATGAATTTAATGAATTTAATGAATTTAATGAATTTAATGAATTTAATGAATTTAATGAATTTAATGAATTTAATGAATTTAATGAATTTAATAAATTTAATGAATTTAATGAATTTAATGAATTTAATGAATTTAATGAATTTAATGAATTTAATGAATTTAATGAATTTAATGAATTTAATGAATTTAATGAATTTAATGAATTTAATGAATTTAATGAATTTAATGAATTTTTTGAATTTAATAATTTTAATGAATTTAATGAATTTAATAAATTTAATAAATTTAATAAATTTAATAAATTTAATAAATTTAATGAATTTAATGAATTTAATGAATTTAATGAATTTAATGAATTTAATGAATTTAATGAATTTAATGAATTTAATGAATTTAATGAATTTAATGAATTTAATGAATTTAATGAATTTAATGAATTTAATGAATTTAATGAATTTAATGAATTTAATGAATTTAATGAATTTTTTGAATTTAATAATTTTAATGAATTTAATGAATTTAATGAATTTAATGAATTTAATGAGTTTAATGAATGAATTTTATGAATTTTATAAGTTTTATGAATTAAGAAATTTAGTGAATTTTATGAATTTTTAATCAATCACTCTTTTAAATTTTAAGAATTTTAAGAATATTAAGAATATTATGAATTTTATGAATTTTATGAATTTTATGAATTTTATGCATTTTATGAATTTTATGAATTTAATGAATTTAATGAATTTAATGAATTAATTGAATTTAATGAATTTAATGATTTTTTTGAATTTAATAATTTTAATGAATTTAATGAATTTAATAAATTTAATAAATTTAATGAATTTAATGAATTTAATGAATTTAATGAATTTAATGAATTTAATGAATTTAATGAATTTAATGAATTTAATGAATTTAATGAATTTAATGAATTTAATGAATTTAATGAATTTAATGAATTTAATGAATTTAATGAATTTAATGAATTTAATGAATTTAATGAATTTAATGAATTTAATGAATTTAATGAATTTAATGAATTTAATGAATTTAATGAATTTAATGAATTTAATGAATTTAATGAATTTAATGAATTTAATGAATTTAATGAATTTAATGAATTTAATGAATTTAATGAATTTAATGAATTTAATGAATTTGATGAATTTAATGAATTTAATGAATTTAATGAATTTAACGAATTTAATGAATTTAATGAATTTTATGAATTTTATGAATTTTATGAATTTTATGAATTTAATGAATTTAATGAATTTAATGATTTATATTAAATTTATGAATTTCGTGAATTTTATGATTCCTTATTTATAGGAATGTTATGAATTTTAAAATTTTATGACTTTTTGTATTATCTGAATTTTATGAAATTTTATGAATTTAATGGATTTTATTAATCTTTTAAATTTTGCGAATTTTATAATATTTCAGAATTTTATGATTGTATGAATTTTTCAAATGGACATTTCGTTTATTTTAATATTTTTTTTTAATTTAAAATATTTGAATTGTACGAATTTTCTAAAATTTACGAAATTGATGATTTTTACGATTTTACGAATTTTATGATTCCTATGCATTTAATGAATTTAGGGAAATGTATGTATTTTTTTTAAATATATGTTTTATGATTTTTTAGGAATTTTATGGGTTTTTTTTGAAATTTTTAATGAATATAACGAATTTTTAGTATTTCAAAATTGAATGAAAATTATAAATTTTATAACTTTTTGTTAATTTTTTTAAATTTTTAAGAATATTTCGAGTTTTATAAATTTAAAGAATTTTATAAAATTTATTAATTTACCTTAGTTTATGATTTTGATGAATATTAAGAAGTTTTTGAACTTTACGAAATTTATGTACTGTATGAATTTTTATTAATTATATGGTATTTGTGACTTTTATAAATTTTCTAAATTATTTATTTGTTCTTGATCACAGTGGTTAACAAAGGCTTAACAAATTTTTGGTACTGAGTTCACTGAATGTGTTTATAATTTTCAAAACTAGTGTAATTTCACACTTAGTACGTTCATTATGCACAAATTTGACTTTAGTCACTGTCCATTTATTAATAATTATTACACATTCCCCTGTTAATGGCTGACGATAATTATTATACATGTGTAATTAATTTCAACTGGACGGCGGTTGCCTATGTTTGTGCTAAATAACTCTATGTTCATGCCAACTAAATAACTCTTCGCTTTTGTTGACGGTTAATTTAACGTTGCTGTTGTTAATTTGACAGTTGAGCGAATTGTTAGACATTTTTAAATTTATTTAATTTTATATTATACCTTTAAAGCATCTACTGTCAAATTGTTTTTTTTTTTTGTTAAATAATTAAAATGTAATGGATGTCTGATATAAACACATGACAGAAAAGTCATTGTGTTAGATGGAACTATAAAGGCTGTTCGAAATTTCTATGGCTATACTTATAAAATTTTCGAGCTCAAACTAAAACAATTGGCAAATCCACAACTATAGTTTTTATATTTGGTTGTTGCATTGAATATGTGTTTAAGTCGGATAAGCCTGAAAAGCTATTACGTCTTTGATAAAAAGCATTGTTAAGTGGTTGGGGAAAAGTATGGAAAGCTATCAGAAATACCCGGTGCTATTGTAACATTTAGATGTCCAGCATCACGGTTTTACATGTGAACTTTAATTCATTTTATCTTTACAACTGTGATAAACGAAATGAGAGGAAAACCCAAAACGATTTCTATAACTATCTCGCGCCACAAGGAAATTCCCAAAGTAATTTATTTAACACTATTATGATGATAAAAATACAAAATTCCAATGAAATTATTTTGTAGATGTGCAGTACTATTACTTAAGTGCTATCACTTAATATATATTATTCATAGTTATATTGTTGAGTCAACAAGAAAACCAATGTCTATTGAATATTTACAAATGTATTTGCGTTGAATTCCAAAGAAAAGCAACTTTTTATACATTATAATATAACTTACATCACAGATATCGTAGGAGTTTTATTGGTAACATATAATGCTATTTTACTTCTTAATGTTTGCACTGAGATAATATTATTTTTGTTTTTCTCCTACGTGTTTGCACAAAGAGAGTGAGAGTAATAATTATAGAAATGTAATATACGATATGTAATGTAATGTAATATACATTACATATATTTATAGCTGCCAAGGTAAATATTTAAAAAAACAACTGTGCAGTCTGGTCTAAGATAACTATTGGAAATATAGCATTGCTAAATGTTAGTCAGTGGCAGAAATTTGAGAAAAAATATACAAGGAAAGAAAATTGTTACTATGGAACATGTAATGGTAGGGATAGGTATTGTAAAATTGTTCAAATTTTATGGATTTGGTGAATTTTATAATTTTATGAGTTTTATAAATTTTACGAATTTTATAAATATCATGCATTTTATGAATGTTATGAATTTTATAAATTTTATGTATTTTGTGAATTTTATAAATTTGGGAATTTTATGAGTTTCATTAATTTAATGAATTTTATAAATTCCATGATTTTTTTTTAATTTTGTAAATTTTATGAACTTTATGAATTTTATGAATTTTATGTATTTTATGAATTTTATGAATTTTATGAGTTTCATAAATTTTATGAATATATATATTTTATGAATTTTATGAGTTTTATGAATTTTATAGATTTTATGAATTTTATGAATTTTATAGATTTTAATGAATTTAATGAATTTAGTGAATTTAATGAATTTAATGAATTTAATGAATTTAATGAATTTAATGAATTTAATGAATTTAATGAATTTAATGAATTTAATGAATTTAATGAATTTAATGAATTTAATGAATTAAATTAATTTAATGAATTTAATGAATTTAATGAATTTAATGAATTTAATGAATTTAATGAATTTAATGAATTTAATGAATTTAATGAATTTAATGAATTTAATGAATTTAATGAATTTAATGAATTTAATGAATTTAATGAATTTAATGAATTTAATGAATTTAATGAATTTAATGAATATAATGAATTTAATGAATTTAATGAATTTAATGAATTTAATGAATTTAATGAATTTAATGAATTTAATGAATTTAATGAATTTAATGAATTTAATGAATTTAATGAATTTAATGAATTTAATGAATTTAATGAATTTAATGAATTTAATGAATTTAATGAATTTAATGAATTTAATGAATTTAATGAATTTAATGAATTTAATGAATTTAATGAATTTAATGAATTTAATGAATTTAATGAATTTAATGAATTTAATGAATTTAATGAATTTAATGAATTTAATGAATTTAATGAATTTAATGAATTTAATGAATTTAATGAATTTAATGAATTTAATGAATTTAATGAATTTAATGAATTTAATGAATTTAATGAATTTAATGAATTCAATGAATTTAATGAATTTAATGAATTTAATGAATTTATTGAATTTAATGAATTTAATGAATTTAATGAATTTAATGAATTTATTGAATTTAATGAATGTATAAAAATTATAAATTTTTCATCATTTATAAAATGTGTAAATTTTATAAAATAATAAATTTATAAAATTTATTAAAATAATGAATTTACTAAATTTTGTAAATTTATTATTTTTTACAATTTTTCGAATTTTATAATTGTTCATAACATAAATGAAATTCGAAAATTTAAAAATTCCATAAAATTGTTTTAATTTATAAAATTAATAAAATTCCTAAAATTTATAACATTTATAAAATTCATGGAATTCGCTACTTGTGAGTTTCATAAATTTTATAATATTTATACAATTTAATAAACTTATAAAATTTTAAACATTTTATGAATTTTATTTATGTTATGAAAAATTTATCAAACTTGTAAATTTTTCATTATTAACAAAATTTATAAAACTTTATGAAATAATAATTTTAAAAAATTTTATAAACTACAAAATTTTATAAATTTTTCATAATAGAAATAAAATTCATAAAATTTAATAAATCCACAAAATTTTTAAAATTAATAAATTTGTTAAAATTCAGAAAAATTTATAAAATCAACAAAATTCATTAAATTCATGGAATTCATAAAAATCATAAAATTCATAAAATTGATGAAATTCAAAAATTCATTAAAATTATAACTTTTATACAATTGATGAAAATTTTTTGATTTTTGATTTTTTTTTTTTTTTTGTGAATTTTATAAATTTGATTAAGTTTATCAATTTTATAGAGATTATGAATTTTCTAAATGAATTATATAAATTTTGTGAAATTCATAAATTTTATGAATTAAACAAATTACACTGTTATACAAAAAAATATATTTTTAATTTTTCTGAGTGTCTGAATTGGTTATTAATATCATGATTTCAAATATGTTTTCAGATTTTTTTTTCATCAGGCACAGTTTTTTAGTTATTCGGATTTAATTTTTTTCAGCATTCTTCATATTGCATTAAAATACATTTTGGATAAATGCAATGAAAACTTTATTTGATCCAACAGAATCTTTTCTGAATACAATAACCGATACTAGTAGAGCTTAAAACATGAAAAATAAGAAGAACAAATATGTATTTTCTATTAGTTAACAAAGTTTTTTTTTATTTTATGCTAAATATCCTTGCAGTCTCCTAAAATGTTTCAGGAGCAGTTAGCGAATATAGTAGGCATATATTTTCCTTCGTAACGCTTTTCTAAAGTTAGAATGTCTTTGTGGAACATTTCACCATATTCATCGGACATGTCGCTGCAGCATTTATAAAAGAAATCCAAATAAGAGGGCAAAAATGCACATTCAAGGACATGTTGCATCCCAACTTTACGTAGAATATTAAAAAGAGAATAAGGTGATTATAAAATAGAAAAGAGCGATAATTGCATCCGAAAAGGCATTTTGCTGATGTTGCCACCTGTTTCTACTAAATTTTTTAAACAGTCGCCTCCATACAAATTTTTAATGGAAAACAAAACTTGTTTGCAAATAGCCAAAAAACTATGCCTGATAGCAGAATTCTGATTACGTATTTGAATTTTCCATGTCAAAAACTCTTAGAAACACATAATGAAACCCAAGACGAAAAAACCTCGTCGAACAGTGTTATTGATTTAATGAATTTTATGAATTCCGTGAATTTTAATAATTTTATGGATTTTTTAAATCCAGAAATAGTTCCATTATATTTGTTTGTTATCATCTGTGGTATTATTATCGAAAAAAAGTGGGGATATACCCATAATTTCATTTACGTCAAAAGGATTACTCCAATATACCTATCATAAATTTCACAGTGGGTTACCAAGATTATGAATGAATTCATTTAAATGAGATCAGTCAAAGTACGACATACACACACACACAGTCTAAACTGCAGCAGGCGGCACAACAAAATATTGTTTATTTTATTATACCATTATATTTATCAACTGCTGTTAGCATTCTTATCATGTGAATAAAAATAAATAAACATCCGCGTAGGATGTCTACTAGAAGAAGGGGTGGAGTGTGATATTAACTTGTATTTGTATTATAATACAAATGACTCACAACGTTTGCTGTTTTGTGTTAACAATTGAAATAGCACTTGCGATTCTCATATTAGTACCATGGACAACTTTTTATTTCAGACATAATTCTGAAATAACATTGAAAAAACTCTGATAACCCAGACAGCAAAAAGTAAGAGAAGTGTGGAAAGGTGTGAAGACGTCTTCTAATTGACTGATAGACTGTCAATATGTTTCTGCTCTTTACATTAATTCCGTTTAACTATACCAGTACACCAGAGTTATTTTATCATTACTTTATACATACGCCCTAAGCAACAAGCGTGTAATATACAAAGTCTTGATATATTATAAAAAATTTATTTTAATATAACAAAATTAATCGCCGTATTTTTATTATATTAAAATTTTTAATTTACATAATTAAGTAACAAAACAAATAAGCCAAGAAAAACATCAAACAAATTAAAACAGATTTTCATCACTTTTCATGGTTTTAGTTTTTACTCAAGCATAATTTCCTTAAATAAATGTACATACAATCATCGTTCTGCTATTTTGGCATTTTTCAACAACGGCTACTAACAAAATTTATAGTCTAATTTGATTGCGTATAAAGTATGTATGTACATTGATACTACCCACCACCCACATACACAGGTACTACGATAGTCGGCAAAGATAACAACAAATGCTGCCGGTTCGTTTTTTGCCATAAAGTGCTAATAATTCGTATTTAGACCATTGTTAATTTATACACCGGATACCGTGAAATGTTGATGACTCAGCTATTTCTTTGGCATAGCCATTGTCGTCGCTGTCATTTTGGTGTAGTTAAGTGAAACACTTGAAACGACTTTGCATCCACTTGTTAACGGCTTCGACTTCCAGTCCGTCTTGCTATCGTAACCATCGCAGCAGCCACCACCACCAACGTCATCACCATCATCACCTTAAACCACTAAAACATCAAACTGAAGTTTAACCCAAGACAAATGTTTACCTTTCACATTGCTGCCGGTATAGATGCACAGTGGTTCTGGGGAAATTGTGCACATAGGTCAGGCAAATGGAACCTCTGTTCCACAATGGATCCTTAGATCAACATATTAGATCGTACATCGAGAAGGAGATGCCAGATTACTATGTATGGCACAATGCCATTGATAAACAAATGTACTTTTTCGAAATTTTCCTTTAAGGCTGACTGACTGTTGATAACATCGACTTGTATTACACACACACACAAACACGTCCCTCTGGCCTTCTACAGGCCTGGAAAAAGTAAGGAAGCTATATTGGTAAGGCCAGATACAATTTTCACAATATGATATAAAGGGAAAGTAAGTAAGTAAGACGTGCAAATATTTAGCGCTGTAGGAACTGTTACAACTACACATTTAGGTTTTTACTAATAGTATATATAAATCTTGTGCTTTCTTTATATAGGTATATTAATAGATCCTTACACAGTACCGACCGTGGCATAGTGGTTAGAACTCGCGACTACCATGCGGGAGATCACAGGTTCAAATCCTGGCTCCAGTCATCTTAAAAAAAAATTTATTTCATTGTCGGCTCCCCTCGAATGTTGTTGATAGCAACTTCGCAGTATAAGTGTCGAGTTAATTGGCATGTCTAGTAAGAGCTTCTCAAACAGTGACGTTCGCATTCGTCCGATAAACAAGTAGGTGCCGTTAGTTGTGAATCTAAAAATAGAAAGCGTGTTAATTCCCAACAACGCGAGAAGCTATCCCATACCTCATTCATGGGGTGTAAAGGAAAATTAAGTTCACAGTATAACAATTTTCAGCTCATTGATTTGGGACTCAGTTCTGAGAACTGTAAGTGAAAGTAGCCCCAAAAAGAAGAAGTTCTGCATCATTCGTTTTGTCAAGTTACACGACAACATAATTTAATATCGATTTGAAGTCAGTAAGTATCGTATAGGGGAATTTGTCATGGTTTAGGCTCTTTTGTTTGATAATCAACTTCTTCTTTTTGGGGTCACTTTTACGTGCAGTTCTCAAAATTGAGTCCCAAAATCATGTGTTGTACGGTGTTATTGGAATTGTCTTCAAAACTTATGTGGATATAATACAGCCGTACTTCCGCCTTTCACCTTTAACCACTGTGCCAGCAAATGTACGTGTTTCATTCACATACCAGCTGTTGTCCGAAAACAAAAAGCGAAACAAAATAAAATGTTAATTGCTGTTAAGCTTTAACACCTCTTTGTACAGTTTAACAGCAATTAACACAAATTATAAACTACCAGGTGAATAGAAATTAACAACAATGCTAAAATCGTATGCAAATAATTGGATATTTATTCATTAGTCTTTAACCGATTTCAATTCTCAGAAAAAAAAAACTAAATGCAGTCGACACCTTTGAATACAAAGTGCAAAGATTCTAGTAAACTTCCATAAACTCTCGATATGACAGTATGCAGCAAAAATGACAGGTGTCAATACGGATGTCAATGCAAGTAACACTACTGTCAATTACCGGGTGGAGTTGACAGATGTGTGTATGTGTGTAGTTGAGTGAAGTCAAGTGGAAGATATTAAGGAATAAACGCATATGAAGATAATAGAGGAAATGGAGGTGACTTAAGTGGTTTGAAGTGTAGGGCAGAGAGAAAAAATTAAAATTAAATTTCAAAATTATATTAACATAACATTTTACCTCTTAAGCGATTGATGTTTAAAGTGTCTTGAACATTATACATTGGCTTTAAAGTGATAACGCGTTTATGTTTAAAGTACCTTGCCAAGGCCAAGAATAAAGCCGTGGGCATAATGTTTAAATTCAATTTCAAAACATAAAATTATGGGAGGAAATTTTTTTTTTTAAAAATTTTCTTAATCTAGCTTCCAAAATTGATATCTATCATACTTATAGCAAGTATTAATATTTCTTTGTAATACATGTTAGACGACAATTTATATGACATATCAAATTGTATGACAATTCATATATTTTTTGCCAATTGAAGCGAATGTTGTTTTATGCCACTTAAGATTTGTCATTCGGACGTTCCCTTCACCACATCAACTTAAGTTTCGCAGCAACATTTTTGTATTATAAAATTTCTGTTTTTTTCTCCGTCCACGAAAACAGGCTTGTCAAAAATGCTTAAAGATTACTGGCAACAAAATATAGCAAAAACAGCGAAACAACGAAACACAACTCAAAACTAGTAACATAAATAAATTACACTTGTCTGCCATAAAGTCTGCACAAAAAAAAACACTATGAACGTTGTATTAGAATGTCCCCGCCTGGTTTTTCACAAATTCAATATTCTTGAATCGGTCGTTGTTGTTGTTGGTAATGTTTATGTTCAAGCGGAAAAACCAGCAGAGTAAAACTGCTGGTAGAGTAGGAAAATCCATCACATGAGTCTTGCCATAAATAGTGAAAGGCAGTGTGCGGCAGTGGTGGGTCACCACTACTCACTCCATTCTTATGAAATCTAACGCGTGTCTTGTATTAAATATCGATAAATATTACACTCTGTCCGTTGTGGTTGTTAGATGTTATGTTTCTCTCTCTCTCTCAGAGTAGCTGCCATATTTTGTAAAAGTCGTGTAAAAATGTTGAAATCCATTACCGCACCCCAGAGCAAAAGTGCAAAATAAAAACAACAAAATAGAAAAATACGAAAATTACAGCTGACATAATTGAAATAGCAAATGCCAATAGCATAAAGTCAACAGCTATAACGATGACCTATAATGCTAGAAGAAGGTGAGAGAACGTCAAATCTTATTCCTATAAATTATAATGAATAAAAAAAATAGACAAATGCACAAAAACGGTATAAGGTAGATATATTTTTATATTTTTTTATTTTTAAATTTTTATATTTTTATATTTTTATATTTTTAAATTTTTATATTTTTATATTTTTATATTTTTATATTTTTATATTTTTATATTTTTATATTTTTATATTTTTATATTTTTATATTTTTATATTTTTATATTTTTATATTTTTATATTTTTATATTTTTATATTTTTATATTTTTATATTTTTATATTTTTATATTTTTATATTTTTATATTTTTATATTTTTATATTTTTATATTTTTATATTTTTATATTTTTATATTTTTATATTTTTATATTTTTATATTTTTATATTTTTATATTTTTATATTTTTATATTTTTATATTTTTATATTTTTATATTTTTATATTTTTATATTTTTATATTTTTATATTTTTATATTTTTATTATTTTATATTTTTATATTTTTATATTTTTATATTTTTATATTTTTATATTTTTATATTTTTATATTTTTATATTTTTATATTTTTATATTTTTATATTTTTATATTTTTATATTTTTATATTTTTATATTTTTATATTTTTATATTTTTATATTTTTATATTTTTATATTTTTATATTTTTATATTTTTATATTTTTATATTTTTATATTTTTATATTTTTATATTTTTATATTTTTATATTTTTATATTTTTATATTTTTATATTTTTATATTTTTATATTTTTATATTTTTATATTTTTATATTTGTATATTTTTATACTTTTATATTTTTATATTTTTATATTTTTATATTTTTATATTTTTATATTTTTATATTTTTATATTTTTATATTTTTATATTTTTATATTTTTATATTTTTATATTTTTATATTTTTATATTTTTATATTTTTATATTTTTATATTTTTATATTTTTATATTTTTATATTTTTATATTTTTATATTTTTATATTTTTATATTTTTATATTTTTATATTTTTATATTTTTATATTTTTATATTTTTATATTTTTATATTTGTATATTTTTATACTTTTATATTTTTATATTTTTATATTTTTATATTTTTATATTTTTATATTTTTATATTTTTATATTTTTATATTTTTATATTTTTATATTTTTATATTTTTATATTTTTATATTTTTATATTTTTATATTTTTATATTTTTATATTTTTATATTTTTATATTTTTATATTTTTATATTTTTATATTTTTATATTTTTATATTTTTATATTTTTATATTTTTATATTTTTACATTTTTTTATTTTTATATTTTTATATTTTTATATTTTTATATTTTTATATTTTTATATTTTTATATTTTTATATTTGTATATTTTTATACTTTTATATTTTTATATTTTTATATTTTTATATTTTTATATTTTTATATTTTTATATTTTTATATTTTTATATTTTTATATTTTTATATTTTTATATTTTTATATTTTTATATTTTTATATTTTTATATTTTTATATTTTTATATTTTTATATTTTTATATTTTTATATTTTTATATTTTTATATTTTTATATTTTTATATTTTTATATTTTTATATTTTTATATTTTTATATTTTTATATTTTTATATTTTTATATTTTTATATTTTTATATTTTTATATTTTTATATTTTTATATTTTTATATTTTTATATTTTTATATTTTTATATTTTTATATTTTTATATTTTTATATTTTTATATTTTTATATTTTTATATTTTTATATTTTTATATTTTTATATTTTTATATTTTTATATTTTTATATTTTTATATTTTTATATTTTTATATTTTTATATTTTTATATTTTTATATTTTTATATTTTTATATTTTTATATTTTTATATTTTTATATTTTTATATTTTTATATTTTTATATTTTTATATTTTTATATTTTTATATTTTTATATTTTTATATATTTATATTTTTATATTTTTATATTTTTATATTTTTATATTTTTATATTTTTATATTTTTATATTTTTATATTTTTATATTTTTATATTTTTATATTTTTATATTTTTATATTTTTATATTTTTATATTTTTATATTTTTATATTTTTATATTTTTATATTTTTATATTTTTATATTTTTATATTTTTATATTTTTATATTTTTATATTTTTATATTTTTATATTTTTATATTTTTATATTTTTATATTTTTATATTTTTATATTTTTATATTTTTATATTTTTATATTTTTATATTTTTATATTTTTATATTTTTATATTTTTATATTTTTATATTTTTATATTTTTATATTTTTATATTTATATATTTTTATATTTTTACATTTTTATATTTTTACATTTTTATATTTTTATATTTTTACATTTTTTTATTTTTATATTTTTTTATTTTTATATTTTTATATTTTTATATTTTTATATTTTTATATTTTTATATTTTTATATTTTTATATTTTTATATTTTTATATTTTTATATTTTTATATTTTTATATTTTTATATTTTTATATTTTTATATTTTTATATTTTTATATTTTTATATTTTTATATTTTTATATTTTTATATTTTTATATTTTTATATTTTTATATTTTTATATTTTTATATTTTTATATTTTTGGTTGGTTGGTGTGCGGGCATCTCCATCTTCGAGGAGAACACTTAGGTCCTTATGGACCCATTGTGACACCCGTTGGGCATTTACGCCGTCCCCTCAACCTATGCTATCAGCGCGTGTGCTGCATGATTGCGTTGCCAGTTGTCGATTGGGTATCCGGAGTTTCGATCCAATCTGTCCAGTTTATAATTTTACAAAAGTTGTTAATCCTTCCGATATCCAACGATGCAAGTTCCTCTGCACCATTTAGGAAGGGTTTCCCCAGGGTTTCCAGTCTCCTTCTGTATAGCGCTGGGCAATCACATATAATGTGGTCGGTGGATGGTTCAATGCTGCCGCAGTAGATGCATTCGCTTTTTGTTGCGAATCCCATTCTGCTCGCATGACTGCCTATGGGTCCATGTCCCGTCAGGAATGTAATAATTTTCCTTATCTGGTCCCTCTCTAGGCTTACCAGGTACGATGTGCGTTTCGCGTTGTATTCTGGCCACGTCTTTTTGGCCTTTCTACAGGTTTCTTCATTCTTCCATCTGTCGTTTGCAATTTCAAACGTTAGATTTCCAATGGTACTTTTACAGGTGGATATAGGGCGAAGTGCTACGTGTTCAACGTCGCATTCCTGCAGGGCTGAGCCCTGTCTGGCCTCTTCGTCCGCTCTGCAGTTGCCCTCGATTCCGCTGTGTCCGGGTATCCACGTAACCAGAACTCTGTTATTCCTGGATATCTCGTTAAGAGATTTCCGACAGGCACTGACCACTTTCGATTTGATGTCACTGGACTTCAATGAGTTTACCGCCGCTAGACTATCCGTGAACAGGAGAATATCCTCCTGTGATATCTTCCTCACGTTGATCGTGTCCGCGGCTCGTTTAATAGCAAGTACTTCCGCTTGGAAAACGCTGCAGTAGTCTGGAATTCTCGATCTTATACTTAGGCCTAGGCCTTGTCATCCAGTTTGGACCCATCGGTAAAGATGTTTATTGGTCCATACATTGCGTTCTCGTTCTCTGCCCACTCCTTTCTAGTGGGCGTTTTGATTTCGTAGAGAATGTTTGATTTCCGTGTATTGAGCACGTAGTCAGTTTCAAGTGAGATGTTGATATGGTTCAGGATCCTTGAATGTCCTATGGAAGGATCCCAATGTTCAATCTCGTTTAGTCGAATAGCTGATTTGAGAGCGGAGCATTTGCAGCTCAGATCAGGTGGTAGTAGATTGAGTATCGTGTAGAGAGCCTTAGAGGGGGTCGATCTCATACATCCGGTTATCAGGAGACAAGAGGATCGTTGAACACGATCTAATTGTCTAAATTTGCTCTTCTTGTCGAGCGCGTACCACCACACTATAGAGCCATATTGTAATATTGGCTTCACTATAGCATTGTAAATCCAAAGTGTTACCTTGGGTTTAAATCCCCAGGTTTTCCCGATAGCTTTACGGCATGTATATAAAGCTATGAGTGCCTTGGTGGATCTGCTTTCAATGTTCTGTCTCCAATTAAGCTTCCTGTCTAATATAAGGCCCAGGTAGTTCGCCGTATCGGAGAAGTTGAGTTGTTTGTTGCCCAGATAGATGTTGGATGTAGCGGGCGATTTCTGTTTCCGACTGAAAAGCACTAGTTCTGTTTTGTCGGGGTTCGCATTAAGTCCTCTACTGGCACACCAGTTTGCCAGGATGTTGATATAGTCCTGCATCCTTTGTTCGAGACAAGATAAACTTCCCCCAGAGACGCAGAGTGCTATATCATCTGCATACGCTACTACTGTGCATCCTTCCGACTCCAACCGTTTGAGAACGTCGTTGACGGCAAAATTCCACAATAGCGGCGATAATACTCCCCCTTGAGGGGTGCCTCTAGTCACCCTTCTAGTGAGGGTGTGATTTCCCAGCTTTGAGGTGATAGTTCTCTTTATTAGCATGTTGCGAATCAGCTTGCTAATATGTGAGTTGATATGTAGGCTGTTGAGCTCTGTCATGATGCAGAGGGGTTCGATGTTGTTGAAAGCTCCCTCTATGTCCATAAAGGCGACTAGAGAAAATGCTTTCTTATCTAGCGATTTCTCTATGGGATACAATAGTGCATGAAGTGCGGTTTCTGTCGATTTCCCCTTTGTGTAGGCATGCTGAGCATTCGAAAGGAGATTCGGGCCAATTGTATTTTTGATAATGTCGTCCATGATTCTCTCAAGGGTTTTCAAAAGGAATGAAGTAAGACTTATAGGTCTAAAGTCCTTCGCTTTGGTGTGTGATGGCTTTCCCGCCTTTGGGATGAAGACCACTTTAGCCGTTCTCCATCGTATTGGCAGGTAGGATAATTTCACACAGCCGTTAAAAATAGCCTCCAGCCATGGCAGTAGTATTTCCATAGACTGTTGAAGTTCGGCGGGTATAATGTCGTCCGGACCGGGTGATTTGTAAGGATCAAAGTCGCTGATGGCGTCCTTGATCATGTTCTTTTCAATTACCGGTATTCTATCGCAGAAGTCGGTAGGTTCGACGGTTATAGAGTTGGACCCTCCCCTAGGGAAATGGGTATCCGTTAGGATTTCCAAGGTTTCCTTTGAGGATTCAGTCCAGTACCATCATTTTTCATTATGTATGCCGGGGCGCTGGCTGTCGAGGATAATACTTTCCTAAGTCTACTTACCTCTGCGGTTTTTTCGACATCGTTGGTATATTTCCTCCATGAGGATCTTTTTGCCTTCTTCAGTAGTTTCTTGAAGAGTCTTAAATTCTCCTTGTACTCCTCCCATTGGCCCGTTCTCTTGGCCTTGTTGAAGGATTTTCTGGTGGAAGCACGGGATCTGGAAATCTCATCGTTCCACCATGGAGGCTTCTGCTTTTTCCCATCTTTCCGTCTTGGGCAGGATTTCCTGGTGCTTAAGGCCAGGGCTTTTGTAACTTTTCCTACCATGCTGTCCAACTTTTGTGGGTTGTCAATGGTGAGGTCAGTTGTATTCGGTAGGAGTCTTGCAAGGTGTTCCCTGTAGACGTCCCATTTCATCCGTCTCTTGTTGAAGGTTTCTATCGGCTTCGTTATTTGAGCAGATATTTCAAAGGAAATGTATTGGTGGTCGGAGAAGGAGTGAACATCTTCAACCCGCCAGTTTGATATCAAGTCGTTTTCGGCATTGGAAATTGTCAGGTCTATGACCTGCTCAGTGTTCGAGTTAATAAAGGTGGGCGTATCTCCCTGGTTATGCACTACTAAGTTTCTACTTAGAATATAATCAAAGAGTAACTCACCTCGTTTGTTGATCGTTTTACCTCCCCACAGCGTGTGGTGTGCGTTTGCATCCATTCCGACAATGAGGGTGGTCTTGTTGTGTTCCGCCGTTAGTACTGCTTTCCTCAGTTCCTCCGATGGGGGGTTTTGGTCTTCGTATGGTAGATATGCCGAGGCTATCCATAGGGTTGACTGTTTCAGTTCTAAACCTATAATTGTAAGATCTTCGTTACCGAAAGTATTTAGCAGGAATGCGTCAAGCTGTTTCCGTACTAGGATGCACGCTCGTATTTTAGCATTTACCTTACCTTGATAGAGTCTGTAGTTTCTGTGGTTCAATCCACAGACTCTGTTTTGATTTATCCAGGGCTCCTGGATGAGAAGTACGTCCTCCTGGAGCTCGGAAAGACGTACCTGAAGTGCTGCTGAAGCACTCTTAGAGTGGTGCAGGTTTATCTGTACCACCCGAAGACTGCTCAATGACGGTGTTGTTGGCGTCGTCGTCATCGCTCATCAGTAGGTCATTCTCATCGGCCTCCTGGAAAAGCCCTCCTAAGCTGACCATGGTAGATGCCATGGATTCAGCATCTGAGCAGTGCTCTTCATATGCCGGATTGTTGCTCGGCGCTGCGAGGTTGACCTCAGCGGGAGTTGCAGTTACTGCTGTCGGAGCGACGGATGGTGCTGTAGCTGCGGGAGTTGCAGTGTTTGGTGTCGGAGCAACGGGTGGTGCTGCAGCTGTAGGTGGCACGTTTGCGGTTACCGTCTGTGTGGCATTTTTAGTTTTATATATCCACATCATTGTTTCGGTGAAGCCGCAGTATATTAAATTGTTCATTTTCTTTATTTGGTCACTGCTTTCATCGGTGATGAGGAGGGTGACGTGAACGAAGGTGTTCCGTGATTCCGAAACCTTCAAGATTTTCCAGTTTCTCACATCGAGGCTGGGGTTGGATATTTGCAGAAGCTCCAGGATAGCCTTTTGGTTACTAGCCATTATATCTGGGATTTTTATGCGACCCCTAGGCCTGTTGGGAATGTCGCATTGCTCTACCAGACAGAGTTTAGCTCCTGGCCATACTTCGCCAATGACCGTTAGAGCCTTTTCGAATAACTCTAACGAGCGTTGGTCGTGGAATGCCATGAGCTTTACTCTGTTCTGATGCCAACCTGCATCGGTACATCTTGCTGGAGTGCCAGGATTGTCCCTTATTACACTAGCGTACGCAACAAGCAGCCTAGCGTTAGCTTTCCTCCAGTTATCAAAGGAGATGCTACCGCTAGGATGTGAGTTGTCTACGATTAGTTGTCTACGATTATTTTTATATTTTTATATTTTTATATTTTTATATTTTTATATTTTTATATTTTTATATTTTTATATTTTTATATTTTTATATTTTTATATTTTTATATTTTTATATTTTTATATTTTTATATTTTTATATTTTTACATTTTTTTATTTTTATATTTTTATATTTTTATATTTTTATATTTTTATATTTTTATATTTTTATATTTTTATATTTTTATATTTTTATATTTTTATATTTTTATATTTTTATATTTTTATATTTTTATATTTTTATATTTTTATATTTTTATATTTTTATATTTTTATATTTTTATATTTTTATATTTTTATATTTTTATATTTTTATATTTTTATATTTTTATATTTTTATATTTTTATATTTTTATATTTTTATATTTTTATATTTTTATATTTTTATATTTTTATATTTTTATATTTTTATATTTTTATATTTTTATATTTTTATATTTTTATATTTTTATATTTTTATATTTTTATATTTTTATATTTTTATATTTTTATATTTTTATATTTTTATATTTTTATATTTTTATATTTTTATATCTTTATTTCCTTATTTTTAAATCAAGCTCGAGGTCAATTGTTTGGTAAAATTTATTTATATTTCAATATTTCGATCCTCTTTGAGAATCATCTTCAGGAATCTGTAACACAATATACATATAATACAAAACATAAGTATAAACATTTTCACATATTAACAGTTTCAAAACACTGTTACACTTACTACAAATAAAAAACATTAATTTGACGTAGTCTCACTTTTTCCAAGCATACCAGTAAACTTAGCATTGAAGATAATTGAAGAAAAATGGAGTATATTAGAAAATTTCACTAAAATGTCCAAAAATCAATTTATGAAGATCTTGAAGTTTTGTATCCAGGAGAACCGTTATTTCCAATACAAGGATAGTTTCTACCAACAGAAACGGGGACTACCTATGGGCTCTCCAGCGTCGCCAATTGTGGCCGATATCGTTATGGAAGAACTTTTGGAAAGATGCAATACTAACTGTGATAATAGACCTAAGATCTTGACTAAATACGTGGACGACCTATTTGGGATAATGAAAATCAGTGCAATAGATGACATTTTGACGAATTTCAATAGTTTTAGCCCATACATTAAATTTACAATGGAAAAGGAACAGAATGGCAAACTAAATTACTTGGACACTACGCTAATCAGAAAAAACAATAAAATAGTAATAGATTGGTTCCAAAAACCAACCGCTTCCGGCAGATTGGTCAACTTCTACTCCAGCCACCCAAGGAAAATAATATTCAATACTGCAACCAATTTCATAAAAAGGGTACTAAATATAAGCGACGTTGAATTCCATAAAGAAAATATAAGAAAAATTAAATATATCTTGAAACAGAACAGTTTTCCAGAACAAACAATTGACAAACTTATAATGGACGCAAGAGAAAATAAGATTAATGAACCAAAGCCACCGGTCATATTCAAATCACTAATATATGTTCCACTTCTGACAGAAAGATTTGTAAAATCTGGTTGTTTTGATAATGTAAACTACCAAATAGCTACCAAAAACAACCACACTCTACAAAAACTGTTTACTAAACTTAAGTCAAAAACCGAAAATTCTGACAAATCAAACCTTATTTACCAAATTTATTGCAAAGGCAACGAAAGAAATAATTGTAATAAAGTCTATATTGGAACCACGAAAAATAAACTAAAAACAAGAATAGCAGGCCACAAAAGCGATATAAAATTACGTTTAAAAAATGTTTCCCAAAAAACTGCGCTAACGACACACTGTGCGACGGAGAACCACTATCCTGATCTTGAGAACGTGAGAGTGTTACAGCAAGAGAACAACTACAGCAAGAGATTAACGTTAGAGATGCTACACATTGTAAACACACCAACAAGCATGAACTACAAGAGCGATGTTGAACACTCAGCCAGCAGCTACAGACATCTGATTGGAAAGACCAAACAATGATTAGGTTAAGTCAGTGTTAACATTGAAGACAAAGACGAGAGTCTACATTTACGCTCAAATGCATTTAATGTTTTTTATTTGTAGTAAGTGTAACAGTGTTTTGAAACTGTTAATATGTGAAAATGTTTATACTTATGTTTTGTATTATATGTATATTGTGTTACAGATTCCTGAAGATGATTCTCAAAGAGGATCGAAATATTGAAATATAAATAAATTTTACCAAACAATTGACCTCGAGCTTGATTTAAAAATAAGGAAATAAAGATAATTTAGAAAGGTCGAATTTAAAGAACAAAACTAAATATTTTTATATTTTTATATTTTTATATTTTTACATAACATCAACATAACATTTTACATCAAAATACGCTCCATTAGGTATAGAACGAGTAACTGAACTCCATCAAACTTCATCTTGATGAACTCTCTCGTTCAACTCCCCATTGAGTTAATACCAATGCTCGTTTGTTTTGTGTTTGTGCAGCTATTTCTCACCTTGTTAAGGTCTTCTTCATTTTGCATTAGCCATCATGGCAAACGCAGTGAACTGTTGGAACCGATTGCATTGGGTTGCATTTTAAACGGGATTCAAATATTTCACAACTTTACAAAAGAACAATTGCCATGGAATTTGATGTCTTTGTTAGCGACAAGTGAATGCCACTCGAATACATGCAAATTTACACAAAGAAACACTCGAAATCAAATGTAAGCAAAATCTAAAAAAATCTTGGGTAGGTAATTCGATTCAATTACTGCTCATAGTGTCAAGCACCATCGCCCAATATAAGTTTTCAATATACCAAAAAATTTAACAATTTTCTCCCTGGGTGTATGTAAATGCATACACTTTCAAAAGGAGCCATTCACTGGCTTTCTCGCTCACTCATTCAAATTGGCATTTTAGCGAGCCACGAGTTTGGTGAAACCTTACCCAACCCTAAACTCAACAACCAGCCAGTCAGCCAGCCAGTCAGCCTTCTCTGATGCTAACAATAACAAAGGCATTTTTGTGAAGTATAAAATTAAACTTCATGTATTTTTGACATCACAAGACCGAAGGCCGATATTTCCCCCACCACTCACTATGCTTTAGATATGAAGGAACGAGCGTATGTTGGCGTATTACCAGTTTCAGCGTTAAATGGGTGTGTTTAGTGTCGAGTCGAAGACCGGGTCAGGCGGTGCAAAAACACAAAGTACCATGACACTATAGTTAGTCAGTCAAGAGGTTACAGAGGGTGCGGAATATGAAACCGAAACGCAAAAATGTTCACAACACTTGTATGTACATAAATTCATCGTAGATATTGTACATAAGTAAGTAACCATGTAGTATGTATATGATACATTCACACGTACATTGTACATGAAGACCCAAATAAACCGAATTGTGCCACAAATTGTTGTAACTGCTAACACACAGATGGAAACATGGTGCTGTTGCAGTTGTTGCTGGCGTAAATATGAGTGAATGGCATAAAGAGGCACAGTGGAAGGCAAGAGCAACTTCGATAGAAATACCAGGTTACTGGCAACCGTGTAGTGTTTGGTGGGACGAATTGGAGAAGAAAGGCAGAACATCGAACATCATATAGTACATTTCTACGTGCGGCATAATGGTAGATAAGCTTGCTGAAGGTACCATATACCTTGATGTTATTTTCGACAGCAAGCTTCAGATCTTCATATGTGCCAGAGAGCTTCTTCTTAATTGGCAGCTGCAATAGATATTCATCTATCAGTAGTTGCACATAGAAAATAATTTCAAGCGCTTCGATCTTTTGCGCTCCGTAGATAATTAGTAACTCCAAGTGTAGACAACAGCTCTTTCACCTGGTCCATCCAACAAAGTTTTGGCGCATTCTATCTATTTCAACGAGCTTGACTACGTCGAAATCGTTGTACAGCTCATACAGATCGTGGTTCGTTCGACGACGATACTCGCCGTTAACGATGATAGGTCCAAATATTTTGTGAAGTATTTCTCTCAAAGTATCCCAGAATAGATTGATCCGCTTGTGTCATTACCCAGGATTCAGTGCTGTAGAGCAAGAGAGGTAGCATCAGAGTCTGGTAGAGTTGGATCTTTGTATTTCGAGAGAGCGCTTTGTCATGAATAGCTGCGGACTGTGATCAATACTCGTCTTTTGATTTCCAGGCTGACATTATTATTTTTGTTTATGGCGGATCCAAGGTAGACAAAATCATCTACCACTTCAAAGTTATAGTTGTCAATGCTCAAGCCGCGTCCCAGATGAGTGGACTCTTTGTTCGTTGAAACAAATAACTAGGTTATGTCCTCATTTATCACCAGACCCACTTTCGGCGACTGCATTTCAATGCTCGAAAAAGCCGCAGTAACATCCCGCAATCCACAACCACTGATATCATTATCATCGGCTTAAGCTAGCAGCATGTGGCTTTTGTTGAAGATGGTACCATTCCTGTTTATTGCAGCCTTCCGCATAATTAACTCTATTACCATGTTAAAGAGATCACAGGAAGACTATCGCCTTGTCAAAAGCCTAGCTTGGTAGAAAATGGCTCTGTCAGATTTTTGACAATTTTCAATGAAGACATCGTTTAAGTCAGTGCCATCCCACAAAGTCATATTAGCTTCGCGGGGATACCAAACTCAGCCATCTAACAATTTCTGTCGTATCGGACAGTCGAATGCAGCTTTGTAGTCGATGAAGAGAGGGTAGGTGTCGATCTGCATTCCTTGCGTCTTCTCTAGTCTTCTCTAGTATATGTCGAATTGTGAATATCTGGTCAGTTGTGGATTTACCAAATCTAAATCCAATCAGGTTCACCAGAATGGGCTTTAGTCTTTCACATAACACAATAGACAGGACCTTGTATGCGATGGGTAAAAGCCAAATCCCACGATAGTTGGTGCACACACTTGGATCATCTTTCTTAAGCACGGGACATAGGACACGCAGATTCCAACCATCGGACATGTATTCCTTGAGCCGCCAGCCGGAAGTCCATCGGCTCCCGCAGCTTTACTATTTTTAAGCCTTGCGATCGCGGTGCTGATCTCGTTTAGGCTCGGTGGTGGACAATCTAAACTGTCGTCTATGATTCGTGTGTGATTTCGTCACTTATGCTGCCTTCTGGAACGAGTAGAGATTGAAATGTGTTCCCTCCATATTTGCAGCACACTCTGAGTGTCCGTCACAAGATTTCCGTCTCTGCCCTTACAGGTGGGGATCCCTGTTCCAAAATCTTTGCTATTAACCTTTGGTAGAACTTTTCGGCCTCACCTCTATCCCTGTAGTTTTCGATATCCTGGCTCTCTCTTTTTTCCGCAGACGCTTTTTCCGCCTGAACATGCGTTTTATCTCCCGCCTTTTCTCATTATAACGCTCCGTCACTATAGGCGTCGTCATTGGCTGCAGTTTTCCCTTGTATGCAGCATCCATTTTCTCAGACATTTCGCGACATTCATCATCGTACCAGGGCTTGTCTGAGCGTGGTTTTTCATAACCCAGTATGGTCGTTGCGGCAGTCATTATAGAATTCGCAATATGATGACACTGTGTGTCGGGAACATCAGAACTAGAGGGGTTTGTTTGGAGTCTTTAAGAGAGTTGGTTGGAGTAGGCATTGGCTATCTCGGTGGTATAAAGCTTCGTGATGTCTAGTTTCCTTTGCGTTTGATAACGAGCATTTTTAGCACTACTTAATCGTGTGCGTACCTTGGCTGCAACTAGGTGGTGATCCAAGTCAATATTTGCACCGCGCATCACACGCACGTCCATAACGCTTGAGACATGCCTTCCATCAGTTACCACGTGATCAATATGATTTCTTGTATTTTGATCGGGAGATATCCAGGTTGCCTTGTGGATATCTTTATGCGGGAATCTGGTTCCACTCACAACCATGTTTCTTGCCGACGCGAAACAAACCAGTCTGAATCCGTTAATGGAGGTTTGTTGTGTAGACTGAATTTTCCGACTGCTGCACCAAGAGCAGCTTCTCTTCCTATTTTAGCATTAAAATCTCCTCGAACAATTTTAATGTTCTGTGCAGGCCAGCAGTCATATATCTTCTCCTGGCGCTCATAGAATACATCATTAATTTGAATCGTCTTTGTCTTCCGTCGGGGCGTTTACACAAATCAGCGTAGTGTAAAAATATTTCTACCGGATGCGAATAGTGGCTATTTGGTCACTTACAGGGTAAATTCGCGAGACCGGGTGTCGAAGTCTCTTGCCGACTATGAAATCACATCAAAATTCGTGTCTTTCGGCATGGCAGCTGTAATAGATATCACAGTTCTTTCGTCGTGTGCATCGCAGTTCCTTCCATCTCATTTCCTATATGGCGGTGATGTCAGCCTTGTATTTGTCGAGGACATCCGCCGGTTGAATAGAGGCACCATCTCTGTATAGAGTTCGGACATTCTAGATGCTTATCCTTCGATCATGGTCCTTATAACGTTTGCGGGGGTCGTCAACATTTGGGGGGTTATTGTTTTTTCTTTTCTTAGTGTTTCCATAATAATTGTTTGGCTTATTAGGCCACCGCGCCCGATCCCAGTTTCTTAGGGCTGCCAAAGCCACTAAGAGAGACTCTGTGTTGAGATGCAGTAACTTTTGTTACCTACTTTGTAAGACGCATGGGTGGTAGCATGCCGTTTAGGTTATTCAACATTTTACATTCTCACATTTGTTACCACTGAATGAATGTTCATTGGCATTGCCCGGAAAATAAGTGATCTCCCGGACGTTGTGAGCTGCTTGGCACCTCTAAAGAGAGTTTCTGATTATTTCCAAATGAATAACAATCAGAAACACTTAAGTAATTTATTAAAAAGAACGATTCAAAATTAAATTTTGGATGATCAAATTTTTTACTAGTGATGTAACTCATCACCACATTTCTTGCCGACTCGAGGCTGAATACTTTGATTCCTGAACCAAGATCATCTTGAATGAATATCAATCTTCCACCATACAATGTGATCTTTTGATCAAGGCCGGGTCAGCGATCCTGGTCTTTGTCTTACTTCAGCATTTGTACACAAATTAACATTACCCCACTGTGCCTCACATAGTCCTAAACGCCGTATTAATACAATCTTTACATGGTATTATTATTTCTTTGGAGAGAAGGTAACATGCGATTTTTCTCACTCTAGGTAGCTAACAAGTTGTTTCCTTTGCCTGGTACGAATTTTTTGAACGTATCAAACCAAAACAATTTTTTTTTGTTTGGGTTTGGTTCGAATTTCATGAAGTTGAGTTTTGGGTGCCACAAAGCTCCATAACCTCAACAACAACAGCGGCAACGGCAACGGCCACATTGTGCTATGCACTTGTTGCTTTCGAAACAGGTATTATGTTTTCATGAGCCGCCATACCCCTCTTACCCCCTCAATTCGACTGCGATTCAATATGATCTTTCAAGATTTCTGCTGAAAAACAACACACAAACCTACGACGTAGGTTGTCGTGCTCACAACACCACATGTACGTACATATGCGGCTACGACGAGTGAGCTGTAGCAACCACTTGGGGGTACATTCACTTTGGTTCGTTTGGTTTGATAAACTTTGAAATAAGTTTTAATTGAATTGGAAGTTGGGTGTTTTTGTGTTTTTTTTCCTCTTTCTTTCATGTTGCCATTTATTTTTTCAATTCTCAGAAATTGTGTTGTGTATTAAAAAATTTGTACTACGAGTGCTATTGTTATTGTTATTCTTATTGTTATTTGCCGATTATAATGCATAACATATGCGGCCAGAGGAAGAAATACAAAAAAAAGAGAAGAATACAATTTACATTTGATTGTCTATTAGTATTTGGTGCAGTGCAATGCAGTGATTTATTGCTACGAATAAAATATATTTGAAACACTCGATTTTATTTTAATTTGTTGCCAATTGTTTATTGATGTGTAGAACCCCCTCCACTCGCTCCATCTTAAAGTTTATGTGTGGGAACATTTAATAGACTATATTTTTTATGATGTCTAAGAATTGCAAACAGAATTTCTTCCGCAAAATGGGCAATTGTTTTAAATTTCATGACATGATTTGTATGCAATTAATTGGCAATATCTTCCGGGTTTGTTTAATGTGGCATTTGTTTGTATGTGGATGGAAGAGGACTTGATTTTTGGTCGTAGATAAAGAAGTGATTTTATGGTGATAAATGATTTGATTTGTTTGTTTAGTAAGGTAATTGTTCAAGTTAAAGAATAGAGTCTTGCACAACATTTCATTGTACCTCCAATTGATCTTTGTATGATTGTTGCATTCGATATTTCACGATAATAGATATTAAATTATTATGGCATGTAACTTGACAAAACGAATGATGCAGAACTTCTTCTTTTTCGGGCTACTTTCACGTGCAGTTCTCAGAATTGAGTCCCAAGTCAATGAGCTGGAAAATGTTGTACTGTGTATTGATTGCTAAAAAAAAAACTAATTAATATTTGCGATTCTCATTAATTAATATTTTGTTGCCCATGTTTTGTATTGCAATTAATTTCATATTATTAAAACTTTTAATTTTAAACGTTTGGTCACGTTTAAGTCAGTGCAATGTTGACTACTTATTATCTTCTATTAATTAACGCCCATTTTATGAATCTCAACTCGTCGTCGGGCGGGCGTTGATTAAGTGAATGTTGTATAAAACAACTGAGGGGTTTGTGATAAAGTTGTATATCACGTGTTTGACGTTGTCAATAAGCATTCAGTTTGACGTATTCAAAAATTTATATTTTGTTGTTGTTTTTATTTCGTTTATATTGTAAAAATTCAAAGAAATAATTAAATATAAAATCATATACAAGCAAAAAAAAATTAGATTCAATTAAAAATTTGATTGGCTTTAATTGTATTGTTAATTGCTTTTAATTTAGAAATTGAAGAAATTATTATAATTTTAATATTTTTGATTTTAGTAAAACTTAAATTTTTAAGCCAAAAATTAGAACACTATATTAAAATATATAATACTAGCTTTCCTGGCTCGCGTTGCATCACCCATACTTACAATGAATCTTCTTATGAATTCAAGCAATACAGATAAATGCAAACGCTTCATAAGAACTTCGAACACCCATTTATGTGATTGTAGCTTTATCCCATTGGTCTGAGTAATTGTACCGCTTTAGTCCTTTATTATTCCTAAAAGTACGAATTTCAAAAGATACATTCGCATCGCACAATTAGAATAGACTGGCACTCTGGGTGATTGTACCAGTATTATCCCTCTTCGGCCTATTTACCCATAAATGTTCAAACTTCTAAAAACCCTATTCTATATTCTACTAGTGGGCCCGGCATGCTTCGCTATTGCATTTTAACTTGTAATATATTTCACATTTAGGTCTACAAAGTACTTTGAAAACGGTACTTAAGCTCGATAATGATATGTTGAGTTTATTAACTTATGTAACTAATTTCAAGCAACTCCTTAACATGAAAGTTAACAAATTAAGTGTTGTTGTTTTAAATTCTAAATATCGTAGGCTCTATGACGATAGTAAAAAGTTCATCAGCAAAGTCATATCTTTTACAAATCGGAAACAGACATTCCGTTTAAGATCAAAATTCAATGTACGGTTACCGCTAACCGTCTGTATACTAACTATCTCTTTGGGAGTAAAAACACTTTTGACATGCCTTCTCCGCCTATTGACCGAAAATGGAAATTTCGTTTGAAGCTTTATGCCTTTAGCCATAAAAACCTCTTTTGCCATGTCTTCTTCTCACATGGATCAAGAATATGTCCGAATACTATCTTTGTATTGAACTCGTATTACCATTCTATGAGATAATTCGGTCACCAACGTTTAGCTTTACAAAGTGATGATCTCACGCGCTGTATGAACCATTTCTCCTTCAAATAATGTGCAATGACATGATAAATAAAAAAAATTAATTGATCGTCCACTGGTTTTAGTTCTTCTACCAGTTGGATATATGAATATAGGCCAAGATCTTTCCTCAGCATTTGCAGAGACCCAGTTGCTGAGAACGGCGTCGGTTCGATAAATTCGAGTCCCATGTCACACTTACATCTACAGCGTTGATGGCTTCTATTAGCTGCTCAGATGGATGAGTATATGCACCATAAACTTCACAAAGGGCAAACAGAACGCGCATTTTGAAAATAAATTTGCAAGATTTGTAAACGTTGTTCTTGTGTAGTATTTACATGGTGATTTTTCAAAGAAAGTCTCAATGGAAGTCTATCACACTTCACACACCTCGAATGACGAATTGGTTGACCTAAAATGGCAAAAAAAAACGGTAAACGGGGTTTTGTTGGGTGTCAATTGTACATTAAAAATCCACATGAATCAAAATCCTAGCTGATACTTTTTTTAAGATAAAAGGATTTTTCGTTTATTTACTCCGTTTTGCGCTTCTTTTGGAAGTGACGTTCGTTGCCCCATGATTATTGAAAGCGTACAGACTTCAGCTTTAAGACACTACTATCAAAATTTAAGTTTTCTGCACTAAATTAAGCTTTCCCAGCGCGAGCTAGGAATTGATATTATACACAAAGTTTATTGGTGACATTTTCTAACAATTCATCGTAGATTTGGTTACAATTTTTGCGAATAAAAAAACTTGGCCACCTTACTGTTCATATCTCTAGGCGAACTGCAATATACTGTGGAATTTTGACAGTTATAACTGTTTATTTTAAAAGGGGTGTGGTACAGTCCATTTCCACTTTTACTGTAATTTATACTGCAACAACAACATATGTAACAAATCTCATCTTCATACCTCTTATAGTTCATGAGATATAGCCCTTTTTATTTTCATGTTGTATGGGCGGTGCCACGCCCCTTTATCCAATCACAACCAAATATAGCCAGGGACTATCTACAGGTCATTAGTACCACTTGGTAAAATTTTCGTATCAATCTGTCTATTGGGAAAGCCTGCAGAGCGGTTTTGAAAAGGGGGCGTGGCACCCCCCACTTCCACGCTGGCTGTAATTAATACTGCTCCAACAACATATATACCAAATCTCATTTTCATGCCTCTGATAGTTCATGAGATATAGCCCTTTTGATTTTCAAGTTGTATCAGTGGTGCCACGCCTCTTTATCCAATCACAATCTATTATAGCCAGGGACTATCAACAGGTCAACTGTACCAATTGGTATAGTTTTCGTATCAATCGGTCTATTAGAAAAGCCGTTAGAGCGATTTTTGAAAAGGGGGCGTGGCACCGCCCACTTCCACCTTGGCTGTAATTAATACTGCTCCAACAACATATATACCAAATCTCATCTTCATACCTCTGATAGTTCATGAGATACAGCCCTTTTGATTTTCAAGTTGTATGGGCGGTGCCACGCCCCTTTGTACAATTGGACCGAATTGTAAATATAAACCACCAAGGGCGCCACCCAAACGCATACAAAAAAAAATTTATGCAAATCGGTCCAGCCGTTCGTGAGTTATGAAGTCACAACACACTTGCAACAATTTTTTATATATATAGATATACAATTTCGTAACTCAACTTTTATGCATTTGGTCTGGGCGGTAGTATCAGTTGTATCCCTTTTTGGTATTTTTACAACTTAACGAATTTCGAAATATTACTTCACATGTCACAAGCAAACTATGCACTTCAATTTGTTCGACTATACCTTTAGCCGTTTAGTAGCAGTTTTGTCCCTTTTCGTCCTTTTTTACCCCTAAAAGGTAAGAATTTCGAAAACCGTCCTTGCTTCATTCTAATTCCAAGCCCATATAAATTATTATGATTATATCATTAGCTCTTTTTCGATTTTTTTACCAATAAATATCGAAACTTAATCCTCTTTATATGAGTAACATATGTAGCAAATATCATCTTCATACCTCTAATGGCTCTTGAGATAAGACCGATTGAAATTTCGGTATGTGAGAGCGTTGCCACGCCCCTTTGTCTAATTATGTTTTCATGTACCCTATTTTAGAGGCCCTATGAACAGTATCACATATAGAAAATTCAATTGCAATCGGTCCATTTATTTGGCCAATATTACTATTTTAAAAAAAGGGGTGTGGCACCGCCCACTTTTCACAAACAAAGTATTTTTTCTTATACGACCGATATTGGTACCAAATAACGACTTCGTGCCTATTATGGTTCAAAAGACACAGTAATTTTAAATTTCTTGTTGTATGGGGCGGTGCCATGCCCATTTTACCCCCTTTCAGACCGAATTTCCAAAAATCCAATCTTAGTGCGCGCCTACGTCATAAAAGAAACCTACATTTTAAATGTCACGGTTCTAGCTTTAGCCGTTTAGGCTGGGGAGTGATCAGTCAGTCACCCAAGCATTTTATATATATAACATAGATTGTATAAATTTATCTTTTTATTCATTTCTGTAGTATCTATTATTGTATCAACCTCAAACTAAAGTATAAAGTCTAATTTTCGCAGTTTGTAGTTTAGCCAGCAAAAAAACACATTGTTATTATAATCATCATTACATGAGAAATTCTCTCTCTGTTATCTTTTGCTGTGTTTGTGCTATGACTCATGCTAAACTTATTTGAAAGTTTATTAGAACAAGTTATTGTCGTCAGCGTAGATTGGTCAACAAAACATTACGAACGTCGCCCACATCACAAATGTAAATATTCATAAGATACTATAAAAGCAGAAACCTAATAAACTTCTATACACAATTCGTACTATGTACTAGAGAACATAAATGAAAAGGGCGGCGAGAGGCATGGAGAAGCGATATTATGATCAAATTGGCGCAAGATATGCGCAGAGAATATCAGTTCGTATTAAAATTGTCAACAAAGATAGATAAATGTATCTTATTAAGATACGCAAGGTTTTGCGTGGTCGAGTTTTACAAACTATAATAATTCCATTCATGAGATAAAAGGGAAATTAGGTTTTATTAAAGACATTAGAGAGTGATTCACTTAGAGATTTCTTTTCCATTTGAATTCTCCAATAGATGATTCGTTTGGCAAATTGTCAAGGAAATAGTCACAGCGAAACAATATCTTCAAATTATTAAGCTGTATTACACGGTGCAACACTCTTTTTCGTGGATCAACCAAACCAATATCAAACGATAGCATTTGACTTTAGTAACAAAATCTTAATCTCCATTTTACTCCACTACGTCACAAATTTTTTTAAAGTGGTTTGAAGTTTGACTTGTTTTGATCTATCATAGATGCTAACCCTTGATCTCCATCCAAAGTTGACCTTAAAGCCGTTCTTAGAAATTGGACCTAAAATGTTCCATACTGGTGGCAGCAAGAGGGTTAATATGTATCGAGGAAACATTCCCCGAAATATTTTAATATTGATGTACGAAGACATCTCTACGAAATGTACGAAATGTTTTTTTTTACACATGATATTTTATATTCTTTGGTTTGACTGCTGATCAAAAAGAAAAATTTGAAACCATTGAAAAAAATTATGTGACGTATGGGAGAAAAATTAAGTTTAAGGTTTTGTTGCTGAGCTGATATGCTATCGTTTGATATTGGTTTTGTTCACCCCCGAGACTATGACCCTCAAATTGTTGCATAGTGTAATCAGTGTAATCTTACATCGGATCACCATCTGGTTGGTACACACACGATTAAGTAATGCTAAAAACACTCGTAACCAAAAGCAAAGGAAGCTACACATCACAAACCTGCATACCACCGAGATAGCAAATGCCTTCTCCAACCAACTCTCTCAATTACTCCAAACAAATCCCCCTAGTTCTGATGTTCCCAACACACAGTGACAGCATATTGCGAATTCTATGACCAAATGCCGCAACGACCGTACTGGGTTATGAAAAACCACGCTAAGACAAGCCCTGGTACGACGATCAACGTTGTGAAATGTCTGAGGAAATGTATGCTACATACAAGGCAAAACTGCATCCAATGGCGACGCGTGCGGTGACGGAGCTTTAGTATTAGAAAAGGAGGGAGATGAAATATTTGTTCAGGCGGAAAAAACGTCTGTGGAAGAAAAGAGAGAGCCAGGATATCGAAAACTACAGGGATAGAGGTGAAGCCTGAAAGTTCTACCAAAAGATTAAAAGCAAAGGTTTTGAAACAGAGATGCCCACCTGTAAGGACAGAGACGGAAATTTGGTCACGGATACTCAGAGTGTGCTGCAAATATGGAGGGAACACTTTCGATCTCTATTCGTTCCCGAAGGCAGCATAAGTGACGAAATCACACCAATCATGTACGACTGAGTAGGTTGTCCACCACCGAGCCAAAACGAGAACAGCACGGCGATCGCAAGGCTTATAAATAAAAAAGCTGAGGGAGCCGATGTATTACCGACAGACATGCATGCACCAGGTCATAAACAAGATGTGGCTCAAGGAATGTATGCCCGATGATTGGAATCTGAATGTTTTATATCCTGGGCTTAATAAAGGCGATCCAAGAGTGTGTACCAACTATCGCGGGATTAGCCTTTTACCCATCGCCTACAAGGTCTTGTCTAATGTGTTATGTGAAAGACAACAGCCCATTCTGGCGAACCTGATTGGACCTTATCAGTGTGGCTTTAGACCTGGTAAATCCACGACCGACCAGATATTTACACTACGACAAATCCTTGAGAAGACAAACGAAATGCAGATCGATATATATCATCTGTACATCAACTGCAAAGCTGCTTCCGACAGTCCGATACGACAGAAATTGTTAGATGCTATAGCTGAGTTTGGTATCCCCGCAAAGCAAACACGACTTTGCGGGATGACACTGGCTGACACGAAGTCTTCAGTGAAAACTGGCAGAAATCTGACAGATTCTGTCTTGCGATCTCTGTAACATCGCAATGGAGATGATTATGTGGAAGGTTGCAGTAAACAGGAATGGTACCATCTTCAACAAAAGTCACATGCTACTCGAGTATGCCGATAATATAGATATCATTGGTTGTGGATTGTGGGATGTTACTGCGGCTTTTTCGAGCATTGAAATGCAGTCGTCGGAAGTGGATCTGGTGATAAATGAGGACATAACCCAGTTATTTGTTTCAACGAACAAAGAGTCCACTTGTCTAGCTTTGAAATGGTAGATGATTTTGTCTACCTTGGATCCGCCATAAACAAAATAAATAATGTCAGCCTGGAAATCAAAAGAAAAGTTCGAAAAGATAGATCGAAAACCGCTGCTACTATGCGCTTAGCAAGCGATTTAATGACATAGCGCTCTCTCGAAGAACAATCTTCCAAGTCTATCAGACTCTGATCCTACCCCTCTTGCTCTACAGTACAGAATCTTGGGTAATGACACAAGCGGATCAATCTATTTTAGGAGTCTTCGAGAGAAATACTATGCAAAATATTTGGACCCATTATCGTTAACGGCGCGCGTCGTCGTCTGAATAAGCTGAAAAAGCTGTACAACGACTTCAACGTAGTCAAGCGCGTTGGTCTTCGTAAATAAACTCTAAAATTGTTCTTGTTACTTTTATAATTCTATATAACACATGTGACGCTTGAAATGTATTCGCCTTCGCTTGCATTATTGTCTTACTCATGATCATTCATCCGTTTTGTTTTTTTTTTGGAACAAAACATTCGTTTGAATTTTAATACAATAAAAACACAACAACTTTTTGCGCAAATAATAAAAATTCCAGAAAACAAAATCAAGTTCTTTTACCGTCCCTGCCCATATGCATTTTTAGGTGGAATACAACCAAACCAGTTAGGGCAGCAAACGGATTTGGCCTCTTTGGAATGTTGCCTTTTGCTTTTCAAAATATAGACGATGGAATGTTTTGACGATTTTGTGCGATTTTATGGCCGGCCACATTCACAGCTTGGTAAGGCGTTGCGCGGTACTATACAGTCTGTCAATGAGTCACTGGCATAATATAGAAATGAAATACAGTATGCATTCGATTATACTGTAGGTTATTGTTGTTTTATTGTTTTTCTGCAATTTGCAGTATAAAGTTTAATAATGTGTTTTATTTAATTCGCTACAAAATGGCATTTTTGTATTGCCTTGGAGCGAAATGCAGTAATAGTTCCTTGTGAATATTTTAAAATACTGACATCGATATATGATTAAAATGGTCATCTGTTATTTCGCAAAAACTTAAATAATTCCTTAAATGTGGAATTAGAATAAGATGAATCATTCCATATTAAGTTGTGAATTGACTTTGAAGAATTTGTTTGCAAAACTGAACTGAAGGCACTTTTAAGGGCCTTTTTAACCCTGTGTGTATATTAGATTTGGAGACGTTGGGGATGCAACCTTGAATTTGCAACGTAAGCCTACTTAGAACATCCCCGAGTTGAATACTGGGCAACATTGTTTTGTGATATTTTTGTCATGCGTAAGGGCTGATAGTGAGTAGTGATAGTGATGGTTGGCTGTGAGAGCAAAAAGAAGAGAAAACCCCCAAATGTTCACGACCCTTTAAATTTTCATTAAAACTGATTTGAGGATCTGCACCTGGAATATCTAGGCTCTCTATAGAGGTGTCACTATTCGGCTGGCTGATGTCTTCGACTAATATAACGTTGAGTTTACTGGCATCCAGCAGATGAAATTGACAGGAACGTTTCGATATCAACGTAAAAGATTCAATATCCCTTACGGCTACCATGCAGTAAAACATAAATTCCAAATGTGGATTTGTAATTGGTAAAAAATTTAGAAATCTTTTCTTGCGATTCAATTCTGAGAGGTATCGAAAAGCAGCAATCCGCATAAAGGCGCAATATATTAACATCACACAGATTTGTCCACATAACCCGACGGAATATAAAGATGATGTGATTAAATATAAATTCTACGAATCACTTGAGAAAAAGGTGCATCGAAAATGAGTAAAGTAAGTACATCAGAGAACTGTACATAAGACCGAAGATATCGTGGTATAGGTCTCGACGAATACTTTATTTGTCCAATAGGTGTCGCTGACGTATGACATAATTTTGTAATGAAGACCTCATTTTAAGCAGTTTCTACCAATAAAATGTGAAAATATTTTTCCTGGTATTAAAGCTCTTTAGAGGCTGATTAATTAACGATTCGTTAGCAATTTAGATTTCGAATGATGGAGGAAGTTCTGATTTAGATGTAGAGGGCAGAATAAACAAGGCAAGATCGTCGTTCGGTATACTGGCCCCAATATGGCAAATACAAAATCAGCCTCCATACAAAACTGCGAATTTTCGAAGCATGTGTAAAGTCTGTACTTCTGTATGGATGTACAACTTGAAAGGTTGCCAGCAATATTACTGACAATTATTCCATACTTTATAAGCGATATCGAAAAAAATTAAACACAAAGTCGTGAATTCCAGAGATAGCCACTGTGTACTCAAACCAGCTCAACCAACTACTACGACACAACGCCAATACTTTTAACCTTTCCGATACACAATGGTAGCATATTGTGAATGTTAGAGAGCCAGAGAATCAAAATGTCAATGGGAAGAAAGGAAGAGCGAAGTAGA